>JAGFBZ010002033.1:0-600000 GCA_018398805.1 Hirundichthys speculiger | reverse complement strand
AGAACTCTGTTTAAGGCATTAACCATGAATAAAAGTGCAAACATAAACGGCTACTTTGTAGAAGTAGATATGATTCTATCAAATGTATCATTGCAGGTTATTTAATTACATATTTGCTGTAATAATTGATAAAATTAGGTTAGAAATGATAGAAACGATAGAAACGATAGAAGAGAAATGGCACGATACACACTTTTATATCATCCCCACGATATGTATCGTCATATTGCCCAGCACTACCCAGCATTTTGTGATCCTTTGCGTGATTCTGCAGCCTGCAGCTCCTTCTTGCAGCTCGCAGCCCTGTCCCTGCCCTTGACCCAGAACATCTTCACACCTGCCCCAGTATTGTGTATTGCAGAGGAAACATATTGTTTTTGCTACTTTGTTGTGTCTTCGGTAGCTCTGAGCTGGCAGAATTGTTTTGAACAACTAGTTTACCTCTCTCTCAACCGAAAAGTAACCTAATTATCAAACTCTAATTCATGCTTCATCCAAATCTATTCCCCATCTATTTTAGGTGTGTCCTGAGAGCAAATTAATACTTTCATTGGGATTTTACCTTATGAAACCAATATAATAACTCATTCACTTCTTATCCATTTCCACCCTTGTTTTGATAAACATGGCATTTGTTTTACATTCCACGGCGGTACACAGTGCTCTGCTGTTCTCGGCTTAGCATAAACAACACTTTGCATGTTCAGATCAAAAATCCAACCACTTCTTACTGATTTTTTGAATTACTGAAATTTAACATTGGTCCTACGGTTATTGATTAGAGATCACAAATCACAATAATCACCACATTTCTGTTACTTCACTACACCATTAACATAAACAGATTATAATTTGCATTCTGCAATCACCCAGATGCGACATTTTCTATTCTTCATAGCTCAGCCTTAGAAAAAAATCTCTTCAACAGAGCTGAGATGATTCCAACTTTCTCCGGGTAACGACACTGTAAAAATGTTCTTAATAAGTCTCACATTGTTTGTAATTCTGTAAAGCACTTTGTGTTTCATGTCTTTGCAGGAAAAGCACCCTACAAATAAAGATTGATTGATTGAAGTGGCAATTGTAAAGATTCCACACAAACAAAATTAATTTTACATTGAGAATAAATTCCAAAGCTTAACTTCAGATAATACATAGTACATAATAAGAGATTTGTGTAAATATCATCATACACTCATAGCAGCATAGTCAGCTTTTGATTATTACTGTTCATTATTGAGATGATCTTCCATAAATTTAGCCTTTTAAATTAGTTTAGAGTGCTAAATTATTACGAAAATGACGTAAATGTTTAGCCAATAAGACAATGACTAAGACATAATAAATATTTGCTATCAAAGTTAACACTGGTACCAACTAGCTCAGATTTCAGTATCTTTACCCATTAAGTGTGAATCCTTGCTGGCTGGGCTGGCTGTTCCTGCTCTGTTTGTTACCTGTTTAGGGAGCCAGGGCTGTGTATGAAGACCACATTTTTTTTATTTATTTTGTTTTACAGTGTATTCATGAGATGTGCAACTAGCAGATAGCTAGGAAATACTCAGTGAATGTGACAAAAAGTGTTCTGGGTTAAACATGTAGAATCACTTACCCTACCTTTAGAATGACATAATTACAATCTCAGATGAAAGACTACACTGCCTTTATTTCCTGAACAAAGACAAAGAGAAGAAACAAAAGGTGTAATACTAAATACCAACCATAACTCACCAACTTTAAATGATAATGATGTAATCAATAATCACGATTGAAAGCATTTGTTTTTTGATTTTTTTTTTTTACTATTTTCTTGGATTTGAAAAAGATCTAAACTGGCTCACAATATAAGCATCATTCTTCTTCTTATTATTTTATTTTATTTTTTGCTGAAATGTGCACATCAAGGAAACCTATTGAGCATTGGCTGGGTCTCTTGTGCTGGTGCCAGGCTTAACACTGCATGTGTGCGTGTGTGTGTGTGTGTGCGCGTGTGTGCATGTGAATGTGTGTGTTTGCTGCGCTGTGAGAGAAGTGGGAGGAAGGAAGTCACACACCATCTCATCTTCCTTGGGCTCCTGTCCCCTAGGTTGGCGGGTTGCATAACAGATCCCAAGACAGAACACCAGCCACCTCCAGGGAGCTGTATGACATGGCGTTGTAGTCACACAGTACTCAATACTTTGTGCAAACCCCACATTTAAACATGCATTCATGAAAATTCAATAGATTCTGATATACCATATTGTACTTTTGCACATTAATTGCGCAGGTATGACATTCACACATATATTTCTTAAAAATTCATTGAACTTTATTGTGAAATCTATTATTATGTTAACTGGGCATAAAATCGCGACTAACTGGTTGTCAAATGCAACCAAAATGTGACCAATTTCGACCGTTTTTTTCTGCCTTGTCACCAGCGGCGAGGGCCACAAAATCCACCATCAACTTAAAAAAAACAACTTTTTTTTTCTATGATTTCTGCACATTTGTCATGTGTCACCAAGGCAAACATATCTAAATGACTTAGAAACAATGTTTATTTGGCAAAATCGTGCACATCGTTTGCCGGAAGTCATAACTACACATGCGCCTAACCCAGCGATTGGCAGATGGACAAAACTGAAGACGGACGAACGCAAAAACCTATCACTGAATCTACTAAACAGCAAAATGGATCATTTTGGTAAATAATCTCATAAAAATACACAACCAGAATAGTAAACAAGAAAGAAATTATATTAGTTTTCATAGTAAGCATCATGGAAATAGAATAAAATGCGCTTTCATGCTTGTAAATCATACCTGTCAAGTATCCCGTTTTGGCCGGGAAAGTCCCGTATTTTACTCTTCTCTCCCGCCGTCCTCCCGTATTAGTATTTTTCCCGTAAATCTCTTGTATTTTAACCTGCGATATTAAAAAATAATAATACCGCATTGGGCGGAGTAAAAAAAACAAACATTCCCAATCTGCGGTGACGAAAAACACTGGCGACCAAAATTGCTAGCTGGCTACCAACTTCAAAAACCTGGTAGCCAGGGGCTACTTGGTAAAAATTCTAATTTTATTCCCCGGTTAATGCTGCACTTTACATTTTTTAAGGAGTTTAAAAACTGTAACTGTTATGTAATTTTGTCAAAATGCCTAATTACGTTTAATATCATTCACAGACAGTCCTTGTGAGTATGCTATACTAATCTACCCCTCTAACCCCTTATTAAAACCTGTAATGCACAGTGATCAGCGTTGGTGTCATCCTGGTTATGTCACCAGAAAAAGATCTGCACGAGGGACATTGAACTGTTAGCTGTGAGTTTCCGTCCTTATTATTTACCCAGAGAGTTTACCTGTGTTATTCTGGTAGCGGTTTATATCGTACCTGGTATCGCTCCAGACGCAGCCTGTGATGTCATAAGCTCCGTTATTGCAAGGCTGCAAACACAGTATCCAAACTCAGTTATGGTGATCTCTGGAGACTTCAACAATGTCTCCCTCTCTGCGGCTTTACCATCATTCCAACAGTTTGTCAGCTGCTCCACCAGAGAAAATAAGACATTGGACTTATTTTAATGCAAATATTAAAAATGCATACAGCTGCTCTGCCCTGCCACCTTTAGGAAGATCTGACCATAATCTGGTTCTTCTTATCTCCACCTACAAGCCCATCGTTCAGCAGCAACCAGTGATCATAAAAACTATCAAAACCTGGTCTAATGAAGCTGAAGATGCTCTGAAAGGTTGCTTTGAGGCTACGGACTGGAATGCCCTCTGTGAACCTCATGGAGACAACATCAACGCCATGACTGAGTGTGTGACAGATTACATAAACTTCTGTGTGGACAGCATCCAACAAGAACTGTGAGGTGCTTCCCCAATAACAAACCCTGGATCACCTGAGACCTGAAAAAGCTGCTGAACATCAAAAAGAAAGCCTTCAGGGATGGAGACAGGGAGTTATTGTAGATAACACAAAAACAAATTAAAGCACAAACCAGGAAGTGCAAGGAGGACTACAGGAAGAAGCTAGAAAGGCAGCTCCAGCAGAACAACGTGAGGGATGTGTGGTCCGGAATGAAGAAGGTCACCGGCTTCAAGGCAAAAGGGGACCAGACTGATGGAGGTCTGGACAGAGCTAATGAACTGAACACATTCTTCAATAGGTTCAGTTCCGCCCCTGCCTCCAGCCCAACAGACCACACCCCCTCGGTGAGCCCACAGCTTTCCTGTCACACCTCCACTCTGTCACCCTGCTGCTCAGTCATGGACCAGAGACCAGCATCATCTTTCTCCACCTCAGAGACCACCTCCTGCCTCCCCCTCCACTCTGTCTGTCTCCTGCAATCAGGTCAAAAAACAACTAGAGAAACTGAACCAGAACAAGGCTGCAGGTCCAGACGGTGTCTGTGTCCCAGAGTTCTCAAGACCTGCTCAATGCAACTATGTCTGATTCTCCAGCACCTCTTCAACACCAGTTTGAGACAGAAAACAGTTCCTGTGCTGTGGAAAACATCCTGCCTTGTTCCAGTGCCTAAAAAACCACAACCAGGTGAACCTAACGACTACAGACCAGTTGCCCTGACATCTCACATCATGAAAGTCCTGGAGAGACTCCACAAGGAACTGTTCTCTCACCATTTCTCTTCATGCTCTACACCTCTGACTTCCAGTACAACTCTGAGTCCTGTCATCTGCAGAAATACTCTGATGACTCTGCAGTTGTTGGGTGTATCAGCAACAGACAGACAGAAGAACTGATCTGTCAGTTTGTGAAATGGTGCGGTAACAAATCTCGAAAAAGCAAAACTAAGGAGATGATTGTCGACTTCAGGAGTAGCAAGAATTAACACAGCAGTATTTCCATCCTGGGAAAGGAGGTGGAGGTGGTGGAGGAATACAAGTATCTTGGTGTTCAGCTTGACAACAGACTAGAGTGGAAATGCAACACAGAATACATCTACAAGAAAGGTCAGAGCAGACTCTACTTTTTAAGAAAGTTGAGATCTTTTAATGTCTGCACCAAGATGTTGCACATCTTCTATAGGTCTGTTGTTGAAAGTGCAACCAGCTTTGCAGCCATCTGCTGGGGCAGCAGCATCAGAACCAGAGACCTGAAGAGAATCAACAAACTGATCAGGAAAGCTGGATCTGTGCTGGGTGTAACTCTGGAGCCGCTGGAGCTGATTGTACAAAAAAGAATGCTGCACAAGCTGATGAAGATGATGGAGGACTCTTCACACCCTCTCCACGACACAGTGATCAAACAACAGAGTGTGTTCAGCGAGAGGCTTCTTTAGGTCTGTTGCAATTTTTTTTTTTTATTTTAAACATTTCTGTCATTTCTTTATTGTTGAAAAAAAAAAGCCCTTACTACAATGCTGAATTTCCCTTCTGGGATCAATAAAGTATTTTTCATTTCATTTCATTCTCATTTCATCACTACAGTGCACAGCTATTCAAAAACTCTGTTCTAATATGGGGTTTGGGTGAGTTGGTTGCACGCTAATCACTTCAGTGCACATCAAGAAACCATCCAAAATCAACTCAGCAGCTGTCTGCCACTCACAAAGTTGGTGGTTCAAGTCCTGGTCACACAGTTCGTAAGTGTATGTGGGCAAAACACTGAACCTCATCCTGACCTCGATGTGCTTATTGGTGTGTGACTGTGCGAACGATAGACTCAACAGAAAAGACTGAGTACTGCATGAATGCATGAATGCATGGGTGGATGATGGCTTGTACGGTAAAAGCACTTTAAGTGGTCAACAAGATAAGAAAAGTGGTATGTAAGTAAAGTCCATCGAACATTTAAATCTGTGATGAAGATGTTGAACAGCTGATTCTCTCTGAGTCTGTCAAGAGAAGTTTAAATACACCTGACAGAAAACATACAGTTGGAGCCTGTCATCATTCACCTCTGAAATAATTAGATTATTTCCCCAGAAGGGGACACATCAGTAACTCAAAAATAAGAATATGAAGAAATAAAAGAACAATATTAGCAGAAGGGCATGTTAGTAGAAGTAAAGAATACAAGTTTATCAAAGCTTAAGTCTGTTGGTAGCTCATTTTTAAAATGGTGAAATTACAGTATATTGTACAGAAGTGACTACACCCAAATGTTAAATGATTCAACACTGTATTATTTTAGTTTTTCTTTCTGAATGCTATTCAACTCAGCAACTCACCTGTGTTGCCCAAATTTCTGAAGACATGTTTGACCATTCTGGAGAAGCTTTTTTAATTTTATGTTTAACTTTATTTAATTCTATTTATTTATTTATTGCTGGAGGGCTTGTGGTGCTACACTTTTCCCTTCAAATACTGGGCTCTAGTCATGTGCCACAAAGCACTAGTGCTGTCTGTAATTCTATTTATTTTTATAAATAGTCTATAATCATGGTTGTGTCTAACTTGTCTGTCGTTGATCACAAATGTATTTACTTTTATTGTTCAATAATTGAGAGGTGAACATTTGCCAGGGAAAAAAAGACATTATTTTGTACAAAATAAAGTGGGAATACAGTACAAAAACATGCAATAATAGATACAGTGTGTAACAGGATTTAAAGTCTCACATTCTGAAAATATGAAAACCATATCAGAGGCAACAGAAAGGTGCTAATCTTGTCAGAGAACCATGATCACCATGATTATAGTGACACTCTCTCAATCATTGAGGCAGTAATAACACTGTACTCCCTTCATCCTCTGAGGCTTTCCTTTTCCTCCAACTCACCCTCACTCTGCTCACAGACAGAAACCCACACACATAAACAGACACACGCATACATGCTATATGTGGGTCAGTGCAGCTTTGGTGTCTGCAGACTCGAGCAGAGGTCAGCCGCACCCTGCTATTATCCCTGAAGACCTGTTCAGTTTAAAGGCAGCGCTGTTGCACACTGACTGACAGCTCAATGGAGGCCTGCTGGGAGTTTACTATCAGGTGAGGAGTCAGACAAGCCAAAGGGAGAATACACACAGGGGGACATCCAGTACAGGCACACCGACTAAAACACACAAACACACACACACAGTTAAACAAGCAAGGAATAAAACTCTCAGATGCACAGAAAAACACACACACGTCCAGGTGTGCATCAGTGTCCGCAAGCACACACAAACAGAAACAAGCATACAACGGGCTGAGTGTGGTACAGTAATAAGGCAGTCACGCTCTCCAGGGGAAGAGCCAGTGGCCACAAGGGGAGGGGAAGCGGAAGCAGCTGGTTGCTGGAATACTTCCCCCCATAGCACTGTAATTTCCTCCCAGAGGCACACCTGGAATAGACACACACACACACACACACACACACACATATATATATATATATATATATATATATATATATTTTTTTTTTTTTTTTTTTTTTTTTTTTTTTTTCCAGATGTGCCAGACTGCATGTGTTGGCACGTTTTTGCAGGCATACATCTGATTCAAAGTTGGCACCTAATAAAACACCCATGTTCTTACACAGCATTGAAAGTTATTACTTGCATGAAATACATACAAAAAATGGAAACTGTCAGGTAGTAATGTACTGCCAGGCTAGTGTTTTGTGTAGAGCAATTGTTTTGTGTGAACTAGCATGTAACTGCAACCACTAACCATCTATGAGTAATTTATAACACTCAAACCATATAGATATTAATTCTTATTATAATTGGGGAAACTCAAGTACCACTGGGTGGCAGCACTGGTCGAAAGCGATGATTACTGCTGCATTTGAGGATTTTGCAAAACATGTAAACTTCTGCATTTGAAAGTGACCATTCAAACTACCACTGATTCAGAAAAAACATGCACAAAAGTGACACATTGTGAGTGGCATTAAAGTAAAAAGTGAAAAAGTCCAAAAAGTATGGCACAATAAAATTCAAACTCCTTCTTCCTCCTTTTTATTGTTTTTGTCCAACAGTATTGACTGACTACTTTGTCATTTTGCAGAAAGGAGAAAGTACATTATGTGAGTCTGAAGCAAATGATTTCCAATTACCACCTTTCCTCTGAAGTCGATGGAATATATCCAAACCCTTATTTCCCAAAAAGTTGGGACGTTTCCTGAAATGCAACAATGCAGCTTTATTTTAATCAGAAAATATGAACAAATATAAATTTGATGCCAGTAAAACATTCCAAAAAAGTTTGGAGCGAGGTCAAGAAAGGCAGAAAAATTTCTGGAAGATTCTACGGTCAGCAGATGAATTGGTTGCACATAAACAGAGTGGCCAGTAAAGGCTTTGTCTTTCTGAGCAAGATGGTTTGTAGCTCACTACTATGTGCCAAACTTGTTAAGAGAAATATTGATGTTACAAATAAAATATTTCTACAAAATTGTGAAGAACTTAGATTTTTTTGTTGTTGTTGTTTTCCACATCTGTAGAGCAAAATAATGTCCACCGGGATCAACATAGGCCCATAAGTTTGGAGTACCTTGGAAAACCACTGCTACTCAACACAGTCCAACTCTGCATCCAGAAGTGTAATATGAAACACTGTATAAATCAAAGAGGAAGTTTTTTTTTTTGGGGGGCAGGAACGCCATCTGAGGTGGAACCACAGAACATTGACATACATGTCCATCTTGTGTTGTCAGATGAGACCACATTTTATGTTTTAATAAAAGCAGAAATTGGATTCTTTTAATTAAAAATGAGGAAGACTACACAGGTATTTATCACTTTCAAATGCAAAAGTCAGAGTCTGTAGTTGTATTGGGGTGTATTAATGCCCATGTCATGGGTGACTCAAATATGTATGAAGGTGCCACTGAATAAGAATTTTCAATAGACATATGTTACCGTCAAGGTAATTTTTTTTTAAGGTGATGCTTACCAGGAGGCCTGGGAAGCATCACCTTACTCCATAAACAAGTCTGTCCAATTTCAAACCTTACTCAACACTACTTACAAAAATCTGTTTATATAAACACAAAGTGTGTGGGGATAACATTTGAACCATTAGCTCTGGAATTCCAAATTTCCATCAGCAACTTTGCTCTTCACTAAAAACCACTCTATTGCTAGCTGGACTACATTGGCTAATGGGGACTCAGTCATCTGCAAAAAACAGTGATGTCCAACATCCACCAGGAGTGACTCTGACCTAGTGTGAAACAGGTTGTAGGGACCAAACAGTCAGCAACAGTGGGGTCTACACCACATTTTTCCAAATAACCTAGTGGTCTGGCTCTTACTTCAACAAAACAACAAAAATAAGATCTTAGCTTCAGAAAAATAGCATACTGGTATTTGAGGTTTATTGTATGACTTAACTGACAGAAAATGTCACATTTGAAGAATTTTAAGGTGGCTATTTTCAGAAGCACCTTGGTGTTTGCTCAGAGGAGCTGGTTGGGGGGAGGGAGGTCTGGAAATCTCTGCGTGGGCTACTGTCCCCACGACCCAACTATGGACAAAGCAGAAGATAATGGATGGATGGATAGATCAAGAAACAGAACACACCCTACCAGTGTCTACCAGGACCTTCTGTTACACACTAAGATTGAGTGCAGGCCATTTATGACTTGCGTGTGCTCATGGTTTCTAAGTGCATAGTCATGAATATGCTCTTAAAACCCTTGTACTAAACGGCTATGCTTGTGTCACACCAGCAGAGACCGAGCTGGAGAGGGGGTCAAGAAGTGAGAGAATGAAGCAGACAGAGATAAAGGGAATGTGGGACTCCAGGGGCAGTGCTTTTATTTTCTGCATCTTAAAGGCAGTTTTTAAACTGTAGTGTCTAGAAAAACTTGCCTTTGTCTGACGCTCTCCAACTTCCTTTGCGTTCACACTACAAGAACTTAAGCCCCATTTGATTGGCTGCAATTTGATGAGCGATTACTTCTTAGCAGTTGGCATTCAACTGTATGAACTACAGTTACTGGGAGTTACAGTTACTGGGAATGTATCAATGTATTAATTACTCATGGACATACCAGCTTGCTAACTCATTGCCACTCATCTCTGACTCCAGACAGATCGACAATTGTCAATGAAAACAAGTGAGCTGCCAACAACTGCAGTTTTGTGCCATAGTCTATCAAGTAAATGCCTTCAAAATGTCACTTAATGATGCCGTGTCACTAAATATACCGTATATGAGAAAGCAGCCTTGTGGCTGACAAAATTGGGATATTTTAATGTCTCAGTGCCCTGAGCATGATTGGATGTACACAACTTTGGAAACAGACGCAGGTAGTTTATTTACCAGTTTGCAACCCAGCACGAGAGAGAAAATGTGAGAGTTAAAACAGAACTTTACATTCCAATAGAATGATGCTTCCCATTCAAACTCATTAAGTACTAAATGTGAGTCTTCAATAGATGAACCAAGGCGAGACATATGAAAACAGAAGCAAAACCTTCTGCTTTGTTTCAGACTCAACACACTTTCAGACTCAACAAGGATTGCCATGTATATACTAGTAAGGCTCCTGGAGCATGTGCCGTGCCCTCCTTAACTTTTTGAGAAAGGCGGGAAGACAGATTGAATGATTGAGCGCTGTATGCCCTGGAAAAAGAATGGCAATCCTTCATTTTCCATTGCTGCAGCGATTAATTGATGAATATGCCACATTAATAATAAAGCGTGCTCTGTCCACTTAGGACATTGATTCCCACCTCCTCAGCTTATGGTGTAAGAAACCAATCAATCTTGCTCCTTCTTTATCTCTCTTTCTCTTCTTTTTCAGCTCCTGTATTACCTTGCTAAATATAACTTCCTTTTCTCTGTCTTTAGCCAGGAAATGAATCCAACATTCAATAACAGACTGTAAATTAGACGAGTCTGCCGTAGAACATCTTGAGAAATTAATGACTGATAATTAATTGATCTGCTAATGTCCCTGATTGAACTACAAAGGTGGAGCGATTGTCTGAAAAATACAAATGGAACAAGAGGGAAAAAGGATAAGAGTTTTGACTGAGAGATGAAGGTGAATAGAGCACTGTGTGAAGTCAAGAGGGACTATAAGGTACTTCCTATATGTCAGTGTGGCTCTGATATTACAGGGATCTGATGTATCAGCCTTTTGTTTACATAATGCTGTAAAACAAAGGCAAAAAAACAAAAAGAAAAAAGACGAGAGATCTGCCTCAAATGCTACTGGGAGCACCACATGCCTGCTTGTCTGTCTGTCTGTCTGTCTGCCAGTCTGCCTGTCTGTCTGTTTAGCCTTGAAAATCCCAGCTCTCAAAGCCAGACGACCACAGAAATCATGCCCACGCCGTACATGCATGCACACAGACGCACGCACACACAAGCACACACAAAGTGCCCTGTTCTTTCCTACACTATTGATCTGCACCCCACTCTTCATTAGAAAGAAAGATTCAAAGGCAACGAGGAGCAGTGAGACGCACTGAGAGTGTGTCTATGTGTCTGCGCACATGCAGCATGTGTGTGTGTGTGTTGTGAAGTGTAAATGTATGATCAAGGGAGTTGTGTAAGCTCTGTGTGGCTATATCTTGTATATGCTTATGTTTCAGTAAAGTTTTTTTTCACTCCCCTGGTGTGTGCATGTGCACTGAGTGTGTATGTATGTGGATGCCACGTATCAGTAACAGTGGGAGCAGATCTCTGTTACTCTAACGCAGTCTGTCCTCCCTGGGTGTTCCTATGGAAACTCTCTCTCTCTCTGTATATTATTAGGCATTCTCAAGTCAACTGCTCAGAATAGGAAGACACAGATCTCATCTACTGCAATGCACTCATTATAAAAAGCTTTGACTGATGCCAGAGATGAGGTTCGCCTGGGGCCCTGACCGACACAGCTTCCAAGGCCCTTGCTCAAACACCATCCTTATAAAAAAGTTTTTTTTAAAAAAAAAATGCTCCCTGAAATATTTTGACATTTATAGTTTTGATGAATTCAAGATGAGACTGTCAATTAACCAGGATGAACAGTAAAGTGTTAATTATATCAGTAAGCATGCTGGGATCCCAGTTCTTCCTATTACACCTACTAAAAGGTTTTTTTTTTTTTTTTTTTTTTTGTTTCATAACTATGAAAACTTTTTTCTGATTTCCTTGTTAGTGTATTCCATCAACTTTTAGGCAATGTTCAGTCTTTTGTTGGCAGTTGGTAGAGGCACCTAAATGTAATACAAACAAAAGTCTTGAATCTCACTTGTTCAGTCACATTAAATGTTCACCCAGGCTTTAAATTTATTTAACACTGAAATCTGTTTGAATACATGACGTAACTTTGAAGTTGAAAAATGTAAATTTATTGCATTAAATCTGGATAATCTTTCTTTTCTTTTTTCTTTTTCCTTTTTTTTTGTATTTGCAGTGAAAATAAATAGGCTTTGGGATTAATCCAAAACAAAACAGATTTGAATTTATACCATGAAAATGTTATTTTGCTTGTGTGATTTTATTCACACCTTGGGTATTAAGCCTATTTGAATACATATTTGCCTTCTTCCTCTCTAATCCTAGATCTGACGTGCTGTGTCAAGCTTTTGCTTTCTTTTGTTTTCACTAAACTACTGTCCCTTTGGGAGTTTTGAGTTTATGAATTTCAGCTGAGTAAAAAATAGAGGCATAAATGAGGAGAAACCAAAGACCTGATGCCGGCTGTCCATTCTCAAAGCAACCATGGCAGTATGTAACTCTGTTACAAACACAGAGGGTGTTGCCTGATCATAAGAACATGTGTCCCTCCATGTGTCACACTTTCCTTATGGAAAAGTGGTGCGGTGCCAATAGGACACATTTGAGTATGTGAATCACTGTCTTCAAATATGATAGCTTGATAAAACAAGCAAGGGAAAAATAGTAAAACATATTAAGTCTATTTAATGTGAGAATAGCTTGTGCTTCAGGATATGTTGATAATGATAAGGAAACCATATGGCAAATATGTTTATGCAGGTTTATTTGGACTGGAATGGTTTGTGACTTGGGTTAAAGCCATTGGTATACTATAATGTACACATGTGGCTTGTTGAAGGAGATAAGGAAGAATTGGACAGGAGAGTATGGTGCTGAGGAGTGCATGACCAGCTTTCACTCAAGGATCTATCAGAGTGGAGGATTCGGTACCATTATGGGAACCACAGACTGACCTCTGGAGTGGAAGTCCGCCGCTGTACTGTTGATGGGTGCTTTCTTTACGGCCGAAGAGCGATAGATGATATGTGTCCTGCCGCCTCCTCCCTCCTCTTCCTTTTCAATGACTCCATCACCCCTCTCCAAAGGCTCAATAAAAAACTCCTCTTTCTCTGTCCTGATCATGCCAGCCTGAAAGAGAAATATTAGTTAGATGACATGAATATGAGTAAGTAAACTCTGATACTATGATAACAAATATCAGTCACTCAAATGCCCTTTTTGACTCCTCTGTCCACATTAGCCAGCTAGTTGTATATGTGTAGAAACAGCTCTTTGCTCTATCCTGCTGCTGCATTTGGGGTTATGCTGAGTAAAAAGAGAGGAGAATGGGAGAGCAGTGATCTCTCCCGGGGCCCTGCAGAAGTCCAGATTGACACCTGGCATCTAAACTGGTCAGTACACAAGCAGGAGATGAGTCTGTCCCATTCCCATCCTCACTAACACATCCTGTCAGGTAATTCCCCATGTCTGCTTTTCACACACACCTTCACAACACACCTCATCCATGGGGGGGGGGGGGCATGGCTGACATACAGGACACATGCACAAAAAGGAGTTTCGAGGACATACATGAGTAAAACAAGCCCAAGAAAAATTACCCATCACTCTCTCTTATTCCATCTGCCTGTTTAAGACAAGTGGTAATTACCAAGGCAACGCACTGCTGTAGAGCAAAGCCATGAGGGAGATCACACAGAGGATTGAGAAGCTTTTGAGAGGAAGAGAGCAAAAGAAAGATAGTAATAAATGACAAAAAGAGAAAACATCGATATGTTCAGCTTGTCTCCTTCTCTGTCTGACAGAGGAAAAAAGAGATGATGGGCAACTTAAGGGGGGGGGTAAAGTGATCTCAAAAAAAGAAAAATCAGTATGCAAGAATGTGCAGTGAATGTCTGTGCATGTGCTGTTCAGCTCAGTGTTGCTGAAAGCCAATACATTGAATGGCCAAAGATGGTTGATGCTAACCCCTGTATCTGTGATGTTATGCTCCATGGAAAGAATACATCACATTTAGACAGTTGGAACCAAAGATATTTTGAGTTTTATTTTGTTTTTTTCCTCATAATCTGTATTTAATTTGTTAATATATACCATTTTTTGCACTTGAGGCCAACAACACAGTCCAAAAGAAAGTAGAAACAGTAAAGCTTTGACCACTCTGTAATGCTGCCATTTCTCACAGGACTCAAAAGGCATCCTGGTATTAAGGATACCAAGCAATAAAGGAAAAAAAATATCAGTGGGTTCTTTAGTGTAAATGACCTTATCCAAGGACACTGACACTCCAGACCAGCACAGAATAAGAATCGGTTCTTTTGCGGATTATATATATATAATATGTATTAGGGCTGTCAAAGTTAACGCGTTAATAATGCGTTAACGCAAATTCTGTTTAACATTCACTATTTTTTATTACGCTAGATTAACGCACACACGTTTCTGTACATATGACCTCGGCCAATAAGTGTATTTACAGTCAACGTGTGGGCCAGACATTGTGAAAAGGGTCTTATGAACGGCTAGTTCAGCTTTCAGGTGCTGCCAGATGGGTCTTTTAACAAGAAAAAAGGTTATTTGTATTTACTGTCGCTGTGAATTGAGTTACCACCACAGGGCGCGGTAAAGTTAGTTACACATCTGACATTCGCTTGTTTGTTTTTTTTCTCTTTAAACTTTATTAGCATCATGAAAACGGCACTGATTTCATACAGGTTGATATCATTTTGCAGATAAAAGTATGCCAGGCATTTCACAAGTGTTATCAACCCTCCAAGCTCAGTGGGTGGCAAAAACTCTAAGGAACAGTGCTGAATGTCTTTCTGAGGACCTCGCTGCTGTCGAGGAGTTTAGGGACCGTTAGCAAATTACTGCGGTCAAGCAGCAGCCGCGACAAAATATACAGACAAGCATGATGAATTAAGGCCCCCAAAAGTACGGCAGCATTGGTGGACTTCTGGTTTTCAAACTAAAGGCTAAATAAGACTGTAAAAGTTAGATTCTGCAGCATTATGAATTACAAAATAATTCAGTTCAGCTTATTTAGAGACATTGTGGTGTCTACAGTAATAAATTTCATTAAAACCAGCTGGGTTTTGTTACCGAACTAGAGTTGGTCACTTTTCTAATCTCAATGGCTAAACAATGTTTTAAACTATTAAGGTTAGAAAGAGGCATCTAAAGAAGCAAAAGAGTGATCAATAAATTGTAATCACTTTCAAAAAAAATGTAAAAATCATGACATCAGTGATCATCATCGTTAAAGTAGCAGTGGGGGAGAGTTTCATATGGGACAGCAGCTGTCGGAAAGTCCCACAGCTGTTGCAGCAAGAGCTGATGCAGGAGCTGGTCGGTCAGTCAGCGCTGCTGACTGTTGGAGGCAGTTCCTCCTGTTATCATCAAAGGAAAACACTGATGGATTCTGTCTCAGCCTCTCTTAATTTACAGGCAAGACAGCTGGACACATTTTGAGATATGCAGGTGTGTATCTATGAGAACCAGCAGAGAATATTGCAGCTCTTAGGAGATGTTTGGGCATAAAACCAGAAAAGAAGAGACAGGTGACAGGAACAGCCAGCAGGCTGAGGTTCTGAAGTATCCCATTTAGTACAAATGAGTCTAAAAGTTGGCTTGAGTCATTGTAATTGTGTGTCTGAATAGCTGTATTTTCTCCCTCCCACTGTGTAGCAGACTGCTAAATAAATGTGTTTTGTATCTGAAAGCAATGATTGAAAGCAAAAACACCACAATTTTAATACTTATTGCATGCAATCTTGTACGATAAGCTTTTTCCTCTTGTTGAAAATTGCTTTTTGGTTCAAACTTGTAAAACTAAATTACCCCAATTTAGATTCATTAGAAATGGTGTGCCAGAGACAAAGCCAGCAGGTGTCATTTGATGGCAGGTTGAGATGAGGGCACAACCAAATTAGCTTTGTCATTGATCCTCATTCATGGAATGAGGTATGACTGTACCCAGTCATACCTGGGAACACCAGGGACTCACAAGTTTTTTTGGCACTTCATTGCACAGGAAAAACACATTTTGTTCCTGTTTTGCTCGTGCAATTTTCAACAAACTATAAAATAAATTTGACGTCTCACAAAGTGAGTCATCAGATATTACCGCGGTACTTAAAGTAATTACTCATTGCCCAAAAGGATTTTGTCCAAGTTTCTTTCCTTGTAAAATCCACATCATTTCAAGCAATCAGATTTGATGGTTCATAGTAAACCACTTCAGCATTTAATTGCCAAGTAGCTATTTGTTTTGTGCTGGAAAGCAACAGTGGCTAGGAGGTTTATATGCAGCAGATATGCCGACTGAAACTCTGTTTCAATGATGTGCAGACTCCCCTCCCTGTCGCCAAGTAATGCTGTCTATTCATTCCTGACACTGATGTGAAGATCTCACACAGATTTTGTGAGGGACTTTTTTTTTTTCTATATTTTCTTTGAAAATTTCTTTTAAATTGAGAAAAGCTGTTATTAATAGAGCAACAAGGACGCAGACCATTGTGATCAGCTACAGCTGGACCCATAATGATTCCATCACCTTTTTGTGTTGTAAAACATGGAGCTTTTTGCAGTCACTAGTATAAATCCTACTTATTTAACTCCTGCAGTCTGAATTAACTGAAGAATATAAACTTGCATACTGCTTGAATGCTTCAGAGCGTTGAGTCTGATAGTCTGGAAGACATGAACACAGTGCTTTCTTGCCTTTGTCATTTCCTCCCTTTTCTTCCTCTTGTCTCTTTCTCCCTGCTATTCTGATGCTAGGGTCCCAGAGGGATGCAGCCAAACCACTGACCTGTACCACCACCTCCCCCCCCCCTTTTTTTCCTGTTCTGTTTCCTTCTCTTCTCATCCCACTATATTTGAGAGCCATGGTGCAGCATTACGATCGGATCTGACAGATCTGAGATGATGCATGCATTCCCGCTCCAGAATACCAAACAGTGGGGAGAGGAGAGCTGTGTCAAAGAAAAAAGATGACATGTGGGACTGGGAGATACTGTTGGATCGATCAGATCAGCTGTAGTGGAGATGGAGGTTTAGAGAGAGGGGAAGCGTGAGGAATCAGAGGAACTGGACACGTCCTTTGAAAAACTGATGTGAATGCAGGATCAATGTGCACATTTCCATAGTCAGAGGCATTTTCTTTACTCTTCTAAACCAGGAACAGCCGAGTCCTAGACAAGAGGATTATGGACAGCTTGTTCAAACACTGCACCCAGAACAAGTAAGAAGAATATTAGAGTAATTGGCAGTACACCATCAGACAAAATGTTCCAAAACAAATGTGGTCCCCAAAAGACGAGGTTAAAACCCAAATGGTAATGAACAAAAAGCAACAATGACCACAGACTGCTGATGGGACACGAGAAAGAGGTTAAGTCATGAAGTCATATCTGGACCAGTCTCCGTTCAGTTAGCCTTTGAGAAATCTTTCATTTAGTCTTTTTGTCATTGGTCTTGGTGAAAAATTATTTTTACTCAATTCTATTAGGCTGACCAGTGTCCAATAATACTGTAACAAACTGAAAAGGCCTTTCATATTAAGTAAGAATTACTCTGAATGAGCAGTAGCAGAACGACATCTATATGCATAAAACTTACAAATGCTCTTCTTTCAGCTCATTTTCTTTCAATATTCCCATACATATACTCTGAAAACCCTTTTTTTCTTTTCTTTCTTTCTTTCTTTCTTTCTTTCTTTCTTTCTTTCTTTCCAGCCTTTGAATTTACATTTTGGTCACCGTAGCTCAATGATGGTAATTACCGCCTTGATAATTAGCAGTTCTTGTTCGCAGCCTTCAAACATTAATCATATGGTCTAATATTTCTGCTTTAAGCTGTGAGGTCTGATAATTGTAGGAAACTCTAGAAACTCAAGAAAAGTGTGTTAGGGAATCAGTTCTTAATTCAAGAAAACTCACTCACTTGTCTCTTGGATGCACGCAAAGCACGTGTGTGTGTGTGTGTACAATCAAGATATCATCAAATCAAATACCAACATCAATAACACTACTCAGATCATTATTTTGCATCTCTTATTTTATTGGGGTTTGATCCCGAGCCTATTCAGGTCATTGTTCAGGTCAGGAAGCAGCATGTCAGCACTGGGTGCTATGAAATGGTTTTTGGGAAGAGGTCAGAAAAACACTAATTTGTCAGCTTTGATGGCTCATAAAGTAGTTTGCACAAAATGTTGAAGAGTCCTTTCACTTTTCTATTTTTCTCCCAACTTGTTCAGGTAAAAACACATAGTTCAGGTTGAAGTTAATAGACATAGTAGGTTTCAAGGTGTTACAAAATAACACATATATCAACATATCTCATGATTTCAAGGTTTTTTTCAGTTTTTTTTCTAAGTTTTTGTAGACAATGAAAAGTAAAAAAAAAAAAGTGTTGAATGTGTTCACAAATTGACAGTTACTAAGACAACCAGCAAAATGGAATCCACGAAGGAGACAGCAGTCAGTGTCTTTTTGAGGACAACAATATTCCTATACTCTCAATAATAATAAACTCTAAATAAGAAACCACCAAGCAAACAGCAACACTAATCTGAGGAAGGTCATATTCTAAGAACACAACAAGCTACTTTTGCAAAATCCGGAACAAAACTTTCACAGTGGTGTATGGTATAATAAAGTTATGTTTGACGTTGCTGCACTCATATCTACCATCAGATGAAGGGATGTAAGAGATGCGTCATTAGTGAAATGATGCTCTTTAACAGCAGAATAACATCTGTGTGTTTGCCAGCTCTGTGTGAAATTTGTGGGTTTAAATCAAAATTACGCTTGAAAAAACAAAAACCAGAAATACAAGCATGTTTTTCTTGTTTGAATCTCATAATTTGTTTATGTCTCTTCTTTCAAAAACACACTATCAAAGACCTTATAGTCAAAGCTCTAATAGATTCTTTGGTAAACTAAACGATATACAGGATCCTAGAATTTCCTGTTTTCTGTCAAGTGCCTGTTCATCTGCTGTTATGAATGTTTGCCATTCCCGCTGTAATTGCTGTATTTTTAGTACCATCACTCTAACTGCTCTTCCTTGTTCAGGGACTTCTTAACCCTCAGCTGCCTTACTAGCTGCACTTCTCTTATTACAGTAAATTCATTGTGCTCCTTTGGGTGATGAATCTGAAGATGTTTTATTAGGTTTGACATGTTAAGATTTAGCTTATTAGCTTCCCTCCCCTCCTGAGCCACTAAAATCTAACATAGCTGCTCTCTACGCAGTTATCTTCATCAGAAACCTTCTGTTTTACTCGCCATGTCATCTCACGAAGCTCAGATAATCTCATACTGGTTTTTTTGCACATGACAATGAGGCCACTCAACTCAAGGGACTCAAACTGGAAACCACTGATCCAACAGATGCAGTACAAGCAGGGGTGACATTTCAACTCCTGACAGAGCATGGTCATTAATGTTTTACAGAAAATACATTTTCTTTAAAGTCTTTAAGAACAGAGTGCATCAGCCAAATGTAATAATCTTTTCTGGGATCTTGTAGGTTGATGGGTGACGCTGGCCTTTTGTGTTGAACCCGTAAATGCTTCAAGATGGGATTGAAGGAGGTTCAAGAATGAGTCACCGTCTTTGAGTCTTTGTCGTGTTCTCCGAGTTGTTCCTGAGGAGTCATGGCGTTACACCTTCGCCGTAAGTCCAGCTGAGGAAGCCAGTGCCAGTGAGGAAATGGCTTTGTGATTAAGGGCTCCACCTAAAATTCCACAGCATAATAAAAAAGATGACCAGTGATGTGACATTCACTTGTCAGTGGTATTAATGTTGCAGCTGGTCATTTTTATGGGATGATTCACCCTTAACCTCGTACATTACTCCAAGAAGTATTTTTCCTCTTTTCCTTATGCTCATGTTTAACATTTAAGTTAGCAGAAATATCTGTGTTTAACCTGCACGAGTAAACAGGTAACTTCATGGGAATGAGTGCCAAAATAATGCGTGAGACCATTAACTTGTTTTTATTTTTTTTTTCAGGTCACGTGTCAGTTTCTCGAGGAACCATGGTGCTAATTTATCACCCAGAAAGAAAAACAAATCTGCACATGCCACGCCACATATTTATGATTTAATCCTCACACTATAAATCAATTTTACTGCATGTTCAAAAGCTCGACAAATATTCTCAATCATTATTACTCTCACGGCAGCAAAGATGGTGACACTGGCTCTGACCACAACCCTGCCTTTGAGACCTGCAGCCCATCTGTAGGCTCCAAATCTGGATCCTAAACAGAGAGTGTCCAGTTACATCTGGAGGATTGTCTGTATTCAAAACCACACTCAGCTCTATTTGAAGCTTTGAAAGGAGTAACTTGAGTCCAGTGTTGCGTCCAGAGGGGCTTGTGAGACAGAGGAGCAGCAAGAAAAGTAACAGTGGAGTGGAGGAGCGGATGTTGCGGTGAGGATCAAAGTCACACCCGGTCAGAGACCATCACTTCAGTCCAACGCAGACGTCGTGTGTGTGTGTGTGTATGTGTGTGTGTGTATGTGTTTGATCTGCTATCATTGTGTGTTGTAGTATGTATTTGATCTGATTCATAACCCTCCCGCTGCTGGCTAGCCTCACACACAGCGGTACACATGCATCCACAGGCAGGCGGGGCAGGCATAGTCACACAAAACACACATCCACTCACAAATATGGCTTTGATAGTGACTCACTCGTACTGTGTAACCCTCCATTCATTCACTCTTTGACTCATAACAGAATCAGTGTCAATCAGTGCAATAGTCTGATAGACTGATTTGAAAAAATCAGACTCACTTTAGAGAGATTAAGAACACTCGTTACCATAAATATTGATGCTACTTAATTTAATCGTTTCAGTAGCAAATTACACTTTTGTGCTCAAAGAAATCCATCTCAGAGAGGGGGGGGGTGTGTGAAGATCTGAAAGGCACATTTGTGTGACATTTGTGCACGGTACAAACATTTTTACTCTGCTATTTCACTTGAAATAAGGTTTAGGAGCAGCTGTATCTAGAAATGTATAAAGAGCACCAATCAAGAAGAGCCATTAAGCAAATAAAATGATTTGCTTAATCTTGTGAACAAAGAGGTTATTGCCCAATTATTTCAACAAAGGAGGGATGAGAAAAGGATGAGAATCTATACATATCCCTGATATATAGTGTCAAAGTTCCTCTGTAAATATATAACACTGAAACACTGTCAGACTATATTTAAACTAAATGTGCATTCACAGACTATTCTCTGTTCATTTTTCTTGTCCATTTTGACATGACAGCTGCTTCATTTAATTAGACAGAAAAGTTTGATCCATACATCCTAAATTTTCACAGTTCAAGCAAACAGAAGAATAGCTCTTGTGGTTATTTTTGAAGAGCAGGAAGGATTGGTTTATGACCATGGGGGGGTGTCACTGGGTCATTTTTAGAAAATATGAATGACTTGGTGAATGAATCCCAATTGATCTTTTGTGTAAATGCAACATAACAATCTGAGTTTGGCCCAGTCCGAACACATCTTCTTGCTGGACCAGGGCTTATATTTATTTTTTTTTATTGCAGAGTGTGTGGTCCTGTAAAAGCTCTTGTACTTCTGTTCTTGTGTGAAGAGTCATGTGCAATTGGGTTACTTTCAAAAATAATAATTTCATCAAATATTAACATACTATGAGGTGGGGGAAACACTGGATGCTCCTGGTGTCTAAATGGATCATACTATGTATGATTTTATATATCTATGGTTTAAATGAAACAGAGTAATGGTTTCTCAAATCATTTTTGCTTTTTTTCTTCTCTGTCCTTAAATCAACAGGCGTGCACAGTGAAAGGTTGTGCGCTAGCATGTATGAGCGTGGTATAAGCAGATGCCAGAGCTGCCATGAGGATTTAACAACGCTGCGTTGTTGTCACCCGTCTCAGCTCATTACATAGAGTGGTCTTTAAAAGTGGTGGGTCAAGGGGAAAAAAAGAGCTAAAAAAAAATATGAAAACCCACATCAAAACAACACAACAGAAATGCACCTGCATGAAAGCCCTGTCCTGGTCATCCTTCACTTCTTGTTCTCAGAGCCCACCTCATTTGCAAAGTACATCTTTGACCCACATTTCTGATCACAGTATGTCAGCCAACCAACACACACTCATGCACAGACTGGGTCACTTCAGGTTTTAACTCCCCACTCTTTCCAATACAAATCAACTGTCTGCAACCACTTTAAAGACGGGGGAAAAGAAGAGGAATTGTAAAAATGCAGAAGTGGAAGGAAGAGGGGAAGGCATGAGTAAACAGGAAAGGCCCTCTGTGAGTCCACCATTATAAAGCTTTAATCTGTTATCTCCAGGAGCATTTTCTCACTTATGATTTTGATTAGCCCCCACCACCCCTATTGTGCACTTTGATCTGCTAGTTTTTATAGGTAATATTTACTCTTCTTCAGTTTCCTTTCTCTCCTTGCTGCCATACCATATACATCTCCTGTGCTCTTTGCATTATTCTCTCCTTTTCAATCTCTCTTATGGCATTTCCAAGATTGTTTTTCTTACAGTTCCTTTTCTATTGCTTCCCGCTTTGCTTAATCTCTGTCTCCTACTTTACTTAATCTATTTCCATCTCTCATAGTAGCACTCGAAAGCAGTCATAGTGAAGTCAAATCCAGGTGTTGGAAAAAGGCAAAGAGACAGGAGTCAACCAGACTCTGGATGGCAGAGACCTCGGAGCAGCAAAAAATATCCCAAACCAGGTTAACATGACATCACAATGATGGAAATTTTGGTTGCAGGCAAAACCATTGACAGACAGAAACACAGATGCTGACAGTCTCGCAGACAGACCAAGAAGCAGCCACACAGGCAGTTTGGGGTAGTCTCAGTCTCAGTCTCAGTATCCCGGTATTGGGTTTTCTCTCTCTCTCTCTCTCTGGCTCCAAAGTTCTTATTATTCATCAGGACAGAAGCTTCCTCTCTGTGTTTTCTATCCAAACAGAGATTACAAATCAGCCGTGGGAGGAAGGAAAAAAATGGGATAGACTGACTAAGCAAAGGAGTTAACGCAGAAGAAAAATGGGATAACATACCAGGAAGAAGTGATAGTGGAAGCGTATAATAAAGTATATTTGTATTTGTATTGTATTTGTATGGGCAAAGAAAACGAGCTAAAATGAAAATGTTTCAGTGAAGGAAAAAGAAGTAACAAGTTGAATTGGGAAAAAACACAAAAAAACATTTAACAGCGTCATTATAGGTATTCAGTTCAGCACTCTAGTAAAACAAATTCCTCCTTGTAAAACATTGCTTCTCTCTCTCCTCTCACTCTTTCATTTTTCTTCTCAGCAGTCTGACAACCTTCCCAGGCAGCCAAATGTTCTTGGCCCAACCAACATGGAGGATTGTTTACATGTTCCAGTTATCAGAATTACCTCCTCTCTGTCTCACAGTCTGGTTCAGGTGTTAACAGATTATTTAAAGGCTGTCAGTCTTTGGTTGAAGAGCTTTCCACATCTGCAGAGAGAAGGATTTTTACATTTTGACTAATGTGGAGGTTACAATGCCAAGCCATCAGCTCGCTACCTCCGGACAGTATTCCTCTGCCTGATTGATTGATTGAAAGGTTGGCTGAAACTAAACGGGGGATGACCAGGCAGAGTTCAGGGCAAAAATAATACATCTAAAAGCTCTGCATGTGACCGATGACGCAACAGACCTGCCAATGACAACGCTCTCCAATGTCAGTCCATGATTTACATTACGCATCCTCGTCCCACTACAAAAGGGTTATGTGCTCAGTGTGACTTTGGTCCCTTCCTCTCCAAAAGCAAATCAGAGAGAGCTACGAAAACAAGGCAACATTTAGGAAGAAGAGTGGTCAACATTTTGCTCCACTCATTTCTGGATTGTGCCTCGAAAGACAGCAGATTTAGCTAACAAAGGTAGATGTACACATGCAGTATCAACATAACAGCGAGCTGAAACCTAAAGGGAGTCCTGTGTTGTACACCAGGTCAGAGGCCTGGTTAACATAAAACCACTTACCCCCACAGGAAATGTTAATCCAATTATAAACTGCCGTGGTGAGAATTTCTGGTTTCACCGGAGAGAAAACTCTGCATTCATGCTGACTAACTGATATTATGCATTTATTTTTGTATCAAACAGAGCAGTTTTCAAAGAATTGCATGTAATACAAAAAATAATATTTTGATACATAACGACATTGTCTGTTATCATTTTTAAGTCTTTTTTGCCTTTCTAAATGTACCGCAAGTATAATTTATAATATTTAAAAGAGCAACATACGTCCGTTTTTTGCATTCCAGGCCTGCAACAGATTCCAGAAAAGAAATACAGTGATCCCTTATTTTTCGCAGTTAACGGGGGCGAGTGCCCACCCGCGAAAATTAAAATTCGTGAACTGGAGCCTGAGCCCCCCGAGCCTAAATAATGTGTTTAAAATATGTTTAAAAACCGCAAAAAGGTAGCAAGGCACTGCAGCTAAACAAGACAAAGGCTCAACTGTGGTCTTTCTTTTACCTTCACAGCCTCTGGTCTCCGAACCGTAGTAAAGAAACCTCTGATATTGTGCTGTTAGCGGGTAACACGCTAACAACAACAAAAGAAAAAGTCCGGTTTTCTCCGTATAGAACGAGCACTTTATTCTGGCACTGCAGGAACTTGTAATATCACACAGGTTGTATTGTTCGGCTCCTGTCGGTTAACAGAGAATGTAAATCTATACACGCTGGGCTGCTGTTTATGCTCACTCCACTTTTCATCTAACCCCGTTTTCGTTCTGCTGTTCCATGACTCACACACACCATTACCCATAAGGCCACATCATTACCCATAAGGCTACCTCCTTAAAGGGGCCAGGCTGGCTCACAACACTTCTTCGCTGTGAGAGAACTCAGACAACATCCTGTGATGTTTGAGTGATGCGTCTCGGCCAATCAGCACACAGATTCTAGAGTGCTGGGCCGTCTGTGTTTCTCGTGTTGCTTACAGGAGGCTGTGAGTCATTGTTTGATGTTTCGCTGGCAGCTGCGGCCTCTGGTCTGCTGTGGGGTGGATTTTTGCGGAATTTCCGCTATTTTTTCTTGATTTTTTTTATTAACTAAGGACGAATTGGTAAGGGATCACTTTTACTTAATATTATACTGGTGTTATCTTTTCCTTTCTGTCTACATTTCTAAATGTGTGCAGCAGTTCTGGGTCGTCATTGTTGCATTTTTGTTTCAAGAACATCTCCAAACATTCTCTACTGGGGACAGGTCAGGACTGCAGGCAGCCCAGTCCAGCTCTTCGTCAGCTATCCCACTGTAATGTGTGCAGATATGTTTGTTTGTTTGTTTGCTATGTTTTTGCATTGGTTTCTTTGTAAAATGCACGACCAACCCTGGAAAAGAAAGCTGTCTTGATGGAAACCCAAAGTTTCAATGTAATGTTCCTCATGAATGCTGCCATCATGGAACTGTAAATGACCTTTCCCAAAAGTGCTGGTGATGTTTTGGGCTTGTTGTTGATAACAGTCTAGATGGACCTTTTTGTTTTTGGTCAGGTGCAGACAGTGCTTATTTCTTCCAAAAAGATCTGGAATGCTGATTCATTTGATGACAATGCATGTTTCCACCACGTGATGCTCCATCCCAGATCTCTACAAGGTCACAAACACATCAATGTTGCCATCTGGATATAAGCCTTCATTTTTGCAGCGTAAAGTTTTATTGGTATCTGCGACCGTAGCTCTGGATTATAGTACTTGTTGAAAAGTCATTTTTAAACAGAAGTGGTGTTGGCAGCATTCAAACTTAAGTCTTCAGCTTGAAAGTCGTGGGTGTTCATCCACCATCCAGCCCCCTCCGACCGCTCAGTGTGGTCTTTGCCTGTTAAATGCAAAGTCCATACTTTAGTATTTCACAACATGTGATCCTCTGCGCAGTTCTTTGGTCCAATAATAACAATAATAATATAGAGAATATCATGTCTATTTCACATTTTACTTTGGACAGAGAGTTCCTGATTTACAACCATCCCAACATGGCCATGCCAGTATTAATGGAATAGGTCATCCTTCAACAAATGTATCTCCAATATGCCACTCGTCAGTGTCCTTGGACAAGTCACTGAATCCACAAACTGCTCCCGATATACACAGCTATGTAAGTGTGGACCAATTAGCATTTACTGCCTTTAAGCTCAGCACTCAAGATGTACCTCGGGACATTCTAGGTTACTTAAGGCAGTCTCTGAGTAACTGTAGGCCTTCAGGATTTAGTCTTTATTTACACCTTGGAAATTCTAGTTATATCCTGTGTTTAGTAAAGGATCTTGTTACAAATCTATTATGCAATAAAAACCAATAAGGATATTATGAAATTTACATTGCAACATTCACTTATGCTTATACAAATGTTAGTTACCAACGGTTGATGATTTCAAATAGTTTTGTCTCTTAAGAAATTTGAATGAGAATTTTGATCGACTTTGATAGACTGACCTTGACAGATCTTTAGCTTCTGTGCACTCCTTGTCCTCACTGAGCTCATGCCAGCGCACTCTTCCACATAGAAACACGCTCAAAACTCCCATCAATCCTTTTTATACCAGCCCAGCCCTTCCATCGATCAGTGCACGAGAGTCCGTGTGTGTTACTGGATCTTAGCGTGTTCATGTTCGACTGTGTGGTCTTCCAGATTGACAAATGACCACGATTAGTGGCAACTGACCACTCTATGATTGCAATCTAAGTGCAGCGGCACAGCTGTTCTCAGAGCAGTGCTCTGTGGAGCAGCTTGTAATTAATACAGCAGCACTTTAATGAATGACAAATCAACCATGGGCCTGGGATGTGTCAGCTCTTTCACCACCCCACCTGTAAATTCAGTGGAAAATGACAAAACCCTCATTGTGTGCTTTTGAAACAAGCAAAATTATAAAGGAAGACCTTTTGAGATCTCTCCATATCTGTTTCATTTCTGTTGTTCAATGAGGCCATCAGTTTGTGCTATTGATTTATAAATAAAATAATCATGGTTTATTTGAAAATGACTTTACACTAAAACACAATAAACCATTTTTACTTTGTGACTTTTTTTTTTTTTAACTGCGTGGGAGTCCACTGTTTTTTTTTTACCTACTGCATCACTCTTCTTTCCACTGTGTTAACCAGTCAGCACATAGGTCTGCCTGTGGTTCAGTGGATGAAATGATTGTCCTTTTCACCTGCATGTTTCAATCACACTAGAGTTGGAGTGTCCTTGGAAAAGACACGCGACCCTACATCGCTCCCAATAAGCTTATTTCTGTGTGATTGTTGTGAAAACCTCTCCACATAGAGTGCTTAGAGAATAAAAAGTGCGGTGTTGGTGTGTGTGAATGTGTAGATAAGGATCACGTCGTAAAGCGCTTTGTGAAACCTTAACAAGGTTAAGAGGAGCTATATAAGTGTGGACCATTTACCATCTCCCTCCCTCATGCTGAGAATCACTCACAAGCGCACACACACAGTGCACGCCCTATGTATGTGTCACATCTGCACACTTGCACACACTGATCCACACCCTTCCTCAATCTTATCTCTACTCTATCTCCATATCTCCACATCTATTGGGTATACCTGTAACCTAGCAACAGAGCAGAGTGAAGACCCACCCCTACCTGCTCAGTGTCTGACTGCTGGACCCAACACCCAATCAGATTGCTTCAGGGTAGCAACAGGAGCCAATCAGACGCTTGCTATAAGTGGGCGTTGCAGGCTTGTTCTCCACCTTTTTGACCCCACATGCGGGTAAAACCAAGCATGTGCACGTACATATAATGGCAGGCAGTATTTCACACAGATTCAAAGCCATACACACCAGCAGAAATCTATTGAGACCAAGAGGAATCACACTAGTGGGCTGACTTGCCTGTTGATTTTCACAACAGCCAGTCTTGTATCAACCGAGTGTGCAGAGCAGAGGCAACAAGCGACATTAAAAATGTCATTTGTGCTTTTGTGTCTATTTGAACTCTCCTGAAAAGTAGATTTATTTCTCCCTGCATTTGATAAAGCATGAAAGGTGTGAGGGTAAAGGTGTGCACAGCTTCCTGTTGTGCTGTTATTGTAAAAAATCAGCATGTGTCTGTGCACAGCTACTGGTGTTTCTAAGCACCCATAAAACATTAGGCCCATTGTCCTCTTTTCCATTTCAACCTCTGTTGCATTGACATTCTTATGCTTCCTCTTGGTGGGATTGAACACCTGTAATAACCTTTTACTGCTGCTCAGTCAATACCCAGAACCATTATACCTAAACCACTGTCTTCATGGTTACATTTACAACTACCTCAAAACTGTCCTTTTTACATTTCCATTAAATCAAACTGTAATCATGGTGTTATAAAAAAAAGAAAGAGATCTTACAACCATAACTTCTGTTATATAAGCCAGAATATATCCTCCTGTAATTATCTCTGTGTTTTGTATGCTTTCTGCTTTAAATCATGTCCTTCTCAAATGAACTTTGGAAAAGTTGTACTTCAAATGAAATATGGAATACTTTTTATCTCACATTATTTAGTGGCCCTTATCACGGCAGTGTGACTGATTTCTTTTTTTCCTCAAACCATCTTCCTTCTATTTTTTTCTGTCCCGTCTCCTTGTTTTTCACTTCTCCTATTTGCACATTCCTGCTCTCCTCCACTGAAATCTGTCAAAAACCACTGGAAGAGACTGAAGGCAATGCAGGGTATGAGGGAGTCGATCTCCCTCTCAATCATTAGAGCTCACTTTCACTGTGTCGACAGCTCTAGCCTCTGAGAAATCGAAGTAGGAAAACTGTGGAGATCAGCCTCATGTTGGATAGATGGAGAGGAGAACCAGAGGGAAAAAAGGAGAGAAGAGCTGGTGTTCAGAATTTAACAACTTTTAGTCATAACAATGAGAAGATTTATCATCCTGTTGATTGCTATTGTGAACATATGTATCATTTATTTCACATTATTTCAGATAAAATCATGTTTTGTCAACAATTTTGTGCTAAATGCATTTTGAGAAACGCTCCAGTGTTCATACTAACTGCTACTTGTTCATTCCATCTAAGTTAGCGTAGAGCCACGTATAGCATTGGAAATTCTCTACTTCTAAGCACAAGATTTAATGTTAATTTCCTGGAAATTTCCCCTCTGAGGGATTAATAAAGGAATCTTATCTCATCTTAATCAAATACCAGGACTAATATGTGAGCTGCACTGGTTGTGTGGCAAACTCAAATTATGAGGATGAATTTAATTACATGACATGATGGCTCAAATTCAAACAGTTTTTTTCGTTCATCATGACAACAAAGTGAATAAAACTTTCCTATGTTTAAGTTGCAATATAGCAAGAGATTATTAAATATACTAATTCATATAACTATCTATTCATTACATGCAAAATACTAACATATCTGTATACCTTTATGTCTTAATTGTGCTCCTAATGGCTTCTTTCTCCTTTTACCCCCCTCCCCCGCCCTGCCACAGACCTCACAAAGTTCCTGTGGACCTGCCACCCTGTAACATTATAGGTATATGAATACACTTTAAAAACTATATAAAATACACATTTGTGTATTTTATATAGTTATTTGGAAAAAAAATGGTGGTGTGATTGGCTTTAATTGTGGCCTGAGACCCAGTGGAAAGAGTGTTTTTTTTTGTTTTTTTTTTTTGAAATTTTTCTCTTGTGCTTTCTTTTTTTTTTACGTTCATGTGCCCTTGTACAGATTGTGCTCTTGGCATTTGTCCACTCATATCAAAAACCACCAAAGTGCAAACTTATAGATTTCATGTATTTTTAAACTTGAAAAAAAAACTTTCCATAAAGATCCTGACATTCTCTTTCTGATCAACCAGATGATTTTAACAGTTTTTATAAACCATATGTATTTGTTTTTAGCCAAAAGGTGATCTTAATCAACATTGCTCTGCCATTGCGGCAAAACTATCACAATTATATATAGTCAACTAGTTGTGAAAGCTGACGTGTGGAGCATTTAGAAGAAACAATGTGTCTGCGAACAGAGGCCAAAAGGACCACAGAGTCTCTTTGTTCTCAGCCCAGCAGCATTCTTACAGATTCTTCCAGAAAACTCATGCAAGCACACAGAGAACATGTAAATACTGAATGGCCATTAGGTTCAAACCCACAAGCTTTTTATTGAGGGGCAACAGGCCAACAACGTCAGTCCCTCAACATTAAACCTCAGTTCACCTGGATTTATGGGCACGCATCTGGTGCTAAATGACACAGAGACTGACCATTTACTAAACACAGCAGATAGTTGCTACACCTGACAAGTTTTCCATGTTTTCACTGAGGATACAGTTTAGGGTTATGATAGTGTTCACATTATATTTTTCTCAAATGTGTAAGCGTCACATTTGTACAAAAAAGAAAAGAAAGGTTTTAAAAGAAGGCTTCTCAGTCCCAGCAGCACAGAGGTGCTAACGTTCCCCAAAGTTATAGAATCTAAGCAATGACTGGTTTGTGGTTGGGGTGAGTTGTTAAGAGGGCTTGTGCAAACATGCTCCACTTGGCAGGTCACACAACATGAAAGTAAATAAAGAACGTTGTACTACAGCCAAGTTGGGCTGTGTACCACCGTTGGCATTTGGCAAGTGTTTGTAGTGGCCATACCCTTTTACCACCACCTCTGTGTTAAATACATGCTGCACAGAAGTCCTTCAACCATTTTCCACGTCGATCACGAGAGGTAGAATGAGGCTCATTTTTAGCGGGATTAAATACCTTTAAATTTGATCCAGTACCATTTGAAAAGTCTAGACCGATGCATGTACTGTGTATAATTTCATTCAGGTTGAAGGAACCAGTAGCAGTTACAGCTGATAGCTGGCTCAGATATCAGCTGTACATGAGCTCTTCCAGCTGGGTTGAGAGAAACACAAACGAAAAATGCTCTTTTGGCATGCTCCGTATCTCACAGGTAGGTGGAACATCCATGTACTCCATGAACGGAGAGCAGAAATATTTTCAGCCTGTGCATCCCAGAGCATCTTTCTTTTGAGTGAATGACATGACATCCACTATTCAGATGTCATTAATGCATCCTTCAGATAGTCACATCCCCACAAACTGGATATCGAATTTTGAAGAAACTTTCTATTCATGTGCAATTTGAAATGTGGGGGACTTCCACCAGAGGGCGACACTGTGGCAGGCCCACGGGAACTTTATGAGGTCTGTGAGGTCTGTCTGGTGGGCAGAACAGAGAGAGGAAGACAGGGACAAGGGGAAGAGGCAGAATGTGAGTGGGAGAGCAAAAACACTAAACAGAAGGTGAGGCGAGACAACTGAGTAGGGGGCCATGAGACTGAGAAGTACTCAAACACTGTTTGTGTGTCTGTGTGTGTGAGATGGGAGATCTTGCATAAGCGCAGGTGTCAGCAGGTGCATGCAAGCACTAATACGAAGCAGTACACTGGCGTCTGTGTGTATGTGTGTGTATTCATTTGTGTGCCTAAAAATAATACTGCTCCCTCATTACCCTTTTTCCTCCAGTCCATCACTAATGAGGAACCTCACCATCACGCGGAGGTATTCAAGGTCAAGCCTAGGCCAAAACGCAGAAAAAGACACTCACACTTTGAGGAATCACAATGTGCATGTGAATGTCTGCACAGTTAGAACTGGCTGCATATATACAATTAGTACTTATTTGACATGGATTCACTGGAAAAAGGAAAGAATGCAGATGATGCAAAAGCTAGAGGCCAATGGGAGGAGTTCTGCAGAATCCTATATGACCCTCGCACTTCCATAGGAAGAAGCTGGGTGTGATGTTACATCCCCCTTCTCCACCTCCTCTTCTTTAGGCGACTTTTAAAGGGAAAGGAGGCATGGTTGGACACAGGTAGAGTCATACAGCAAAATCTATAACAAACAAAGAAGCACAAGGATGAAAAAGGAAAGAATTGGAGGGAAGCAGAATGTGATATACAGGGGAGCTGGGAGGGGCGGGGAGATGTGGGGAGGGGGTAATTAAATGAAAAGAGCAAGACTTAGCTCTTTAGTCTCATCCCTCAAGACTGGCCTGACACTGCTACCGCTACCTAATGTCATAGCAACAGGGAGAAGGAAAGTCTAATGGGTGGGGCACAGAGAAGAGGAGTAAAGAGCAGGTACAGGCGAGAAAGAGGAGCGAAGGAAGGAGCTGAGTAATGATGATGTGATGATAGATGGAAGGCAAGAAGTTGAAATGGAGAGATAGACTGCAGAGTCAAGGACAGAAACATTGAGCTGGGATTGTTGGTGATGATATAAGAATAGAGGTATGTTTGCAAATTTAGGGGGTAGGGATGTGGGGTAATGTCCATACCGCCCCCTTTTACCCTATTCATTTTCTGTTCTCTTTTCTCTTTATGATATTGTGAAGCTACCTGTGTTTACCATTGTTTTTATATCTAATTGTTCCCTCTGAATAATGCACTAGACTATCAATAATTCAGCTTTAATTAGCTAAGACACACCAGACAGTCTTGGACTTCACATTAACATTGACAGGGCAAACATCCACCAGAAACAAACACAAACAGTGGGAGCTTTGTTTCAGGTGGCCTTTAAGAGGAGTGGCAAACACGAGATTATGGGCAAGGAACTGAATTGCAAAAATCTTGAACTAGACAACATTGTTGGAAAAAGTATCTGATTTTCAGGACAATGCAAGATGGCTAAAATAAAGAAGGCTATATTGGAGGATTATAACCACTTAGTCATACAAAATGAACTTTTTACTCACCTAAAGAAGCCTGCTTTATTGGTTTGACAGAAGTGGTAACCTCTGTGGCTCAACAATGACACCCAAGAGTGAGTCAATCCCTCTGTCAGACTGCCCCATCTTTACAGCAAAAATAAACTTGTTTACAGCCTGCTCATTGTAATATTTTAATATCCTTGTGTGGCTGCTATCTATATAAATCTCTCTAGGAAAAAGAATTTATATCTCAATTGGATTGCCTCAATAAATAAAGGGAAAAAAACACACAAATAAAATGCTCCACTTTTTTTTGCTGTCAGATCTTTCATTTGCACATCACCTCTGGGTCTAAAAACAAAAACAATGTTAACAGGTGAGTGACGAATTCCATGTTCCAAAAAAATAGTACCCAGTGACGATCAAGACATTCCCCCCAATGGGGGAACATCATGATTGTCATGTCTTACACTCTTTTTTTCTGCTTCCTTCTTTTTATACGCAGTCTTGTCAGAACTGCAACACATTCACAAAGTGTTTCTTACTGACACTGAAGCAAAAGAGGGATCCCAAATGAACAAAACCATAGACAAACAGTGACTGAAGAACAACTAGACACTGAAAGCTGCTATCAAAAGAAAAGTTGCATTTAATTTTAATTGGGGGTCGTCTAGGAAGTGGCTGGAAAAAAAAAAGGAAAACAACCTGACAGGGTCGGATGGAACAGGTCACAAGAGAAACGCAACATTCACAGCTGTGTTGGTGTCTCACAGCCGTAAAATGTGATCATTTATTCATCCTCTCGTTTTAACATCATTTCAATGGCATCTGTGTGGTCAGGAAAATCATAAACTGTCACAAAAGTCACTATTTGATTTTCCGACAATATCCAAAGCTTGTGACTCAACTTCTTGTAAGTGTGCAGTCTTTCCTGTCCCTGCGTTTGTGTTCCAGCCTAAACAGAGTGTACACCAATAAGATCTGCCGCTGGATCGATTGGACTCACACTGTGCGTGAGTTGACAGACTGAGCTGGCTGTTCTTTTGATTGATCTAAGTTCTGGACTATGTGAATGCGCTAAGTGTGCGTGCGCGTGTGTGTGTGTGAATCCATCCATCCATTATCTTCCGCTTGGTCCGTAGTCGGGTCGAGGGGGCAGCAGCCCAAGCAGAGAGGCCCAGACCTCCCTCCCCCCAGCCGCCTCCACCACCTCCTCTGGGAAAACCCCGAGGCGTTTCCAGGCCAGCTGAGAGATGTAGTCTCTCCAGCGTGTCCTGGGTCTGCCTCGTGGTCTCCTCCCAGTTGGAGATGCTGGAAACACCTCTCCAGGGAGATGTCTGGGGGACATCCTAACCAGATTCCTGACCCACCTTCAACTAGCTCCTCTCGATGTGAAGGAGCAGCGGCTCTACTCTGAGTCTCTCCAGAATGACTGAACTTCTCACCTCATCTCTATGGGAGAGTCCAGCCACCCTGCAGAGAAAACCCATTTGAGCCGCTTGTATCCACAATCTCTTTCTTTCGGTCACTACCCACAGTTCATGACCATAGTTGAGGGTTGGGACGAAGACTGACCGGCTTACAGAGAGCCTGTGTGTGTGAATATAACAGTAAATTAAGTTTTATAAAAGGTTCTCAATAATTGTCCATTTCTAACTTATTCTGATTAACCATATTTGCATTTCAAACCACAGCTGCCAGACACCCTTTCTACTTCCTTTCTTAAAAAATATGGCAACAGCTGAGGTGGAAGATGTGCTTTCCAAATGTCCCTCTGGTTTATACTAGTGCCTCTTTTTTGCTAAACTGAAATTGTATAAAAAATTGGGTCATCCAGGAAAGTACTTTACCTATTGTAAATGGTGAGTAAGTAGATCAAGTTTAAAGCTGTTACATCAGAGGAAACAGATTACTCAGTAGGTGAGTGTAATCAGCTGTAATCATTGGGTCTAGGGGTCTCCAAAGTCGGTCCTCGAGGGCCGGTGTCCTGCAGATTTTAGATGTTTCCCTCCTTTTACACACCCTGATACAAGTGACTGTGTCATTAACAGACACCTGCTGATACTGATGACAAGATGATGACGGCCATTAATTAAGATCAGGTGTGTTAAAGCAGGGAAACATGCAAAACCTGCAGGACACCAGCGCTCGAGGACCGACTTTGGAGACCCCTGATTTAGTCTGTCCAGTTAATCTGAAAAAGCATGTATTTGCATATTCAAATGCATAAAATTCAAAAAGTGAAGAATCCTTTTATAAGAACACAGGAGTGGCTGAATCATGCTTTGGGCTTCTGGAAAATTCTAGAAGCAAAAAAAAAAAAAAAAAAACAATTTCTGTAAGAGTTTTTTGTTTTTTTAGCCTGTTTGTTTTTTTGCCCCCACGGTGTCCTGTAAATGTCATCCAAAAATGAGATAAAGTTGCTCATGCAAGGTGGTCAAAAGGAAGGAAAAAGAAAAAGGTCTGAAATTCTCCAATGTTGTTCCTTATGGTAATAATAGCATGCAGCAAACACTGGAGATGCATTAAAAGGAGGAAAAGAAGGAAAATAAAGAGGAAAAACAAAGGTAGGGCAAGATGGAGAAGCAAAAGCAGCAGGTTAGCACTAATGGTCAATGACATAGCACTGTGGCTGGGCTTAGCGCAGGCGTCTGAACTGCTAAAATATTTACACGGCTTACAGAACGAGAGGCTCATTCACTTCAAATCAGCTGGAGCAGAGACAGGGGGAGAGTTGGGCCACTTTTCTACCTCTTCACTTACTGAGTTAACAGCATGCAGTTCAAACGGATAGCAGCACATGAATAATGTGCCTGTGTGAATTTTTTTTTTACTTATTTATTTTTGCCCCAGCATGTTAGTATTTTAGCCTCAATTTGTTAAAAGCCTAAAGACGTGGAAGTATGGAAACCAATTTATTTGTTAATGTTTGCTTGTGCATCTGGTCTTATCTCATTGTGTTAAACATGAACACGAGGGCTCTATTTACTTTTACTTTCCCTGTTGACTCGTTTTTTTTTGCCTTGTCTTCTATGGTCTTAAACTGGTCTCTCAGTCAGAACAAACTGTTCTTCATATACTTATCCCGAACTCTCATCCCTTTCTTAACTCTGTAAGATTAAAATAACTCCCTTTCATATATGATGTGAGTAGTGGGATACAGAGGACAACTGACAAGCCCCAATCAACTTTAATTTCAATATTTCATGCAAGCTGTCCCCTATGATACTACAGCATAAGTGCCTGAGATCTGAGTGTGTCTGCATGTGTGTGCGCGCCTGTGTCCCTGTGCATGTACGTAAGCCTGTGTGGGTGTGTGAAAAGGAACCATCCAAGCTCCTCAGTGTGTTTTTGGAGCGCTTGTCAGCTTCAAAGATGGGGGTCAAACCAACAGGCACCTGATACAAGCTAACTTTGCTTGCTGCTACCATGACAACAGAAAACAAACAAAAACTGAAAACATACTGTATTTCCATAATGACAGCTCAGAGGCTCTCCCCTCCGCACTCACTTTTACTCTTTCCCTGGACAGATTACTGGAGCGAAGAGAAAAACAAAGTGAAGTTTTCTTTCTCTCATTTAGTGAGTTTACATGATATATTAAAAAAAAAAAAAAAAGCCATATTATTGAATAAGTCCAACTGAAATCATAGTTGTAAAATGCTGAACTCATAGTTGGACAAACACTGCGAGATCATGTGGTTAAAGTCAGGTTAATCCCTGCATGCAAATGTTCCACTGGACTGAAACGGATCCAATGTCTTGTGTTCAAGCGCCAATGCTCCAAAACACAGTTTGACCCAGAACTTCTGGAAGAAGCAAAAACAAAGAAGAAAAAAAAAAAAAAACTTAAGTTTGCATGCTTTACAAAATCCTCAGATCTGTATGTTGGTCCAGTTCAACATCTGCCATTATTCTAAAATGCTAGCGCCAGCTAAACCAATGAAGCTGTTGTTCTGTCGTGTGGTGCAACTGGTCAATCTGAAAAGCCCGATGCTAACAAGCTGAAAGCAGACAGTTTTGCCACTTATCGAGTCTGACATACTTTGGTCAGTAAATTGATTCCCTTTGCATGCATGTATGTTGAGATGAAGAAGGGAGTCTAATTAATCAGCCTGTAAATGTGCTGACTGCAGTAGTGTTTGCATTCACTTGTTTGCATTAACACCCTCAACTGAACCAGTTTCAAATTTTTTTCTTCTCATTTTTGTTGTTTTCCATGCTGGGAGCCTGAGGTGGACATGCCTAGAGGCAAAGTTCCTACTGAGTGAGCCTGACAGCTCTAATTTAATATTTAATCACCAGACAAGCGTGCACATACATACATTCACAGAGCCTTGCTGCACGGGGACATGCAGACAAATGCATTCATGAACAGAGACATGTCAATCAAATGCTGAAAAAGTTGAAATGCATAATTTGATCTTGATATCAATAATAAAATGAAAAAGAAAAGTAAAGAAAAGTTCTTTTTTTCTTCTTTTTTTATTGGATCATATGGCTCAGCTCAACTCAACTATACTCAGCTCTACTCCCTTTACGACCAGCTACTTATTTCCGCTCTGTCCCGGCTTAACATTAAAAGAATCGGTTGATTATCAAAACAGCGGTGTCTGAAACATCTGCAGTGGCAAGACGGCACACACCAAACTTTCATGTATGAGGGGGCCTGTTAGATGTTTGTAGCTTGCTCTCAGTGTAGAAGCGTTGGACATCTTTGCTGAGTAAACATAACAACTACATGCTACAGAATTCACTCAAGTCAGCTAAGAAAAGTAGGGTTGTGCAAATTCATGCTCTTCATAATCTATGGATGAAGGTGGCATATCTGTCCTGTAGATTTCTTAACTATGCACACAAATCTTTAAAAGATTTTTTTTTTTCTTCTGTGACAGTGTGTGCTTTACTTAACCAACCTGCAGGCAAATTGTTGATGCACAGGTGACAATTCTCTCTGGCCAGCTGGAGAAAAGAAACAAGCAGAGCCCAGCTGACTGTAGGTCCATGAAGTGGGACCTACAGGCTTTAACATGCCTGTTGCTGATGCCTGTGCTAATGACAAGTTATGTTTTCAGACAAAGCTGCATGAGGTTGTCCATTATCCTTCTCCCTACTGGCCTCTTACTCTTCTTCCCTCCCACTCCCCCTTCTCTTGTTCTTTCTCTCACTTTTCGTTTTAATTACCTGATGTCTCCTCTCCAGACCCTGACGCCAATAGAGATGTGAGTGGCACCGCCTGCACTGAGCTGTCTGTGTGCATCCAGTCTCTGATCTTTCCACTGTCTGACTGTTGGTATGGTGCACATTTGTCTTGGTGTGCCTGTATTTGAGTATTGCAACTTGTCTGCACTTTTTTTTTTTTTACAAGCTTTAGTCTATATTTAAGATTTGTTTTATGAAGAACAACACAAATAGAAATCAACACAATGTACTTCTTGTGTATAAGTGAAGATACTGACTGCTCCATATAGAGCAACTAGCTCTCATTGATTAATTATATCAATTTGTCAGGTAATTTTTTTTCCTCCGTAACTGATTAATATTTTGATCTATAAAACTTCAAAAAAAATATGGAAAAAATCCTTTTCTACTGGCATCTATGGATGACATTTAAGAGTTTTTTTTTCTTTGCCAAAAAGTTCCAAAAATGCAAAGTTGTTCTAAGTACAAAATTCAATCCAAAATCTATTTTTTTGCTTCATGTCCAAATCAGAGTACTTTGGCAGTTCCCAAGAGGGATTAAATAGAAAACAATTGAAGATGACATGGCAATAAATCACAGTATGAAGACAAAACACAGTTTGGAAGGATTTGGGAAAGACGATCATAAACAAACTCATTCAAACTTTGAGTAGAGAGACACAGACAGGATTTAGGAGGAGGTGACCCTGATGCTCATGTTGATTTTGGCTGTTTCTCAGTCTCCTTTCTCAACTTCTTAGATCACAATAAGGCCCTCTGTGTGTGAGTGCCATGCACCTTTCCTGTCTACAATTCCATGCTTTTGTACTCTGTTTTCTGTTTCCTGTGACTGATCTTTCCGGGATGTCCCTTCTCTCTACTGATGCCAAGCTTAGGTTCCCCATCTGTGACATGCATGAGGATAGAGGATGCTTGTTACACTTCAAACACAACTGAGAGGCCTCTGGCACTCTTGGCATTGCAGTAGAGGCGACTAGATACTGAGACAGGAAAATACCTGCCAATGAGGTACTCTGTGTGTGTTTATGCGTAGCTGGCAAACATTTAGAGGTTTTCTTCCTCTTGTCATTGCTGGCTTGATGAAGATGGTTTTCTTTATGGGTTGTGAAAGAAAGTTTGTCTTTAGGAATCAATCAATCATATCCTCAAGGTGTTATTCTCTCTGTTAAAGGTTCAAGCAAATTAACACAATACAGACGTAAGTTTTGTTGCATTATAGAAAACTCCTAAACTGTTTTGTAAAAAAGTTTATTTGTAGTGTGTAACTGAAACATAATGTTCACATTTAAAGATGCAGAAGGCAAAGACTGGAAAACTTGTGTGAACAAGATGAATTTTAAAAGCAACCAACCAAAATGTCTCTCCCGTCTAACTAAATCAAAAACAATAGAATCACTTCTCTAAAACCAGGACAGAAGTGTCTGTCATTATATTGTTGATCTGTAGTACTCTGAAAGTCAGTCATCCAGGTCATGGAAATCATTAAAGGCTTGAGTCAAGGCTACTGGACTTCTTTTAATAACCAAGAAACTGTTTCAAGAACGAAGAAAAGGAAGTGCAGTTGCCTTGAGTCAAGCCTTTGAGGATGTGGACTTAAAGGTAACAAGCACTCACTCCAAATCCAGGGGCAGATGATGCAGAGCTCATAAAGACCATTTTTAGCTATACAAAACACAACTGCATCATCAGGTGGCTAGTTGAACAGTTGTGGATAGACATGAATGCAGAAACGAGCAGACGGCTTCTATATGCTTCAAACACTAGCCTGTTATCGGCTGAAAGCCCTACCGATAAAAATGATTCAGCCAGGCAATCTCTGCAGTGCGTGTGCTTGCTTTTCCCCCTCCCCATAGTTCATTCCAATTATCCATTTCCTTCCTGGGACTATTCAAGGTGTAAGAGGTTCTGGACTGTCAGATACCTTCAGATGTCTCACCCACCAAGCTCGCAGCTGCTCTCGAATGCCTCCTCCTCTCCAGCCTCCACCTGAGGGCTCCTGTTCCAGGGGGTTAAGTCAAGCTCATTACCTGTTTTGTCTTTATGTAAGTATAAAAAGTGATTGTTTCAATAGAGCCGAGATGCCAAATCTCAACTATTTGTTCTCATATTAAAGAATTAAAGAATAAAGAGTTCCACTGTGTGAGTTTTCTGACTGGAACGCCATCATTCAGCAGTCAAAGAACACCAAAAAAAAAAAAAAAACTTCCTCCCACGTCCAAATCAAAGTTGGGCTTACTTTTGGTGTTGCACCATCATAAATCAAATCCCACTCCAAAACTCCACTTGATTCAAATAATCACGATCTTTCTTTCTCATGGATTTGCTGCACCATAATTTGCGGCAGTTCATGACAACATAACTGAGAACTTTCTGCTTTCCTTCTGGTAATTATCTATGTAAGTATCTAACTATTAATTTGATGTTACTCACACAAAATGATGCAAATGTCCAAACCTCCTACCAGCTAACTACCGTAGGCAACAGGAGTTCAACAATCCAGCCTACATCCGCGTACACTGTGGGCAGGGACTGAAAGTCAGGGATGTATAGGATTTTCTTTATGTTTTGGTTGAGTGACAAAGCATCAAATCACAATGTATAAACTATTTTAACCAATTTTAAGAATTTTCTTTTTACCCCCCCCCAAAAAAAAAACTCTTCAAGAAATGATCTCCTAATCCACATTTAACATGTGCAGACAGAAACACCACTGAGAATCTGGTCAGTTTTTAAAATACAAGTGTGTAGACACACAATCTTATATATAAAGCATCACCATGACATTTTTGTTAAAACAGTAATTTTAGTAAAAACAATAGCAGAAATCACAAAGTTTAGGTATTTAGTATTTTTTGAGAAAATCAAGTGAGAGTTGTTCTTGGAAACTGCAGAAATGCATCATTTTTCTCTGACTAAGTACAACTTGAAGAGCCAGGCAGACAAAGTGATCCACTTCTGGGATGGGATCCCAGTTAAAGACTCCATGAAGTTTGGAACTAAATCATGTTGCAGCTGAAACGCAACACAAAGTACCCAGCGGGATCCAGAGCAACAGTGATGCTGCTCCCTTTGGAGCTCAAGGTTCACCTTGAGCTCCAAAGGGAGCATTTTACAATGGAACTTGACAAAGTTAACTGTGTTTCCAGTGAGCAGATTATCAGATCTTTTGAGGTCTCCAAGTTTTGAAATCAGATCTGTTGGGCCTTTTATTTCAACAGACTTAGTATATAATGTGGAGGGATCAATGACAGTAAAATGCCAAACTACATGACTGAACTACTACTCAAGTGTCTACTAAGATAAGAAAACTGTGACATTTACATGTGATTCAGTACACAGATGGTTTATTTGGATATCTGCAAGTCAAATGTGTAACAGTTAAGCAGGTGTCAAAATACTACATTTCTTCTCTAACCTTAGGCTACAACTCAAACAGATGCATGTTGTAGATGGGCTGAACATGAAACAGTGTGATGACTGACAACGGCACTGATCTCGTGGAGTGTTTATGATTATCAAGATGAAGTGAAATGAAACAGACAGTTAAAGACTGAGATAAGAGAACAAAATACTGCATTACTGTCAACACATCAAGTCAAATTAATGGCTAAGAAGATGCTACTGGAAAATATGTTCCCTCTTAGTTTCCTGATGGGTATTTTTAAACTTTATTTTTCAAAGGAATACCATTCTGTAATACAGAAACTACAAACTACCCCTAATTTATAGGGGTATATTTTACTCAAAATTTCATTTTAACATATCAAAATGCTTATTATAAAGCAATGTATTTTTTTCCCCCACTACCTTAAACCAGGTTTTAATTGTGTATCAACACCAGACTAAATGTCCGAGCAAAACTTTGTGTTTTTGGACCTGATATCAGTACCATACACTGGATAAAAGACAAACAATGCTAGCAGGTTTGAAAAGTGAAGTCAAGTGAGCTTCTCTCATGAAATCACAGCATTTTTATTACGAGATACCATCAGATGACTGGAATTAAGAAATAGCATTTGAAACAGAACCTGTTAGTTCATTTTTGATCAAATTACAATGACTGAAAGGAGGGCTGTCAACATTACTTAGAGTGAAATTTTAAGTTATGAATCAGTCATTTCTGATAGCAAATATTTTCCAATCATACAAACAAGATGGCAAGTAGTGAATAATGGATTGAATGATAGTACAAAGCTGTACAATGATCTCATGCAGACCCTGGGGGTAGAAAATATAAATGAATTTCACCCACTACAGAAGGCTGTGATGAACTGAGCCGTAATGACCAGGGACCTCATTTATAAATGTTGCATCCGCACAAAATAGGGCCTGAAAGTTGCAAAAGTCACTTTCACAAAGATTGTGGTTTATAAAAAAGGACAAAAAAAAAAAAAAAAAACTCGACTTGTTTTGGGCAACCAGCTCTTTCCAGCAGCAATTAGCCAAGAGGTACATGTTTGATATAATTAATTATAATGCTAAATTTTGACTTTGATATCATTAGCTAAATTATACTGTACCTTTAGGTCTGTGCTGTCACAGATGTCCCTGAGCACAATAATGCCTGCCATTTTTGATGGCATTATTAACATGACTAGTCGTACATCAGGCTTCCTTACAGTGTGGAAGAACGGGCCAACATTATAAGGCAATTTGCACCAATGTCAGGTTTCCTAACTGTAATCGGTGCAATTGACAGGACTCGCATTGCTATCAGGGCTTTGAGTGAAAACAAATTTGTCGATGTGAACCTAAAAATGTGCATACGATCAACCTACAAGTTACTTGTGACTCAAACATGGTTCTGACATATTTAGTGGCACGGTGGCCTGACTCAGCACATGACCATTACTCCTGACCTGCAGATCCGTGAAGCAACAGACTGCAGGCGCTGCACGTGATGGCTGGAAGAGGATTTATTTCCATGCAAAAACATTCATGAGGTACTTTGCATTGACCATTTAAAGTAGAATATTGTTGTATAGAGTGCGGAGTGCACAAACTCCCAGGTGGGCTGTGATTTATAAAGGGAAAATTACTCGGAGGTGTGCGTACACACGGATATTATAAATCAGAATATTTTTTAGCACATGTCACATTTGGCTTTTGGGCGCACGGAAATTTTTAGTAAGGCTCCTTTGCACAGTTTTATAAATGAGCAGCCTTGTTAAAAACAGAGCAGCTGTACTATCACCCTGTGGTATTTTGACCAACATATGTCAGATATTTCATTAAATCCATTTATTTTTCAATGGCTTTGTATAGGTGAGTTGTTTTTTTTTGTTTTGTTTTTTTTGTTGTTGTTTTGTTATGGTTTTTTTTTATTATTAGCTACAGAAACATTGAATGGACAGCCAGCAATATTTAGGATTCATTCAATATGAACACAATTCTGGCTGAATATAACCCTTGAGATGATCCTGCTAAGTGTAATACAAATGTAATAGTGTGCATGAGTACCATGTTGTCATGTGTTATGGTCAAAGCACTGATATTGAAAAACCTGACAGTATATTAGCCTGCATCCATACACCACCCAAACACAGATACTGCTTTACTACAGTCCTTCTTTAGTCTCAAGTGTTTATATGATCAATCATGCAAACTTGCACACGCTCGAGCATTTTAGAGGTCAAGTTGTCTTTATGGCAGGAACCTTGTAGAAGGCCTTCCTGTGAATAGCAGCCATGACAACACTGAATATCAGGAGTGACACCAGTGAGAATGCACAGCAGAGGTATCTGTCCTTTGAAAAACATCACATCATGTATCTGTAAGATTCTTGAGCAAGCTGGAGATGCTTCAAGGGAACGTGTCTAGGAAAGTGCAGTGGCAGTGCCGCTGATATTTCTCTGAGCGGTAAGGTTACAGAGGACAGATTTCAACTGAAGCAGGCCCATTTAAAACATCACAACTCTTTAGTCACATTGAACTGGGTTTCATGGCTCTTCAGATAAGTGTGGAGTCACACACCAAATGTTGCTGCAAATTAAAACAACATGTTAAACCGCTCATGGTTGTTGTCATGGCAGCATGAGGGTCACTGGGTCGAAACATGGGCGGTCCTGCAGTTTAGTTATTTAAACAATTAATGTCATACACACGCTCTCACACTGACTCCATGTGTTAAACAATAAAGTAGACTATTAGTTGAAATTAGCCAAACAATTCCTGAGCAGGCCTGGGAAAGGAGACTGGGAAAACTGCCACATTCCCTTAAATCCTCACACATATTTAACCCTCCCTGGGTTAGGAGGCAGACACTGCAGAGCCAGAGCAGGATTGGGCCCCAGGGGCTTCTTGCTGATAGTGGAGACAGGGGCTTGGATAAGCTAACCACACAAACACGGCTGTGTGTTGTAAAGAAGTGGGGCACAACTTGATCTTTCCACTCTCTTGCCTCTTCGTGCCAGTGTTCAGTGCACCTTTCTGGCAGCCCGCACGGCTGACATCATGATGCTCCTCTGATCACTATAATTTTCTGTGATTCTGTCACTCAAACTGAAAAAATGTGTCTGTATTTTTATTACAAACACAACAATCCTGACTCCAGCTGCACTATCCGAAGCAAACCGCATTGGATTTTTTTTTATTTTGCTTTCTGCAAGCACCTGCCTTTTTGTAGATTGACACAGAAGGTTGGGGTGTTGAGTAGAAAAAACATAGAAATCGGTTTAATGTACCACAGGAAGGTTTTGGGATTGCGGTGTTAAGAGAAACAGGCAGCTTCATATGTAAGCACATGTGTCAACGCTTTCAAAATTAAAAAAGCAAGCCATTAAAACACACACACACAAAAAAAAACCCTGTCCTTAAAATTAGTGTGTGAAAGAAACTACTGCATAAGGTCTCCTTATAAAACTTGTTTGTGTGCACTTTCATCCAACGCCTGTATGGAAAACATTTGTGCTTTTGTAACCCTATCAAAACAGACTTTATGACTCAGAAATATTTGTCTGAAGTGTAACCTAATAAATCTAAAGAATTACTCATTTGCAGTAGTAAATAGCAGATAAAGACAGTTGGTAGCAGATGTCCTCCATGACAAATGTATCATTTTAGGCAGTTCCTGCCAAGTATTTTCATTCCAACCTTGAAAAAACATCAAGTTGTTAGTTTATTTGATTCAATGACCACATTTGGTTTTGCAAGAAACTGTAGGTTAGGTGCCCATGTCTGATTAAATTCCCCTTTTACCTAAGCTCTCCATTAACTGTATGTAAGACTAAAGTAATGTGGTATTTTCTGGCATCCCCGTTGGGATAAGAGGATGGCTTTGGAGTAATTTCCACTCCTCTCTCTGTTGTGGTACTCTTTGAGCCACCAGCTTTTTTTTTCCACTGCTGTGATTCTGTCTGATTATTAATTCATTGTCAAATCTAAATGGTCTGGAGACTCATATAACCCTTCCCACTGCTCTTCCTACTGCGTAACAAACACATGTATGCATGCATGCACTGTCTCAAAGCTTTTTTCTTTCACATGAACACATGAGGCGATTTTTTTTTTCTCTCTCACTAATTTATACACAGCAATTTGTATACACAGCAACAAGACGTCTAGGTTGTTTGACCTTCTCAACTGAAGAGTGAGCAGTATACAGCTATGATCATCATGTTTTTTTTCTCTTTTTGGACTCTTCCCAGAAAGAATGCAAAATGCAGCTGTACTTGTCTAGAAAATATTATGAGCATTAGCATAGTTTGGATGCCATTTTCAACGAGCCAGTCTGCTTCCACAGTCTCCAGTGACACACTAACTACAAATGTATACACTGGTCAACACTCAGCTCTTCACCATCCTGCTTCAAATAATGTTTTCACATACCACCATGCACCACACACACAGAGAACTACACATGCATGCACACCTTGCTGTCAAGATGGTGATAAATTGCAGAGAAAATGAAAAGGGGAAGGAGCGATCTGACACCTCCAGTGCTGAGCAACCAGTAATTAAATCCCTTCATTAGGTCAAATATTTAATTATGAAGAACCTGAGGGGAAAATCTAGTAATGACCTCGCTCTTTTGGGTGAGGATGAGAAGAAAAGAAAGGAAGAGGAGGATATCAGTGGAACGTAGCACAGAAGGAAAATGGAGATGAAGCTGGAATGGAGAATGGAAATGGAAATCAGGCTTAAAATGTCCATCACTGACAGTGGCTGCAGTCATAATAGATATGATTTTGTCTGCAACATTTCACAAAGTTTCTCACACCTTCCCCCCACATTTCCCCCAGTGTCTGGATAACGTCTGTGGGTCGCTGTAGTGAGTCAAAATCACTGGCTGCAGCATGCTGCTAATGTGTCGATGAAGGCAGCCCAGGCCAAGGGAGTCTGTCTGGGAGAAGACAGACAGTGTGCGTGTTCAACAGATGAGCGAACATCGCTGGCCTTAGCCTCAACCCTCTCTGGGAAGATACTATCTTCACCCTGCAACGGCATCTCCTCTATTCTGCTCTGCAGCTCCTTGAACTTGAGGAGGATTTATGTTCAAAGGTAACCAAATGAGAAGTCAGCTCAAGTGATTCTCCTTGGTGGTTTTTTTTTTTTTTCCTGCAAGTCTCAATTTACTTTCACATGTTGTTTTATACATATTAATTTCACACAGGAAACACAAACGGCACAGGTTTCAGAACTAGAATGAAGTACAGTTTGAGAAAAAAATCAGAGGAGCTGAAAATGGAACTAACTCTAAAAATACTAACACCTAATTTGATTAACTACAGTATACCCCACTGAGTTAAACGATTCAAGCTGAAACTGCAGTTCCAGATGATAATTTCAATATTGATTATTTCATTACCCAGTCGTAATAGCCTATCAGGTATATAACTGTAGCGATACAGTAGGTATACAATCCTGTTGATGAGGCACACTCATTTGGCCATAAATCACATATGAAATGACCAAACCCGGGTCTCTCAGGCCTCACAGGCCCAAAGAGAGACACATGAGCACCACTGCAGAAACTACAAAGAACCACACACCATCTTCCATTACAAGCTGCTGGCTCCCAGCATTAATTAATAGATGTTTATGCAAGAGTGTACCTAAACTTGGATGCTCTTGTTTCATATTTCACAGCTTTTCCTCAATCGCTCCCCCTTCCCCTCTTGTGTGTGTGTGTGTGTGTGTGTGTGGATGTGGGGCTCCTCGAATACCAATGCCGTCATCAAAGAATATGTCAAAATCAAGGCTCTGGCAGGGGCTGCCATAAGGATCTTAGGCTAAAACACACACAAACATGCATACACACACCGCTCCAGCTATGCTTTCATATCACGCCCTGGCAACGCCCACTGACTGCAGCATATCTCCACCGGTATCACCAAGGTTACCGTCGGTAGCCAGGGATACCATCAGAGCCGCCTGTGAAAATGTAGAAAAAGGGTGTGGCCAAAGTCTAGTTTTGTCGATTTACATCTTCATGTCAAAAATTACACAATGAAGGACACACTTTCATCCTCTATGAAACCTTAAAGGTTGCTTGTTTAAGTTTTACTGAACCCACTGACATTTTACTCACTTAATCTCTAGTAGTTCAACAATATTAAACACCTATTAAGCACCGATTACATGTCAAATGTTCAGAGCTTTTTTTCTAACCCTTCCATAAAATATCATTGTCTTCTTTTTTTCCCCTTTTTTTTCACACAGTGAATTTTAAGTGTTTCCTCTCCTCCTCTCAGAGTTATGCAGCCAGATGTTAATAACAGCCCTGTAGTTGTTATTAATCAGCTGACTGCATTCAAATCTTTTGCACACCTAATTTCCCAATACAATGTGGACATGCCCTGACGTGACAGACAGCATAGATGCACCTATTACACCATTCTGTTTGTATTAATCATTCAGTTAGTTGGATGATGTGATATGTTTAAAGACCTTGTATTAAAAATTGGTGTTTCCATGACAAAGGAGGGCACCCAGCACCCTCGCATCCATGGCACTCAAACACAAATTGAAAGAGAGTATTCCAAGGCATGCTCTAAGCTCTGGCAGGGACTCACAGGGAGATAGATTGCTCTCCTCTTCATTTATCAGAAATACTTGTAATATTTGGATTCATCGAGGACTCAACAATTGTAGAAAAAAAAACAAACAAACAGATGATAGTCATGCATGATCACAGTGTGATTTTTGAGTTATTACAAGGATATATGTATATATGAAACACTGGCAAGAGTCCCTAGCTGCAACAGGAACATTTGTAACAGTAGTGCATCAGTAACCCCAATAAGGCATTGTCCTGTGTTATACTAACATCACAGCATATATTCAACATAACACAGCTACCTTAAAAGGGAGAACTCTGCTTGCATAATGACCAGAGCCGAATCATTACATGTCCCATGATTCTTTGTACCACTGACTCAAAAACCCTCCAGAGTCCGAGAGACCTCCCATGTCATTTACTGAACAATTCCTGGTCAGATGATGGTGGAAATTAGTAATCATCAGAGTACATTCAGCTGGCAATATCACATGCCAACCAAGTACACATCAAAGCCGGACAGCTTTATTTCTAATGAGCTCACAGACCAGGCTCTGCATGGCTTAGCGTGGGGGGGGCAAACAAAAAAAATAATGTGTCAGTCAACAGGACTGTTCTAGGAACCTGATAGTGTTCAGTACTACCACATTTATTAGCCCAACCAGATTTTTTTTTTTAATTTAACTGATGAACAGAGCAATAACTTGCATCTATTGGGACACTGAGTGCATGACACTAAGACAGCAGTTATTTACACTTAAAAATTTACCATTTGGGCATAATGTCTAAAAAAAAAAAGTCAAAAATGAAATACCTTTCCTGGTCACTTGTAATTAACTGTGATTTACTGCACTGAAGAAGCTTTCAAAACCACAAAGTACATACAGCAGGTACTGCTGGTGTGTACTGATGTTCACAAAGTGTAGTGCACAGCATGTGAGCAACATCTGACCAGTCTACTTCACATATGCATCATGCAACAGGTCATTGTCACACGTGTCACGTTACGCTCTCATGTGATCACTTTGAAGGTAAAACACTTTGGATTAACAGGGACCTCTAAACCATAATGAAATACTCTATAGTGTATTAGATGGGCATTGCGCAGTATCAAAAATGGCCAGAGTCATGGGACTGAGTGGTGCATCCATCATACATTGCTTCAACCCCATAAAACTACAGAGGCTGTGTTGACTCGGGTTGGTTCAGTTGTTCAGGTCTCGATTCAACAACGTTAGGTGCCAAGTATAAAAAGGTCATCTGGATATTATGAAGGATCAGACTTTTCCACCACTGATTTTTTTTCCCCCTGATGTCAGGAGCATATTCCAAGATGGCTCAGATTATGAAAGAGTGGTTTGTTGAGATTAATACATCATTTTCATCCACTGAATGGCCACCACAGAGTCCAGACCTTTAACCTCTTTGAGAAATTTTGGGATGTACAGAAGCCTGACTCTCACAACGAAACACTTTAACTGACTTTGTTATTTAGAAAAACACCAGGTATTTTAAAAATACTGGGATATTCACATTAAAAAGACAACTGAAGGGCAGATTGTGAGTGTGAAGGTCTGGTCAGGTAGTTGTGGTGCTAAATTTTGGCAAAGTTTTACTACTAAAGGTCAAATGATAGTGAATGAAGCGCAACCCAATAACAATAATAATAATTAAAGTAAAAGTTGTAAAACAAATTAACAATAAAGTAGAAAATAAACTTAAAAGTGATCTTTTTTTACAAACATTTTTAGAAAACTGTATCCTGAGGGCCCCAGGCAGCTCACCTGAGAAGGTTTCCCATGTACAGTGGATGAAACCACTTGTTACAACACACGGAGCATATTTAGAGGTTCATAAAGCTTCATCCAAAAAGATAGTGAAGAAGTAAAGGAAGTATAACAGCTCGATGTATGGACAGTCTCCCTTTCAGCATATATTGTCCCCTGTGAATCTGATGAACATTGCCATCCTAATTGTGTGGCAATTTTATTTTAATCCTGTTAAAATTTAAATAAATTTCAAACTCTTAATAAACTATTATGCTCCTCTCTTGCATTACATGGTTAGGTTTAGGATATACATTGCCTGAGGTTGTGAAAATGTGTGAATACAAGCATGACTTTATATTGACTTTATATTGTTGCAAACATTATATATATATATATATATATATATATATATATATATATATATATATATATACATACAGTCATGGAAAAGACCAACCTTGTTTTCTTCAGTTCTTGTTCATTTTAATGCCTGGTACAACTAAAGGTACATTTGTTTGGACGAACATAACGATTTATTTAAGAGCTGATATCTTTACATTTCCATGGTTTTCTTGATTATAACCTAAATCACTTAAGTTTTTACATCAATAGCTATGGCGTTGTACTGCCAAAAACACTGCTTTTATGCATTCAGTGTTTTCTTTTCTGTCTGTTTAGTCAATGATGACGTTTAGTGGTACCAGGTATTAAATGAACAAGAAAGTGAAGAAAAATGGTGGTCTAATAATTTTTTCCATGACTGTATATATATATATATATATATATATATATATATATATACTAGTTAATTTGTTAACGACAACATTTATTTTATCGCACGTTAATGCATGTTGCTCACATGCTTTTGTTTTGAAAAGTTACTGGCTGCTGCGGAACCGATAAACAATTGGCAGGTAAACATAAGGAAAAGCTAAAACAGACATGGAGAATGGTAAAAATCCATGTACTTTACAGTTCGGGTAGCAACTCAGGTAACAATGTTATCAATTCTGTTTAAAAAAAAGATTCTGGACTGCAATAAAACTTTCGTGTCATCCTCCATGTAACATCAGATCTGTTCTCTTACTGGTTACTTCAGTGCGGCTCCATCTAGTGGCACAGATGTGTAATGACAACAGAAAATCCAGTCCTCAATTATAAAACAAATTCAATTCTGAGGCCCGTTTTTTAATTTCGTATTTTTGATCCAAGTCTAAAATTGAAATATAAAAAAAAAACAGGCATTTTTTTTTTTTTAGATTAAAAAACGAAAAATTTAATAAAATGTCACTTTTTTTTTTTTTTTTTTTTTTTGATTGACAATTGAAAATCAAAAGAATTAATAATACATGGATTGGTAAAGTTACTGAACTTTAAAATGGACATTTTCATTTTAAAGTTCTCCCAGATGGAGGATTTGACAGAAACAAAGTTATTTGTAACCACTGCCAAGTTGAATTCTGATTAAAAGTTTCTGCTGTTACCTCAGAAATAACCTGTTTTAATGTTCTGATTGTGCTGAGCCACAATCATTTTGTTGGATTTTGTTTGTAGACTTTTTAAAAAAATTTTTTTATCAAAACAGTCCTGGCAGAGGCAATAAGCCTTATTTTATTTTCACATTTTTTTAGATAAGATTTACACTAAATATGTTACTGACAAGTGCTAATGTTACAAGTGTTTGAACAACAAATGTTATGGCACTTGAGTTCATATGGCAGCAGAACATTTAAATAAAAGTGCATTTTACACTACTTTTGAATTCATTATTTGATTTTGCGTATACAATGCGATTAATCTTGATTAATCAGGGAAATCATGTGATCAATCGCAATAAAATAAAATATAAAACTCACCACCAGCAAAAGGAGGGAAGGTGTATCAAATCCACATAAACACACACACACTTTCGTTGATACAAATGTGAATCATTCTCTTCCTGGACACTGTACTCCACATCCTTTTTGATCTGATCCAGAGATTTCATCTAGTAGGGAAACACCACGCTCCTCTATTGCCCCCAATTACTGGGGCATGAAAGCAGAGTCAACAGCCACAGTTTTAATACAATCAAATTGTCTGGGAGGAAATCAGGCCTTTTCACTTCTGCTTTGAGCTGAGCGCTGCAAGTCAGGCTTCAGAAAGAGCCACTTAAACTATCATTTTCCGAAAGGGAGCATAAATGATCGGAGATCCTCGTGCAAAAGAATTTATGCAATTTTGCTGAGACATTCTTCATTTTCATGTAATGCTTTCACAGAAATCAAACGGGCATCTTAATCCTGACACCCAAACAGACTTCTGCTTCATATGGTAGAGGGAGAGTCTATAGGTTCAATTTGTTTGCAATTTACTGTGTGCATGTGTGTGTATGTGTGTGTGTGGCGTGTGTGGGTGTGCGTATGTGCGTGTAGTTTGTGCAGGCCTTTCTGCTTTCTGCAAGCTCATTTGTATTACCATTATACATCACAGCACAGCACCAGCGAGAGGCTGTGTCAAAACGCCTGCCTTCTTCTCCGCCATATCTCATAGTTACCTCCTCTAACCAAATTACCCCCAACTCCTGCTTCCCACCCCCTCTTCTTCCAGACACTGAAAGATGAGTTTCAGAGACAGCTGCCTAAAAAAAGACAGCTGCAATGTCCGGCAGCATTTGAGAAGAAATTAGAGTAAACAAATACATTCCAGAAGCAAAGATCCCCGTAGTCGTATTTCTGGCCAATGCGAAAGCCATTTACTAAAGATAAAAACCCCTGATATTTTCAAGCGACTTCTTGTCTTGTCAATGTAAGCAAAGATAGAATGTGCAGCCTGTCAACCCTTTGAGGTTTGGGGAAATCTTCTGGCAGAGAGGGAAAAAGCAAAGAGCACTTTGTTTGATATGAAGACAAGAAGAGTTCCCAGTCCTAAGCGGGCAAAGAGAATCATGAAACGAAAAAGGAAAAAAAAGTATGGTGGCATAATGGGGCCATTTAAAGAAAATGGTCCTAACACACCTCAGATAGGGTGTAAAGAAATATTCAGGGAAAAAAAGAAAACACCCAATAGAATTTCCAATACTGATCTCACAAATACTGCTTGCAAGAAAAGAGCTCTGAGATTCTCATTTTATAAGTTAAAAAAAAGAATAAATCAAAATAAAAGTGTGATTGCATTTTGAGTTAAAAGAAGTCAATCACATCACTTCACTATTAGCTTCACCATCTGCTCAAGGATTGGTTCTTTACAAGTACACAATTATGAGAATTGAAGCAGTATAAACTTGGCAGCATTGTTCAAAGCAGTGTCTCTTCAAAATAATACAGTTTGGATCTTGATAACAATATTATGATGTTGGGCCAAAATCAAGAATACTTCCTTTTTGCTAAATCCAGATGCAAAGCATCACGCCTCAGATATGCACCATCTGTGTCGTCATCTGAAACAGTTTTCTCATAAAATTGCAAGATTAATCTCATAAATTTGTTTTTTACTGTTTTTTTTCCCCTTTGCATTTTACCCGCATCTTTTTTAAACTCAAATGACCCGAACACACTCTTGCAAAGAAGAGCACAGTGATCAGCAGTCTAAACACTGAAAAGCTAAACTGTCTGCAATTAGTCCTTACATGATTTCACAGAATGACACATGCATCATCAGGATGTCAGTATGTATCATGTTATTCAGTCACTCCCTCCTTTAAAACAGTCCAAACTGCCAAAAACGTTGAAGAGATCAAAAACCAGATGGTGGATCAAAATGTGAACATCTGGGGTCTGTTATGTGCCTGGAGGTTACATGACATCTGTAAAACTAAAGCACTTTTTTTGCACAAAATGTACTTCTACTCTTTTTTAGAGCAAAAATATTCACTACCATGTTATCTGTGTATATGCAAAAACATCTCAACAACTGCCTATAAATGAAAGGTTTTATATTTTAAAGCCATTATTGTTAATTTTGGCACTCATTGATGTGGAATCTGGGACCATGACACAATCTAAAGTTGGGCACACGACAAATAAGAACAATTAAGACTAAATAACTGTAAATTTACTATACTTTCTAGGCTTCAAAATTGTTGCATCCCTACATCTACTGAATAAAATACTGTTATAATTCTACCAATGTTTTTCACAAATGACCAAAAACTGTTTCATTTTTCAGGGTTCCAAACACATTACTACATTTTTCTTTGCAAAGTTACATTTTAAATTACATGCTGTCAGAAAGTGATCTTGTACACTTTTGAAATGTACAAAATGCTTAAGGAGTAGAAGAAGGCACTATGTGGCAAAGTGTCAACCAAGTTTGATCCCCAACTGCTATTCTATTTTGCTCAAGGACTACACTTTTTAACTTTGCTATCATACTGTATTGTTTTGGGATATGATAAGAAATGCATAATTAGGGCTACATATTATTAAGTTCACGGTAACAGGCTTACACAAAACTCACAATTTCTGCACTTGACTGTGTCAGTACTTTGGTTTGTGGACAGACATAACTGTCAACACTTTCTTGAGAGACAGGGTTGGTCATGAACCACACTCACTGGAAGATCAAAACAGAGAGTGTGTGATCTTCCTCAAGCAGAGCTTCAGAGTAACATGATCAACTGGGCTTGCTGAGGAAGAGTTGTCAGTTCTAGGCAACAACAGCTTGTGGCTCGGTTGGGGCTGTGACCTCTACGCACTTTAGTGGGAAGCGGGGAGAGCGATGAGGAGAGGCCAAACAGGAGATACTGTAATGATAGATGGGTGGTGAAGGAGGGAAAAAAAATGCATCAGAGGATTGCCATGTATAATATTTAACCATTCAGAGCAGCTTTCCCTGCCTGTACCATGCTCTAGAGCTTTCATGTTATCTTTACAAATATAAGCAAGGTAAGGGTTTTTTTTTTGTTGCTGTTGTTAGTCTGTGGATATTCTCATTTATCCAGGTAACTTCCATTCTCGCAACAATTGAATCATAGGCAACTGGACTTAGATTTGTCTAGAAGACTTTTCGCCTCTTGTCCAAGCGGCTTCATCAGTTCTCAACGCATCAGTCTGACTAGTCCTCACTAGTCAGAGAAACAGTGGAGTATGACTCTGGTTTTTAACCTCTGTGGAGGTGTGCACCCACCACTTTCCAAAGACAATACTTCGTTAGTGGAGTTTCGCTGGACCCTTTGTTTGGGTCTCTGGTGTGGCTCTCCTGACCCAAACAAAGGGTCCAGCTCTACTCATGACCGAGCCCCAAAGGTAAATCTCTGTCATGTTAGAGCCATATGAACCAACCCAGACTCTGAGAACCTCAGGGAGTGGTCTCCTGCTGGTGTTCAGAATCAGGACTAAACAAGGTGAAGCTGCATTTCAGTTTTATGCTCCTAAAATCTTGAACAGTCTTCCAGAAGATGTGAGACAGACCTCAACTCTGACAATGTTCAGATCCAGGCTGAAAACAGTTCTGTTCAGATGTGCATATGTCAACTGATTTTATCTGCACTCTTCATTTTTAATTCATTTGTAATTAAATTCGTTAATGGTTATCTTTATACTTTTATGATTTGCAGAATGATTCTTATTTGGCTTCTTGTGATTTTATGTATCTGTGAGGCACTTTGAATTCCCTTGTGTACGAATTGTGCTTTACAAATAAACTTGCCTTGCCATTGCAGGCCGATGAGTCAAGAGCCAAGAGACTGCAGACCCAGCAGACCTCTGCTACTTCAGGTTTCAGCTCTGGCAGCACTTGTTTCACATGTCATTGGTTATAGCTCTGCTTCATCCACTTGGAAGGGTCCTGAAATTATCTGAGTCTCTTGCCCGGAGAATCCAGCTGCTGCAATTGGTAGTACAGAGTGAGCTAGAGGCAGTCCAGCTGGTGTTCTCTGGTTAGCTGTGGCCCGGGGCCTTCAAATGGGGGTGAAGATAGCACATCAGGTTGGTTTCCTTTGCCTCTGAACCCTTCCAGGCCAACTATAAACTGGTCACAGAGGTGTTCTGTCTTTAAAATAAAAATGTTTGTGCTCTTTTAGGTCTTTATTCACACCTCAGAAGCCAAGACAGCGTTAACTGCTAAGCAACTAAAGTGATGACAGCCATTGCCGTTGGTGCCAAACATAAGACCACATTCCCAATTATACATAAATTTGTAGCTTCCTATAATTTCACTAGATGTGGTACACCTGTGGAATCAGGCTATTGAGACTGAACCATTTTTTTTTTAAGCCAGGCTGTAAATATGTTTATTTATGTTGCAAAGTTAAACATTTCAACATGGGGTCAACAGAGAATGACTCACTTTTAAAATCCGTCCCGAGTGATCAGTCGAGGAATTGCAGCTTTTCTTACTTCTGCACTGGACTCGGCCAGGAAGACCAAAAAAAGCATTCAATTGTTTAAACTGTTTTAAACAATTTTAACCTATTTTAATAATTTTAAGGATTTCTTGTGATGTGCATATGGATAAAGCAACATTGAAAAAAATCAATTTTAAAAAAAAAAAAAAGAAAAAAGAAAGCATATGAACAATCATCCGCTTCAGCTTTCAGAAAACAAACATGGCCAGTACTCGCAGCTAATAGAATAAAGTCAACATACTCAGTTGAAAAGAATTCCTGAAGACTTCTCCACATTTTTTTTCTTCTATATGGCCACTGGTTTTCTTTCAGGTTTCTTTCTCCAAGGTTTGTTTCACAGTAGTGAGAACTACAGCCATATGCAACTTCCACAATCCCACCACCTGCTGAAGACATGATTGTGTCTGGATTACGTGCTGTAAACCACATAAACTAGCTGGGTGTGTTTTTGTTTGATGATACAACATGAAGTCTGCTTCAAACTGGCTTTTCCAGTGGAGGTAAACCCATCATTTTACTTAGATCATTATCTCTGGGTCAGTACTAACACCAAGCCAGATCAGACTCAAAAATCTGGGATTTGACTGTAAATTTAGACATAATTCCTCCCAAAATCTGCATTTTAGCTTTAAAAATTAAGCAGAAGAGAAAGCAAGCTTCCTGCATTCACATTTGCTCAACAAGTAGGCCATTTCTCCAAACACAAGCGGCATTTGAACTTAAAAATAACTTTTCAGAAAGCACGTTTGACTGACTGGAGGCCTAATCTGGAAAAGTGAGCAATAAAAATCAGTTCTCTCTGACAGTTTACACACCTTGAAACATTAGTACAAATGTTACGAGCGCTCTGAATGGTCCCTTTACATCCATCAGCTGACCTTGGTGTTCACTGCGGCAGGAAAGCCCTCAGTTCATTTAGTCCTTGACACAACGCAGCTATTAAAAAAGACCTGAGAAATATCAGGTGAAAGGGATACTTCACTTGGCCTTTAACAGCTTACGGAGTACAGTGGCAGACTGAACAGTCACACTGACTGACCCCAGATGTGACAAGCCTTTTGACCAGTACACAGTAGATGTAGAAAAAGTGGCAGCACAGCTCTCAGAAGCAATGTGTGTACTGCAAAACATTAGATAAAACGGTTCACAAAATCCAAGAGTGTTACTTATCATCCCTCTTAACTGTAAAATGACTGTGTGTAGTTTTCTGTTGGATTGTTTATTGATCAAATCTTCTTCGGGGCATTTGTAATTGAATTGATGCTGCTCCATATTTGTTGTTCGCTGAACATAAATACAGCTACTTCAGGCTAAGCTGAACTGAAAAAAAAAAAGCCTAAGATTACACAGAGAACACTTGCAAAACCTTTTTACTCCCCCACATGTACACAGTACAAACAGAAGGGCAACAAAGTCAGTCCCATCAATATGTTTTATTTTCCTTGTTCTTCCTGGCGCTGTTGGGAGATGTGAAGAGGTGAGTTGGGGAAAAGAGATGCAGGGGAATGATGGCTTCATGCTGTCGCACTCCAGCAAAAAGGACAGAAAGAAAGGTTCTATCACATTGCATCAGAGTCATCTGTGGCCACACCTCCCTGAGAGCAAAAGCTCTGATGCGAGAAGAGGAGAGGATATGTTTTAAAGCTCCCTTAATTTCAGCATTCAAGTAAAAAAAAAAAAAAAACACAAATGACAATGAAAGCATCACTGCAAAAGAAGATGTGCCAGAATTCAGAATTGTACCAACAGTTCCGTGTTCCCCCAAGACATCATGAAACATTTCCTACAGTCCGTGTCATGGACTCCACTCTGCGCCTGGCCTTTAACAGGACCACCAGAACAACGGGGTCCACACCACCAGCATCTAAAGTCAGAGGTTTTTTTTTCTTTTTTATTCCTGTTCAGCCAGATGGAAAATTTAGCAGAGTCAGATAAAAAATTCATAGGTGTGTGCATGGTTTTCTTTTGTACCCTGAATTTAAAACGCCACCTAGCAAAACAAAATAAAAACTCTTCACCAGGACAGTAAAAACGCCATTTCAAAAGATCAGAAAATCCAGACAGATGAGGGAAACAGCCCGGACAAATACATTTCCCATTGTCAGAGCCTGCGAACAACATAATGATCCAGGTCTGCTCCGTATCTGTTCATAGCTAAAACTCCATGTGATCGAGCGCTGTGTACCCATGCAACTCAGTGTACAATACCCCGCCGAGGGTCCGAGCTTTTACAGGGACCAGCAGCTTCCTCTTAGAGAAACAGCTGGCACAAAAAAGCCTGGTTAGACTCCTTTAACCCTATCAGGACACACAGTACAAGTACTGCTACCTTCTCTGAGACGAACTTGCAGGCTGACAAATAGCAGTGTTTGTTAATAAATTCATTAATAATCAATGGTCCCCCAAACAACCACATGCCCAGTGTTTCTTCAGGGACACAAGCAATTTTAAGAATTTGCCAACCCTGCAGAACAGAGGTGTAAAAAGATGGAAGCCCAGTAAGGCCCACCTCTTCTGAGGGGGAGCTAAAGGGTTTAAAACAAAGGAATAAAATTAACATTTCTCTCTGTTCTTCTATTAGACTCTTCCCTCATTTAAATAGTATTTTTTTTTTCAGCCATCTTCTTCACCATGTTGCAAGTACCCCAGATTCAGCCGTTATGGGTGCTGGTTTTCTGTGTTGGGTCAGGGTTGCTTCACCACTGTCTTGGAAGTGGGTATTGGATTTCAAGAAGTGGAAGGAAGAAAAGGCAGAAAGAGAGTTAAAAATGAACTGTGGAAATGGAGCACAACCTGACAATAATCTCCCCAGTGTGTCTGTGTCTGATTGTGTGAAAGAGAGATGCAAAGGATTAACATGTGGTGGGGAAAAAAAAAAATCCCTTTGTGTTGATGCTGTCAATCATTGCACTGTGAGTGGAGCTGTCTGTGTGTGTGTGTGAGAGTGCCAGTGAGGAAAGCAGCTTTAACACTGAATATGCCAATTATGTATATATTCATATGACTAAAATCACAGCAAATAAGAGACAAATTTTAGCATTTAATGTACAAATGTCACTACATTCTTCTGAAGTCAGTCAAATTAGTCAGAGAGACCTAAACAGTGTTCATACACAGGCCTCTTGGATCCTCAGAGGTCAGGACTGACTTCAAGGAGGAATTTCTAAGAGTAGATGTGAGGGTTGAGATGCTGGAGATATAAACATGAACTATGAGCTTATTTTAATGTATCCTTAATCCTGTAAAGTCTGACGCCTGCCAGCATATAAGGTGCAGTGAAATCTAGCGGTCACAACACCAAACTGCACCCAACTAACCCAATATTTCTGACCTTTTACTGCCATTTGGTTAGCAATATAATGTTTGAAAGTCAAGCTTCAGATCCTCAATCATTAATCATTAGGGGTGTGACAAAAAATTTGATTCGTTATAAGAATCGCTATTCTCATTTGGTGGATTCAGAATCGAAGTAAAATGTCTCAAAATCAATTAAAAAAAAAAAAGAAATCTGCTGGCTGTCCACCTCCATTTTATAACTACGCGGGACGTCCTAATGCCACCACGTAGCCAGCTCTTGAATGCACGCACGCACGGAAAGCACCAAAACAAAGAGTAAACAACAGAGATGGGGAAAAAGGAGATCCAACCGTCCCCTGTTTTCGCTAAAGGCTAAAATTTGGCGTCATTACGGTTTATACCGAATGCCCGGAAACACCGAGCTGGACATGACACACTGCAAAACTAAGATCAAGCACTTCAGCAACACAACAAATGCACAGGCTCATATTACGAGGAATCACCCGGAGATCTAATACACAGAGCAGAGTCAGCCGCCAGCTGCAGACCAACGCACCGCAGTGCTTCATGAAGCTCTCTGTCAGATCCGAGCGGGCAAAAAAAGTAACTTGGTCTATCGCCTGTTTCATCGCCAAAGACCTACTGACTTACAGTGTGGTGGAGAATGAGGGGTTTATCTGCATGTTGCAGAACAGCGGAGCCAAGGTACGCCATACCGTCCCTTTAGTTTTTCACTGAAAAGCCACACACTGTTACTGTTAGTGCCACACATACCAGTGTGGCACTAACATGTGATGCATGGACATCAAGAGCAACCCAGTTTTTGTGACCTTCACCGCTCACTACACAACTGATATGTGGCTGCTCGAATCCCATGTTTTGCAAACTTATTTCATAACTTAGCTACTTAGAGTAGCAGTTAAAGACCACACAATGTTATTGGTAAAGGGACTTTCCTCAGAATTTAAAAGGCAGCATGTTTAACTGCACTATTTTTTTTAATATCGAGGCACTTTGATTTTTGTTTCTGAAGCAGTATGTGATATTGCTTTCATGTAACAGTTGCAACAATTCCATCTAAGCATGAATAAATGTTTAAAACTTAATAAGTGTGAAAAGAGACACTTTAATGTCCCCATTTGTCATTCTGTCTTGCAAAGCAGATGGTAGTAGATAATTATCAGAAATCATTATGAATAAAATTGTTCTGAATTGAAAACCGATTTTGAATCGAATCGTGGCTCCATTCAAATTAAATCACCCTATTAATCATATTTTCAAAGATTATCTTGAAATATTAATTAGAAATATTACTCCAGACTTCACATCTTGCCCAAAGCAATATGTATGAAATGACTATTCACAAAATGTAAGCATGCACAAGGCCAGCTTAATCCATGTTGAACAAGGAATTTGTTAATAATTTCATTTAAACGGGTGTTTAAGAGTTGAGGATGTTGTAGTGGCACCCAACACAACTGTCAAAGTCATTTCTTTCAGTTGGAGGTGCCGTATGTATCTGAGCAAACTTTGTTCATTAACGCAGAAATGATGAACCAGAGAGCTGAAAAAGAGACCTCCACCATTGGTGTGAGGGTGTCGTAGTGTGTTACTCCCAATGTCCAAAGATCCAAACACATGAGTTAGTTATTTGGTTACTCTAACTTGGCTGTAGGTGGCGATGTGAGCTGGGATTGGCTCCAGCCCTACTGCGATGCTTAACTGGATAAATTGTGTATATCTAACAGAACATCCAAGCTGTAAACATTTCATACAGTTGGATTAGAAAATGATTTATTCTGACAGGATTTAAGATGTGTCCTTATTTCTTAGGATTATCCATTAAATTGATTTTCTGCTTGAAGCTGACACAATTCTTCGTGAGTTTTCATGTTCTGAATCCATTGCTTTCTGAAAAACGTTAAGCAAAAACCAAACACACACACCACATTAGTACCTTTCCGAACTTACCTGATTAAAAAAAAACAAAACAAAACCAAAAAAAAAAAGAAAAAAAAAACATCTGTGTTATTTTTTCATCTACTCCATGGCCCTGTCTCTTATTCAGATGCCACATACAGCACACCTTTGGAGCCCAATCATAAGATAACTAAGCTTCACACAGTGCTTTACATAGACGAGGTCCTCTCAAAGTCTTGACAAACAGATTATATAATTGAAAGCCAGTATCCAAAGCTTTCCATGTACAAGTTGGCAGACAATCAGTCACTGTGATCAAAGCACTAGATGTGTTCTTTGCTTCTGCAGCTTCATACCAGCCCCCACACAGTCAGTTATTAGAATACAATATATTATTATATAATATATTACATATGCTGGTACTGTATCAATTCCCCAGGTCCTTATGTGCTAGCAAAAACTGCCAAACATAATACACTGGGAAAGAAAGAGTGATTATTTTTTCTATTGCACAAAACAAAAACAGGAAGCCTTGGTATGATGAGAAAGATGTGAGTTTCTGTTATGAGGTGCAATTCTTAGCCGTGTGCTGCACCAGGCAAGAGGATTTTTCTCCATGTGGACCGTGTGCAAAAAGGGATTCAAACAGCTCTGCTCCATTAACGAACATGCAAACATATAATAAAAGCGCAGCAAAAAAGAGCAAACAGAAACAATAACGTGAGGTTAGGACTCGGGCAGCTGACAAACATAAATATACATTCTCGGAAAGAGAAAAGCTTTAGTTTCTCAAAGCAAATAACTGGGTAAAAAGATGCCATGAGGCTAAATTTGACATGCTACTTAAGATTCCCTTTTGACTGAGCACAGAAGCTGATGTTACAATGGTGTTGATTCACAAAAGCTCCTGCTTGTCTCTTCTTCACACTCTTTCATTAATAATGCATGTATTTATTCATTTTTTGATAATTCACCTATCAAATGTTTTCCGATTCAGAAAAAATCCCAAATAGTGGTTATTCAGCTTTTTTGTTCCATATTTTTTCATACCATTTAGACAACTTAGCACAACCTTTATCTATCATACCCTCCCCAATTTTTTTTTTTTCTGAAACTCCTTGGTGCCCAAAAAAACCCCAAAAGACCCCTTTTTCTCCACCTAAAACTCTCAGACAACATAGATGTCTTCCTTTCCCAATTCTCAGCCAAAAAAGCCTCACATTTTGCAATTAACAGTGGTATTATGACACCATCTTTCAAAAGCATCGTTCAATAAGACATGGAGGTTTACAGATCCACTGTTTGTCCTTTCAGAGCCAAAAACAGAACGTATCAGGTTTGTCATCTTCACAAAAAAAGAAATACACACAGAGAAGCTTCTCCTCCAAACTTCTACTGTTTTGCTAGTCTAGCTTGTGCCAGCATCTTATTTGATCAACTGCTCACAGAACATGCAAGTAAAGTGTAAAACTCTTTTACAATTACAGTTCAGGGAGGTGAATGAGCACCCATCTACAGAACACCTTTCTTTCATGTTTAGTTGTAGCAAATTAAACTGTTTAGTAAAAGCTAACCTGTTCAAATATGCACAGATTCAAATTCTTAATCCTTGTTGTCATCACAGAACCTATAAATCATCGTCATATCACGGTTCCAGTCCCCGAATTCATCTGCACAGCCAGAACATCTGCAGATTTTAGTGTATAAAAATAATCAGCTGATATAATGACATCACAGGGGTATTTCCCTAAGATTGTTCGGGTTCCTCTGCCCTATTTTCTTTGAATGAATCCTGTTATTTCAACCGTTCAAATAAACTGAGCCTGCAATCTGTGAATGACAGGGAGCGAGAAAAAAGATTGACAAGGGGGTTGGTTAAGTGCAGCGGTAATCACAGGCTGTGGTAAAAGCACTCGTTTGCTCAGTGTAGCATTCCTCCTTCCTGCCTGACTCTACCTCTCTCTCTCTCCCTCTCTTCCTCTGATTCTGATAATAGCTCCAGATTGAGTAATTGTATGTTTGAGTGGAGCTACATTGCAGGGTGGAATCTGCAATCAGATACTGAGAGCATGTTTCTCTCTCTCCTACTGATTTGTCTCGTCATTCATGCCGGAGTATGTCACAGAGATCTGGCCTGTCGTCCACACCAGGCCCTCCCTCCAGGCCTGCGGTTCCTTTACTTAGTTTCAGTCTATTCGCAGTTCACTCTACACACTCAGGGAGGACTGGGGTCAATAACAACTGTGTGCTGTGCTGTAATTGATGTCATCATTTCAATTTGAGCTGATTACAGTTGAGAGCTGCTTATCGTGTGACCCGGAGCGATATAACACACTGTAGGACCCAGTGAGATGCTACACCTGACCAGGACTTAACTGCTGGTTCACTGGGATAGATCAATGGGTTGGCGTAGGCTTCAGCCATCTCTATTGACGTGTAATGTGGAAGTAATGAGTGAGTGGGATCTAGGGGCAGGGCTGGCACAGTTCGTCCATGTTACTAGTATTTCTTGTAAGTCTGGAGCTTTTAGTGTGACTGGTCTCTGTTGACACTCAGCTGGCACACGAATGGGTGCATGAAAGTGCATTTACTACTTTACAATGTTTTGTGGCTTTGCATACTTAAAAAACAATAGGGGTGCACGATAACTATCGGGCCGATAACAAGAAATTATGACGTCATCCCGATAACTCTGATATGACAACGAATAGCCCCGATAACATATATTTCTGTCAACACGGCAGTGCCTCGCTCCCTCTGAGCCTTCAATGACCAGCAGTGAATGTTATGTTCAAGTAACACCGGCATAATCAGAAAAACGATTAAGCAGGCATGGCCAGCGGTAGCGAAGAAGTTGGAAGAAAACTTATTTAAATCACTAGCGTGGGAGCATTTTGGTTTTGCTGTTGAATACACCGGTGAGGGAGTGAATACAGTTAACAGTTAAAAGAACGCAATCTTTCACCTCCCTAAACCCTGTGATCTTACCTGCGTAAGATCTAGTTGTTACCAGTTGTGCGTCTTGGCACAGAACAAATCATTGGATGCGCATTTAAAGATCGCGAACAATTAATGTTCCTGTCCCTCCTCAACCACCAACAGTTTTAGACATATCAGAAATAAATTCCCACATCCAACCTTTTCCAGCTTGACACCAGAGACAGAAATCTCCTTGGTTTCCTCCACAGCAGACATCTGAATGAGAGCTGCCACAGCTGTACATTTATTCCATTTGGACGTACTCTTTTACGCGCCGACATTCAAGTTGCGCTTTTCGCAAACTCGGTATCTTGCGATCACTTGTTTAGGGTAGTGGCTGGTCTGAAACTGTACCGAAACCGTGACACAAAACCCATGGTACGGACCGCACCATGAGCCACCTGTACCGTTGCACCCGATATAGTATATATATATATATATATATATATATATATATATATATATATATATATATATATATATATATATATATATATATATATTATTATATATATTATATATATATATATATCTTTCGTCAAGATACCAGCGCCAGTTGCTAAATTTGAACCAACTTCTGGTCAACTTCCTAGGAGTGATGTGGGGAAAAAATACTGGGACTGGGAAGACTGGAACGAGATACTTATCATCAATATACCAGAGCCAGAAGAAGAAGAAGAAGATGAAGAAGATTCCAGTAACACTGGAATAAGCACCTGAAAATAATTCATTTGATTATCTTGTGAAGAAGATAAACCACAAGTTTAAACTCTCTGAAATCATGAGGCATGCACAACAAAAAAAGAAGGTTCTACCGAAGGTCTCTCCACCACCGAAGGTCTCTCTCTCCACCACCGAAGGTCTCTCCACCGGAGGTCTCTCAGAGGTCTCTCCACCACCAGAGGTGTCTCTCCACCACCACCAAGGTCTCTCTCCGATCCGAGGTCTCTCCACCAAGGTCTCTCCACCACCGGAGGTCTCTCCACCACTCTCCACCAGAGGTCTCTCCACCACCGAAGGTCTCTCCACCACCAGAGAGGTGTCTCTCCACCAGGTCTCTCCAGTCTCTCCACCGGAGGTCTCTCTCTCTCACCACCACCGGAGGTCTCTCCACCACCAGAGGTCTCTCCACCACCAGGTCTCTCCACCGGAGGTCTCTCCACCACCGGAGGTCTCTCCACCACCGGAGATCTCTCCACCACCGGAGGTCTCTCCACCACGGAGGTCTCTCCACCACCAGAGGTCTCTCCACCACCAGGTCTCTCCACCACCGGAGGTCTCTCCACCACCGGAGGTCTCTCCACCACCACCACCGGAGGTCTCTCCACCACCGGAGGTCTCTCCACCACAACCACCGGAGGTCTCTCCACCACTAGAGGTCTCTCCACCACCAGAGGTCTCTCCACCACTAGAGATCTCTCCACCACCAGAGGTCTCTCCACCACCAGAGGTTCTCCACCACTAGAGGTCTATCCACCAGCAGAGGTCTCTCCACCACTAGAGGTCTATCCACCAGCAGAGGTCTCTCCACCAGCAGAGGTCTCTCCACCACCAGAGGTCTCTCCACCACCAGAGGTCTCTCCACCAGCAGAGGTCTCTCCACCAGCAGAGGTCTCTCCACCAGCAGAGGTCTCTCCACCACCAGAGGTCCCTCCACCACCAGAGGTCTCTCCACCACCAGAGGTCTCTCCACCACCAGAGGTCTCCCCAAAAGTCGATGTCTCTCATCGAATAATAAAGAAGGCCGTACGCAGAAAGTAGAAGACAAAAGAACTCACTGACAACAAAAAGCAGTGTGAGATTGTTGCAGACATGCATAAACCACTTGAAGTCGTTTCTCAAGAGGGTTTGGTTGTTCCAGCAGAACCAGTTGTTGAAACTGAGGTCTCAGAGCCTAGAAGAAGTCATTGCTTCCAATGTGATCTCTGAGAAGGAATACAAACCTTCTTGGTGGAGACGAATCAAGAAATTCTTCACTCTGGCATGTCTGCGGCAGTACAAGCATAAGAAGCGAAATCAGAATGCTCCTTCTGTTTAATTTGGGTTTTCTCCAGGTGCTCCGTTTTCTACTACTTTTTTTTTCCATGAACAAACAATTTGATGTAAATGGATAAATAAAAATTGCAATCAAATTTCATATCATGTCGTGTTTGGTCATCATAGGTTGCCTAATGGAAGCATGTACAGATTGAACAATATGGGTCCCAGGATTGACCCCTGGGGAACCTCACAGATCATGGCCATTAGGTCTGAGACTCCAATTTTAACTGTACCTTCAAATTTTACAAATGGGTTTGTTAAAGTTGTCAAGATATGCTTTTTTTTTCTTTTTTTATTAAGGCTCTTTAGTAATTATTGTAATTCTTTATATATTAGTCTTTTTGGGTCATTACTTCAACATTGACACCAGAAGCAGCTTGGGTTCTGGCTGGAGTAAAAAGAAAAAAAAAGGAGTGATTACATGATTACATCACTCTTGTACTGGCATCTTTACATTGGGGTCCCGTCCATTTCAAGATCCAGTTCAAAGGTTTATTACTTGTTTAAAAGTGTCTAAAAGGCGTAGCACCTTCCTGCTTGTGTGCAAACATTTGAAGCCTCACACTGGAGCCAGAGCACTGAGGTGTGCAGACCAGTTACTCCTGGATGATTCCAGATCAAGACTGAAAAACAGAGCTGATGAAGTCTTTTTAGTAACAGGATTGCTCACAGCCTTGGTCATTTTAAAACCCTTGAAAACATATTTCTAATTTGTGGCTTTTTAGTCTCAGTTAACCAGCATATCTTTGCTTTTTGTCTTTATTTTAATTCATTTTACTGATTTGTTTTACTTCTGTGGCGTTATGTTTTATTGCTCTTCGTTTTGTATTTATCACTCACATTGTTTTGTTTTATCTGTGCAGTTTGTGCAGACTTTTATCTGGCCTCATACTTAAAATCTACACAAACAAAATAGTCATTTTGGGATAAGCATCCCATAAAGGCTTGTAGCGATGAGTGACATCATCATTAATTTACTCTGACTGCTGTAATGCCTTAAAGTAAATCGTGATGCTGATGGAGGTGTCATTTAGCTGTAGTTTTTTAGCTGGACAGCTGAGAGGAGAAAAAAATGGTTCAACATCACGACTCATTATTTAAACCATTCTTGCTACATTTGTTGCATTATAAATTTCTCCATCTTTGGTAATAAGTTTTCTGAGCGTCATACCGACCGCTGTTTGATTTATTTTTGGCATCAAGGGACTGCATGTTAGAATCATGTTGTTTTCCATTTCCACACTCTATCTGCTTTTTATTTGATTTGATTTTATATTTTTCAAATCTGCGATTCAAGAGTTTGTGTTGTCGTCTTGTCCTTCAGTGTATCATCCACCTAAATCTAATCCCATCATCTGCATCCTCTTCTCTCCCCCTGTTGTGCACATAAAGTGCTCATTTAGTTATAAAGGGGTTATACCAACTGTCTTAAGAAATGGTTAATAACAAGAAATGTATTAACAAAATTAATCAATTAAAACGAGGCACCACCTGATAAACAGGAAAACAAAGACTATACGGCACAATCAGTCCCTAAATGGGTGTTGTTCTTTGTGTCAGCCTGTGACCAAGGGTGGCGCTATAGAGCAACAGAGGAGGAGTGAGTCCGAGCGCAGGCCTCTTCAAACAGCAAATGTTACAAACCTGTGTGAAATGACCACAAACAACACCTCTTATTATAATATGTTTATCAGCAAGTTATTAACATGAACAAACACTTGAATCAAGATTGTGATGTCTACTGACTAATAGACAATTAGACTAACATAAGCAGATAAACATGAAATGGAAAAGGTGTCAGTATATACATACATGTATGCTGGCGAACTGTGTGTGTGAGATCAATTAATATGGCTTTGTAGCAGTGTAGTGTCCGACCGATTATCGTTCACCGATATATCGGGGCCCGATAGAACAGCTCCCGTTCTAACATTGTTTCTGTTGAATCCTCCATCTGGGAGAACTTTAAAATAAAAATGTCCATGTAAGGGTTCTGTAACTTTATTAATCTGTGTATCATTCGTTCTTTCCATTTTCAATTGTCAATCAAAAATTAAAAATAATAAAAAGAGACATTTTATTTTGTTTTTCAGTTTTAAAACTAACACAAAAAATGAAAAAAATGCTTCTTTTTATATATTTCTATTTTAGACTTGGATCAATAATACAAAACGAAAAAAAAACGGAAACAGCAAAAATGGGTTAACGTGCGTCGGCGAATTGCGTTAACCTAAGTAAAAAAGTAATTGTGATAAGCACAATGAAAATTTTCTGGTAAATTAAATGCATTTTCACTCTGGGGCTCATCAGGAGCTTTTATAATACTAGGCAGTGACTGGAAAATACCAGCCACAGACCTTTTTTTTTTATTTCTGTACAATCAAACTGCCTTTTAAAAAAGTGATCATAATACTAATGATCTTTTAGAAGAATATTGAATTTTAGGTTAACCAAATTTGTTGCAAAATCTATCTTGGTTTCAGCCTATTCAGTGACCATACGAAGTGCTGTTTCCACAAAGTTGGAATATTTCTAATAAAAATGTGTGCCAGCCCAGAGAAAATGAATAAATACGCTTATCAGTGCTTTGGCATTTCTCTTTACTGCTCATGTCCAAGTTTCTTCAACGGAAGCACCAAATCACACTGACAACCTCCAGCAAAAACATGACAGAATAAACAAAGTGTAACACCTGCAAAGAATAAAGGCTAACTATTCACCAACAGAAGGTGACAGACACAGTCCAAATGGCATTCATAATGCTCAAACCGTGCCTCAAACTTTTCTCTACATAAAGGGTGGGCAAAGCCCTTAACCCTACAACACTACTTGCATGATCAATGCTTTGGAGCCGAGCTGTTGCTACAAACAGACGAACTGCTCACAAATAAAAAAGTCTCTCTCACTGTCTCATCTTTTTTTTTTTTTTTTTTTTTTGGACTGGATCTCTGAATCTGTGGGTGTCAGGGAGCAAAAAGCTGTCTGCCACTTTCTTTGTCTTCCGCTCTGTCATTTCCCTGACTCTTTTAATACCATCATTAGGAGAGCTCTCCTGCTTGCCGCTACCGCTGCTGGCCAAGAAACACGAAACAGAGAGACTCAGGGAAGCGAGGGGTGGATACAATAAGAGAAATGTGCGCGCAAGTTTTAGTCATGCATAAAAATGGTTTAGAAATGCTTCATTTTTTTTTTTTAGTGCTATTTGTCACTGCCATTTGATATACGAGCGCAGCATGTTTGTAACATGTGTGCGAGACAGTGGGCTGCATACATCCCACCTGTGTTTCTGTGATCCAGGTGTGCATCCACCTGGACTGGAGGAGATAACAGGTAACACACTTCCTCCGTTAAATACAAGATCACTTCTCACTCTGGCAGATCTTGTCTGTGCACACGCCTACTGGTCTCTGAGACCCGTACCACCTTGCGTTCCCAAGGTAACATATAGCTGCCACACCATTATTCAGCCCGTGCTGATTACTTCAGCTTTTGTGGCCAGCCTGGAAGATAAAGCCTCAAACTTTAGTTAGGTTTCAGCAAACGATGCACTCCAGTGAGAGAATGAGAGCCATCTAATTACACAAAATGTCATGTATTTGTGTTCCAGCCTGCCACGAGTGCATCAGTTGCTCTAATTTTGTCACTCAGTCAGGGTAAGATACTTGTATTTATTGTCAGTTGTCATCACATGTTTTGCATGACATTGTGGTGACACATGTTTCTATATGGATTTAACATTGAAAACATCCTGACAGAATATGTGTACATTTATCCTTTTTCTTTCACCACTTTCTACTTAAATTTGGTTGTTCAAGATGCTTCTCTTTTATTGGGTCCCATGCGAAGCATTTGAGCTCAAAATCAGTGTCGTTCAGCGTAAAACTCAACACTCTCAGTAGATGGTGAGTGTTTTTAGCTACCTCACCTTATCAAGTCACAATTATGTTCAGGAGAAACTGAACACTGCGCTCTGGAGAACATGCTCGCAGTAAATGTTCCTATAAACAGAGCTGAACAGTAGTGGAAATACTGACCTTCATCAAGACAAAGCAAGCTTTGAACAAGTGGAACTGATTTATCACACGAAAATGAACAACTAACCCGCCCACTGTTACATTGTCTAAAAAGTCGATCCCTACTTCAGTATTTCATTATAAAAAAAGAAAAAATCCTGTCATTAAAGAATAAACTGAAAGAATGCTGTAACCCTTGACCAGCCATCACTGTCTCCTCTGAAAAACGAGTTCTGCTGACACTTAAAATTCCCCATGAGACAGCAAAAAGACACACATGCATAAATGCACTTGAACTCACACCCATATGCACCCAAAACCAGGCTAACACAGTCCACAGTCTCCATCTCCCTCTGAGCAAATACTGAAGGAAAAGCCTGCAGGTATGGCCAAAGGCTCTCTCTCTCTCTCTCTCTCTCTCTCTCTCTCTCTCTCTCTCTCTCTCACACTCTTCTCACTAAGACACACACATACATGCGCTACATGAGTAAGAAGTTCAGGAGTTGCAATCCTGGTTTTAGTGTAATTTTTTTCCCAAACTCACTTATATTTCAGAGTAAAATCTATTTACAAGACAGTATGTTTGAAAAGACAATAATAATAATAAAAAAAAAGCTTCCCTAGATTCTCAGTAATATTAAAACGAAATGCTTTTCGGCTTTTAACTGCACAGGTGTTTCTTTCCAATAGTCTTCACAGTTAAACTGTGACAAATATTATTCAGTTTCACCATCTCAACCTTTATATCAGACCACTGATACTAAACCAAAACATCCAGAAACAAATTTTCTCCACCTTCACCCCAAGTTACTGAATAAAAGATTTTCTAAAACAGCAGCTTGCCACAGATATTCTCATCATGTTGCTGCATACATCAGTCAGATAAAATCAACCATACTTTGAATTGTTGTATCCTCCAGGTCTAACAGGGCTTTATAAGTGACACTAGGAAATATACAACATTTCTTGGTTCATTATTTGTAGCTTCGTCTTTTATATTCAACTGGTAAATCCATGAGAACACTTTTGATGCCTCACAGCCTCCATAGAAAAGCAAATAAATTGAATTCATGTTATTATTTACACCTTTTTTTCTCCAGCTGGGACTCTGTTAAAGGAGGTAATATGTTCTCCGGAAGTGGCAATGTCAAAACCAAAAAGACAAAATTACAGGCCTGATTCCTTGGCAGTCGTAGATGTCCTCATATACAAAAACAGGCAGCACAGTACACACCCACATTTGTACACAAACTGGAAACCCACTGAGCTTTTGAGTTTTTATTTTGTTTGATTCATGCGGAACCCCTTTCTGCACACAAAAAAAGAGAGGAACACAGTCTCAGCGGCAGCTTAATTTCATTTTTGCCCTGAACTAAGGATCACCCCCCCCACACACACACACACACACACACACACAGATTTCACATACACTACCCAGTTCACACACAGTCTGAACTGTTGTTGTACCGTCTCCTCTTAGCCATGCAGAGAACTAAGTGGTCAATCACAGCAGATTATCTGTGCTTGTGCTCTTATCTATTTATTTATTTGTTCTTTCCAATTCATGACTTTAACTCTTTCTTGTACCATTTAGCCTTCTCTATTATTGCCCTCATCACACTGTTTGGGTTAATTTCACTCTCTTGGAAATTATTTTGCGGCTTCACCATTCTGAGTTTCCTAAATCAAGTAAAGTACTTTGAATTGCTTGACTGTGACTTCAGTGAGTTGACAAATCCTAGAGTTTGTTACCGAGCTCCTGCGGAGTAGATGTAACGCAGCGAGGTCACTTTTTTTACCATTAAATGTATTAATCTGGCAGATAATGCCATATTTGTTCACCACTCTACAACATTTTGTTTTGACTGCATTTGAAGGTGCTCTGTGAACGCTCCTTTTACACAACAAAGTGCCCTCTGTGTCTATCACAATGACTCTTTGGGAACTAACAAGCATCCATCTATTTACTATACTAGCATCATCCTTTAAGAGGTGCTGGAGTCTATTCCAGCTATCAGCAAGCGAGAGGTGGGATACACCCTGGACTGGTTGCCAGTACATCACACAGAGACAAACAACCATACATGTTCGTTTCTACGGTCAATTTAGAACCACTGATCAGCCAAACATGCATGTTTTTGAACTGTAGGGGGAAGCAGGAGCTTCAGGAACACTGGGGGAGAATATGGAAGCTCCACACAGAAAAACCCCAGAAACCTTCTTCCTGTGTGGCAACAGTGCTTTATCTGCACTTCTTTATCTTTATCTAACCCTAACCCTCATAAGCAGAGCTGTTTTTACTGAGCTCACTAGTTCAACACAAGTAAAACTTTTAGTTTGCTGTTACAATTTAAAGGCAGGGTGAGGGATTTCTTGATGCACTGCAACATCATAGTAGGACTTTAAAAGAGCGACATGTAAGCAAATGCCCAAAAACCTCAATGAAGGGAAGGAATGATGTGAAAAACAGACTAAAATTCCTCCACAATGATGTAAGAGACTGATAAGTTCTTACGGGAAATGACTTCAAGTTATTGCTGGTAATGGGGGATTTACAAGACATTTAATTATTGCAGTACTTGGTATTGCTGACATTATTGTGATTTAAAATGTCTTATTATTTTCTAAGCACTATTTTATCATTTACATGATTTGTTATTTTAACTTAATAAACAACAACATAGTAAGAAAACTTATATGTTGTTGTTGTTCATCTGCGTTTGCACGTTTCTCAAACTAAGCTACACTTCAGTCTGATTTTTTTTTCTTTATTATATTTTCACACAACAACAGGATTTAAAAAAAGGAGGTGCAGACCTTTGCACATGACCACATGTTTATTGCTAACATGTTTATAAAAGGGTAATCATGCAAAACAGAAATTTGTAATTTTGCCCAACTGCATGAAACCTGTGATGTAAACAACCTCTTAATCTTGTCAGATATTGTATGATGCCTTGAAAAGGAGAAGGAAAAACATTTTCATATTCCGAGTCCCAATTGGTGGAATCCCATAGTCAGGGTTGCCAGGTTTGCCACGGCAGTCTTCTTCAACATTGGCTTCGCTGATGCCGAGGCATTGCAAAAGCTTTCTTGTCACCACAAACCAACGTAACTGCTGCTCTATAGAACTAGAACTGGTCAACAACTACAAAGGACACCCTTAGAAATTAATTTCTGGGCAATGTGACTTTATTATAGAGCCCCCCACTCCCCCCTCCTTTTTTCTAAAATCTTAAATTAGGTGTTAATGTTTACATCAGGAACGTAAACAGAGACAAGATAATGGTGAGCACAACTTGTTTCCTCGTGCACATAGGCAATATTATGATATGTATATATCTTTTAAGATCAGGAACAGGAGTGTAATCAACAAATTGATGATTGGTTCTGACTGATCTGTCAACTAATACAACCATATTTTGTCTCTGACCTCTCCGAGAGATTGCCAGTAGGCCCTGAAAAGACAGTCTGAAGCAAGAAGCAACAGCGGTGAGTCGCTGCTGGCTGATGTCAGACTAAGTGGGCATGTCAGGCCGGTGCTGTCCTGGCTCCTTGCCTGCTCTCGCTCAGCTGCTGGCTCAGTCCCCTGTGTCCTCAGCCTTAAACGGATCCAGTTGCTGCTACAGCTCCACTGGTGGGCGGATCTGGCTGACTAATGAACATTTCTTCTAATGAAGGAATCTCCACCCCCTAGTCTCAACACACACACACACACACACACATATATATATATATATATATATATATATATATATATATATATATATAGATAGATAGATAGATAGATAGATAGATAGATAGATAGATAGATAGATAGATAGATAGATAGATAGATAGATAGATAGATAGATAGATATCCCCTTTGGAGCATATACTCCTATATTTTATGCCTTCTTTTCCACTGCCCTAAGGCTTATATACAAAATCTGTCCCTTCTACCTCTTCCTTGAGCACTGGTCTCGATCGATCTCTCTGCATCCTCTCGTCTCAGATCCTCTGCACAGTCCTCACAGACTGTATCTCAGGAGGCAGTTTAAATTTGATTGTTGTTGTAGTGGCTGCCACAGTTTTGTGTGCAAAACAACATTGCTAAATATTCTCCTAAAAGCCGAGCTAGTGATAAATATGAGAAACTATGGGAGGGTATTCAGAGTATTCCTTTAATAATACATTCCTCTTTACAGGAGTAAAGTAAAAAGGGAAGAGGACAGAGCGTAGAAACATGACTCAGGTATTTCTCATGGCAGGCAACCAAATAAAGGGCAACAGGGACAGCAGCACGTCCTACTGTAAGTCTGACCCCTGACAAAACTCTCACCTTTTGGGCCAACCAACAAATAGGGTTCAACATATGATATATTTGATATTTAAATATGTGTTTTTGTGTTCCCACGTGTCAGTATGTCTGCAGATGTGTTTGGAGCAGCGCAAAAAGTAAAAAGGTATTCCCACTCACCAGGCCATCACAGTTGCTGATAGCCACGGTGGCTCCAGGCGCGTCCGTGATGTCACCCACATACAGGCAATCATCCAGCAGTAGCTCAGTGTGCCGGATGCCGTCGCTGTCGTCACGCCACTCCATCTTGGCTCCGGGGGCCACCAGCCTTGCGTTGTTGCGCAGACGCATGTGGAACTCCCGGCCGAAGACGGTGACATTGTAGTAAAGCTTTTCCTGACGACCCACGTGCTCTCGGTTGTCCTCAGCTCCTCTTGGTCCTTCCCACTCATCATTGCCTTCTCCTAACTCCCTCCTCCGGCGCCTACGGGACTGCCCTGCTGCCACACGGTCAGCCGAGACGGCGTGTGACAGAAAGCGGCCCTCTGCATCCACACTGATCGGCCTAACCAGTCCATACTCCCCCAGGACATGCTGCAGGGAGTCTAGGGAAAGGAGAGTTAGGGTTGGTAGGGGGATGGGGGGGGAAGGGGGGCATGAGAGATAAGGAAAGAATTTTATTGGGTGAGTAAGATGTGAGCATTTGGAAATTGGTTCAGAGGGAGGTAAAGTAGAGGTTAAACATATAAAAAAAAAAGAAACCATAGGATGGAGGGGAGGAGACGTCATGTGAGAAGAATGAGGAATGAACGGTGGAGAAAATGGGCAGAGGGTGAGAAGGAGGATGGAAAAGAAGAAGTGGGAGGGAAAAAAACAAGGGATTCGAAAAATGTCAAGACTGCCATGGAATTATTGATTCCTTATTCCAAGTTGCGTCAAAGGAAACACACTCACGCGCGGACACACACACGTGCAAGCACAGGCACAATTATATAGCAGTAACCTTTCCACATATTCACACACACACACAGATATGCACACACAGCCCCACCCATGAACCCAGAGGCGACCCCGGTGCGAGGCTGTGCGTCTCAGCAGTGCGCGCTGCGCTCCTGACACCTCGTGTGCCCTTCCACCCTCAACAGGAAACATCAGGGTACAAACCGCGTCTCTCTTTCTCCATCTCTCTGTCAGTTTTATCGCTGTCAATCAGCTGGAGACAAGAACAACGAAACCGACTGATTTTTTTATTCAAAGTCTAATAACTCAAAAATAACTCAGATGCAGATTTGTTCCCAGCAAGCCTCTCCTTATGAATGCGCTTCACACTGGACTGCGGTTTTGAAGACACCTATCTCATGATGTTAATTTGCCTTCTGTTGCCTTTCTGTGTGTGCGAAAAACAGGCTTTTCATTGACACACAAAGACAGCAATATTTGTTGTTTACACGTGTAACTGACAATACAGGTACGTTTTGGAGACGGCTGGAGTGATGCTCCCACACACCCACTATTACACACTAACAATGTGAGCCAAGGCCATTTTATGGTGTCAGTGTCATCTCAGAGTCACACAGTTGTGCTTTCAGCTGTCTGTAACGTTGCTGCTCACCTATATGTCTAATTTATAAAGTTTGCACACTGCTAAACTCAAACACACTCTGTTAAGATTTCTTGAATTCCCACGACGGAGGAAGGCTTTGCTAATAGGATGATCAATGAGCTGACATCCGACTCCAGCGTCTAGTGACAGATCGATAGATGCGACAGCGGCCGGAGCAGATAGGGCTACCGCTGCAAAAATCCGACAGTACACGCGGGCGCGTGTGATGCCCTCTAACACCCCAGATAAAAATCACCCCCCGCTTTCACCGCTGAGGGACCCCCGGAAAGTGCAATCACAACAACAGAACACCCAGAAGTTGCAAATTGTGTCATTTTAAGAAACTGCAAAAGCAAAACATTAAACTGAGGCAGGAGAGACCGGACAGCTGCACACTTCCAGGGAAGCGCAGGAGGAGCCCGGCGCTGCCCTGCTGATGAGAGACCATCTGATACGGAGTATAAACACTGACCACGCTGAAAGTGAACTGTACTCACCAACGCTACTGGCGATGTAAAGGCCGCTGGTGTGCAGCAGGAAGGCCGGCAGAATCATTAGGACGCTGAATCCCGGTGAGAGACCCATGGCAGCTCCGAACTGCGCAGGTGAGAGAGTGAGACTCCGGGCTCCAGTGTGGTGAAGTTCCCCGCCTGGCGCGACCAGCCACGCCACGACAGCAACAGCACAGCAGTCCGCAACCAGACTGCCAAGTGCACCGGGAGAGACGGAGCTCTCCTCCCCTCTCTCTCCTCCTCCTCCTCCTCCTCCTCCTCCTCTCCGTCGAGGTCTCTTACTCTCTCACTCTCTCCCTCTCTCACTCAACTCTTGCTTTCTTTCCGCTCCGCGTCTCCCAACTCTTCTCTCACGTTGGGCGCGCTCCCCCCCCCCCCCCGATCTCGCCCCTGTGCGCTGACACCACGCACACGCTCACGCGTGCACACACACAGAGGGCACCGGGCTCCCACCCACTTCCCCGCGCGTCTCCACGGCGAGATGGGAGGATGTTTCAGGGCGCGCTGGCCGGCTGACAGACGGGCCCGCTGACAGCTCGCGCTTCCAGAAAGCTGCTCCATCCCGCCTCCAGCCCGAGCTTCACCTTAAAGTCATTTTTTACAACTTGGACGCTCTTTCCGGGATCATAACTACCGTTCAACTCTCCGCTCCGCCGGTTTCAGAAACTTTGACTGTCAGTCCACCGTCCTGGGTTTGGGTGAGCAGCAGCGCCTCCGGTGGCTGACCGCTGGAAACGCACGCAGTTTTGCAGGACCCAAGGGTCCAATTTACAAGCAGAAGGGGGGAAAAAAAATCCTACTAGCCCTAACCTGCACATTGTGTACCACTCTTGACCATTTATTCTAAACTGCTGTGAGTAAACTGGCATTGACACTGGAAATAGACATCACAGAAACCCATAATGTTCCACACACCCCCATATTTCTCATTTATACAGTTTAAACTGGAACAGAATAACTTGCCATTGTGTGTGTGTAAAAGTAAAAGTGTACAGGAACATAATTATTTAGGAGCATCCGTCTGTTGTTGCTGTTATTGTAATCAGTGTTAAAACATACTGATTAATCTGATTAACAGATTAATTGATATTTATGTGATTGCCAGATGAATAAACTAACCTTTATATTTTAAATGAACAACTGCCAAAGCCACCAATAGTTGTGCAATTCAGACATGATTTTGTTTAATGTACACAATCAGAAACATTTTTTTTTAGTAACTGCAATATGACAGTAGTCAATCAACCATTCACCAGTGGTTATATTTAAATCCTGTGTAAAAGGGTAAAACAAAAAAAAACAAACACACAAAGAAAACATGTTGGGATTAGTTAATGTATACTAAACATGAGTGTAGTCTGCGTTTAAATAGTTTTCTGAAATTGAAATTCAGAACTAAGTGAGTTTGTTAATGAGAAAAGTGAAATAATAGTTTGTTCAGTTTGATTATTTCTGAGGACAGAAAAGGTATTCTGGTTTTTAACTGCTGCAGGACTTTTTTGTGCAATCCCAGATCAGGAAAAAGTGGGATGTCTGGACTGCAGGCAGGCCAGTTCAGTATCGGTACACCCTTCTGCCTCAACTATGCCTTTGTATTTTGAGCAGAATGTGATTTTGAATTGTCTTGGCTGAATAATGCATGGGCTTCCCTGGATTTTTTTTTTTTTTGTCTCACTTTAAAGTGTTGCTTTAAAATCCCTCCACCATAACAGAAGTGTAAATGACCTTTTCCAAAAGCTCTGATGCAATGCTGTACAATCACAGACTCTGGCTTTAAGACTTGTTGCTGATAAAAGTCTGAATGATTCTTTTTGTCTTTGATCCAGAGCGCAGAAATCTCAAGTCTTCCAAAATGCATCTGGAATAGTGATTTGTCTGACCAAAATATGTATTTATGGTCAATCCCAGATGCCTTGGAGCTCACAAGGTTAACAAAAAGGTTCCTTTTTTTTTTGCACAGTAAAGTGTAACGTGGCATTTTTTAATGCACCTCTGTGGTGTGGTTTTCTTGACAATGATTTTCAATTATAATCCCTTACCCATGTAGTTTTATCAGTTTTGTCTGAGAAGTCAGAGGTGTCCAGTTTAAGCTTGTGCTCCTGACATTTAACGACTGAAATTCCTTCAAATTCCTTAATATATATATTTTTTTTTAGCCATTGGTCTCATTGGGATGAAAAATCTCTTTTGCAAGAGATCCATTTAATTATATTAGAAACTTATTATTATTATTATCATTATTATTAACAAAGAAAATGAGTCGATGTTACAAAATATGAAAGTGCTTAATCCATATCAAATAAAAGTCAAAGTAAATATGAAAATCACTGCATTTATTTTCTCCATACAGTCCAACTCTTTTATGATTTAGGGTTTTAATTTCACCTGCTTTTCCTGATGGAAACATGATACAACTGTACATTCCAAACAAGATGCAAAGCCAGTTGGATCTTAGTTTCCTCTCCTAATATGGGTTATCCTTGTCTTTTTTCCATTACTCCTCTGAAGCAGTATACTTCACATTCCAGACGGGAAATTATCAGTCCTGTTCATGTTTTCCACATCTCATAAGTTTAGTGTTTTTCCCTCATCCTTCTGCTCACAGTCCCTCTCCACTGTTGATCCCCAGTCGTGATACTTTGTTCACCTTTGTTAACTGTTTAGGCGGCATTAATGAAGTGATGCTCCTTCCTACATACACCTGAGTATTTTTTGCTCACATTTTTTGAGAGAGTTTTGCTATTTAAGATAAAACAGAGGTCTTTTGATAAATAATAAACTGGCCGTTGTTCCTTTTAATGAGTATTTTCTGGCCACTACTATTAAAGCTTTAAAGGTGAGGAGCTGCACAGATGGCTGTTTATTGAGGTTCTTCCATCCCCAAAAGTATGTCAGCTTCATTCATAGTGATCATTGGCTTGTGGGTTACTTGTTTTGCTGCCATTTGTTAATAGATTTTTTTTCCTTCTAATCCTTTTCCACTTTTGTGCCTTGACGAAGTCCAGTTTGGCAGGTCCACAGACAGCTCTCTTGATTTCCATGGTTTGGTCTTTACTCCGACATACACCATCAGCTTTAAGACAGACATGTGAATTCAAGAAAGTAAAACTGCATTTCTGCAAACGTATAGACCACTGATGGAAGTATCTTACCTCAGATTAGCACATGTCATATGAAATGGCATGGATAGTGATTGTCTAATCATTTGTATTTCATCCTTGTGGAGAAACTGTGTGTTTCAATTATTGGGTATGAAACATTTTTGAATCCACTGCCCTTATATCACCCTTCAGAACTTGATACAACTGTCACAGATGGCATGCCTATTGCTCCAGGATATTGGTTTCTGTTCTGTCAACGCAGGCGCAACTGTTTTTTCTTAAGCCCATCTCCTTTAAAAGGTAAATGCCATTGGCTCAAGCAGTGGAGTGGTCAACTTCCACAGAGAAGGAGTTTGGAAGAGCAAATTGTTGAAGTGTGTTGAAGTGAACTGAGCATTCACTTTAACATACCACACAGTATGTTGTTAAAACTGCATGAACTCATTAACATCTATAGGTGCAGCTTTCATAAATGCAACACACATGGCAGGAAACTTTAATACCAGGTACGCAGAAGACAGAGGGAGATGGAAACTGGAAATTACTACAGGATTCCTTTTCTCTTTATTTTTTCAAAAGGTGTTTTGCTTGAATAGACAGCTACTTGTTAGACCAACTGAAGAGACAGGCAAAAGTGACCACTGTGGAGTAAAGGTCAAAAGAGAGAAGAGCACGGAGGAAGAGAGGAATGTGGACATATTTGGGGCAGCACGGGACACATGCACCTGTAAACACGGTCCAGTTGTTCCTGGAGGTCTGTGCTTCACAAACCCAGACTCTGACCCTCAGCTTAACCTGTGTTGCAAAGTGAGAGGTCATCTTTCACCAAGCATCAGGATTATACCATCTGGGCTTTCAGTGCAGAGACCTCCACAGTTTTTTCGGGAAAGCACATGAGTGGATGTCGGTACAGACGCAGCCAACAAACACCTCCAGAAAAGAGCCACTCCCTGTTTGCTTTGCAGTTTCTGCCATCACGACACACAAATGTCACTGTGTTCCCAAGTCTGCGTGCCCTGAGTGTGCGCCTGAAACCAGAAGAGCACCCCACCCCTCCCGCTGTCCATCTTTCCTGCCCCTGCTTCAGTCCCCGCCGCCTACTTTCTCCTCTCTCCCCTTGCTCCTTGTCACTCTACTGTTGCTATGGAGATGCCAAGCCCTACACCTTGAAAAGTGCACTTGGAAAGCACAGGGGAGAGGCAGACAATAATACCTCCCTTCCTAGAAAAAAAAACGGAGTCTGTGTTTGTGGAGGTTATTGTGGTTAGGTTTGGCGGAGAGGGAGGGGTGTGTGTGTGCTGGCATGCGTTTGTGAATTTGTCTGGGGGGGGGGGGGGGGGGGGGTGTTTAAAAGTCCATTGCCTCTTCTTGCACAAACAGATTGTGAGAAAAAAAGAGCTACACTAGAAAGGTGGAGAAAATCTGTTCTGCTCACAACATGTTGGTTGTGTGCTGCATGTTTTACAGTAGAACCGAATTACAAGCAGTCGATTTCAGTTTCCTGAAGTGCATGTCAACGTCGACGCATGGCTATTTAAGGAAATTCAGATAAACTGTTGACAATGTAGACAACATGCGGGAGAAAAACAAAACTCATACACATACTCTGCGTAAATGTCTCCTGTTGATATTAATTGATGCTCTTCACATAAAGTGTTTCAGTTTTGTGTTTTATTGGTCTTGCTCAGTGCTTTAAGTCCTGCTGTGTTCTGCCTGATCATTAGGCACTTTTCCTCACAAGCAGCTTGATTATACTGCACGTGTTAAGGGCTGTACTGAGTGAGCATATGCCAGATAGTGTCCTGCAGTGCCACCGTGGCCAGTCTCTCCAATGACTCCTGCTGTCCTAGCAAGGTCAGGCAGCAGGCCACCATGTGTCCGCATGTATTAGCATACCTTATGAGTGCAAAGACAGGTGTTCCCTGTGACTCAGAGAGGTTACATGATGAGGCATCAAAGCCCCATGACAGCACATCAGGATAAAACCATGAACTCTGACCTAGGTGGCTGCTGAAAGTCAGCTTGCATAAGTCCACATGGAGAACAGTGCATAGGGTATGAAACTGAAGGTGTGCACCTGCACAAAAACAGAAAAAAAAGGGATGAAACACAATGGAGTTGCATTGTGCTAATCCACCGAATGCATAAATAAAGTGCAGTCAAGGGTGGCTGATAAATCAACAAGTCTTTGAGCCGCGATATAAATGGATTGTCCCTTACCTTGTGAGGAAATTAAAATGTCATAACTGTCAAAAGATCACAGCAGAGAGTCCATCTTGTCAGGAGCCAGTCTGTAGGTTTGTGACTAAGGTATGTTGTTACAGTTCATTTACTGTTAGCTAGAGCTTACTGACAACCAGTAAAGAGTAGTAACGCAATACTAGTAAAAAGCATTACAAGCAACACATGACTGTACAAACATGGCTTTTGCTTTTAACAAGTTGTATATCTTATTAATTTCAAACAGAATTTCAGTAAATATCACGACCATTACTATTACTGCTTTCTTTTTTTCTTCTTCTTTGTCTGCATTTACATTCATGGTTAGAGCCATTGTCTGGCAAAACCAACTAATCTATATATGCAATTTAATCTTGTAGCAGATTTTTTTTTCTTTTTTTTGTGCTAATGTGAAAAGTGAACATGTCCTTCACCAGTCCTTTCTGGCAGTATTTTTATTGATTTGTTTTTTTGTTTTGTTTTTTTACTATTACTGCTTTCAGACACAAGGCCTGTTTATTCAACAGTTTTGCAGTACAGTTAAAAAGAGAAAAAGTGATCATTTACACATACCTTTACAAGAAAATGAACTTTGCTGTGCTAAAGGGGATATTTAAAAACATCTAAGCTCTTCTCTTCTGCAGATGACTGGCTGCTCGTGTCACCTGTCTCCTCAGTCCCGAAGTTATATCCAAACTGCTCACAGAGCTGCAGGATCAAGAACCGGTTGGCAAGTCCTGATTGACATGAAAGTGAAAATAGAGAATCAAAATATGCTCGGCACTGAATCTAGAGAGGCAGAATCCCTTTCCTTCAATGATAACCAGAAGAACCACATACAGTAGGACCACCACCGGTCAGGAGCTCCTGTCCTCCTGTCTTTTTCCAAATTTGTGTGTTCCTGAATGAATAGACTGGTGAATTTGCTTGATATATTACACAGCAAACTTTTATTACTCGTTTTGTCATGGCCTGGTCGGCCATGACAGCCCTGTGTGTGTATGTCTGTGTCAAGTTGGCGTCTCTCCCTGTCTTTAAAGGTTCCTGTTTTACTTTGAAAGGTCTGTCTGGTCTTCATTGTTTTCTGCTTTGCTTCCTCTCTTGTTACCTTGATTCCCTGCACCTGCCTCTCGTTTGTTCCTCTGTGTATTTAAGTCCTGTCTTTTCCCTGGTCTGCATTGGATCTATTAGTCTTTGTGGAATGTCACATGTTTGCAGTTCTGCTTGTATTCCCTTTCGTCGGCTCCCTGGATTGAAGTTAAATTTATGTTTTTGCATTTTTGGATCATTGGCTTTTGCTCCTGGGTCCTCCCTTAACACCTGTAAAACATGACACGTTTAAGTTATCTCAGCATGCAGTCACGACAAAAACACTGTTGTGATTCAGACTTAACATGTCTGAAAGGACTAATGATAATCATACAAAGGGGGCAATTGGGTTGTAAGGTGTTCCCACTTTGGCTTTGTGGACAAATTCAGATAGACAAACCTTAGCGCTGAATTAGTGTGCTCTGCTGTGTTTTTGAAAGAGATTTAAGAAATGAAATCATTCATTACAGCATTACTTTCATTGATTTTTGTATGAAGTTTACCCAATAAGTCCCTGCATAGTCATTCATTCACTTATTCATTGCTTGGAAACGAGCTTCTAGTACTGTGTCTCTTTAATTGAACAAAAGACAAAAAAAAAAAAAAAAAACCAAATGGCATGAGTTTGTTTTGTAGGTTTCACACACACATACAAGGACTGCTAACTGTTTATGGGCAACATGTTATCCAGGCTCTCCTGGGGTGCCTGTGACCTATTTCGCTTTATGCTCTTAAATGATCTGATCGGCCCATTCGCAGAAGTGATCGCTGTGGAACTGAAGCATGGAGGTGTTTGTTACTTTAGAGCTCACAGCCAACTCAGCCCTCTTCAAGCATAACATGAGTAGTGTTTCACTTGGTCTAATTACAGAAGAAAACAATGATTTAATAAAATACACAGAAAAAGCAAAGTCCTCAGTCCTAAAGCATCTTTCTAAATTCTTCTCTAGACCAGTTTGAAATCAATATTTCCTTATCGTCCTCTCCAGTAAAAGGATCTCTCTCTCTCTCTTTTTGTTATGATTTTTAATCTTTTTCTCATATTGCACTGCTGACCAGTGTCATGGAGTAGTGAAAATGAGCTTGGGTGTTTAGGGCAGCACTCATCCTGCAGAGGGAAACATGCCAGCACAGACCGAGTCAGATCCCTGAACTCTGTGGCCACTGAATTTAACTTACCGTGGGAAGCCTGAGGTCCAGCCCAGGAATGAGAACTATTGTTGTCCTGGAAAGAAAGGAAGAACGAAAGAAAGGAAGAAAACTCTGAGGCTGTTTTCCCACTACAGGCTTGAAAAATCTGAAATAAAAAATGTAAAAATTTTACTGACAAAAAAAAAAGGACCAACTGAGTTCTTTCTCATGTGAATGCATGTATTTCTGAACATGCATATCATTGTTCGCACAGGTTATTTTTAGACATTAAATACCAGAGAGTATCTTAGTCTTGGGCTTTGCTTGTTTTCCAATACTTGCCATCTTTCATTCCATTTCACAGAAGGTCTCTGCACCTGTGCTGATCACCTGATGAAGCCCGCCTTTCCCACTCACCTTTACAACTCCCATGCATATAAATATAACAGCTGTGGTCAGACTGTCTAATTTGCATAATTTCCTATTCTGACTTTTTTTTTTTTTTTGGTCGGCAGAACTCCCTCCTTTCATGGTGAGATTGATTTTTGACCTAACTCCACACTGAAGCTATAGTAATGCCATCCACCTCAAGGACCAGTAAGCCTTAAAACTAGTAGGTCACAAGAGAGCTGGTAGTCATTAAAGCAATTGTATGCAGCTAATTTAGCAGCAGTTTAATACAGTAATACCTAAACTGCAACATTTTGAGTTCAGCCCAATGCTGTGCTCCCACTGAACGCTCATCCAGTGTTACATCAAGCATGGGTTTATCTAAGCCCCAGTTAAAAGGTCTGGAATCTGGAAGCACACTACAATGTCAACATTAACCCTTAAGAGTCAGTACACTTCAGTACAATCAAAGGTTTTATGTAAAAAATTTATTTCACATCCACCAAAAACTGATATTGACTCAGAGGAATAAATAGAGGGGATCTAATTAATCCAGTGGACTTTAAAGTGTTTAAAAGAGAGCTGGTGTGATGATTTCATCTCAACAATTTAATCAAGCACTTAATCTGGATCGTGTGTGAGTCATAAACAATGAAAAACACAAAGACTTCAATGTTCACTTTCAGTTACACAGACTGAGAAGTCATGACAAGGCATCCCTACATACCGTATACAGCACATACAACAAATTCTGCAGTTTGTACTGCATAACGGTCTGGCAAGTATCACAAGAAGTATTCCACTGTTGAGGTTATTGTTATTGTTGAGACTATTGAGGATATTGTTTTTATTGTTTTTATCTTATTTTCTTGTTGTCCATATTCTTTTTTATTGCTATTTCCATTTGCTGCTGTAACGATGTAAATTTCCCCATTGTGGGACAAATAAAGGAATATCTTATCTTACCTTAAAATTGAAGGCAGTGACACAGCCGCTGCGACTGGCTTTTGCTGTTGCGTCATACTGCATTAAAGTAATACATGAACTGAGAATTTTTAGCATGCTGCAGGTTGGGGATCTGTCCTCATCCTGCAGACTCTGTACTGTGTACCGCACAAAGTCATTATGCCTTTGTGTAGTACGCTGTTTTGAAAATGGCCTCAGATTCCTCTTAAAACTTCCCTGTATCAGGTTTAAGCAAACATCCATGAATAGAGAAGGCTAATGATTGAAATTATTTTCATGGCACAACAACTGGCATCAAGTTCAGCTTCAGCTGCAGGTTAAACAGCCGATTGATGGGTTTTTGTGTGTAAACTTTGTGAACTACATGGCTATGTCAAATTCACATTGACTGCAGCATGCAGAATGACTTAACGGACAATTATCTAGACCAGTGATTCCCAAAGTGTGGGCCGCGGCCCCCTGGTGGGCCGTCGCGGTACTGCAGGTGGGCCGTGAGAGGTCATTAAAGATAAACAAATGTGTTTTAAATCCTCGATTTTTTTTTAAAATATGCTTTTATTACTGTAAAATATTTATTACATGATTTGAGAAATTTTAGAGATCATAAAACGAACTAATTAAGTGTTATTCTACTGTCATCTTAACTTGCAATATGACAGTATCACCTTATTTGTTAACCCCTTATATTAATATTGGAATGTAGCTTTTAGTCTTGTATGTTGATCAAAGTGGCGTTTAAGGGTTTGCATGGGCTGCAGAGATTTTTCACATTTCAAATTGGGCCTTGTGATTGGGTATTGTGAAGTTTGGGAATGGCTGATCTAGACTATCCGACACTGCAAGTTATGTGTTGGCTGATGTTTATAGCTGAACGTATTTGGATATTGATGTTGAATGTTGCAACAGCTTTTTGTGTATATTTCAGACTGTGGAAGGGAACAAAATGCACTCTCCCTTTGTGACACTTCATTATAAAAACTGATAACAGTTTTTGTTATGTGTGTCATAACAAACCCTGTCATGCACACAAAACACACATGCGCACTTATACAAAACCAAAACAAAAAAACAAAAAATGTGGTGAGAGGTCAGAAGTTGTCTAACGAAATCCATTAAAGTAAAATTGCACAAGAGACATTTGTGTAATGAGGAGGAATAACTTCTCTGTCTTTCAGATATGTTACAAACTGCAGGTCTGTAAGCTGCTGTAGGAGATTCCTGGGTCAGCACGTCTGCTTCCTCGCCTCATCCTGCACTGTGTGTGACATGCCAAGAGTTTCCAGGTTCATCTGACCACTACGCTGGAGTTTCTTCCACCTTTTGATTGAATCTCAAAATGTGACGCTGACTGTGCTTTTGATGGTTGGACTAATTGTTCACAGAGCTCCTCTGGGTGGGGATTTCTTTTCAATTTGCATGAGTCTGCAAAAACCTCAAAGAGCAGCCTCATGAGGTTACTGACTCTGAAAATGTTTACCGTTAGTTTCATGTTCATCATAAAGGGATTTATTTTTGAGTTCCACTGTGTCACCTTTATTTTAAAATACCAAAATAGTTTTTGGGGATGGCCGGATAACCTCTGACACAAACTACAACACTACTTTTTTAATAGATACAGTAAAAATCCACTTAGCCAGATATAAAATTGCATTCATGTTTGTTTTATTTGGAAGAATTACAGGTTTACATCTTGGTTGAAAATATTATATCTGTGTATAAACTCCATACACTGACACTGTACTCACAAACCATCTTGTTCAAATACTGACACTAAATAAACGCAGGTAAGAGACTGATAGAAGTTACATGGAAAGCTTACCAAAACTGCCTTCAACGATTACTTCAGGGTGCATGAACATCATCATTTGACATTTTGGCAAAGCCAAGCATCACTCTAAAGACATCTGGACAGTATTTATTGCTCAGAAAAGACAGAAAAGCATGAAAGACGGCAAAGTGCAAAGGTACCTAATGTTATCCTTATAAAATTACACATCAATGTTAAAAGCATAATTGAAAGAACAAAAGATGACCCATCAACCTTTCACCACACCACAAACTGTCAATTTTCCATGTCGCAATGTGTGACACAAATTGTATTTTGATGAATTGTGCAGAGATATACTCAAATGTCCTGCAGGGGTCCTCAAATTTCCAAAAAAGCAATTTTCAATATAATGCAAATTTGTTCTTTTTAAATTTGACAAATTTTAAAGTAAAAAGGGAAAAAAAAAAAGATGAGGGAGCAACTGGATTTATGCATAAGCATAAATGTTAGGATTCACTCATTTAACTGCAGTATGGGAGGAACTGGTGTTTAAACAACTTGTTACTGCAATGTGAATTTAGTCAGGGCTGAAAATTCATTTTCCTACATCAAAAATGCTTATTAAATAGCAAAGCATGGTAATTCACAGAAAGATATTCCTTAAGATTACCAGTATGCTGCAACACCAGATGCATTTTTATCAGTTTTGGTGTTTCTTTTTTTTTTTTTTTTTTTAAACACCGTGTTACTTGCATTTCTATCAATCAAACAAAAGAACTTTTAGTCACATTGCTGCTCACGAGGTGGGATAATCCCTCATAGGTATGTCTTGCTTTCAGAAGAATGAGAGGTATGATAGCATAGCTGCCCGTGTGCACACAGCCCCACATCTAAGAATATTGTAGGTGCATTACCAGCTCTGCTGAGTGCAAGAGGTCAGAAAGGCCTGGTAATTGAATGGAAACCTTTCTTCTCTCCCCTGCATATGAGGGGTTCAGGGTCAAGGCTCCCACAGTCACATGTGAACCACCTAATTCTGACAAGATTGGTGCGACATTGGTGTTACAGTGACACAAGGAGAGGAAGAGCCTTCACCGATCCAGCATTAATGTATTAATGTAGTGCGAATGTTATGGCTTGTGCAGTGGCCTAATCAAAAGCAGAGTTGATAGCAATGTGCAGGATGTCAGACAGTGTTAATCATTATATAGATGCCTCAGTCTGTGATATCAACTAATGAGGCTCACAGGAAGTTATATCATTGAAATGCCTTGTACACTGAAGGTGTTGTGAACAGTCTGGTGAGCCCACTTTACAATGACTATGTAATGTTCTATGTAAAAACAAAATAGTGCACAGGGTTGTCTTTAACCACTGCTTTGTTTGAGAGACAGAAAGGCTTAAAGTTATTTGAAATGAAGAAAACCAGAACATTTTTTTCACGTGTTTTATCTGCAGTGAGGATGCTGGAAAAAATGAAATTTCCCATTTATGCATGTAAAATCCTTATGTTGTGTAATCTTTCACACATGCAAATACATGATCATTCATGGGAGCCTCAGGTGAATGTAAAACCAGTAGCATTGGTGGGTATTCTGGGTGCTCTCTGCCCCAGAGTCAGGGGTCCGAGGTCAAAGGGTAATGGATTAAGGGTATCTGGGTGAACTCAGGAGGTGGCCAGCTGACAAATGAGAACATCAGCCATAACAGAGAAAGATGAATGAGAGACCAGATAGAGGGAAAGGTGGCAGAAAAGCAGGTTGCAGTAGATGGTATGAAGACTGAGGCAACAAAACAGGAGAAAAGGAGAAGTAAAATGAAACCCAGTTGAGGATTTCTGTTTTAAATCAGCAGTAATTCAAGAATTACAGTATCTGTACATTTATTCTCAAATCTCAAACCTCGGAGGGAGATTTTTTTTTCTTCTTTGTAGCATGAGCCCACTAAGATAACAGATAACAGGCAGAGGGTTGTTAAGTTTAAGATTTACAAGACAGTAAACGCAATCTTGAGCAGCCTCAGTCTTCATCCACGATTATTAATTTCAGTATTTATGCAACACAGGTGTTCTGATTAAGCTGCGTTTATGTTGATTGCTTTTATGACGTGTCACTGGGTGTTTACACTTCCTCTGCTGATAAATCAAACAGAGAAATAATGAAATTAGCACTCCTAAATGTTAATAACGTCTATATTTAAGATCGGTGGAGATGACTGCAGAGGCTCCAGCTGAATTCACATCAGCTACAAAGCACGGTTTTGTTGTTTGGAAAACTGAATTAAATACATCTTTAAAACACCATCTGTTATAAAATGTCAGCATTTGACAATATCAGGGACCATTTTTGTTGGCCTGTGGAAAAGTATAAGTCAACTCTGAAAACCCCCAAAACACAGAATAAGCTCAAAAATTCATGAGCCACGTGTTGAAATTAGGTCATAAAAGAGAAGAGTCCACCCCCTTTCACCAGCACATATTTATAATTCGTTAAAAGGCTGGTAAGTTCTGCAAGAAGTAGACACCCACCACATGGACTACAGCTGGACTGGTTCTGATCTCTATAATTATTCTCTTGCAAAGACATGCACTCACTGTAAAAAAAAAAAAAAAAAAAAAAAAAAAAAAACTATATAGAATGAACATATGGAAACCATATCTGTTGTGACATACTGTTCCTCTTTTCTGCTCCTCTACATATGCACAAAATATGACAGGAATGCAAAAACAGACCAAAAGAGGAAGAACAAGTCACTTCAAGCCTAACCCCAGATTAAAAAAAAAAAAGAAAGAAAAAGAAAGAAAAGACTGGAAGACCGCAAGAGTGTTTTGAACAACTCAGTGTTCCAATCCGAATTTGTCTCAGTGTTATAAATACTTATCCTCTGATTAACACAGCTAAATGTAAAATGCGTCATTCTATTTTTGCAATGACAATAAAATATAATACCTTCCCTAATCCTAATTAAGCTCATGGCTTGTTTTTGATACCATTTGAAAATAGTGAGACATTGCACACTGAGCCATATTTTCAATACTGGAAAAGAGCATTTTTCAAGGCTGATCCAATATATTTAGCCTACTGCTTACAACACAGAAATCCTGTTCTAATTTTCACTTGATGTGGGGGAGAACTGAAATGGAGAGTTGTTTGGATTAAGTCCAAACTGCTTAACGGGTAATAAAGAATCTGTATTTAATGGATTAATTCTGTTTATTTACAAAAAAAAAAAAAACATAGAATATGTACAACAAACAAGGCACAAGAAAGTGAGAATGTGATTGACTTTTCTGCATAATTCCTGCAAGTTTATGCCCTTTTGTTTCTCTGAGGGATGTACAGTTCAAGAGGATAAAGAAGAACTCGATTCTTTTGAGGCTCAGTCTCCCATTCATTAGATTGACTGCAGAAGCGACACACCGTGCGAGTTCATTTAAGGCTGCACGATGATCTGGAGGTCAGGGCATCCAGACCCATTTTGCTCTTGTTATGGTAAAATTGCCACTTTGAGGTCTAGAGGTCACAGGGACTAGGGGTGCAACGGTACAGGTGGCTCACGGTACGGTCCGTACTGCAGTTTTTGTGTCACAGTTTGGGTATGGATTCGGTACAGTTTCCCCGTGACCCTGCAGAGGATTAAGCAGGTATAGATAATGGATGGATGGATGGATGAATTATTTTTTTATTGTCTAGCTGTTGGTAATGGTTTCAGGAACTGATTTGCATGTTAGAAATCTCTAATTTTTTTTCTCCTGGAAATTACACGTGACCTCAATATTATCATTCTGACCACTAATTCTGTTGAATATTTCGACCCTGACCAGTGGAGGATGGAACTGTGGACATGAATGGTCGGGGCTGGGGGAAACACAGAAACGCACCTCATACAATTTGTGTTTATGCCATGTCATTATTGTCATGTTTATTTATGTCATTATGTCACTGTGATTTTTCTTCTGAACAATGTAAATGTTTCAGATGTTCTTATCCTCATGTGTCTCTTCTTGGGGCACTGATGATGAGTGGTCTAAAATGGATTGTTTATGTGAATGCATGAGTGTGTGTGCGTGACTACCCATTGACTGACACCTGTGCTTTTTGTGTTTGTACAGTATAGACAGGAGCGACGGGGCTCAGTGTTCTTGAGCAGCATGTTGTGCACCTGGACGGTGGTATGGTTTCTGTCTGCTGTTTGATTCTAAGTTGAGACACCAACCTTTCATTGATAAGAAAACGTAATGATTTTAAAGATTTATTGAGTATTTGTTTTACAAATCAGTGGCGAGAAATGTTAGTTCAGTTGTCTCAGATTTCACTTTTGTGTGAAGTGAAATCAAGTATACGGAAGACAGGAAGTCCCTTGGAGTAGTAAAATACGATATAAAAAGTGATATTTTGATGATATATTTTGATGAGCAGTGTGGGGCTGAGGCCTTGGAGGAGGGTCATGAGGCTGGTCTGTGTAGAGTGTGTTTGTGTGACAGCAGGAGAACGTGGGCCTGTGGATTAATGGTGTCACTGTGTAGCACACAGCTCCTAACACTACTAGTAGTAATGTAATAAATGACTCTTAAATGTCTTAATTATACTAGGCTAGAATCAGAAGACACCGGATTCGAACAGGAGGCAGATAGGGATATTTGCAAAGTTAAATGAGCACACAAGACCAAAAGTTAGAAACTGGTACCTTGTATTTTTTTCTGCAGATAACAAAATAAAAGTATAAAAATACAAAGTAAATCTTTTCAGTGACAATCAATATTGCACATTGTATCAACAAAATCAAAATAAAATGGTAGATTGATATCAAAAGAGAGAATTCTTATCAATAAACTCATCTCTGGCTGGTACGCCAGATCGGGTGCACCCTTATGTAATTCAAAATCTCAATTCTCAAAATTTGGATCCAAATTCAGGTAAGTAACAGTATTAAAACAATACCCTGTTCAATATTATCACTTCACAACTCACTTCAATCTAGGAACAGTTCACTATTCACTGTAACATCAGTGACAAAATTATCCATAACCACATCACAATAATATACGCACAGTGTAAATTCTCAGTCCTTTCACTGTTTTCAGTGATCTTACTGACTCAGTCTTTCCACAGGCACCCGGGATTGAGTTCCAGGAATGAAGAAGACGTCTTTAAGTCAAAAGTCAAGTCAAAATAAAATTAAGTCAAAGTCTGGGTGGTGCAAGTAGCGCTGAGCGAAAGAGGCGGGTTTTGTGCTGTATGTGATGCTTATCCTACCACGGTGGCAGGAGGGGGTTAATGGATGGCATTGTTTCTTGGGTCATTTGGACTTTCTTTCCATTTGTTTTTTGGGCTACTTTAATCCAAGGCTCTCATGGACTCATCTTGTGTTTAGCCACTAACGCCATCAACTTCAAATCTTCACAAAAAGCTATTACCTGACCAATTCAGGAGTTTCTTAGGAGTTCGGCAGGTTTCTGAGCAGGGCCCTCATAAACACACATAAACAACAACTGTTAGTTTTGACAACGTTATGTTACATTTTTTAACTGTTTTATCTGTTATATTTACCGTTCACAGCAGCTTCTCTCTGCTTCACGCAGTGCCTGACTAGCGTCTGCCTAATGTTACTCTCTAGTCTGCCTGCGTAACGGCGGAGCTGAGCTCTGATTGGCTGAGGCACTTCAGCTGTTAACCCTTTGTGACCTGGGTTACACCCTCCCCTCTTGAACCCATGTACGTCCCGTTGCATGTACAACTAGGCTGAGTAGTCACTACGGGGAGTGAATGACCAGGAACTGATTCAGGACCACTAATCTCACTTAAAACATCAGTATAAGCTACAGTTAGACCTTGAAAAAGGGCTTGTGCAATAGAGATTAGTGGGTTGCCTATCTGCGGATAATGAAATCTCTTAGGTTTCTGCCTGTGCCTTTGGGATCGGCGAAGTAAGCTTTCATCATCCTGGTTGTCAGTATCATGTTGATTCTCCAATAGGTCATTGCTTGTGTCCATATTAGCAATTCTGGGCTCTCTGATTTCCATCTCTTCAGATACACCACTTGGTCGTGGATGTCTCTCGTCACCTCCTGATATATCAGACGTGGAACATGGTTCATTAGAGGATGTGTTTAAGACATCGACAGGTTCACCAGGTGTTTTTGTCAGATTTGTATTTTCAGGTTCAGCTAAGACATTCTCTCCATCAGGTAGGTTATTCTGAGGTAAGTGATCAACAAGAGACTCGTTCCCATTTGTTATTACCCCATCTGGGTCATTTGCATCAGCTGGATTCGTCACGTCCTGTTCTTCAGTGTCTGGGATTTCAGGTAAGTATGGTGCGTCAACTGACTGATGGACAGAGGTAGGTTCTGGCAGAGAGTCAGGATTCAGAGGAACATCAGGAGTTGTCTGATCAGTTTGCTCTCTCCCAGAGTTTGGATTGTCAGGGAAAGCAGTAAATCTGGTGGGGTTGTGACAAGGGGGTTCATGAAACCAGTGAACTACAAGTTCGTTCTCTTCGTCACTTGAACCAACAGCCTCGGTTTCACTGACACATGCTGTCTGTCGAGTCCGCGGCCTATGGACAGGTTTAGGCTGAGGAAGCCCTTCCTCTGCTGTACTGGGAAGGAAACTACATGGAAGCAGGAGATCACGATGTAACGTACGTGTGGGAGCCTCTCTGTTTTCTGGTCTTACTGTATAGACTGGGAGGTCTCCAGCACGTTTGACTACAATATGGACATCCGCTTCCCACTTGTCTGCAAGTTTGTGCTTACCCCGTAGCCGCACATTTCTTACTAAGACCCTGTCCCCGATTTCAAGACCTGAGGAAGTCACTTTCTTATCAAATCTAGCCTTGTTTTTCTCCCTGCTACTTTCTGGGCATTTCGAGAAGCCAGTTTGTAGCTCTCTTCCAAGCGAGATCTGAGATTTTGTACATACTGTGAATGTGATTTCTGCTGATCTCCTTTCAAGGGCAACCCATAAGCTAGGTCAACAGGTAAGCGGGGTTTACGCCCGAACATTAACTCATACGGAGTGAACCCTGTCACCTCATTCCGTGTACAGTTGTATGCATGCACTAAGGGTTTTACAAACTCTTTCCAGTGTGACTTTTGTTTGTTCTCCAATGTTCCTAACATGCCTAACAACGTTCTATTGAATCTCTCTACAGGGTTACCCCGTGGGTGGTATGGGGTTGTTCGGATTTTGTGAATACCTGCAACTTCACATAGCTCCTTGATCAATCTGGATTCAAAATCAGGCCCCTGATCACTGTGTATCTTCTCTGGTATACCATAACAGACCATCAGGTTTTCCCACAAACACTTAGCAACTGTCCTCGCTTTCTGGTTTGGGGTGGGAACCGCAATTGCAAATTTGGTGAAATGGTCGGTAAGTACGAGTATGTCCTTTGTGTTACTGCTATCGGGTTCTAGTGACAGGAAATCCATACATATTAACTCCAGGGGTCTGGTGGTTTTTATGGTTACCATGGGCGCAGCTTTCTCAGGAAGGCTTTTTCTGCGTGTACAGCGGTCACATGTTTTAACTTTGCGCTCTACATCTGCAGAGAGTCTTGGCCAGTAAAATCTAGTTCTGACAAGGTCAAGGGTCCTGTCAATGCCCATATGGCCCATATCATTGTGCAGACTTTGCAAGACTGATGCTCTGAGCACTTCAGGTAGAACCAGTTGGTATGTAACCTGATCTCCATCCAATCTTTTCCGGTACAACACCTCGTCATGTAGCTCTAATCGGTTCAATTCTCTCAACAGGAGAGGGAGCTCAGGAAGTTCTGTACGCACAGTTGGAGGCGGTTTTTCTCCAAGTTCTATCTGGGCAATAACTTCTCTGATAGTTGAATCCGCTCTCTGCTTTTCTTTAAGCTCTGAATGAGACAGAGAAGGAATGACTGCCAATCCATGCCGGTCCTCTGCAACAAAGCTCTCTGGAATTGCATCCATGGAAACTGTAAGGGACTCAATGAGAGCGATGCCACCGTCGCTGGAACAGGAATCATCAGCGACTTCAACCAAATGACTTTCACAGATTGCTTTGACGGCGTCCTGGTTCACCACTTCTCGAGTTTCTGTGTCGGCCAAGTGGCGTTGTGTGAATCGGGCTATGCGCTCTTGCTCTTTCTTAGACTGAGCGTCCTCAACCAGTTCTCCATGTGGCCGCCTAGAGAGGGCATCAGCATCCTGGTTTTGCTTGCCTGCCCGATACTGCAGTTTAAAAGAGAAGTTAGACAGAGCGGCAAGCCATCTGTAACCAGTGGCATCTAATCTAGCAGAGGTGAGTATGTACGTTAAAGGGTTACTGTCTGTGACAACAGTGAAGTCACAGCCATAAAGATAGTCGTGAAATTTCTCGGTCACAGACCACTTGAGGGCAAGAAACTCTAACTTATGGGCTGGATAGCGAGACTCGCTTTGTGACAGCCCTCGACTAGCAAAAGCTATGGCCCGAAGCTTGCCCTCCTGCTCTTGATATAACGCTGCCCCGAGGCCAGTAGTGCTAGCGTCCGTGTGGAGGATATAAGGCTTCGTGGGATCGGCGAACCCGAGAACAGGAGCCGTGGTAAGTTTGTCAATAATGGTTTCGAATGCTCTCTGACATTCACATGTCCATCGACTCTCAAAGGGGTGTCTGGGATCATGATATTGATCTGATTTTACTTTGACCTTTGTGTTTTTCCGGAGGGGTGGATATCCGCGGGTCAGATCATTTAGTGGCCTGACTATGGCTGCGTAGTCCTTGATGAATCGGCGATAATAACCTGAGAAGCCTAGGAATGATCGCAACTCTTTCAAATTTTTGGGAATTGGCCAGGTCTTTAAGGCTTCGATCTTTTCTGAATCTGTCTCAACGCCATTCTCAGACACTACATGTCCAAGATAACGCACACTTGTCTGAAAAAACTTGCACTTTTCAGGAGACAACTTCAGGCCATACTCCTTGAGACGGGTGAGTACTCGCATTAACCTGCTCTCGTGTTCCTCCAGAGACTGTGAAAAAATGATAAGGTCATCCAAGAAGACCAGAACCTCTTTCAGGTTCATGTCACCTACACATTTCTCCATCAGTCTCTGGAAAGTACTCGGCGCGTTAGTTATGCCCTGTGGCATGCGGTTAAACTCCCAGAACCCTAAAGGAGTGACGAAGGCGGTCTTGGCTTTGTCAGCTTCATCAACCTCAATCTGGTAATAGCCAGATTTAAGGTCGAGCACCGAGAACCACTTTGACCCAGTTAGCGCCGAGAAAGTCTCTTCCAGGTTTGGGAGAGCATAGGAGTCTTTCACAGTCTGTAAGTTGAGCTTCCGATAATCGATGCACAAGCGAACATCGTTATTGCGTTTCCTTACAACCACAATAGGGGATGAATACGGAGATTCAGACTCCCTTATTACACCAGCAGCAAGCAACTCCTGCAGATGTTTTCGCACTGCTTCGATGTCATGCGAGTGTATGGGCCTGGCGCGATGCTTAAAGGGAGTCTCATCATGGAGTCTGATATGATGCTTCACCTTGTCAGTGCATCCGAAATCCAAATCATGGTGAGCAAAGACTTCAGGCATGTCGCTCATCTTTTTAGTGATGCGTTCTTTCCACTCTGGTGATATTGGAGAATCACCAAAGTTAAAGCACAAGTCTGGCTTTGAGGGGTTTTCTGTATCGAAAGCATTGCTTACATTGTGTTGTGATAGGATGCTATGGAAAGCACCAAGTTCAGCAATGACACAGGTAGGTGGGATTGTAACATCCTGCTCAGATTCATTTTTGATCACGACTGGCACTTTGTGTGGTGCCCTACTAGGAAGTGTGATGAGGCAACTTTTCACGCAAAGGCCACCAGGCAATGGTGATTGAGTGGGATGTTCTATAATAACCCATTTTTCTGTAGAGGGGTTATGAACATTGGCTGATCCCTCAACAACAGCAGTGTGGCCGGCAGGAATGACAACAGGGCTCTTCCCTAGCATTTTGACAAAACCTACATTGCCGTCTCTGTTCTGTTTTTGTCTTAGTTCAAGTGTGTGTAGTACTGCCCTGTAACCATAAGGACCTGGTTGGTAATTTGGGGTCTTTGTGTCTGAATACCTCTCATATAGGACATCAAGTGTGTTTGTTCCTATCAATACAGGTGTCTGGTTATCAGGGTGTACATCCGGGACAACAAGAGCAAGGGTAGGTATCTCTGTGTCGCATCCCAGAAAGTCTTTGGGGAATGTGACAGCTACTTCTATGTAACCTAGATAAGGGACAGATTGTCCGGCTGCACCTTCAACCTCTAGAAGATCGTTTAGTGATTGGATGTCTTGGTTGGATAAGTTCTGCTTATAGAATGACTCTGATACTGTAGTCACTTGGGAACCAGTATCTAGAAGACAACTATAATCTACATTATCTATTTTGACAAGAGCTGTGCATTTAGATCCTACCAACCCCTTGGGCAGTTTGTAGACTGGTTTCTTTGTATAGGACTGATTATGGTTAGCACGCTGTTTGTGCTCAGTTTCAGCGGGACATGATTGACCGGCTACAGTCCCTGTTCGTCCCGTAACAGAGACTGTGTCTAGTTTAACTGCTCAGCTGCAGCTGTAGGGTTTTCCATTTCCCACTTTCTTTGCCTCTCCTTCAACAGCTTCCTTTTTTCCGCAACGAGGACTGGGTTTGGTTCGCTGTCGCAATTTGGTTTGATGTGCCCATCTTCACCACACAGAAAGCAGTACCATGGTTTTGGCTTGGAGCTCTGATTTCTGTTAATTCCCTGCACAGTTTCTTTCATGCCTCTCTCAGCTTTTTGTTTCTCACTTGGCTTATTGCTTTGAGCTCCATGGGGTTTGGAGACTCTCTTTTTCTGTTGCGATGTGGTCAACGTTGCAAGCTGACTTTGGATCTCTGCCACTTGTCTACTAAGTTCTTGGGTAATTGTGCTAAGCGCATCATATGTGCCTTTTCCTCCCTCACAGCTATATGCAGTTTGTACTTGCGATGTTGCTTTCTGCTTTGTGGTACCAAGATGTTGTCTCATGCGAATGGATTTGGCTGCATGGCGATCTTCCTCTGTGCGCAACAGTAATAGCAGCTCAGCAAATGATGGCGGACTTGATTTCTTTTGCTTCAACTGGAGCTCAGTAAGCAGAGAATCATTCCAACATCCCCTGCAAAACTGTATGAGAAGATGTTTGTTGACTTCTTCACTTGAAGCGCCACCCCTTTTCACAGCTAAATTTAAAGCTACCTGAAGGCGCTGCAGGTACGCAGATGGTTTTTCACCAGCGTCTTGCAATGTATCAAGGAATTTGGCATACAGCTCATCCCCATCTTGAACTGTCCCATAAGCAGAATCTAGCAACTGAAGATAAGCAGCAGGTAAACTACTAGGGCTCAGGTGTCTAACAACATCAGCTGCTGGAGGTAAGAGGCTTTCTAGAATTCTCCTAGACCGCTGGAGGTCTGATATGGCAGGATCAGTCATAACTAGTTCCACACTGGAACGCCAGGAATCATAGTCTGGTTCATGGGTAGGTCTTGGGGCTTTCCCTGAGAAGGCACGGAGTCTCATTGAGGACTGCATTTGCAGTGCACTATCTTCCCTTTTTACAATGTGCTCCACCACAACCCTCTGGATTTCTGGTGGACTGAGATCATGTGCAGCAATCAGAGGAATGTTCTGGATTCCACTGCTTTGGGCAACAGGTGGTGATTTGTCAACATCTGATAGGGCAGCTTTAACAGGGAGGTTAACTGGGGGAACCTGGGCTAGGGTTTCCTCAACACCTAATTCAGGCATAGCTGACTCATCTTGGTCAGAGGTAGGTGTGGCAAGGTCAGTGATGCACTCGCTTATTTGGGACATCATGTCTTTAAGGACCTCAGCGTAATCCCTCCCACTCATCTTAGCAAGCCCTTTCAGTTCATCAAGATATGATTTAGTTGTGGTATTCCCCATTGTTTGTGTGTAAACACTAGCAAGTGACTTTACACAGTAAGTAATCCCTCTATCAGTTGAATGACTATGAGGTAGTAGTGGTTTTAGATCTTCCACTGCAACTCCTGAGTTGTACTCTAGGATTAGGTTTTGGAAAAACACGGAGGACTCATCATCTACTTTTATGATTCTGTTAATGGAACCATATTGTTTTATAAAATCCACTATCTCTTCATCCCTTTCATCTCCAACTCCTCCACTGACTATTACAGCATTTGGAATTTTGATGCTATGTTTCTGGACTATATCCATTTTCTTTTGTCAGTGTTCATTCAATATTGCAAATATGTATTCTGCCTCCTGGCTGGCTCGCCATAAAACTGTAGCACACAGCTCCTAACACTACTAGTAGTAATGTAATAAATGACTCTTAAATGTCTTAATTATACTAGGCTAGAATCAGAAGACACCGGATTCGAACAGGAGGCAGATAGGGATATTTGCAAAGTTAAATGAGCACACAAGACCAAAAGTTAGAAACTGGTACCTTGTATTTTTTTCTGCAGATAACAAAATAAAAGTATAAAAATATAAAGTAAATCTTTTCAGTGACAATCAATATTGCACATTGTATCAACAAAATCAAAATAAAATGGTAGATTGATATCAAAAGAGAGAATTCTTATCAATAAACTTATCTCTGGCTGGTACGCCGGATCGGGTGCACCCTTATGTAATTCAAAATCTCAATTCTCAAAATTTGGATCCAAATTCAGGTAAGTAACAGTATTAAAACAATACCCTGTTCAATATTATCACTTCACAACTCACTTCAATCTAGGAACAGTTCACTATTCACTGTAACATCAGTGACAAAATTATCCATAACCACATCACAATAATATACGCACAGTGTAAATTCTCAGTCCTTTCACTGTTTTCAGTGATCTTACTGACTCAGTCTTTCCACAGGCACCCGGGATTGAGTTCCAGGAATGAAGAAGACGTCTTTAAGTCAAAAGTCAAGTCAAAATAAAATTAAGTCAAAGTCTGGGTGGTGCAAGTAGCGCTGAGCGAAAGAGGCGGGTTTTGTGCTGTATGTGATGCTTATCCTACCACGGTGGCAGGAGGGGGTTAAGGATGGCAGTTCTTGGGTCTGGACTCTCCAGTTTGGGCTCTTTAATCCAAGGCTCTCATGGACTCATCTGGTTTAGCTCGCCATCAACTTCAAATCTTCACAAAAAAACCTGACCAATTCAGGAGTTTCTTAGGAGTTCGGCAGGTTTCTGAGCAGGGCCTCTCATAAACACACATCTACGAACGTTCACAGCAGCTTCTCTCTGCTTCACGCAGTGCCTGACTAGCGTCTGCCTAATGTTACTCTCTAGTCTGCCTGCGTAACGGCGGAGCTGAGCTCTGATTGGCTGAGGCACTTCAGCTGTTAACCCTTTGTGACCTGGGTTACAACTGCATCAAACAGATCAGTGTGTGGATGCAAAACAGTTTTCTCCAGCAAGACTCAGACAAAACTGAAATCATTGTCTCTGGCCCACAGAAACTGAGAAAATTTTGTTATTAGTCACCTCAAGACTCTCTCTCTCTCTAGGACCTGAAAATCAGGCCAGAAATTTGAGGGTAATATTGGATTCAGACCTGAACTTTAACAGCCAAATTAAAACAATAATATCAGCAACCCATCAGTGTCTAAGCCTGATTTAGAAGATTTAGCCTAAGCTCCTGTAGCTGTCCCTGAAAGGTGTGCCAATTTCTGTTTGCATTAGTATTTTTGTATGAATATATTTCTTACATGTTAAGCCAAATTGTAAATTGTAATTGTTTTATTTTGACTTTCAATTGAGGTAATAGTGACCCCTACTGGTAGTATATGTGGGCTGGATTTAATAGACTTTGTGGTCATGTGATTAACGCACTGGCTAGCTGGGAAAAATGTGCGTCCGGTCTTTTGGAGCTTTGAAGCTCGAGGAGTAAGATGTGTAAGAGTTCGACCGTAAGGCCTTAGCAGCTCCTGATATACCGCTCAGAACCCGCACACGGTATGAGAATGTTTTATATCATTTGTGCATTTACATTTATTTCCTATGTATATTTAAGTTTCATGAAGGCCACATAGACACTTACTGACTGTAATAAAATTGATATTGGCCAAAATACTCATTTGTACGGAAGAGGTAATAAGGTTAAAATGCAATGTTTATTTCATTTCAGTTTTTCACAGTGTTTGGAGATGTTTAAGATCATTTGAACGTGTGAAAGGAAAATAAAACTCTCGTCAAACATCAGTCGATGCGTGGTTCAATTCTGACCAGATGAAAAGCCTCAGGAGGAGCTACAGCTCCCTCATTTGTTGTTGAGGTTGCGGGCACATGACAGGTTCCACTGCTTCCCATGGGGTTGCCTGGTCCTATACATCCTTTCTGACATACAGTGGGGAACAGGTATGGTGATATGGCTTATGTGATCTCTGTTGCTGCACAGGTGGGGTGGTATGCGTCTTATCATTTAACTGTTAACAGTGATGTTTGGAGTTTGCAGGTGCAGCACAGGTGGTTGCTGATTTGAGGGTCACTGCCACTTGGCTCCTCTGTTTACTGTTGTCTTGCTTTCGCAGCAACTAGAAACGATGAGGACATCTGTGGGTTTGTTATTGAGTTTACTAACTGCACTGCTATCCTCTGATTTACAGGGTGAGAGACGTCTGTGGCAGCGAGCTGGCTGCTGCTTTAACTATGAATGTTTTTTCCTAATTTTTTGCACAGTTCATACATGTGTCTATGGAGGTGATGTTGTCACTAGGTGATGATCTGCATAGAGTTTACAGGAAGAAGGAGTGTGCGGATGACTTTGGTATCACATCCACCACCAGGTAACCTTTCTGATCATGCGTAGATTAGGGGTATCTCACTAATTCTTTATTAGTCAGAGGAGGGGAAATAAGTGTTTTTCTCCTCCTGAAGTGTTGAAATTGTGAAGCTCTTTCACAGGTCTGTCCTGGATGGAGACCCTGCCTGTTGGTCCTCACTGTTGGTGTGGACTATGTCCAGGAACATGCATCCTTTTATCAGCTGAGCTGTGTGATTATACAGAGAATACTGTGTTGTTGTAATTTAGGAGTTTACATTCTGTGCTGACCAAGATCAACTCACAGATAAAGGCTGCCCAGGCCCTTCCAGCCAGTGGGCCTCTGCACAGCATACAGCCATGTAATTAGGCCCCCACTGGGAACCACTGGAAGGCGAAGGCAAATGGTCCCTTCCAGGTTTGGCTAACCACCCATACAGCCATTAGCATCGTGTAGTGGGGGCCCTGGTTTCCTGCTGGACGCTGTGGGACAGTATCTGGTCTGGACTGTGGTTCACAGGGTCCCTAGGCTGTTCATCGCATCGCTGGGACCTTTGGGCGGCTTCAAGGCGTCCAGACGGGTTTTGAACTGGTATTGAACATTTTTACAATAAAGGTCAATGCTAGAGACTAACACTTCCACAATAAAGACTGTTTCATCACATACACGTCGCCCATGGCTGCTGTTCAAGAGGAATGTGACGGATATCGAGTCTCTGGTGTCACCAACATGGGGATCCTTGTGGGAATGTGCAAGGCGTTTCACACCGGAGGGGGGAGGTGACCTAAGGGGGGGTTTGGTCATGGGTTGAATGTGATATTATTGTTAATTAAGTTTATGTTATTGTATTGTGTGTTTTTGGTTTCATTCACATGTGCCAGGAGCCTACTCACCAAGGTTTCTATGGGATGTTAGTGGTTTCTTCTGCAACCAGGGTTCAGCCCTTTAAAGATCCAGATTATTGTAGCAACAGTTGGTACTGTGAGATGATGCTGTCGGTCCTTGGATTGGGGGTGATGAATAGCTGTTATGCTTGCTCAACTCTGTCTCGTTTTGCTGGTAACTCGGTTCCGTTTACTCCCTTGGCACTTACTGGAGCAGAGACATTGGGGGTGTAAGTGTGTTTTACAGTATCTGAGAGCTGCAAATGCTTCGGACGTGTTGAATAAATGCAGTGTGTCTATTCCTGATTATTCTGGTTCTATAATACAGTTTATAAGTGTCACCAGTCAGGTCAAAGATCCGAGGGTTTTTCACCTTTTGTTTACCTTTAATTCTATGATTTATGAGGCTCCTGTTTGTTTTATCAGTCTTGTTTTTCCTTTCAGGTGTTCCTTGGACATAGTGTTTGTTGTCTAACTAGAAATGCCACATGCGGGGTTTGGTATCGAGGCGATAGTGATGTTTATTTTCATCGAACAGGGATTTCTTACCTGTCATTTTTTAATATCTCTGCGCTCCTCACTCCAGTGGGTAATTCAGGTGTCACCGATAATCCTCAAGTTCTGTTCCCAAGCTCAGATGGGTTTAGGTGCTTACAGTGTTCCCTATGGGTCTGTGGTAAACTCGTTTATCAGTCTTAACCCCGGCTTAGTGTGGGACGTGCTATTTGGCTAAGCTTCTTCCATGTGTCGGATGTTTATGATTCGTTGTCTTACCATCATGTCAACGATCTGGCACTTGATTTCGAGAACCTCACAGCTGCGACCATCGGTGGTTTCAGGCTTCCCTGGTAGAGGTTAAGCCCACACATAATGTGGGTCTGTGAAATTGCCTGGTCTTGGACCAGCTCCTTGCTGCATGGGGGGGCTGCACTTATGTTAACATAGCCCACGTGGTGTCGCATCTAAATTTGCTTCTGCAGACCCTGCATAACAGGGATTCAGCTGAATCCTGGCTGACCTCTGGCTCCTGGCCCCCTCTATGTTATTAAAACAAATGAACACATGAACAAAATCCTGTGCAATATTTATGGAAGTATGCTCTTTACCTCTCACTTGTGCAATAACCCCACAGCTGCTACAATGTCCTTGTTTACAATGTTTATATACTGGTTTCGCTGTTCTTGCACTACACTGTTTACATACTCGTTCCTCTATTTTTGAATTATTTATTCTGTTTTAGATTCTGTTTACCTATTTATCTCTATTGCACTCACTATTCTGCACTCATCACTTTGTTCTACTTTGCTCTATTTGAATGTTTTTTTTTTTTCTGAGGTTTGACGTCAAGTACATGTGAAGGAATTGACAAAAAAACCTGACTTTGACTTTGAAAGTGTGAACTTCAGTCAGATTTATTTTGATTTTATTTTTCCTCTTGTTTTCCTGTGTGATTCCAGGTTTGTGTCACACGATGCTGAAAAACAATGTCAACTTCTTTTCTGCATTCTTACGCTTGAATGTCTGACTCTTTCCCAGACATGGACTGGGGCGCCGCACCTGCATGTGCTTCTGATACTAAATGATGCTTAGTTAGTGATTTGGGGCCTTTTTTTCCACTGGGTTTTGGCCTCTTTGTGTAGAATAATTAGTCCTAGGGTGTCTTTTACTGATCCCTTGACTTTTGAGATAGATGTTCAGTCCCTGGTGGCCACAGAAACAGACTATTCTGTGTTTTTTACTACTTTGGCTCGCGGTTGTGGGCCTTTTGCTCCCTGTGAGGGTTAGTGGCATACTCTGTTGCTGTGGTTTAGTTATTTGGCATATGTTCCAAAAAAAAAGTGAGGACTGTTATGGTAAAATTGGCGCTTTGAGGTCTAAAAGTCACAGGGACCTGTTTGTCCAGAGCATGTATGGACATCATTTCTGATATACTATGATATCACTCATCTCATGACTTCATACTTGTAATTACTTTTTTTTCCAATAAGGTGCAATCACATATTTGAATATTTCTATACTGATATGATATGGAGAACTAGTGTCCAGTTGTGCAGTTTCCTTCAGATCCAAGGAAGATTTCTTTTGGCTCATTGTTTTGGTTTTTACAGCACACAACTATTTTGTTTTGGTTTCCGCCCATCTAATCCCTTTTCCTAGCTGCAACAGGAAGCTGCTTTTACTCAAAAAGCTGAGATAAACCCATTAAAGACTGCAGCACCAAAAAGAAGAACGAGCAAGTGGCTAGCTGGTGGAGATTTATTTAGCAGCTGAAGATCCAGAGATTATAGAGATAAGAACAGTAAACTGTACTGATTTTTATCAGATGGTGAAAAACACAAAACCCCACAAGAACGCTAACATGTAATAATTAGCATACTTTGTACCAGGACTATTTTTTTAAAAAGACAAGAGCTGAAGAAGCAGATAGATGATGAGGGACATATCATTCAGAGGGTGAGGAGTATGGAAAGTACGCTTTCATTAGAAATGAAATGAAAAGAAATGAAATGAATAATACTTTATTCATCCAAGGAAGGGAAATTCGACACTGTAGCAAGGGCTCTTCTCTTTTTTTTCCCAACAATAGATAAATGTCAATGAAAATAATATTTCAGCAATAATAATAATATTAATTGATAGTAATAGTAGGTTTTATGTCTTGTTGTGGAGGCTGATGGCTGCTGGCAGGAATGATCTTCTGTATCTTTCCGTCTTGCAACGGACCTGAAGAAGCCTCTCACTGAACACACTCTTTTGTTTGATCACTGTGTCGTGGAGAGGGTGTGAAGAGTCCTCCATCATCTTCATCAGCTTGTGCAGCATTCTTTTTTGTACAATCAGCTCCAGCGGCTCCAGAGTTACACCCAGCACAGATCCAGCTTTCCTGATCAGTTTGTTGATTCTCTTCAGGTCTCTGGTTCTGATGCTGCTGCCTCAGCAGATGGCTGCAAAGCTGATTGCACTTTCAACAACAGACCTATAGAACATGTGCAACATCTTGGTGCAGACATTAAAAGATCTCAGCTTTCTTAAAAAGTAGAGTCTGCTCTGACCTTTCTTGTAGATGTATTCTGTGTTGCATTTCCACTCTAGTCTGTTGTCAAGCTGAACTCCAAGGTACTTGTATTCCTCCACCACCTCCACCTCCTTTCCCAGGATGGAAACACTGCTGTGTTGATTCTTGCTCCTCCTGAAGTCAACAATCATCTCCTTAGTGTTGCTGGTACTTAATATGAGATGATTGTTACCGCACCATTTCACAAACTGACAGATCAGTTCTTTGTACTCTGCTTCCTGTCCGTTGCTGATATACCCAACAACTGCAGAGTCATCTGCAGAGTATTTCTGCAGATGACAGGACTGGAAGTCAGAGGTGTAGAGCGTGAAGAGAAATGGTGAGAGAACAGTTCCTTGTGGTGCTCCAATGCTGCTGACCTCCATCTCAGACACACAACCTTTCAGTCTCACAAACTGTGGTCTGTTTGTGAGGTAGTCATAAATCCAGGAAGTTGTGGAGGAATCCACCTGGAACTTATGAAGCTTCTCACATAACAACGCAGGCTGAATTGTATTAAAAGCACTTGAGAAATCAAAGAATATGACCCTCAAAGTGCTGCCTGATTGGTCCAGATGAGAGTGGGCTCTGTGAAGCAGGTAGATGATGGCGTCTTCAACCCCAAGCCCATTACGATATGCAAACTGTAATGGGTCCTGAAAGGTGCTGACCTGCTTGTTGAGGTGGACCAGTAAGAGTCTCTCCAGGACTTTCATGATGTGAGATGTCAGGGCAACTGGTCTGTAGTCATTAGGTTCAGCTGGTTGTGGTTTTTTAGGCACTGGAGCAAGGCAGGATGTTTTCCACAGCACAGGAACTGTTTTCTGTGTCAAACTGGTGTTGAAGAGGTGCTGGAGAATCGGACATAGTTGCAATGAGCAGGTCCTGAGAACTCTGGGACAGACACCGTCTGGACCTGCAGCCTTGTTCTGGTTCAGTTTCTCTAGTTGTTTTTTGACCTGATTGCAGGAGACAGACAGAGTGGAGGGGGAGGCAGAGGAGGTCTCTGAGGTGGAGAAAGATGATGCTGTTTTCTGGTCCATGACTGAGCTGCAGGGTGACAGAGTGGAGGTGTGACAGGAAAGCTGTGGGCTCACCAAGGGTGTGTGGTCTGTTGGACTGGAGGCAGGGGGGGAACTGAACCTATTGAAGAACCTGTTCAGTTCATTAGCTCTGTCCAGACCTCCATCAGTCTGGTCCCCCTTTGCCTTGAAGCCGGTGATCTTCTTCATTCCGGACCACACATTCCTCAAGTTCTTCTGCTGGAGCTGCCTTTCTAGCTTCTTCCTGTAGTCCTCCTTGCACTTCCTGGTTTGTGCTTTAATTTGTTTTTGTGTTGTCTACAATAACTCCCTGTCTCCATCCCTGAAGGCTTTCTTTTTGATGTTCAGCAGCTTTTTCAGGTCTCTGGTGATCCAGGGTTTGTTATTGGGGAAGCACCTCACAGTTCTTGTTGCAACGATGCTGTCCACACAGAAGTTTATATAATCTGTCACACACTCAGTCATGGCGTTGATGTTGTCTCCATGAGGTTCACAGAGGGCATTCCAGTCCGTAGCCTCAAAGCAATCTTTCAGAGCATCTTCAGCATAACTAGACCAGGTTGTGATAGTTTTTGTAATCACTGGTTGCTGCTGAACGATGGGCTTGTAGGTGGAGGTGAGAAGAACCAGATTATGGTCAGGTCTTCCTAAAGGTGGCAGGGCAGAGCAGCTGTATGCATTTTTAATATTTGCACAAAATAAGTCCAACGTCTTATTTTCTCTGGTGGAGCAATCTCTGGTGGTCTCCAGAGATTGCCATAACTGAGTTTGGATACTGTGTTTGCAGCCTTGAAATAACGGAACTTATGACATCACAGGCTGCATCTGGAGCAATACCAGGTACAATATAAACCACTACCAGAATAACACAGGTAAACTCTCTGGATAAATAATAAGGATGGAAACTCACAGCTAACAGTTCAAGGTCCCTTGTGCAGATCTTCTCCTTGACGGTGACGTGACCAGGATGACACCAACGCTGGTTAACCAGCACTGCAATCCCACCTCCCCTCAGCTTCCCGCTGAGTTGCTTACTGCGGTCTGCATGGATCTTCTTAAAGCCGTGAACAGACACGTTACAGTCCGGGATGTGTTCATGCAGCCACGTCTCGGTGAAGCACATGAGACTACATTCTCTGTATTCTCTCTGGGACCACCTCAAGCTCGTCCGTTTTGTTAGCTAGCGATCTGACGTTACCCATCACAACAATCATTAGCTGGACTTTTAGGGTGGGACTTTGTGTAAAAGCATATTAGATCTCAATTTTTAAACTTCCTGCACCCACAAACGTATGTATATCATTTTCAGCAACAGCACCATCCATACCAAATCTCTTCTCACTCTGTTCGAATCACTGCTAAAGGTGGTGCCATCATTTCAATCCGTTTTGTAGCAGGGCATTCCTTCCTCTTTGAGTGAGCACTTGTATGAGAGTGCGTGTAAATCCTCCACAGCACAGAAACATTTTATGCATCCCGACACAATTTAATTTACTTTAATCTCAGCCTTTCCACTGGGAATGCAACATATAATTAAACTTTATGGAACTGCCCTGCAGCTCATGCAGAGCAGCACATTGTCTCACACTTTTCTGACTAAGGATGAAAAATAAATTGTGATGATGCATAATCAAATCATTATGTAACCAATAATTTGAAATTCAACATCTAAAATAAATATTGATAAATTCTGAAAGCATAATTGAAAGAACAGGATGAGTAATTACATAAAGTTGTAATGCTTCTTTTCTATTACATCAAAGTGGGTGGCTTTCCTTGATTTGATTCTGTGCTTTATTATTTCTTAATGTATATGAGACAACATGGTGGACACTATAATCCCAGTTATTTAAAAAAAACACACAGGAATTGGTTTTGTTATCCAATTCTCTTCTATGCTTTTGTGTGTTCACAGCTTCCAAGTGTTACATGGTGTTTTTATTAGGTTACTGAGCACATAACATGGTCATCTGTCTATCAGGATGGGGCTTAGTGTGGTAAACTCTTATTGGACTTTCCATGGAAAAAGGAGTGGTCACGACAGCAATGCCCCAGTAATACTGGGCTAAGGGAGTGAGAGCATCAAAAAAGAGATCAGCTGAGCCGAGATATGGATTAGATGTTGTGTAACCTGTGAAAGAATGTGTGTTGCACAACAGGGAACTAGAAAGACAAAGAAAAAGATGAGTCTGTAAGTGCTCATGCATCACATACAGACTCCTGCTGGGTACCGGGGTGCGTTTTCTGTAGCTTGGGGGAAGACCAGGGGTGTTTTGTTGATGCATCTTTCTGTATTTGTCTCCTATGCTGCACAAAGGCCTCTTTCTCAGAGACCTCCTGCACCTTTTCTCCCCTGACCTAGTTTACCTGATTGATCTCTACTCAGCTGGCCACTTGTATAGCACATGCACTCCTTGAGTGTGTTCCTGCACATGTGTGTCAGAGCATGTATTTAATGTATACAAAGGGATCTCAAGAAATGTTTTGGTCTCCCAATAATTAGTACCAAACACTCTGCTCCTCTTTATCCTATGCAGTTATAAAGAAACCCTGAAGTAGGAAACTGTTCTTTAATGTCTAGCTCTCATGCATCTGTGTTTTTTCATCATTTCCTTTCTAAATCTAATGTTAGCACAAGTGAAGATTGTGAAGCTGACAATGCAGTTCAATACATTGTGCTTTTCTTACAAAGATGTAGAAAATTCAACAAGTTCTATAAGCAAATCAATTTCCCAAGCAACGTGAATCTTTTCTTCTCTCCAAGTAACCTTAGCACAGTCCATCTGGGTCCCACATACACACACACAATTACAGAGTGTACTGCCAGTACTGCTCCTAACACCCCCTTCATGTCCCTTTGGCCTTGCAAAGTCTGTTTCTCACATGACCACGCTATTTATAAATTCACTTTTCTTGCTTTCTTCTCAGTCTGTTTCTAATGATCTCAATCCACGAGTGGCGTACAATTCCCAAATAAGGATGATTTTTTTTTCACACACTATGTAATAATTGTTAAGTGATATTACTTCGTACATACCCTAGAAGTCACAGAAGGCATTATGAATGCGTGTGATTCATCATGAGCCAGATTTAAAGCTTTACTTGACGAAGAACCATGGTGAACAAGACTAAAACTGCTGCACTCAAGCTCAAAATAGTGCTGTCGATTGTCATAAAATGCAAAGAGGCAAGACACCCTTGTTGAAAGGAGCGTAACTTCTGTTTCTATCACATAATTTGGTTTATTATCCTGAGTGAGTGCCCTTTTTTCCTGAAGTGGCAACAGAGTCAAAAATTCTGACATTATACAATCCTTGTCACTTAGTTTCAAGCAGTTTGAGTCTGCAAATGTGTTATTGGGTAAAATTTTCAGATTTGCTGGGGACTAAGACATTACAGACTCAGATCACCATGATGGCAGGGTGCGACTACGTCCAACCTCAATTTATCCAAAAGTGGGTTAGTGGGGTAAACGTGTAAACCTGGTAGTCAGACTGAACACGCCCAACAGTTGCCATAAAGCTATCTGTTTTAGCTACCCTTACATTACATTCTGATTTCATCTGTTCTTGTTTCAGATGTCGATTTGTAAGGACTGAGCTGAAATGAAGACCGCCAGAACAAGATTGGCCACAACTATTAGAGCCAGTCCTTGCTAGCCAAGCCTCGGCTCAACTAGGTGGCTTCGGCAGGAAAGTCAACAGCATCAGTGGTTGGTTTGCAACGACAACCCAAACTCCTCTAGGTTGGTCTTGAATGATGTGGGGGCGAAGGTGACTCCCCCAGAGCAGACAAGGGAAGTATACTGCAACTGAAAACCAGTTGCCATGGTCTGTTAGTACAATTAACAGCACAAGATGTATCATCTTTAAAATAGGAGTGATTATGCTGTTTTAGCCATTAATTCACAGCTCAAATGATACATTCAGGTAAAGTGATGACAGCTAGGGTTTAACATCATGTAATGAAATGGAACTATTAAAAAAAAACAACAAAACAGGAAAAACAATCATCCATAGATTTGTGGCAATATAATTTTACTAGATGAGGAACATAAAAATTCCCCTCGCTATGTAGATCAACACTAAAGTCTGAGTCCACCATCTAAAACCAGCTGCTATAATCAGGGCTGTAAAAGCATGCTAAAAACGGATCTGTGCTACTGCGTCTCTGGTATTTGGACCAAAGTGTGCTTCTGATTTTTTATTATGGCCTTTCGACAATTATGTCCACTTTTGAAAGAAAGGGCAAAATACGTCTCTTTTAAGCATCACATGAAAGCTTACTAGTGGGAAACACACCCTACACAGATAAGCCATGACACTGAAACCTCTGACTACATTTAGTCATAATGCAATGTTCTGGGTTCCCGGAATTCTGGGAACCAAACCAAAAAAAACTGTTCAGTAATGGTAAAGGGAGGCAGAGAGTCCAAGGCTTTGACCTAGCCACAAACTCCCCAGATCCCACTCTAAACAAGATTTCACTTGATGTTCCAGAACAAGCTTGATTCACCCAGGTCCCAAATATCCCAGAGTGAGATGCCACAGAACATCCTCAGAGTGCCATGTCCATTAACTATAACTGTTTTTTATAGCACAGAGAAAATATACAGAGCACAGTAGAAGGCAGGCGTACCGATGATCACATGAAGGGATACAAAGAAAATCTTAGTGGCTATAACTGCCTAGTGGCAATTACATCATTGTGTTTAGCAATGTTATAAGGAAATTGCTGGACGGTGCTACAGAGTACAAAGAAGATTAAAGGTGTTTGCTTTCTGCTTCCGAGGAATATTACTACACACCTGTGAGGGCAGTATTATGATCTGGGGTTACCTCCACTGATTACCTCCAGTGGTCAGGTCAAGGTTCAGCAACATTATGGAAACAATAAAATGAGGTCAGCTGCTGATCTCAGTAAAGTGAATGACCAGGTTGCTCCATCAACTGATTTTATTTTGATGAAGTATTCCAAAATGGCAATGGACAGGATTCATTCATTCAGTCGACTCTTTTGAAGAAAATTACAATGAGAACTCGATGTCCCTCGCCCGGGTTAGGATTACTGGGGCCTGGTGGCCAGGCTTTTACCCATGGGCCCCGGCCGGGCTCAGCCCGAATGAGCTACATGGGTTCACCTCCCCATGGGCCCACCACCCGCAGGGTAGGGCCATAGGAGTCGGGTGCTTTGTGTTATGGGCGGCAGCCGAAAGTGTGGGCCTTGGCGTGCCGACCCTCGGCTGACAAAACTGGCTACTGGTTCATGGAACATCAGCTCTCTGGTGGGGAAGGAGCCTGAGCTTGTGCATGAGGTTGAGATGTACCGACTAGATATAGTCGGGCTCACCTCAATGCACAGCCTGAGCTCTGGAACCAATCTTCTCGAGAGAGGCTGGACTTTATTCTACTCTGGAGTTGCTCAGGGTGAGAGGCGACGGGCTGGTGTGGGCTTGCTTATATCCCCCCAGCTTGGAGCCTGTACGTTGGGATTTTCCCCAGTGGATGAGAGGGTAGCTTCCCTGCGCCTTCGGGTCAGGGAACGGGGTCTGACTGTCATGTGTGCTTATGCGCCAAATGACAGTTCAGAGCACCCAGCCATCTTGGAGTCCTTGGCGGGGGTGCTGGAAAGCGCCCCTAATGGGGACTCCTTTATCCTGCTGGGGGACTTCAACGCTCGCGTTGGCAATGACAGTTGTACCTGGAGGGGTGTGATTGGGAGGAACGTCCTCTCTGAGCTGAACAAGAGTGGTGTTTTGTTGTTGGACTTCTGTGCTCTTCCCAGTTTGTACATAACAAACACCATGTTCAAGCATAAGAGTGTCTATAAATGCACATGGCATCAGGACACTCTTGGCCATAGATCGATGATCGACTTTATAGTTGTATCATCTGATCTTCGGCTGTATGTTTTGGACACTTGAATAAAGAGAGGAGCTGGCCTGTCAACTAATCACTACCTGGTGGTGGGTTGGATCAGATGGTGGAGGAGAATGCCAGTCAGACCTGGTAGGCCCAAATGTGTAGTGAGGGTTGCTGGGAACGTCTGGCAGAGGAACCTGTCAGAAAGATCTTCAGCTCACACCTTGGACAGAGCTTCAATCACATCCCGGGGGAGGCGGAAGACATTGAGTCTGAATGGGCCATGTTCCGTGTCTCCATTGGTGAAGCGGCTGACCGGAGCTGTGGCCGTAAGGTCATCGATGCCTGTCGTGGCGGCAATCCTCGAACTCAGTGCTTCACATCGGGCTTTATTTATATATATATATATATATATATATATAGATATATATATATATATATATATATATATATATATATATATATATATATATATATATATATATATATATATATATATATATATATATATATATATATATATATACACAGTACACTGTCAGTACAGGTAGGAGGCTCCAAAGTCACCTGGCATCTGCTTCAGGTTAATATAACAACATAAATCACATCCTGTTTGTATTCTCTGCAATTGGGTGTCCACTGAAAGTGTTAACATAATGGTTGTGTTGTGATTTAGTAGGGGGGCAGTGTGCTCCAGATTAGTGTCTTGCAGCCACATAGACAGGCAGTGAGTCATTGGATCAGAAGGAAGAATTTGCAGCTAAACAAACGTGGGCCACCAGCCAGGCCAACTCACTCTACTGGCAGCCATGCATGGAACATGACATCACGCACACATACAAGAATGTACACATACCTGTATGAACTTTACAAACAGAGCGATGCATGTTCACTCTAAATAATTTCAAACCCATGAGCTCACATATCACACAAATGTCACTGTTCTTGTTTTATGTGTATTTAAGGAATGTTTCTTTCACTTTCAATCCTTCTGTTTCACACTTTGATAGATGTGACCTTTTTGCTGCTGTTGTTAGATGTATTTCTTTGAGTAGCTTTTTATCTACTTGCTACACTTATAACATTTGCTGAAATCTGCAAGGTCTGCCATGTCTACAGAGAAATCACCGTTGTCAGAGTATAGATGTAATACTTATAGCCGTAACCGGTTCACATGAAAAACAAACACAGTAATGGAAGGTTGTACAATTCCCTTGCCATAACTTCATTCCTCTCACAATCATCAACAGACAAATACCATTTTTATGTCACAGGGTGTTTCACATATTTTACTCTTATCTTTATCTTTTTTTTTTTTTAATTTCAGCCTACTTACAACGTCAATGCAGGACATTTATTTAACAAGATTAGGAGATAAGACTGCTTTCAAGATGACCTGGCCACAAGCATCATACAGAAATCCTCCCTTGTCCCACAGCCTGAGGCTAATACTTGTGCTAACCGCTAACACCATCATTCAGACGAAAGAAAGGAGGCTGCACAGATAGAGATGATCCCAGCCACTGGGCCTCCAGCCTGGGTGATTTATTTCCTACTCTGCCTGCTGCTTTGGGAATGTGGGAACGGAGTCATGTGGGTGCACGGACTGCGGCAAAATCGCCTTGAAGCAATCTTGTTGATCTCAAACTGGATCCAATTAAAGAAAGAAAAACAAGGGAATAAAGTCTTTTTCCACACCAGCCAGATTTATAAACTTTCACAGCTTTAGCCCAGCTTATATGAATGGATTTAAGGTCATGGTGGCAATTTCACAGGAACATAAGATCTCCAGTGTTTACATTTTATTGCAAACATGGAATCATTTTTTTTTTTTTTATGATTCTGCCTGTTGTATCTACACAATGGGGACAACCACTCAAAAGACTTTTGACACAGGATAGTCACAGAGTTCAAGACCAAATGCTACACATTTGACGGCATCTGTAGACTCCTGCCAATGAGTAAAGCTAATCGCATTGAACGGAAACGTAGCAATACTCTGTTGTTAGTGTGCAGTTCTTGATATTTCCATGTGGGGGTATGGCAGAGGGCATAAACCTATGGCAGAAAAGAACAAGATGCTCCATCCCTGACATTATAAAAGATCAGGGAGCTCTAAAAGGTCGCCGTTGCCATATTCTTCTTCTCGGCAGTATTGACACTTGGTATTTCTCTGATCTTTTCCTCTAATTAAAAAAAAGAAAGAAAAACAGTTGCCAAGGCTGCAATTCAAGAGTGTTTGTGAGCTAGCTGTGAGAGGCTCGCTGTCTATGTTGTACAGTTTCTGAATGTGGACTTTCAGTGTGCTTCAGTGAATGTTTCTGTTTACCCTCAAGAAACATCCTGATAGACGCTTCATACTTAAATGACCAAGTCAGTCCAAGAAGATTCGAATTCTTCACTCTCTCCTTGAAGCTCAGCCAAAGCTCGATCCAGGAAGTCATAGTTCCTGTGAAGAAAGAAAAATAGTCTTAATGACTGACAGTTTAAGATCACAGTGAGACTTTGGCAGAGGCAGCTTTGCTTTGATTTAGATGTTTTAGATTTAATTTACAAATAGTCAAGAAAACGTAGAAAAGGTGAAGACCTTTTCAGCTTCAGATTCACACATGAGGAAACATTCTCCATATCCCCACCTGCTCCTCGCACTCTTATGTAATATCCACTGTGGCGTTTTATTTATTTTTTTTTAAATAATATCTATTCATACCACTTACATAATTTGCCTTGTTTGATCAACAAAACTAAAGCCATTTCTATGAGCACATCACACAAAACTGAATTCGAAATCGGATTTTGTGACATCAAAAAAAAGACAAAAAATAAAAAAAACATCAGTACTGACAATCAAAACTCCTTTTCACACAGCCTGTTGAAGATTATGTGAAGGATTTGTCGTTCCTTGCTTCTTTGTGCTGAGATACAATGGAGGATGGAGTTTTTGGATCTCTGAGGCAGCGGTGGAGCTGGTCATCCATCCAGTCTGAAGGAACACGCAACAGCAGGGGTTGACTTTGCTTTGCTGAACATCGCAACTTTGATTCTGCAGCACAAGCAAGCAACTTGAAAGCGCACGCAGAGACAGAGCCACGTCGATCCTGCTTTAATAAACAACAGCAGCTTAATGAGGGAGGTGTTTCTAGACTTTTCATTTCCTCTGCAAAACCGCGACCAAAGCAGTCTTTAAAGGCTACAGATTACATGAAGGAGACATCAAGAAGAGAAATCTTTGGTAAGCGGAAATGTCAGTTTTCATCAGCTTGTCATAATATTGAACACATACCCTTGGGTGTGGGTGAAAGTATAAAAAAGAAAAAGAAATTAAATCCCTGTTAGGAGATGAGGGAGATTATGTGTACCAGCATGTCCAAGAACAACATCTTCAGCTGGTGTGATGGATTAAAAAGGCTAATGAGTCGTATTGGACCAATCTTTGCTTCATAGCAAAGAAGAAGTTTGGGCAGAGTGGAAGAGTGAGGTGAAGCCAAGCTGGTAATGGGTGTGATTTAAGTAAAGGGGAAAAAACACACGAGACTCACACACATCCTTGTTTTATTTTTTTTTAATTATCTTTGTTGACATAATGGATTCTCTTGCCCCTTACCATGACCTTTATCAGAAAAACTGAATGCCTTAATCCTGAAAAATAGATTTCATCCTAAAACAATATCGCCTTAAAATTGTGAGGTTGCACATTCATGTTTTACTCTTTTTTTGTTTCAAATCTATTAGACCCCACAAATATAGCTAAACACAACACGTACAAAGACAATACGTGAATTCAAACTAGTTCAGAAAGCACTTCTGACTTAATAACAAGCCAGCATGCATTCAAATCACACCAGCCCCTTCATGAAATCTTTCCTCTATTCAGTTGAGGTCATTTTAATTCAGGTCAATCATTTCACTATTTCCAAGCGCCAACACAATAGGTTTTTGACAGGTGATGACAAGAGGCTTGAGAAACCCCAGACTTGTTTAGGTCATATTCAGTTGAAGTGAAATGGAGTGAAAGAGGTGCAGGCAAAACGGACAAACTGTTGAGATTCATACAAATGATTATAGAAGTCCAATATATACAGTATTCCTGCCATTTTGGTTCCATAATCATAAAGTCTGGGGCAGAGCTGGAACAACAAAACCCTCACAGAGTGTCTTGCTCACAGACGCCGTGGATAAAGATCACCAGTGTCTTGTGGAATCAAAGCACATAAGTAGTTGGCAGCTCGCAGCAACAAAAGAAATCCCAAAAGAAAACACGCAGACCACTGAACGCTGGAACATCTGCCGTCCACATACGTGAGTCAGACACACTGTAGACATCTGCATGTCTGGGTTTCCCCAAGATAAGAGCCTTTACCTAGTTGACTGTCTCCAAGACATGTTTAGACCATTTCATAAATTTACTCTGGAATCTGTACAATTACACATGATTGTACAGACATACACATGATCATTTATAGACATATATAAATCATACATATACATAATCTCACCTGTCTTTTTGTTTTTGTTTTTTTTTAATCTTGATTTCAGTGAATATGCTCATTAAGTTTCTTTATTGCTTTATAAACTGTATAAACATCTCTTTTATATGATATACAAATTACTTTTATGATTTTGGTATATTGAGGGCCCTAGTTTTTATTGTGAATGTCTTAAATTCCTAAGATCTTAAACACTTTTATATTGACAGGATAGTTGATTAACACTGATTATGCCGTCAATGAAATGACAGGTAGAGCTTGTTTTATGTAAACCTCCGACATCCGTCTGTTTTTCTTTGCAGAGATTTGCAGAGATTCTTCACAGGTGGTTCTTGACAGCTGCTGTTTGCTCGAGTTGCTCTTTTGATTTGATGGTCCACTTTCTGCTGTTGGATCCACTTCAGAGGACATACTTGGCCAGGTCACAGTTTTCACTTTTTATTCTTTTGATTCTTGTGTGATTGCAGCAGTGTGTTTGGGTTTATTGGCATGCTTGAAGAAATTCCAGCCTTCTGCAGCCTCTTTCCAGTTGCATTAGCACACTCCCTCCTCCTCCGTTGTATGCACATTCATTTTTATTTTATTTCATTTATTTTTTATTAAGGCTGTTCCCAATCATGTGGGGAGCATTGGACAAAACGTGGAAAATTATAGTGTGCACTAGTGTTTGTTCGAATCTAAATCAATCTTGGAAATCACGAGTGGAATCACTTTTGATCAACGTGCAGTCATGTTTGATGACTGGGTAATTTGTAATTCACAATTTTGATATATTTTACCTAATCTCTTAGTTTCAAACCAAAATTCACTTCAATATTTTAAGTGGATTAGCTCACCAATAGTTGGGGCTCTGAGCTGAGCTTAAATAGCACCAGCTGTAATCATGGTCTTCTATGAAATCTTGTTCGCAGGCAACTTTGTTGACTGAAGAATTGAAAGTACATGTTCATGTACAGCATGTGTTTTTGGGTTCTTCTTCTGTGTTTCTTGGCAGCAGCTGGATCATGATAGATGAGTATCAGCACCAAGTCAGTGTTTTAACAGCTGGATAGTATCACATTAAAGAATGAGGTGTGTTTGTCTACGTTTTACAAACAGAAACCACTGATTTCAACAACACTGCGCTGTCAAATCTGAATGGCCACATGCGCTCACACAGAGAGGCAAAAACACTGATAAGTACTGAGAAAGCAGCAGTTGTATACCTTATCCTTCACCTCCCACTTACCCGAGTTCAGGACACAGGGGCAGCAGCCTCAGGGAGGCTCACACCTCCTTCTCTCCAGCCACCTCCTCTAGCCCTTCCAAGGGAATATTGAACATTCCCAAACCAAGCTGAGAGACGTGATCTCTCCAGTGTGAGCCACAAATTGCCCCAGAGAGGCATCCAGTAGGCATCCTAGCAATATTACCTGAACTGCCTCAAGTGGGTCTTCTTGATGTGGAGGTGCAGCGACTCTACTCCGAGTCTTCCCAAATGAGAAACCCTTCGTTTTAACCCCCAGTGACGGGGCCAGGCGTCATTTGTCAACGATGTTAGGTGTTTCTGGGAGAAAACCAACACCTCACTGGAACAAAGCCTCTCTCTAATTCTGGCCTGCCAGTTTGTTTTTGATATATGGATTTCATCCAGCATCCTCAATGCAACACTTACCATCCGTTTGGATATTTCAACAGATACGGCTTCATCTGTTCTGATTAAGCTGTCCTTATTGTCCATAGTTGATGTTTCACATGAAAGGCAGCTCAGTGTTGGCTCATTGATGGCTGGGGCTGATGTACTGTATGATTAAAACCCCTTTGCATTTGAAGTGAATGGTTCATTACTCAACTCGGCTTGCCGGAAATAATCACATTAAATGTAAGAGTGCAACAATGCATTTTCTTTGATCAGCCAGTTCCTGAGAAAACTCAGCTTACATAAAGCACACATGTTTGCGTCTCTGTTATTGAGCTTTTCATTTGTTAAACTAAATAGTAGTAAAAATAACGTCCTGGCTTAGTGATGAGTGACCTTGTTTGATGTGAATTTTTCATATATGCAGATTTTAAACACATAAAAGTCATTGGCACACTTTTCCAGAATCAGCATGGCAAACCTATTTGAATCCCTTATATGTTCTTCAAGAGTGTCTGAGAAAAGCACTTTTCTCCCCCTAACTTGCCATAAGTCACTTTTCACTTTTGGCCTAGAATTGTGTTTCGTTTCCATGTCAGGGTAAATCTGAGGTAAAAAGTATCAAACAGCCTTAATATGCCCACATAAACATTAAATGGTTCATGTAGTAGATTTTAGTATCAGCCAAATGCAACCTCAAACAAACAAAAACAAGTTCATCATTTATTTAACAAAAATGAAACCAAAACGAAATGAATAAACAGACAATACTAAGTACCCCCCTGAATGCGTCCACATGATTTTAGAGAGCCTTACAAAGAATGTTAAATGTTCCTTAACAGATCTATTGGATATTGTAAGGAGAGGGACTGTATTGATGGGGACTGTTACCCGTGACGGTTTCCAGTAAGGGAAATAACGACACCGTTTTGCTGTTTTCTTTTCCTTTATGTATGAACTCAGATGTAAAGCAACAGCAGGTACATACGCACAAGCATATGCTCTAGAAGCCTGTTTTTTTGCTGAACTGCCCTGCAGGACCCCAAAACGTAAACAACATGGTTCCCGCCCAGATCGCCTGACTTAAATTACAGACTTTACTGTACCTTAGAATTATTACACAATTAACACATTAACGACGCGTGTTATCATAACGATAATGGGAATTTATAACAAGATCAGTTAGAAGAAAAATGAATGAGTGTGGTTTGTTTGAGAGGCTTACAAAGAGAAAGCCTCTTCTGTGTTTAAAGAGAACACAGAAGCACAACTGTCCAGTTCAAATATTATTTCTGTATTTTCCAGATTCATTTGTGTGCTGAATTCATTTGCTACGTCCCATCAAATAAAATGAAATTCTTTGTCACTCAGCTTCATATTCAACCTTCAATATTAAAGAACTATTCCAAAAACATCAATGCAGTTTTAGTAAAAACAAATGTGCCTGGATCACTTAAGGAAAAATGGTACTTATTAACAAAATGGTTGTAATAGCTCTGTATGTTTAGCCTGGGAGGTTAATTAGTATTGTTTCACAGAAGCAGAAAATAGTTCAAATGTACTTGCTGCTGATATAATTGTGTGAACTCTAATAACTTTAACTAGTGTTCTCATTCTGTGGTAATTGATCTGAAACACTTCGTTTGCCACCATAAAAGGAGGCAGATACTGTATGTGCTTATGTTGCAAAGGTTTCGAGCAGCAACAGTCTTGTGTTTTCACTGATTCCAGAGCGACTCTGACCTATAACCTGTAATCCAACCCTGTAAGTATCCAGGTCATCTTTAGAAAAGTGTGATAGCTTTCCATAGAATACGTTCAAAAACAATGCACTCATAATCTCAGTATAGTGCATATTTATCTGGATAGTCTTTATTCCTCTGCTCTCTCTTTCTATCTTTCTCTCTCTGACACACACACAGAAACACACAAACAGGTGCTTGTATATGAAATGAAATCCCTGCCTGTCTGTATCGGCTACCATTAATATATTCGTCTGCACACTTTCAGTATTTACCAGGCCCCAGGTGTCTGGTTTCCCCTTAAAGGTGAAGGCACCTCAAAAGGAGGAGGCGGGGGGGTGTTATGGGTAGATTCCTGCAACAGGGGGAGAAATTGGGCATATTCACCTTTTCTGCTGTAGCAGAGAGACTTCAGAAGACATACAGCGACAACGGTATGAAAATCTCTTGGAATTAACTATTATTCTGCATTAATTTGCCTGGAAATTCAAATCAATTCATTTCTATTGTGCCACTTCAGTGCAAACATAATTTTTAAGCAGTTTACACATTAGTCTAACCCATTCCCATCAAATCCAATCCAATTCACAGTAATTCAGTTAATTCAATTAATTCCAGAGGAGTCAGTTGATGTAATGTCAATCCATTAAACAGCCCAGTTAAGGAACCCAAATTATTGCATTGAACTCTTAACTTTAGTATAATTATTGAACACGCCCATTAATCATTCATGCTGGTAGAAGAAGTAAGTGAACCAATAAACTAATTACTTCAACAAAAGCTTATTGGAGTCAATAGTTTGTGCACCTGAAGTCTAATGAAGCTAATGAAATGGGTTTGGAAATGTGGTTTAATAAGAAGTATCTGAGAATCCTGTAAAAAATCTCTCTGACGACATATGATTAAGAGTTGTCCGATCTGCATAGGTTTGGAAGTGTTTAAACATCCACCAGGAAGGCAAACTATACGTAAATGGAAATGGGTTAATAATAATAAATCTTTATTGTCCACCGGGGTGGAAATTCGAAATTAGAGCTGTGGCTACTTCTCCCAGAAAAGGCCACCCAGAAAAGATGACTCCAAGAGCACACTGAAGAATCCTCAGTGAGGGAAAGAAGAACCCCCGAGCAGCAGCTAAAGGCTTGAAGACCCCACCGGAAAGCAAACAAATATTTGTGCTCACACTCATGTTCTCCCACAGACAAAAAAGTGACGTAGTAGCACAGCTTTAGTTGGCACATTTTACTTTGAGCAAACCACTTTTCATACACTGTTCTTGGTCTTGGGACAGTTTACTCAATCCCTGAGTGAAATTTCATGAGTTTTGGGCAATAATTAAAGGTGAGTTAGGTGGGTAGGAGTGCAAATATCAATGTACTCCCACCCACCCCTCCCTTTTTTTTGCAGCACTTTTTACAATATTGCCTGAAAACCTTTTCACATTCCCATTGCACCCACTGAAATAAAATGTTTGCAAAAAAAAATGAAACGTTTTGGTCCGGTCTAGAGGGTATAATCAGAGAAAAACTCTGACCAATCAAAATAGTGATCATCATTACTTTCATTGGCTGCCTAATACGTCCATCAAATATCAATGCACTCCCACCCACCCCTCCCTCCCTGTGGTTCATGTAGTCGTGAATCGTGTGGTTTCGAGGGGTGAGCTGAAGAGGAGGAGGCGGAGCCTTTGGGAGGAGGGAGGGAAGTGTATATTTTCAAAATCTCACTTGAGTTGGATTGCTGGAACTGTTTTTTCAAAAACACCTACCCCACCTTTAGCGGGTATATTGAGAAACAAAACTTTCGGCCCCATTGACCGCAATGTTATCGAAAAATTGAAGGTGATCCAGAATCCAGGATTTCTTCCGGATCACACCCAAAATGAAATCAGTTCTTCCTTTTCACATTTCTGAAAATTTCATCAAAATCCATCTATAACTTTTTGAGTTATCTTGAACACAGACAAACAAACAAGCAAGCAAACAAGCAAGCAAACAAACAGACAGACAGATAAATGCCAGCAAAAACATAACCTCCTTGGCGGAGGTAATAAATACATACATACAATCCTGCACAAACACCTCATATCATATTCAACCATAGAATGGAGACACCCTGCAGACACTCAGTCCACCATGAAATGAACTCCTTTGTATATGAAAGTATTCTGAAGTCACGTGTGTGATACATAAAATTGTAATGAAATTTACATTTATCATCCTTAAAAAACATTTAACAGTTTTTTTAACAAATAAGCCAAGGCAAGTTTATTTGTATAGCATTTCATTATATAAATTTCGTGTACAAGATAATTCAAGATAAAATAAATAAATAAAAGGAAAACAGAGTAATCATAAATTATAATCTGCATCATATTCATCATACAATCAAGTCCGTTTTTTGTTTTGGTCACGACAAAAGGAAATGTTGATTTATCTTGCTTGTGTACTTCTCTTGTAATCAATCACACCTAATCTGTACTGTAAATCTGTGTTTTTAATCGAGGTTTAAAAGAGCCAGCCCTCTTTGCTCACCTTTGAGGCCGCATTGCTTATGCAGGATGAGTGATCAGTGGCTTGTTCATGCTTCATTTTCTTCATCAGTCATGTACTCGGGCACAAACAAATACACAACAAATAAAATGCAAGCGCACCTCCCTTGGCCCCGGGCCATTTTCAGAGGCAGGTCCAAGTGAGGGTCTCAAGGTTATTAGAATGCCATTTAACTGCTTTTGGAAAAGGATCAGCTTTTCCAATTCCTTTTGACCTCACTCTTCTCTGCCTCCCCCTGGGCTCCAAAGCAAATGAACAGGGTCGCCATGGTAAAACAGGCTCCAACCAACAGCTTTAGTGCCACAGGCATCCTGGTGGCAAATTTGATCCAATCTGCGTGGAGCCAAAAGTGCAATAAAAGGCGAATCATACTGTATTTAGTTTTATGTCTGTCACCATAAAATGACAATGGTTATTTTAGAATATTTTTGTCTCACACTGAAACATTGAGCAACAGCTGGAGAGAAGCTGTGTCTCTTCATTTGAGGTTTAGGTGAAAGAAAACGTGAGATGAGTTTGTGGTAAATAGAAAGTCTCTCGCCATCGTGATTTGTGTGAAATGGTCTCAGTTTTTAGCACCTTCTCATTGCACCTCCATTCACACAACAGTCCCTTTTTTTTTCAAAATGCTGTTGACAAACACATCACCCTGTAAGAGATGGTGTCAGGACCAACCTGGAGACATTACTGCTGGAGACATTCCTCTCTTAGACAAATGTCAGTGATGTCCAACTCAAGAAATATGCTGTTTTATGCTTGGTTTTTCTTAAATCAAATTACTGTTTTTATTTAGGTCATAATAATCATACCTTTATTTCTTTGTGTTTCAGTTCACTGTTAATATCCCTGGGGTGGACGTGGACTTGAGCCTTGAACAAAAAGAAAAGAAAAATGAGTTATGGGTGGACATGCAATGATGTATGAGTGAATGATGTGTTACAGATAATTATAAAAACAAACCCCAAACTTAAGGCTCCAGTATGAAGCTCAGCAAATCTGATAGAGTGTATTTGAAATACTTCTTACATTACTGCAACTGTGTAACATCAGGAAGACATTTAATTTTCTTTGAACAGTGATTGTGTGTAGAGGGCTCTGGTTCTTTTAAGATTAAAAGAAAAAAAAAAATCACGCTCCATGGAGACGTTTCTGTTAGGCCATCACACTGTACACCCCAGAATCTATAAAAAAAAGGGAAGTGTGTATGTATATAGAAACTTTTGGGGGCAGTACCGAACTGGTGGTGTTTTCACATTTTGGAGATGCTGAGGGTAAAAGGTGAATCGTTGCATCAACAGTACAAGCAACTGAATTAAGAAAGGAGTGAGTCGAAAAGAGAAAAAAAAAATCAAAACAACTGCTGTGAGTAAGTCCAGAGCATTTAGGATACAGACAGATGAATATCACATTTCTAAAAAGAAAGTAAGCTTCACAGTTGAGCTTCTCCAAACTGTTAAGGAGTAAGGTTAAGAAGGAGGAATAATGGGGGCAAAACGATTGTTGTGAGAACTGCAATTACAGAAAGTTGTATTACGGCTGGCAGGCTGTCTGACAAGGTGTTCAAGGCCGCTGCCACTCAACCTGGGGCACTAGCTACAGGTCAAACCCCGCTGCCTCGATTAGCAACCAGGAAGGGTTTTCAGCTGAAGCAAGGCTGGCATTTTCCCACTGGTGAGGCTGGACAGCAGCTCCCTCCTGCAGCTGCTGTAGCACCCCAAACACCAGCAACAGGGAAACTGAGGTCAGCACCAGCTTGTGTGTCTCACAGGAACAACCAGGTATTCAGCACCAACTGAATAAAGCATCCACTGACCAGAGAAATTAGTGGCTTGTTTTTGACTGTTGACTGTGGAATGCTGTAATGCTTTGTGAAAACACACACCATGGAGGGAATTTTACGCCTTCGTTAGATCACGGAATGCACAGCTGGAGAGTGGAGGCGGATTGAAAACAGGATCAGAGCGGATTTATACCACAATCGCTGTGAGAAAGTGGCATCAATCAGGACTCAGGACTCAGAACCTGCCAGGACCACATGGATGCTAACAGGAACGTTTGTAGACACGGTGCTAACTATAACTACTCTGACAAACCTCTATACTGACTCAACTATAGTAGAGATAGAAAGCACTCACTTAACTTTAAGTTAAGAAAATAAAGTTATATTCAATTTTTTCAATTCAATTTTATTTATATAGCGTTACAATAGCTGTTACAATGACAATTGTCTCTAGGCGCTTTACAGAGACCCAGAGCATGACCCCCGAGCAAATATCATCAACTAAGATTATATAATTAAATCCAATCAATGATAATGGCAGGTAAAAAACTCCCACGTAGGGAGAAAAAAAAACCTTTATACCAAACAGTGGCAAGGAAAAACTCCACTTTAAGAGGAAGAAACCTTGAGCAGGACCTGGCTCATATGGGGGGACCTTCCTGCCGAAGGCCAGCCGGGTAAAGAAAGAAAAAGAGGGGAGACAGGACAGAGAGAGGATGTAGGACAGAGAGAAGATGGAGGACAGAAAGAGGATGTAGGACAGAGAGAGGAGAGCACAGAAAAAGTAAAAATAAAAATAAAGAAGTAGTGGAATTGTTGTAGGGTGAATGCAAGCGAGCTATGGAGGGCCCTTGGGCGTGTGGTCAGCGTAATGAGCCATGATAGGCTCTTGAGTATCAGTAATGTGCGGGTGGGGTGTAGGTGAGGTGTGTGAGAGAAGGGGGAGGAGGAAGGGGTTTGGGTTTAAGAAAAGAGAAGGGTAGGATTTCAAGCAAAAGGATGCAATATATAAACATAAACAGATGGAGGCAGCAGCACTGGGATGAGATGGCCAGAGGACCAGGTCGCCGATCACCACGCCAGTCGGTACCCAAACACAAGTGGAGGAGAAGCCCGGGATGGACAGTGGATGGAACTGCAAGTCAGCATGAAACCCAGGAAACTCTGGCCTGCAAATACACAAAGAGAAAAGGGGGCAGAAACAGCACAACAAACACAGGAAAGCAAAGAAAATGGAGCACAGTTTCAGTAGCAGGGTGCTCCCAAATAATTATAAATGAGCTGGAGGAGGAGGAAGGGAGGAAGAAAGGGAAGAAAAAGGAGAAGAGCAGTGGAGACACCACTCAGCAGATCATGCTGGTGTCTCCCTGTAGCGTAGGCCTATAGCAGCATAACTATGACGAAGCTGTGATTAAGACGAGCTACTCTAGTCTTACTACTACAACTATAGTTATAACTATTAGCCCCTACACACTATAGTTAAGACTAATTGTAGGCTTTACTGAACAGAAATGTTTTCAATTTAGTTTTAAAGATGGAGATAGTATCAGCCTCCTTAACCCAAACTGGTAGCTGGTTCCATAAAAAAGGTGCCTGGTAGCAGAAGGCCCCGTCCTCCAAACCTACTTTTAGATATTCTAGGAACGACGAGTAATCCTGCACTCTGAGAGCGGAGAGCTCTATTAGGAGCATAACGAGCTATCAAGTCTTGTAAATAGCGCGGAGCTAGGCCATTAAGGGCCTTAAATGCGAGAAGCAGAATTTTAAACTCAATTCTAAATTTCACGGGAAGCCAATGGAGGGAGGCTAACACGGGAGAGATGTGATCTCGCTTGCGGATTCCTGTCAGCACCCTCGCTGCTGCGTTCTGGATCAATTGAAGGCTATTTAGCGAGCTTTTCGGACATCCTGCTAACAGCGCATTACAGTAATCCAGTCTAGAGCTAACAAACGCGTGGATTAAATTTTTCGGCATCACCCTGGGAGAGGATGCTCCTAATTTTGGCAATATTTCGGAGATGAAAAAAGGCAGTCTTGCAAACCTGATTGATATGCTGCTTAAATGACATATCCTGATCAAAAATAACTCCAAGGTTTTTCGCAACTGTGCTGGAAGCCAGCGTAAATCCAGTCAATCCATTCCTCAGGTGTTTGGGACCAAAGACAATAACCTCTGTTTTATCCGAGTTTAGAAGCAAAAAGTTAGAGGACATCCAGGACTTAATATCATTAAGACACCCTTGAAGTTTAGCCAAAGGTTTTGTTTCCTCTGGTTTCATAGATAAGTACAGCTGCGTATCATCAGCGTAGCAATGAAGGTTTATGCCATGGCTCTGGATAATTTTTCCCAAGGGCAGCAATTTTTCCCAAGGGCATATATATATAATATATATATATATATATATATATATATATATATATATATATATATATATATATATATATATATATATATATATTAGGGATGCAATAGTACAGGTGGCTCACGGTACGGTCCGTACCGCGGTTTTTGTGTCACAGTTTCGGTACGGATTCGGTACAGTTTCAGACCACCTGCTACCCGCGATCGCAAGATACCAAGTTTGCGGAAAGCGCAACTCGCATGTCGGCACGTAAAAGAGCGCGATCCAAATGGCATAAATGTGCGTCCACCTGGTCACATGTGGACGTGCACAACTGGCTCTACCTGTCGATTACGCATCACCGTATTACTTGCATATGTTTTTATTCTCTTGAGGTTAGAGGATGTCCTGGTCAGCAGTTGTGGTGGATGTGGGAATAGTCACGGCCAGACACGTCAGTCTGTACAGCTGTGGCATGATCTCATTCAGATGTTTGCTGTGGAGGAAACCAAGGAGATCTTTGTCAAGTTGGAAAAGGTTGGATGCGGGAATTTATTTCTGATATGTCTGAAACTGTTGGAGGTCGAGGAGGGACAGGAACATTAATTGTTCGTGATCTTTAAATGTGCATCCAACGATTCATTCTGCAGTATTTTAAAAAGCACATCAGCTGCGCCAAGACGCACATCTGGTAACAACTGGATCATACGCACGTAAGATCCGGGTTTAGGGAGGTGGAAGATTGCGTTCTGTTAACTGTTGACTGTTTTCACTCACTTTTCAAAACAAAAGCATGTGAGCAACGTGCGTTAACGTGCGATAAAATAAATGTCGGCATTAATAAATTAATGAGTTAATGCAATAATAACGCTTTAACTTGCCCAGCCCTAATAAAAACTCAATTGGCACTTTACTAGAAATCATCTTAACTGTCACTCAGAAATTCAGAGGTTCTGTTTCGGCTCATCCAGACTCGGGAAGATAAGTCTTTAGGGGCTGCAGGCAAACTGTCTAAATTTGTTTTACTATTTCTATAACTAAACATTGATGATGACAGTAGACATACTTGAAACTAGCTGTTTTCTTCTTCAGTCTATGAACATTGCAAGGACACAAAGACATTCAAATTATTTTTGTCATTTAAAAGTCAAGAGTGGAAGAGATGGGTATATTGCTCATACATACAGTCATGGAAAAAATTATTAGACCACCCTTGTTTTCTTCAGTTTGTGTTCATTTTAATGCCTGGTACAACTAAAGGTACATTTGTTTGGACAAACATAACGATAACCACAAAGATTGCTCATAAGAGTTTTATTTAAGAGCTGATATCTTACCATTTTCCATGGTTTTCTTGATTATAACCTAAATCACTTAAGTTTTAAATCAATAGCTATGGCGTTGTACTGCCAAAAACACTGCTTTTATGCATTCAGTGTTTTCTTTTCTGTCTGTTTTAGTCACATGATGATGTTTAGTGGTACCAGGTATTAAAATGAACAAGAAAGTGAAGAAAAAATGGTGGTCTAATAATTTTTCCATGACTGTATATGAATAAAATAATGTCTGGTCTGTTCTTATGATCCCAAATCTGAAAGAGCTGGAACATTTGGAGAATGCAAGTTTAAAAAAAAAAAAAAAAAAAACAGTGCAGGAATTCATACATTTACTTTTATGTCTTTCCTTTATGAACCCCAAGATATTACTTTTTTTTTTTTTAAATTTCTTGCCAGCTTTATTTCATTTGTTAATATAAATCCAGTTTGCATTACACAGCTACAAAACATTTCTTTAAAAAAATTGGTAAGGGGGCAAATGATCGTAATGACAAATTCAATCAAAAGCATTATCCATGAAACTCTGAAGCTTTGAAGACACTTTGAAGATCTTCGAAGATGGAAGATGAAGCTACAGTTTCTTGTTTCTACACAAAAGAAACTTCAGAGAAGTGCTTTTATTTTGAAGTAAATGAAGTTATTAAGAACATGAATCTATGATGTCCAACACAAACTGTATTTAGTGGGCGGGTCACCTAAATCTAGTTATTCTAATGCAGTTTCCAGTCCACTGTGCCTCAGTGAAAACAACCCAAAATTGGCCCTTCCACATTATAGTTGTTGTGTTTGTACTTGTGCATACCTGTCTCATATGGAGCTAAAGCACAACAGGAGAACATGAGGCAAGTGCAAGTTATTTTCTTTTAATTTTTTTTAAGCAACAGTTAGATAGCTGATGTCTTCCTCAGTGTGTTTACTTTTTCCTCCAAAAATGAATATGAGTACTCTGCTTAGTGCTGTGAGTTGGTAACAAGCCTTGGAAAGAGTGAAAGGAGAAATCTTAACAATATCCATCCCTAGCAAGAAACTCTAGGGAGCAGAGAACTGAAGCAGGATGTGTGTGCGGGCATGACGCAAAAGAATGAGCAGAGCACAGACAGCTTAAACACACGACAGTGATTTATGTGTGGGATGTGTGTAGCAGTGAGTGGAATATAACATGTGAGTGGAGCAACAAACTCAAGCTGAGCTGTTTGAACTCTCTCCCAGACTTGGCCTCCTTGTTCAACCAAATTGGTCTCTTACCTGAAACACCACAGGAATATTATGCAGGGAAAATATTAATTCAGGAAAAACGCTAAGATCAACAAGTGATTTTTCTTTTTTTTTTTGTTTAAATGACTGTCTGAGGCCCATGCTGAGACACATGGATGATTATCAGAAGGATATTATTTTCCTGTGCATTTATCACATTAGTCCACTGCTTACTTCCAACAGCTGTCATTGCCAGCATGCTGGAGCCAGAAAAGCCAGAGTACGTCTCTGTTAATACCGCAAATCTGAAACGGACCAGGCATTTTCAAGCCTGGCTGGAATGTAATACACTTTTTACTACACTTTTTACTTTTTTTTTCAAGTACAAAGTTAGAGTTATGAGGTTTTCCATAAGAAAATCAGGACATAAGAACATTAGGTAATTACAATTTCAGATGCAAAACAGCAGATAACATGTTGCACTGCGTCATTTCTTTATCAGAATTTAAGCAAAAACTGCAGAAGCAGAGTAATGGAAAAACTAAGTAAACTCCATGAGTCAGTAGCTTGTAGAACCATCTTAAGAGGACATAACTTGAAGTCATCTTTCTTCTGTATGACATTATCAGTCTGTCACAACTTTGTGGACAAATTTTGCCCCATTTTTTTCTTCCAGCATTACCTCAGCTCAGTTCTCTTCATGTTCTGCAACATCATTTTAGTCAGGCTAAAGTCTGGATCGAGTAGTTCACTGTAACACCTAGTTTCTTTTTTTCTTAGGATTTTTACCATTATTTATATTTTATTTTAAAGATTTAAATGGACGGGCAACTTCTCTTTTATTGGATCTATACTTCTACACCCTTGTAAGAGCATTGTGGTCATCCAGCGAGCTAATCCTAGAAACAGAGGTGATGAAGCTGTTGCCGTGGCTGCAGAGGACCAGTTTAGGTCTCCATTAATGCGAAGACATATTCCACCTATCTAGACATATTCACATCTCTGCTTAAAACTGATTTCATCCTCTTGAGTATTACACCAAGTTAGACCATTTACAGAGGGCTGCACTGGTTTTCTATTTTAATGTTCATTTATTATCATTTATTGTGTTTTACATACTTTATCGTATTATATTTCCTTATAGTTTTATAAATTAGAAATGTTATCAATTGTAAAGCACCTTGGTCAACCTTGTTGTTTTCAAATGTTCCATATAAATCAATATGACATCGATCTTGACTTTGACTTTTTCATCTGTTCTGTTGTGGACTTCCTGGTGTGCTTGGAATCGTTGCCTTCACCCAATATCAGCCAAGCTTGAGAGGTTAAACCGATGCTCTCAGATTTGACTTTTGGAAACTTTGAGAAGTTCATGGTTGACTGAATGACTGCAAATCACTCAGTTCAGGCGGCTGCAAAACAAACCCCAATCATGTCCTCTTTACCCATTTAAAAAATAATTTATTCATTTTTTTTTGATTGATATATTTTTAGCAATATGCCATATGTGGTTTTCATCTGTGGTACTTTGCCTTATGACCAATCATCTACACTTTTTTTTGTTTTTTTTAACAGTTTCTCTGAGCACTTCACAGCCTGACTTTGAAGAGAGCTAACTGTATTGTTCTTTATTTGAAACCTTGTAGGGACTGGATGCTTTTTGTTATTATATCTTAATGCTTAATTGTTGAGATTTAAAGGGGATAGGGTTTATTCTTCACATGACTGTCTCAAAGCTGGAGTGGACTGATATTTCTGTCTCTCCAAAGCTCCAAAAGCAGACATCAGATCTCACCACACCCCCGTGTCACAGATGATTGGCATGTAGCTCCAAGACCCTTTAATCATCATTCCTAGACTTGAAAGACTCATAACCTCTGGATTGTCAAGGCTCCACATACTGCTCTTTATACCTAGAGCACATGCACCGGATGGCATGAAGTGCATCAGAAATGCCTGAAAAAAAAAAAAAAAAACAACTCTACTTGAGCTTCCCAGTTTCTCAGAGAGGATATTTAGAAACTGGTAATAAAAACATTTTATAAAAAAAATCAATTTTTTTCTTTTTCTTTCTTAATTTCTTTTTCCTTTTTGTAACATCGACAAAAGAAACATGAACATTTCCAGTGTCCCATAGGCCCTAAATGGTGAGCTAAGTGTTGGAAATAAGTGTGCCTGTCTTCTTCATGAGCTTTGAAGAGATACAAACAGTGGTGTGCAGGGGATGTGTGTGTGTGTGTGTCTGTACGAAGACCCAGCCACTTCAGAAGCTGGTGTCGCCACAGCATCATTGATAAATATTTATAAATTAAAAGATGTTAAAAAGAGGACGACCCAAACATGATTGACTGAAGCAATAATCAAGCAGGTACATACAAGTTTCAGAATCATGAGAAAATGAGCAGTGTTTTCTTCTCTGGGCCATCAAGGTAGCATCTGTTGTTAATGGTGAAAGTTTGTAAATGTACCAGTTGAAAGCCTACGTTCAAATCAATTAAATAAATCACTATGTTGAAACTAGCTCATGTCTAGAAACTATTTGATTTATAGATTTACCAGAGGCGATTTTTGAGATGGGCCAAGTGGGAAAGTACCCAAGGTGCACGCTGTATAGAGGCACATGAGTGGAGAAAAAAAAAAAAAAAAAAAGAAACCAAAAAAAATGTAAAGTATTTTACACAAAAATCACGTAGACAAAAATCTAAAAGTGAAAACTCAATCTAAAACAACATCTAAAACAACATCTAAAACAAAAATTGGAATAAAATGCTCACCGCCACGTGCATGCACACCCTCATATTAGCGTTCTTCATCTCAGCTCCATGTGGCATGGTGGTGAATTAAAGACAGGGAGCCTCTTCTCCCTCTAATTAATAACCGTCTCTGTTATTATCAAAGCCACACACTCATCTTTAGCAGGGAGGAGAGAGGAAACACTTCCTCTATACTTCATAAAAAAAAGCCAGAGAAGGCGATGAAGGAGAAGTTTGACAAGACTGAAGTACAAGACATACTATCTGTAATAACCATCTGTTAGCTTTTGGTTAGGTGAAAGAAACAGAGGTTGTACATTATATCTTTTTTAACACGTGTAGGCACATATAATATATGTGCACTTTTCTTGCGTTCACACACACATCTGTGTGTGTGTGTGGTTGTGGTGGTGGTGGGGTGGGGGGGGTTATAGGGACTCCAGTTTAATAACAGCCTTGATACTATTCTCACAGAGGTCTCTGAAGTTGCTTCTACTCCATCAAGTCAGTGTGAGGTTGCCTGGCAACCAAGGGTCCGGTGTTCCCGAGCGGCGTTGTTTGTTCCCTACAAATGATCTGCCAGAGAGAGAGAAGATGGGCGGAGGTGAGGATGAGTGTAGGAAAGACACAAATTGGTAAATGGAAGACGCAGCCTCGGGGGGCCCCGAATCAATGCCTGAGCAAACAAGCTCCGTCTGTCTCTCTCTGCCAGCCGCCATCTTTCTCTCTGCTGGATGGCTCTCCCGTTTCACCCTGTTGTCTTACTCTTTCCGACCCTTTGTCCATCAACTGGTCTTTATTCAGCTCTGACTATTTCACTGTATCAACAAATCAAAGACAATTTTTAATTTAAAAGTTTTCTTTTCTTTTCCTTTACTGCCTTTAAATTATTCTAAATTATTCAGACTCATGCATCACAAATTCATTTTCTCTATCCTTTCCTACTTCCCACATCTCTATTACAGTGAACAGTAAGAAACTTACAGCAAAAACATTAAATAAATAGATCTTTGATTTTGTGACAAGGAAGATAAAAGTTAGACTGTTGGTCATCACTTTAGGGGTTCAATTCAACCCTATTAACTGGTTTTTCTCAGGATTTGGAACTAACTTTTTATTCAAATAAGAAACTTTTTAAAAACTGCTGGCAAGTCTCTCTGCTCCACTGTTTATGTGCTTTTCATCTATTTCCCTTAAAAGAAGAAAAGAACTGACTGCATTGCTGAGGGTAAGGGTTTAAGAGAGATTTATGCTAAAAATGTACAACTTGGCATTTGTTATTTTGGTTCAGTTTTGTAAACTCTGTTTCACTTTCTTTCTCTCGCTTTTATGTTTGTTTTTCTCAAACATACACATACAACCAAGAGCAGGCCTCAGTATCCAGTCACCTGGGTAACTCCAGTCCTCGAGAGCTGCAACCCTGCATGTCTTAAATGTTTCCCTGCTTCAGCGCACCTGATTCACATGAACGGGTCGTTAACAAACTTGTGCAGACCTGGATGACAAGCTGACAATGATCCATTTATTTGAATCAGGTGTGCTGAAGCAGGGATACATCTAAGACACATGCAGGGTTGTGGCTCTCGAGGACCAGGGTTGAAGACCCCTGCACTAGATTGTGGTCCAGTTAGTCAGCTTGGAAGGATCCTGCAATGATCCAAGCTAAAGGTCGCTTGACCAGTAGATTCGCTGCTTCAGGAAGTCCATTAGAGCGCCATCACTTGCCTCCCATGCATAACCACCTCGCCTTCAGGACGTTCTGAGTCACTACGTGGGTGTCTGTCACCAGATCACATCTATTTAACCCATTGACACTTTAAGAAGCACAATCTGAATCTTAAATATGTGAAATGCCTTTCAATTAAAATAAATGTGTTATATTACCTTTCTTTTTTATGGGTATCTGCAAACTGTCAAAACAGCTGTCCGCATAAAGCTTGAACATTGTAAAGTCTCAGAATGACAAGCAATGTCTATGTGCTCATTTACACAAATTATGCACAGGGTCGGAGGCAGGAATAGATTTTATTTGTACCTAAGAAAAGTTCAGAACTGCAAACATTCTTCATGAATGCCAAAACACTCGTGAATTTCTCTCTACTCACAGTTTGCACACAAAGTTTCATGAATGGGGCCTTTAGACCGTCAATCCAAAGACCTTTGGCTTTTTCTAATTTTACCTTAGGAGGTCCATAAAAAGTCAAAGAACTGAAAATTTCTCCTACTTCCTGGATCGTGTCAAAATAGCAAACCAGACGCAGTCCCTTGGAAGAGAATAAAATAAATGGATAAGATGATGTAGAATCAGCGATGTCACAGTTAAGATTAAAGGGTTCTAAAGTTTGTTATGGATCTGATCAGGCCCGGACCTTTGTTCAACAGTCATCTTTTTGAGAGGTTGGAAAGTATGCATCGGCTCTCACAGCTTTATGGATTGCAGATATTAAAAAAAAACCCCCCGACCCAAGAATAACTAGAACACATTCACGCATCCAACTGAGCCTTTTAAATTCACCAAGCATAAATCAGAATCTCTGAGGTGGTCTGTAGCCATTTCAGTGTCATTATTTGCAAAATGTTTCCATTCTTTCCCTTTGCGGTTTATGTAGATAGTCCAAGATCTGGCTTCCAGGGAAGATAAATTTCCATAATGAGGCAGAATAGTTAGTTATGTAGCTGTCAGATATGCAGATGTAGATCACATAAATGGCTGTCACTCAGTTGGTACAGGATGCTGTTGGTCGACTGGATTGATCCGCTGCCCAATCATGCCAACAGGTGTCATTGTAGAAACAAAGGTCTATATACAGTGCAAAGAAAAATCTGTGTTGAATATCCCTTAATATATGCCTTTTGTTTTAGTTTTATTTAAGTCTGAATTACATAACTGCAATCAAAACCTGCTTAAAATCATTACTGTTTCACTTATTTCTGACATTTGTCACTGCTTGGTTAGATTTAGGCAACAACACAATTTAGTTAGGTTTAGAAAAAAAAAATCAGACTTTGTGACAGAATACATAGTTTGACACAATTAACCACCTGTTAACCAGGTTAATCATTTGAATGAGGTTTCTCCTTAGTATTTTTTTTTACACGATTAAATCAAAGTACTTTTTTTGAGAAAATGTAAAATATAGAGTCTTATTTTAGGGCAGCCTGTGATATCATGCCATTTGCTGTATTTTAGAACCTACATATAATATAGAAAAGGAAAATGAATAAGGAGTGGAATTTGAGTGCGCTAAGAACACTTTAGACTTCATCTAAACTGGGATACTTTACCAGAGGCTCAGGTGACATTAAAAGCTCTGATTTGTCATGCAAATAAGGTGAACTGAACATCACATCTCTTTCTATAACTGTTAACAGTTTGAACTCAGCAAAAATCAGTAACATCAGCAATGAAGAGGACAAAAAAGGAACAGCCTGCGGTCATACGCTTACCAGAACTAAAACAAGGGAGTCAAGGCCCAAAAACTAATCACAAGAAACTAGTGGTGTAACGGTACATGTATTTGTATTGAACCGTTTCAGTACGGGGTGCTCGGTTTGGAATGGAGGCGTATCGAACAAGTTTCCACACGGACATATTAAGTAGAGGACCGCATGTTGTGGAGCACAACAAACAGCAGTTGTAGCGGACGTCATGGCTAATGCTAATGCCACTAGCATTGGCAATAAGACAGAGCTTGAGGACCCTCCCGCAACATAGTGTTAAATGCGGTGGGAAGCTGTGTTTGTACGGTCGTCTTTCTCTTTTTGTAGCGATGTTCACACTGGGGTGGTGCCATTTCAAATGAGTTAACAGGTTACACGTGTTGCCAGAAACATACCCGATCTCGGATGAACAATGTCGGCAAACCACTTTGGTTTTATCAACTTCTCTTTGTCCCTGTTTATATTTCACCGGGGAGCCGAAGTGTGTTTTATAGCTGCAGATTTAAAACCCTCATCACCCTAAACGCTGGCTTCAAACACATGATAAAAGTAATTGAACCCCGATATCAATTACCTTCTCGTTCACATTTTAGCCAAAAAATCATACCGGGACTTCATGAAAAAACAAAATGATTTGTTTTTAAAGAAACAGTCTGAGCCTTATTCATGTTATTTAATCTGAGCAACAACTTGAAACTGTTCAGTGTTGCAACTGTTCAATTTTGCACATCAGATGGATATTTTCTTTAAGAAAAAGTCTGAGCCAATGTTATTTTTATTTTGTTTTTCAAAATATCTACATTTCAGAATATTGTATTTATATTTTTGAGCAAAATTCTAGCTTTGTATAGGCTAATGTTCCTATTGTTAAAAAGCACAAAAGTGTGTAATAAACAACTAGCATATTTATATTTTGCATTTTGTTTTCTTACTGTACCGAAAATGAACCGAACAGTGACCTCAAAACCGAGGTACGTACCGAACCGAGAGTTTTGTGTACCGTTACACCCCTACAAGAAACAATCTGCCACAAGACAGCAGAAACCGGGAAGTGCATGAACTGAGAGAGTAAGCACTGATTCCAACCAGAGGGGGTGTACTACGAAGCGAGATTAGAGGGTTAGCGAGGTATGTTGAGTCTAAAACCAGGATTTCCGGTACCACGAAGGTGGCTCTCTTTTAACCTGGCTAGATCACCATGGTAACTTACTCTTCAAACTTATCCTGGTCCGGAGCAGGTTATGTGCAGAGTTTAGGCTCAAATCGGCTCTAAAAAGCACCGCCCTTTCACTTTCACCCAATCATGTTGACTTTAGCGCCAGGATTGTGCAATGGAGGGAGAGTATTCAGAGACCGGACTGATCCGCTGGCTTCCCATGACCATATTCTCTATGAACGCTAGAGATTTCCAGTTGAGGGAATACGTTACATTTGTAATCTGCTAGAGCCAGATATTGGCAGCGCCACCAAACGCAGCTGTGCGCTCACAGTAACGGTGTGCGTTTCTTTGCGTTTCTTTGCCGCGGGAACCTACATGCATTCAGTTGGTGATGCAGAAAATCTGAGCCAGAATACTGGAATACTGTACTTGCTCTTACTGAACTGCTGAATATGTTTGTAGTATTCCCTGGTCATCTGCACGCTTCAAATAAAAGAAGCGTTTTACTAAATCGCAGGTAACATAAATTAATAGTCCATTATATTGATAATCAGTGTGACGTGGAATTTCATGTGAAATGTTGTAATATAATTCATAGATTCCCCAGGGTGATAGGGTACCTATTAAAGTGGCCGGTGAACGTATATTGGTATCACAGATAATATTAAATCTTAAATTAATTTCACATAGATTTAGCAAAAAACTAAAGTGATTTTTATTTATCATCCATAATGGGACAGTCAGACCTATATAATGTTTACATCTGCTGCATTAAGTTTAAAGTTTAAGCGCTCTAAAAGAGGGAGGGAGATTAATTAAGGTGTATTAAGTGGTGAAATAAATATAATTTACTGTGGCAAGAGACACTACAGAGGGCCCGGGCGGGGTTTGATCCCCTGGCTCCCGGTTGAAAGTTACGCACAATTGCCAGTCAGCCAAAGGCATGTCCCCTGAGCCATGTAGCCAGGACACGTGATCAATCGGAGGTCAGTGACAGGACCTCACACTGTCACATTACGAATTTACACGATCTGCAATTTTTTGCCAGCACTCCTCTCTGGCTTTATTCGCACCTACAGTATTGCTTTTGCCCGTAAAGATTTCTTTGAAATCCTCATAGCCCTGCATTATTAAAACCTGTTCCTCCTGACTGAAATATACGGACCGCGATCTATCCATTTTATCCGGAAGAGGCGTCAAATGACGCGTCAAACGCCCCCTTTCAAGTGAACGCGCACAGAGCAGAAAGCAGAAAGCCGCGGTTAACAAAGATAGTTGATAACCACCATCGTGGTACCGGTTATCTCTGATCGTGAGTTTCAGGTTTGTTAAGCCAGCTCACCTAAAGAAAGCCTGGCTGTGTGGAACTTGCTTCGTAGTATACCCCTCAGGTGTGGATGGAACAAAACAGTGGGGTCATCAACAAAACACAGGTGTGACACAAACAAAGGACACAAATGTACCAGAAATGAGCAGAAATATATCAGGAAGTGAACAAAAAGACATCTACATTAAACAAGTGTCTTTAACAAGCAAAATGGTGCAAAGAGATCAAGCATTCATCCATGACGTCATACATGCAACAGCACAGGTTTGTGTTGTCATTGGTGGGGACATAAGTTCCCCAATGATTACACTGATGACATGATAAAGGACATCTCAATTAGTTTACCTTAGTTAGCAATGCCATTCTGATAGGGGGGGGTTATGCCATTCTAGATTAAAACAGTATTAAATTATGAATTGTGTAATGTTCAGGGAAAATAAGTCACAAAGAATAATTTCAAAAAAATTACTTAAGCTATTGTGAAACTGAAACTGTAAATGTCATATGGAAGAGTGAAAAAAAAGGCCTTTAAGGCAATTCAGTTTTTCTCTTATCATTAATGTTCAACAGCGAGGGCATTTTGAAAACTGTCTGTACCAACGCAGTGCACTGTACCTGCAAAAGCACCTAACTTGCTAAAAATATTTAGTTTATGTCACAAAATAATTTCATCCCAATTAACACGTCAGTGCCATCAGAACGAAAAGTTTCTGTGTGTCACTAAAATTCTTGTTCTGTCAACATAACAGGCTCTGTTGGTTAATCTTTTTCTTCCACAAGGCTGGTGTTTTTCTCTTACATTAATTTAATAGACGTTAGTTACTCTGGGAGACTGTAAGAGAACTGACCTGGATTATATTTATACTTCTACAGTTTTTAGGCTGTGTTTGGTCTGCAGTTAGTTTAAAGACCATGTTATTCATAGCAACAGTCTATTTTATCCTGCGCTATAGTCACTGAAAAGCTAGCTTTACTATCATTATGGACTCATTCATTAAAAAACTTGATTTAAACTAAAAAAAAAAATATCTCCTTACCATCCACCTTCTCTTCTCACTACCTTTTGATCCCCATGTGTCTTGCACTGGAATCTCGCACAGTTCATTTCATGGCCATTTAACGTGTAACGGAAAAATAAAATTAATCTATAGCTTGTATTAGTTCTTTAGCACTAAGGATTAGTGTTTCTGGTGAGGCACTGAATAATAAAGTTAAATAACACAACTTGGCTATGACTGGAATGCAAGTGAATTCAATTTAATTTGTATACAAATGAGGTCACTACTTACACCATGAGCAGTTCGATGCAGAAATGACGCCGAGCATTTCAGCAAACCTAGGATAAAAACCTCTTAGCGTAGATTTAGCATAGAATTAGCAACCATGCTAATTCTACGCCCTTACATACATGGCATGGGTTATTACTGAAACTACTGTACTCGGAGGTTATGATGTATTTTCTGTAAATAAAACATAAAGGAAAAATTACAATCATGACTTAAAGGTGCTTTTAACAAGGTTTCATGAACAGTAGAAATGTGTAACATGTTAAAAGGCTGCTCTAGATCATGGTTTCGAGTAAGTAATGCTGGAGTTTAATGTAACTTGTGCCTTAATTTGTAGAGGTGGTCAGTCTTCATGATCATCAATTAACCAAATGCATATCATTATCAGCACCTGCTTGCTTAATTACTTCTTTTTATTTCATGTGGAAACAGATCAGGTGTCCCTGATTTTTTTACACCTTGCTTAAAAACTTTGGCTTGGTTTTTGTTAGATAAAGATTTTATTTTCCTAATTTTAAAAGCTGATTACGACCAGATGACTTTTATTGAGTCCTGACATGAAAGACCTCAGATCTGATAGATGGTGAACTTCCTTTTTCATTTGACTGTACATAGTTAGTTAACCTGTGTAGCTGATTGTTTGTCCCATGACATCAGCAGGTCTGTTTGGTATGTTTATCAGTTATGAAGTGCATGTATAATATGTTAGTATGTATGCCTAGATGGAACAAATAAAATGTCATGAACCTTATAAAAAGATTTAAAACACAAAAGAAAAAACAACAGAGAACGTAAGCTTTAATCATTACCATAACAGCTGTACAATTTTGTTGTGTTAGTTAAAGCTGCTACACTATGGAAGTATTTAGATAGATAGATGGCCGACCGGTCCGTCTTACTATCTGGTGGGTGTCACATGACCAATGGAGCGTAACGTGATTGGCTGGACGGTGGCTGAATTGAGACAGGGATCGATTGCTTCTCCCTGGTGACCCGGATGTTGAGTCTGGTTCTTTTTACACTGAATTTTCTGAGGTTAAATTTTTTTACACTAAATTTTTTGAGGTTGAATTTTTTTTACACTGATTTTTTTTTTTAGAAATTGAATTTTTTTACACTGAATATTTTTGAGATGTTGATTTTTTTTTTTTTTTTTTTACACTGAATTTTTTGGGGTGTTGAATTTCTTTGCGTGTTGAATTTTGAAAAACTGAATATTTCAAGACCACAATTTTTTTAACACTGAATTTATTTTAACAAAATAAAATTCAGAGGCAAAAAAAAATTCAGTGCTAGAAATCTGATGTTTTTTAAAATTCAAAGTCTGATTTTGATGCTGAAAAATTTCAATCTTAAAAATTCGTATTCAAACTCAGATGGCACAGAAATACTTCCATACTACACTGCTGTTAAAGTGGTGCTGATTTTGTTATTGAACAACCATCTGCAGCTGTGCAGGTAAATATTATTGACAGTGATCTGTTATGTTTCTGTTTATTTATGAGCAAAAACTATTTCCAACTGAATGATCTTTTGTCATTTTTTTTTTAGCTTAGTGGATCCCTCTATAGGTGAGGAGGCTGAGTAACTTTTACGTCTGTCCCAGATTCACTCTTGTTTAGTTTCTTGTTCTGCCTGTTCTGACGTCCGTCATTGCTTTCTTGATCCTGCCTTGATGTTCACCGCCGCTCTGTGAGCTAGTTTTATTGTTGTTGATGTCATTTTCGGCAGTTTGGGTTTTTTTTGTTTGTTTTTGGGTTTGTTTGTTTTTTTTCGTCATTAGAAACAACACAAATTACACATTTTTAAACTTGAGTATAAAAAAAAGTGGGCCACAACTGTATCCTGTAATATGCAAATTGCCTCTTTTTTTCCTTGTGGGCTTTTATTACATTTTCAATGCGTCTAATCTCAGATATGTTTCCTTCAACTCTATATACAGGAAGACCAGCTAACATTATTCCAGTCAAAGCTCCTTGTGAGGCAGGACAGTGCAATGAAATGGCTTTTTATGAGGAATACTTTTCATACTGTGTGCAACCTGAGAAATAAAGTTTGGCTCTGCCGACTTTCACAAGCTGAACCAAAATAACTGTGGCTCGACCAACTCATTCCACAGGCCAGCGTATGACAGCAACAATCAAAACACATTCATATTCTGTGAGGCTGTAGGTGGAAAATGTGGAGTCTTGCTTTTCACTTTGAGGTTAGTGGAAGTTTTATGACATCATTGCATGTCTTTATAACTTTACGAAGTCTCGGGCTTACTGTGTAGCAAGCTGTCATTGGGGTAAATGTTTTGAAAGTGTTGCATTGTATGAAGCACTCTTTTTTGTCAGAACAGCAAGTCGATGAATCTTGACAGATTTTGATATGCAATAGTTTAGACAAAAATCACTTGGTTAAAGTTGCTCCCAGTAGCGTAAGCTTCAAAGTAAACAGTCAACAGTGAGCACAGTGAAGGGTGAGTCTACCTGGCCTTTCTGCTACAGTTCAGCTCACATTAGCACTGAGACGTAACCAGTGAGAAGGTGGAGTGAGAACACACACACACAAACACACACACACACACACACACCACTGAGCACCTCAAAGGACACAATGTACTCAGCACCTTCTCTTGTTCTTCTCCTTCTTTTTCACCCTTTCCTTCTTCCTTAACCTAATTATATCTGTCCTTTTTTCTCCTCCTCCCTTGAGCTGCAGAGCTGGCGTTTCTCACTGCCACTAATGACACGGTGTGATCTCCGCACTCCCCCAGCCAGCGAGCCCGGGTCACATATGTTCTATATCATCTCCTGAACACTTCCATATGGAAGCAATGCCACCCATGCCAAGACCTGCCTCAAACAAAGTGCCTATGTGAGAAGAAGGAGAAAAACTGAGATGGAGGGGCGGGGTGACTGACAGAAATAGTTGCGAGACAGAGAATAAACAAGAGGAAAAACACAGTGTGAAGGATGGACAGAAAGAAAAGGGGAATCGTGAGGAAATAAACAAAGGACAGTTGACAGAAAGAAAAAGAGCAGAGGAAAAGAACCAGCCAATTAAAACAGGGAGAGTGTGAGAAGGATGGAAAAAGAATGCATGCGGGGTCTACTTCTTCTCTGGCTGGTGACTGTGATAGACAGAAGCAGTCATAAACAGGAAAGCCTAAACCAATGGAGCGACAAAATCTCAAGGAGTTTAATTTTCACATCTGGTGCATCTGACTGATTATTCTCATGCTTTATCTCTTTAGTTCTTTGATGATGGTGATTAAGTTTTTGTAACTTCATTTTTAAAATATTTGCATCAATGCACATGTGGAAAGAAAGTCCACCCAGTTTCAACTCCAAAGCATGTAAAACCACTTTCAGTAGCAAAAAAAAAAAAAAAAACATTTTCATGATATTATCTGTCTCTCTCTTCATTATAGAGGAATTATGGCACACTCTTCTTTACAGCTTTGGTTTGTGGGCTTTCTTTTATACACAGCTCTCTCAAGGCCCCTGCCACAGCATTTCAATAAGCACAGCCTCAGACACAACAACACATGTTATACTGTCGTCATTTATTTAACAAACACTTAGCCAAACTGTAGAAACAGAGTATGAAAACCTGAGCGGCCCCTGGCTGCTTCAATAGGAGGTAGGAGGGTAACCAGTACCCAAGTGCTGCTCAAAAGATCACTGTAAGTCTAACAACCTCTTTAAAAGCAGATGGTTTAGCAGTTTATTGGTGTGGAGCACTCAAATGTGTCTAAGCACAACACCAAAGAGTAAAGACTTCAGCAGTCTTAAAGAAACTATTCCTTCATAATGATTATGGGAAGAGTAAGGTCATTTCCAAATAATTTGCAATTAGCCATTCAAAGGTCAGAAAGAATATCGACATATGGAAATCTTTTGAGACAGTTGCCAGTCTGTCAAGGAGTGGACATCCCACCAAGGTAACCCCAAAGTCAGACTGTGCAAAGCTCAGAGAAATTGGAGAAATCAGAAGAGCTACATCTCAGACTCAGCCATACCTGAACAAGTACGGCTTAATTCAGAAGGGTTGAAAGGAGGAAGACTGTTTCTCTATAAAAACAGCATTGCAGCATGGCTTGGGTCTGCAAAGTTGAACATCTGAACCACAGGACCTCTGTGACAATTTCATTTGAAAAGACAAAACCACAGTGGAGATGTTTGGCCACTACATATGGAGAAAACCAAGCGCAGCATTTCAGCAGAACCACCTCAGAACAGCTGGTGAGCACAGTGAGTGGAGGATTGGTGATTTGAGCTTGTTTTGCAGCCGTAGGACCTGGGCATCTTGCAGTCATTGTGAGTTAATTAGTTAATAGGGTCAAATTTGAGGTCATTCTATTGGCTCATCAATGATCCCAGGCGGAAATGTTGTGATAAGACATATTTGGCCACATTTACACTGCAAGGTTCAGTGACCCATTTCTGATTTTTACCTCCTCTGTGGCACAGATTAGATATGACCAATATATGTGCAAGCAGTAAAAGGTGAATGGATTTGGATTTTTTTTTTTTTAATCTCATTCATCTATTGAAATAAAACACTTTAGCTAACAAGTTAAGTTACTGTTAAGCCTTTTCATCTCTGTGAATCTTCTGCCATTTACAGTATTTTATTTTTCACTTTTGTTGGACAAAGCACTCAGATTAGAAGTCTGTAATATAGTTTTTGAGAATCTGAATCAATAAAATAAACAAAGATTTTAAAAAAGAAATAAAAAAGAATTAAAGATATTACAGTAAAATGACAAAAGAAGTCGAAAGATCATACAACATGTGAGTTTTAATGAGTTAAAAATTAAAATCACTCAACTAAATATCTTTGCAAATTAAAAGTGAAGTAAATTAATTGCATGAAACTGCAAATACTTTACAGGTCCAGATATGCCTAGTCACATGAAGCGCAAAGAAAGTTCGTAGTAAAATATTAACGATTCTTAGATAGAAAAAAACTGAGTAAATCCCAGTTTGAGGAAGAAAGTTGAAGTCGGTGAGTTCCACTGCTTGGTTCTGGAGAGGTACTTGAAGGCCTGTTTTAGGATTTATGTTTATAAAGTTTGAAGACTTCTTTTTTTAGCATCTTGCCTCTGATCGTTATATGGTCATTGTATTGTTTATATGGTTGTTGTATTTAGTCATTTGTGTGCTCTCCTCTCTCTGTCCTGTCTCCCCTCTTTTCTTTCTTTACCCAGCTGGCCTTTGGCAGGAAGGTCCCCCCATATGATCCAGGTCCTGCTCAAGGTTTCTTCCTCTTAAAGTGGAGTTTTTCCTTGCCTCTGTTTGGCTTAAAGGTTTTTTTTCTCCCAATGTGGGAGTTTTTTACCTGCCATTATCATTGATTGGATTTAATATTATAATTTTAGTTAATGATATTTGCTCGGGGGTCATGCTCTGGGTCTCTGTAAAGCGCCTACAGACAATTGTCATTGTAACAGACGCTATACAAATAAAATTGAAAAATTGAATTAAATTGATCTAGTCAATTCCCATTTATTAGGCATAGGCAGAGATAGAGGGAATGAGCTTAACTTTACTCCACAGAATCAGAACCGACACATTGCAACACATTCTCTTTCTTTCTGAAATCATGTCTTAAGATTTTCAACAATACAGGTTCACTATTGTGGAACTTTTTATTTCAAAATCCTTTGCTTATTTTCTCATCGGAACAGATCAGGACTGCAGGCGAGCCAGTCCAGTATCCATGCCCTCTTCTTCCTCAGACATGTCTTTGTTATGTGTGCAGAATGTAGTTTTGTATGGCTTTGTTGAAAAATTTATGAACGTCCCTGGAAAAGATGTTGTGTCCAAGGCAGCACATTTTTAAATCTCAGTGCACTTTTCTGTATCAATACAGAGGTATAAATGATCTTTGTCAAGCACACTGATACAAACACATACCATCACAGAGCCTGGTTTACGGATGTGACGCTGATAACAGTCAGAAAGGTCCTTTGCAGAATACAAAGTGTCTGTTTCATCCAAAACATATGTGATGTACTGATGCAACTGGCCTAATCCATGTTCCCACCATGTGATGGGCTGTCCCAGATATTTCAGAGCCCAGAGATATTGAAGCTCCATTTGTGAATGCAGCCAAGGTCAGACTGGTAATCTGTGGATTCTGGAAAAGTCCAGAATGGCCGTCCAGTCTACAGCCGTCGGCCCTGTTCAATAAACAAAATCTTCAGTCTATCAACTAACAGCAGGGGGCGCTAAGACGATCATTTATCGTTTATAGGCTTAAAAACCAACGAAGCAGACTAACGTTAGTGTCTGTCAACAGAAAGATGGCAAGCAGAAAACGCAAGGAGAAAGGTGGATGAGAAAAATTAAAACTAAAGAAAGCCAAGTAAGGGAGAGAAGTGTTTTCCATTTTGGCACTATTTATCCTTTTCTTCTCTTGTGGTGCAATGTCTGTGGAATAGGCTACAAATGTTGTTTGAAGGACGATTGGTTGAATGGTTCACTAACTAATCACAGCAGCATAGCATGGGGGAATTTAATTCAAAAATCAGTATACAGTAATCCCTTAGTTTTCGCAGTTAATGGGGACTGGCACCCCCCTGCGACAATCAAAATCCACGAACCGGAGCCGGAGCCCTAAAACCTAAAACCCTCAAACTGCAAAGTGGCAAGAGATCACTGTAATGTCAGGGTCCTACAATAGTATTTGATAGGAAGTCTAGTGGTTAAGTGGGTGGACTCTCATATAGTGGTTTGTGGGTTTAGTTTCCGGTGTTGTAATATGTTGTTGTGTCCCTTTTTAGCCAATGCTTTCTCTCTATCCAATAAAGGCCACTAGAAAATCTTTTAAAAAGATGCTCTGACATATAAAACATAACCTGCTAACTACTGCTGACCAAGTGTTGAATAATCTACTCTGTTGGGTTCATAAATGTGTAAATCTGATTCTGATGGAGTCAGTGCCTCACCAGCCATGAATCTCACCACACTGATTGTCACTGGTTATGAGGCATTATTTAGGTTTACATATCAGAACATTTTCATTTCAAACAGAAAAGGAATATTTTAAATAAATGTATGCTTTATAAAGCTACTTTTTCATCTTTGAGTATTTTTGCAGTATCAACAAGAGGCCTGTAGAGTGTCGTCTTTTTTGGGTTTTTGGGTCACCTTAGCATAATATTAAAAACTATAAAATGTGTCAAGCAGGTTAATTCTGATACAGAATAGACCTAAGGCTAAAAATCTTATGGGATTTAGGAAAACCAAATCTGTTTTATTCTTGTCTGTGGTCTAGGTATCAAATAATATGTTTATCCAAAGTGTTAGAATTTTAGAGGTATAAGTACAGTTTTAATGGCTGTCATTCCAAGTAATCTCACAAACAAATGTAAATCAAGCATATGTGATATAGATGTAGATTTTATTTTGTTTAAAATGCAAGCATATAAATAACTAAAATAGCAGTATAAAAGACAATGTTTATGTTCACTTTTGTTTTGGAGATGCAAGTGATGTTTAGTCGTCCTTTAATATTAGTGCTCTTGAATAAACAATCATAAATAGTTTTTATGTTTGAGTGTTGTTATGACAATATATCACTATAGCCCCCCCCCAGTCCCGGCCGTTTTTTTAGTCTGTCCCTGAGTGCAGCTCTGCATTATAGTGTCTAGTGTTTAAGTAATCCCTTGTCCGTGTGGTTATATCAACTGTGAGGTAGTTCTTGATGTACTTTCATCTGAGGAATCATAGATCATGGATGTCTATCTTAGGCTTATGCCCTTGCCCTTTGCACACTCGCCATCGATCAGTGGGGTAAATTAGGTCATCTTCTAATCACTTGGTCAGCTGATTCCCAGCCCTGCCATACATTACGGTGAAGTGTCCTTGGTCAGGTTACTCCACCCCACATTGTTCCCTGATATGCTCACTACTGGGGCATGTGTGTCAGAAAAATAGCATTGCTGTATTCAGACTGGATCTATGAGAAGTGAGTTTGCTTCAGTGTGAATGAGAAACATTTCATGAAGACCATTTAGACCGACTACCATTCCTTGAGATTCTTTGAAAACTTGAATTTCATTATGCACTGCTGAAAGAGAAAATACAAATGCCTGCCTGTCTTTCTCCTTTCTTTGTTGACAAAGTGGAGATCCACAGTTAAGACAAAAAAAAAAAAGTCTCAAAAGTTTCTGTTTTGGAATTGTAATTAATACACTTTTTAAATTTCAAGGAAACTGGAGAGATTATCTCGACTATTCACTGAACCAGCCCTTTAGTAGATCGCAGATAAGTAGATAAGTCTATGCATGCTGAGGAAATTGTGATTTTTAATAAGTGATCCACTTTTGTGTATATAGCCTACATAATACACACAAACAAACACTTGAGCATGCAGAATCCCTCTCCAGAACTCGCCATCATTTGCTAAGATGATGAATTAAGGAAAAGTGGAGGAAAGACAAGACAAATGAAACAAACAAGTCTGTTGCCATGCAGAAGTGTGTGGAGGCTGCTAGAACACCTCTTTCCCACTAATCAGCTCATCACCCAGACAACATCCAGCCCTTTAACTCTGGAACTTACACTTGCAATGGATATAATAACAAATGTTACAAGTTGTAAATGTTGTGAGAGAACTGTTAATGCATATGTGTGGCAAGTCTAAACAAACAAGTACACACAAACACACAATGACAGAGAAGTAAGAAAAAGGGAATCTATTTTTATGATGTTTTGAGCGTGACACAAAACATCTCTTTTTACACTGCAACAGAGTGAGCTAGCTGTTCCTCTCGGGGTAACATATGGTATAGAGTGCTATAGGGGGCCAGAACAGCTTGTGAATGCACGCATCCGTTACTGGTGTCATGCAGCCTCTTACATACAGGACATGCAGAGGAGATAAAGGCTATACACAAAGAATAAAGTCATAACATAAAATGAAGTGTACACATTTATTTAGTGTGGCGATTTCTCCCAATCCAACACTCCTTTAACACATAATTTTGACTTAACTTTGAATATATCAAAGCTGTATTAAGTTATTTTGGATTCTTTTTCTACACCTTTGCTCTGATCTTTCCACTAACTCCTTAAAGCACAAGTAATCTACAGTTAGTCACCAACTTTGATGGTTAGAAGTGCACTTGGCTCAATGGCTTTGAAAAAGTATTTTGGCTAAAAGCACTAAATTGTAGAAATCCAGCCTTTTGAAAACCGATACCGTACCAAAACAGTAAAGATAGAGGCAGTGATGAGACTACATAAGACAAGCTGGAAAACCTAGATCAGTTTCAGGCGGTTAATAATAAGAGCAACATTTCTTCCTTTAGATTTCAGCTAAAGTCATTTCAGCTATTGTTTATATGAAAATAATAATTACAACCCCTGGAAAAATATATGAAGTCAACAATCCTGAAGATTTTTATTGAGCTGTTTGATTTTATGAAAAGAAAAAAATTAACATTTGTAAAAACAAACAAATAAAATACCTTAATAAAGATCATAACTAAAACAAAAAACATTAGTGAAAATATTTATTCAAGAAATGTGAGTTGCAAAGTGATTTCATTACTTTTTACCTCACGACAGAGTGATTCTACAATTTTTCTCTAAATTTAGTTTAAAAAAGGAAATAAAAACATGCCATGATGCCAGAATGTTCAGCTTTGAATAGGAAAAATCAATAAAATTAAACAGCCAAATGCAAAACCTTTCAGAGTTTGTGATTCCGTATCTTTTGCCAAGGGTTGTAGAGTGATTTGTAACTTATGCCATGCATGCTTTCAGTGCTGCACTGGAAAGGTCTACAAAAGTCTATACAATGTATTTTTCAATACCTATTCACAAAATCACTCATGCACTGCTTCTTAAAACACAGATATAGATATATACGTGGATATAGATAGAGAGGATTCCTGAGAAATCGAGAAGTTAGCTGGTACTGATTTATTTTTTTTTTTAAGATTTTTTTGGCACTAGTGGCCTTTATTGATAGTGGAGAGAGACAGGAAGGGGGGGGAGCAGAGAGAACGGGGAAGACACGTGGCAAAGGGCCGACAAGCCAGGAGTCGAACTCGCGACCAACTGCACGAGGACTATAGTCTCTGTATATGGGCCGCCTGCCCTAACCACTGTACTACCAGGGCGGCCCAGCTGGTACTGATTTTTAAGAACAAGGGACACATGCAGAGTTGTGGCAGCTACAGAGGAATAAAACTGATGAGCCACACAATAGAAGTTATGGGAAAGAATAGTGGAAACTAGACTAAGGGCAGAAGTGAGCATTTATGAACAGCAGTATGGATTCATGCTAAAAAAAAAAAAAGAAAAAAAAGGAGTACTACAAAAGCAATATTTGCTTTGAGGATGCCGATAGAGTAGTTCACAGAAGGTCAGAGGGATCTGCATTGTGTCTTTGTAGACCGCATATGACAGGGTACCAAGAGAGCAATAATGAAAGGAAAGGTGAACAAGGTAGAGGTAAGACCTGTGATGGTGTATGGTTCAGAGACCGTGGCACTGAGGAAAAGAAATAAAGTTGGAGGTAGCGGAGGATTAAAATGTTAAGGTTCTATTTGGGAGTAATGAGGATGGATAGGATCAGGAATGAATACATCAGAGGGACAGCACATCCCTCTGTTTTGGGTTTTGGAAAGAAAGTCAGAGAGGCCAGACTGATTTGGACATGTACAGCGGAAAGATAGTGGTAGAAGGACTGGTAGAAGGATGATGAGGTTGGAACTACCAGGCAGGAGGCCTAGAGGAAGACCAACGAGGAGATTTATGCATGTTGTGAAAGAGGACATGAAGTTAGTTGGTGTGAGAGAAGAGAATGCAGAGGATAGAGCACGGGTGGCCAACCCTGGTCCTTGAGAACCTCAAACCTGCATGTCTTAGATGTTTCCCTGCTTCAGCGCACCAGATTCACATGAATGGGTCGTTACCAGACTTGTGCAGACCTGGATGACAAGCTGATGGTGATCCATTCATTTGAATCAGGTGCGCTGAAGCAGGGAAACATCTAAGGTAGGGTTTCTCAACGAGGCGGTACCACCCCCCAGGGGGCGTTCCTAACCTTTAGGGGGGGCGCTGGTTGCCCGGTGCAGACGGGAGATGTCCGTGGACACTGAGCAACAGCTGTGTGCTGTGACTTTAGTGTCCAGCTTGATGAGACCACCACGGCTGTTAATAACGTCCTCCTGGCCTATATAGGTCCGTTATGTGCCTGGGAGGGATATGATTGAGGATTTCCTGTTCGGGGAGTACCTGGTCCACAGACACACAAGGGGAAACCATCTTCACTGCCTTGACAGAGTTTCTGCAGGAGATGACGAACATCATCGCCTGTGCAACTGATGGAGCGCCAGCTATGGTCGGCAGATACCGGGGATTCTCCACCTTATTAAAGCAGCGCGTTCCCAAGTTTCTGAAAGTACACTGCATTTTGCACCGTCACAACTTGGTGACTAAAAAAAATATCCCCGTCACTCAATGAGTCCCTGAATGTGGCAGTCAAGGCCATTAACAAAATAAAGGCCCATGCGCTCAATGATCGGCTCTTCAGACAGCTGTGCAGGGAAAATGATGACGCCTTTAAGCGCCTGCTGCTCCACACAGAGGTGTGCTGGCTGTCCAACTGCTTGGCCAGGCTGTGTGAGCTTTTCCCCTCAGTCATTGAGTTCCTCGACCAGGCCGACGCAACTTTGAAGGCCCAGCTGTGGTCTTGTCGCAATAAAATTTTCTACCTGTCCGACTTCTTGGACAAAAAAAACATGGTCACTTTGAAGCTCCAGGGGGATGGGATGACGCTGGTCCACCCAAAGACCACCATCTGCAGCTTTATTGCAAAACTGGAGCTCTACCAGCAGAACCTGAGGAGGCGACAATTGAATCATTTTCTGCAGTTGGCAAAGGTAGGCTTCAATTATATTATTATAAAGGCATGTTTGCACACAAATAAATGTGTAGCTAGTTATCAAATTATATATATATATATATATATATATATATATATATATATATATATATGTGTGTGTGTATGTGTGTGTGTATGTATGTATGTATGTATGTGTGTATATATATTTATATAGATGGGTGTGTATACATTGGGTATAAATTCTGTTGATTTTTATTTCTTTTTTGGGGGAAACATGTCCATTTATTTAGATTTTTTTTTACAAGAGGTTCTATATGTTTCAAAATTATGGTTGTGCACATTTGTCTGTGTATATTGATTTATGCATTTATTTATTTTCAGATACATAGACTGAATCAATAAAATGAATGAAATGAATGAACATAACAATAATGTTCACCTACGGTAGCCACCAGAGGGGTATACTACGAAGCAAGTTGGACACAGCCAGGCTTTCTTTGGGTGAGCTGGCTTAACAAACCTGAAACTCTCCATCAGAGATAACTGGTACCACGACGGTGGTTATCAACTATCTTTGTTAATCGCGGCTTTCTGCTTTCTGCTCTGTGCGCGTTCACATAAAAGGGGGCGTTTGACGCGTCATTTGACGCCTATTCCGGATCAAATGGATATATGGCGGTCCGTATATTTCAGTCAGGAGGAGCAGGTTTTAATAATGCAGGGCTATGAGGATTTCAAAGAAATCTTTACGGCCAAAAGCAACACTGTAGGTGCGAATAAAGCCAGAGAGGAGTGCTGGCAAAAAATTGCAGATCGTGTAAATTCGTAAATTATATTTATTTCACCACTATATTTATTTCACAACCTTAATTAATCTCCCTCCCTCTTTTAGAGCGCTTAAACTTTAAACTTAATGCAGCAGATTTAAACATTATGTAGGTCTGACTGTCCCATTATGAATGATAAATGAAAATCACTTTAGTTTTTTGCTAAATCTATGTGAAATTAATTTAAGATTTAATATGATCTGTTATACACACTCACCGGCCACTTTAATAGGTACCCTATCACCCTGGGGAATCTTATGAATGAATTATATTATAACATTTCACATAAAATTCCACGTCACACTGATTATCAATATAATGGACTATTAATTTATGTTACCTGATTTTGTAAAACGCTTCTTTTGTTTGAAGCGTGGGCAGATGGCCAGGGAATACTACAAACATATTCAGCAGTTTAGTAAGAGCAAGTACAACCTTTATTCCAGTATTCTGGCTCAGATTTTCTGCATCACCAACTGAATGCATGTAGGTTCCCGCGGCAAAGAAACGCAAAGAAACGCACACCGTTTGCGCTACTGTGAGCGCACGGCTGCGTTTGGTGGCGCTGCCAATATATGGCTCTAGCAGATTACAAATGTAACGGATTCCCTCAGCTGGAAATCTCTAGCGTTCATAGAGAATATGGTCATGGGAAGCCAGCGGATCAGTCCGGTCTCTGAATACTCTCCCTCCATTGCACAATCCTGACGCTCAGGTCAACGAGATTGGGTGAACGTGAAAGGGCGGTGCTTTTTAGAGCCGATTTGAGCCTAAACTCTGCACATAACCTGCTCCGGACCAGGTTAAGCTTGCAGAGTAAGTTACCATGGTGATCTAGCCAGGTTAAAAGAGAGCCACCTTCGTGGTACCGGAAATCCTGGCTTTAGACTCAACATACCTCGCTAACCCTCTAATCTCGCTTCGTAGTACACCCCTCTGGTCAGGAGTCCCTCAACAAATGTTTTTAAGAAGCGCTCAAAGAACACAGCAGATACCAATCTGTTGACACCTGCTGGCATCTGTGGAAAGTAATCCCAATCCACACAGATCCCACCCACCCTACCCCACAATCCACAGTGCATGAAGGATCTGTTGCTAACAGCCTGCTACCAGGGGTGGTAGTAGTGTCATGGAAGACCGCTGTAAATATATGCACACTCTTATGTACTCAATATACAGAATATAGCACTTTGTCTCTCCAGTCACACAGGATCAACCTTCTCTACCCACTGAGCTACAGCTGCCTATGGAACATCTCGATACTGATAACAGACAACACGCACAATGTAAATCTTTATGGAAGCACCTAAACTTTCTAATATTCTAAGTAAAAGATTGCACCACTTGGGCACTCTATTTTCTTACACTGCAGACCTCTAAAGAGATTTTTTAATGCAATCCATTAATATCTAGCACCTACTTGTTTGTGACAAACTGTAATGATCATAGAGAGAAGTGATCCTCCCTGTACTTCACACGATGAAAACATCAGTCTTGCGGTGTAAAAAAAAAAATGACATTGTCATTTTACACTGATAGAATGAATGGTATCATGGAAAAACTACAAATGTAGTGTCCTTGATAAAACTTTTCTCCACAGTACTGTGCTGAAATCATTTTCTACATTACTCTCCATTATTAAATCTTTCGTCTGGCTTTGTTGGGAGAAAAAACTTGGGACACTCTGGTCTCCCAATCGGGGACCATATTGGACTTTGTCTGTGTTTGTGTCTGTTTTTCTATGCGAAGCAGCCAAATATGTGGTACTGACACACTCACATACACACATGAGCAAACAAACAAACAAACACAACATGGTGTGCAGATGTACAGAATTTAAAGCAGGCCAGCAGACAAATACCAACATGTGTCACGGCTGTCTCAGATCCTTCAAATTTCAAATACTTTCTGACAAATAACTTTGTGCTGGAGGATAAATGTTGATAGTGGATAAGTGGACATATGATACAAGGAAGACTCATTTGCCAGCGTACCTGTCCTTGAGTTCTCTGTTCCTTCACCACAGGTTTCCATGGAAACCTGGGGAAAGCAGGGAGTTTTTGTGTGAAAGTGAGTTGTGCGTGTGCCAGCACATGCATGAAAAAAGAGAATTTTCAGGTGAGCAAATACTCGCACCTTACAGACCTCAGTTAATTTCTAACACCTGGCTGTTCCCATTAAAATCTGAGCTCAGTGTGATTATTAATGATAGAGGAAAGCTTCAGGGAAAAAGGCTCTAAACAAACTGTGTAAAATTCAGGTTACACTGATATGAGGAAAAGTGACTCGTCAGTGGTTAAATGTGATATGAGAAGTCACTGCTTTTCCAACTACTAGGGAAGACCTTGTGTGAACCATGTTGACAACTTGCCCTTGACACTGAAGCCAAAGTTAAAGCACATATTAGCACAGGGCTCATTCTGACCCAGTGCTCATCAGCCACCCCAATGCCAATGATGTATTTACGAGTGGCAGACAAAGAGGTCCCAGTGAATTTTTAATGATAGTTCTGTTTGAAATTTTGAACAAGCTCTAATTGATTCATGATTTTTTAATGGGGTCTGTGGAAGCTTCCAGAATTGCTGATTGTTTCTCCTACAACAAGTGAAAAGTACATCAGCAGGGGGAAAAGAAGAAACTGGGCCATGGCACAAGCAAATCTTCATTTTCTTCCCACACTCTACACAATATTTAAGAAGGCAATTTCCTGTCTTGATGTTATTTCATGCAGACTGATGATTCAGAAATCTCAATTTAATTCAGTTTTATTTGTATAGCGTCTGTTACAATGTAAATTGTCTCTAGGCGCTTTACAGAGACCCAGACCATGACCCCCGAGCAAATATCATTAACTAAAATTATTATATTAAATCCTAAACAAGGCTAATGACAAGTAAAAAAACTCCCACAATGGGAGAAAAAAAACCTTTAAGCCAAACAGTGGCAAGGAAAAATTCCACTTTAAGAGGAAGAAACCTTGAGCAGGACCTGGATCATATGGGGGGACCTTCCTGCCGAAGGCCAGCCGGGTAAAGAAAGAAAAAAGAGAGGGGAGACAGGACAGAGAGATGATGTAGGACAGAGAGAGGAGAGCACACAAATGACTGAGTGAATGACTACATACACATAAACAGATGCAGGTAGCAGCACTGAGGGACCAGGTCGCTGGTCACCACACCAGCCGGCACCCCGAACATATCTACTTTTGGAAAGCTTCGATTCCCTCATTTAACATTATTGATCTAATTTCACCATGTCCAAACTTGACTTTGCATCTGAAATCACAGCACAGCTTCTGAGACCTCGGTTCCATTCCAGTTATGTTGCTTTAGTGCAGTAACATTTAGTCACACATTTGGAACTTTCTTCTCATGGATTTGGAGCCATAAGTTCATTTTCCAAAAGCCTGCTAGTTATTTGTTATGTGCTAGCAAGTACTGGATGCAAATAACTTAGAAAAACACTGGAAGGAGTAGTTTTGCATCTATATCAGAGAGATATCCATAGGAATGAATGGACTTCCTGATGTACCACATTTTCAGGTTTCTCTCCTGTGGAACCAGCTCACTGTACAAAATGTTCACACCCTCTCTACATTTAAGAGTAATCTTATAACTTTACCTTCAGCTACACTTTTGAAAAATTGTATGTGAGACTCTCCAGTATTTTTGTCCAGTATTGATTTTGACATGCTCTTTTTCTTCTCTTGTAAGTTTTTAACCGTTTTCTCTTTGTGTTACCATTATATTGACTCGTATCTTTTTCAAAATGTGCAAACTGTTTTTATCAGCATCAATCATCTGTCAATTTTTAAAATGATTATTTTAGCTTATTATTTGTGTCCAAGTTTGTCTCCTTCTTCCCCAAGTTTGCACTTTGGATTACATTTCTACTTGTAAAATGCTACATAAATAAAGGCCAAGGTGGGTTTATTTGAAATTGAAAATTCCATTCAAATGCAATAAAAAAATAATAATAATTTGATCTTTGGTGGTCTAAAATACAAATCTTGGCATCTTGTTACAGTAGCATATCCTAAAGAGTTTGTGTGGCGACTCTCTTGTGCTAAGAGTTAAACATTCACTTCTGTTTGTTGTTATCCAAGTTTTCAAATCTGATTCCACAAATGAAAAATCTGCATGTAAATAAGTCCTACTTGCTCTTCATAAACCTGTTCAATCTGCACATCTGGAATAAAAAGAACATTTCAGTTCTATTGTGTACTTTGTATGTTTTCCCTTTTATCAAATACAAGTAAAATATGATAACCATGCTCGGTATGCATCTGTGTTTTGAAATAAAAAGACCTAAAGTTTAGTTAACCAGGCAATTTCCCTACCGGATTATATATAAATAAATATGTTTACTTTGAAAAGAAACAGTTCTGTTGGTTCAGGTTACTTTTATCGCATAATCAGGGGCGCCGCTAGGGATTTTGGGCCCCATGAAAAGAATCTTTACCGGGCCCCCCAACACAGCGGCGAAATTTGTTGATGCTATTTTTGATCATCATTAGGGGCCTCTCTGGGCCCCCCTCAATCATGGGCCCCTATAATCCGTATCCTTTACCCCCCCTTTTCGGCGCCCCAGCGCATAATGCTACATTTATTTCATTTCATGAGGATTTGATACTGGCGACTTGTCCAGGGTGTACCCCTGCCTTTCGCCTGAAGACGGCTGGGATAGGCTCCAGCAGATCCTTCGGAGGATGAAACAGGTATAGATAATGGATGGATGGATGGATGAGGATTTGATATCTTTAAGGCTAATTCTATTTTTCTTTCTCATTTTATTCAGCTGGATTGGTGACCTGTCCAGGCCTTTCACCCAAAGATAGCTGGGATAGTTTAAAGCAGATTCCTGTGCCCTGCACAGGAATAAGCAGGTATAGTTAATGATGGGTGGATGGATGCATTTTATTCAGCCTGGTTAACTTAGTGAGTCAGACAAAACAGCAGCATCACATGTCAGAGTTGACGAGACTGGATAATCTTTCGTTGTGTAGCCCATTATTAGATGTTCTAGTACTTTTACTAGGATGATGGGTAATACTACACATGACCCTCTAATTGAATATAATAAATGTAAATAAAAAGAACTAGGAAAAAACATATATAATTTATCTGACAACCGGAAGTACCAGAATAAAGGCTTAAGGAGGTCGAAGTCTGTTTATAGTGTCAAAATAACAAATAAACCACGATCTTTCCTGGAGAAATTGACTCTTAGGGATAGATTATAGTGATAACTAGAAAAGCACTCGGAGAGCGCAGACCACCACCAAGCGCAACAATTCCCCCGTATAGTGATTTACAGATTGCTATAAAATTCACCTTCTGAAACAGATCCAGATCAGCCTTTGAAATTTGATAGAGGTTTTCCATTGTCAATGCCTGAGTCAAATTTCATGAGTTTTGGGCAATAATTAACGGAGATATTGCGAAACAAAATTTTCGGCCCCATTGACCGCAATGTTATCGAAAATTTAAAAGTGATCCAGAATCCAGGATTTCTTCCGGATCACACCCAAAACGAAATCAGTTCTTCCTTTTCACATTTCTGACAACTCCTGAAAATTTCATCAAAATCTATCCATAACGTTTTGAGTTATCTTGAACACAGACAAACAAACAGAGAGATAAATGCTGGCAAAAACATAACCTCCTTGGCGGAGGTAACAACTACCCAAAATAGCAAAAAAAAAATCATTTTACGAGTGCCTTGAGTTTTTAGTGTTACTTTTTGGCGTGACTTATAACCTGTAGCTACTACAGCCAGTCACAAGGGGGCGCACTTTGAATGAACTACTCCGTGCAGTCTGCTGTTGGTGATACATGCCGTGCTAACATGGCCAGGTCGGCCTTAGCCCAAAACATCGGGAGATTCATTTTGGCTGCCATTTGCACATTTTTGGCCAGCACTACAGGGCCAGGACCCCCACAGGACCAGGACCATCTCAGGGCCAGGACCACCACAGGACCAGGACCACCTCAGGGCCAGGACCCCCACAGGACCAGGACCCCCACAGGACCAGGACCCCCACAGGACCAGGACCACCACAGGCCACCTTGGTAAGTGTGGAAACATGAATTTACATATTAGATTTAGTTTCACCCAGAACATTTAGATTAAACATTTAGATTTAGATATAACATTTAGATCGAGCATTTGGATTTAGATATAAAATTTAGGCATGACATTTAGATTTAATTTTTAGATTTAGATTTAACTTTTAGATTAAATATTTAGACTTAAGATTTATATCTAGGTTTAATTATTTATTACATTTTAATAGTTAAATATTGTGTTAAATAAAAATAAAAAGTGACTTTCAAAAATTCACACTACTTTTTAAAACATGATTTGAAGCTAAATGTAACAAAATGTTGTTGTTATTTTCAGCATGACCAACTTTACAAGCGGAAAAGTAATGCAATGTAAGATTATGTCCAGCCATCAAACCCCAGTTCAAATGTGCAGAATGGTTTTCCAGGTAAGATTTCAACCTCCTACTTTGCCTGACCATTTGCTTTGTCTATCCATAAGCTTAGAGGAGGAAGACTTAAGGATTCAGACCTTAGCTTTGCTCCACCTGGCAGCAATAAATCATGAGTCGGTAAAGTCAGGCTGCAGGTATTGCTTTGTGCATGAGGTTCAGGTGTCCATCCCTAACCCTGCCCTTCCCACTCTCAATTTATATTACAGGTGTAAAGCAGTCTCTGCTCAGCTTAAGGCCTCCTCCAAAACCCTCAGGGCCACAGTTCTCCTTGGCTTGCAATAATTCATGATCGGCATTGCCAGGTTTAATGAGGCAGAAGTGTCAGGTTTGTGATACCTTTATCTATTCTGGACACGCACTCTGACTGTCTAAAATATAGATCAAAGGCCGTGAACGGGGTATAGATTAAGAGAATGCAGTGAAAAAAAGATGAAGTCATCAGTGTGTTTGTCCAGAAATCAAATCTTGGTAAATATTTTATTGTGCTCAAACAAATATAGAACCTGCGAATGAAAATATGAGATTTTGGTGATGTTATGTCATCTGCCTTTGAAACTAAGACATGAAGCCTGCAGGGTGATCATTAGACCAGGGAAGAGCTATGGACCATCTATCAGCACCGTGTTAAGACAAGCATCCTGACAGGGCTGAGATCTCTCTTCTCTGCTCCTCAATGTCACACTATCCCTCTTCAGTCCCTGGCACATTTTCTTTTTCTTTTTGTCTCATCTCTTTCTCTCTCTCAAGTCTCCTGTCCCTCTTTGTTGGGCTGCATGTCCTCGTGGCTCTTTTTCTGCATCTTACAGCATATCCAAAAGAAAGCCACATGACAAAACCTACAGTGCATGATCACTGTACGATGTGAGCAGAGGCAACGCATCATGCATCTGTGAAAGATATTTGTTCTGCAGCAATACAGAAGGGCAACACCTTCACACTACTTAGGGCTATCCATCATCCTCCACCCTGACTCCACGCACAGTACCATCTCTCTTTCAACTTCCTGGAGGTCAGCTGGAAAGAGGAACGGGGGGAGCCGTCTCAGTGTGCTCTGGCATTTCTGCTTCACGCCAGCTGCTTGGATCTGCAAGCCTGAGCTGCAAAAGGATGAAAAAGGCTGCCATTTCTGCATGAACATACACAGGGTCAAACTAATAGACAACAAACACCCAGCTGTCACCAGGCATGGGTTAAAGAGATGGCAGGGCAGCAAGTACAGCTCTCACTGGTTGTGCAACATGAAGAGGTAGTTCAAAGGCTTCCACTGATTATCCAACAGACATTTACTAACCTCTCTGCTGTCGTTGTGTTACACAGGAAGGTTGCACTGTTGCAAGGATATATATTTGCTTTTAGAAGATTTCAGTGTGTTTTCACTGTAATACTCTGCAGGTGATGCAGCCCATTTAATTATTTACAATCATGGAACATTTCGCATAAAACATAATGTCAGTGTAAATACTCCCTACTGTGAAAATCCAACTTTTAACCTTTCTAATCCCACATGGGATGTTGTAAGGTCCAGACCACAATTTAAACACATTAAGAGTTTGACAATGGCTTGTGAAACTCATAAAGCATCATCCAGATTTTGATTTATACTGAAACTAGGTATTGGAATTATTAATTAATTGTTGATTAAAATTTATTTCATTTAAAAACATATGGAGAGTCTCTTTAAGACATCATTATTCCATGCTGGACAAATGAGAAAAATATTACTGAAAGCTCAGGCTGATGCTAAACTAGAGCTGTTTCTCAGTACCAAGTGTGCCAAATTTGAATTTAACTAGGCCTACTTAATAGTTCATATGTGACAAGTAGAACTCAAGAAAACGTATTTTGGAGGATAGAAGAACATGGTTCAATCTTTCTGCAAGTGGAACTGTGGCATACTTGCTCAGCCAGCAAACCCACACATCTCCAAAAATGAAGTTTTCAAATAAACTCGATTTGAAACTATATTTTCAAAGCAGGGCAGCACAGTGGATTGGTGGTCAGCACTGTTGCCTCACAACAAGAAGGTTCCTGGTTCAAACCTCAGCAGGGCCCTTTCTGTCTGGAGTTTGCATGTTCTCCTCGTGCTTGCATGGGTTTCCTCCGGTACTCCGGCTTCCTCCCACAGTCCAAAGACATGCATGTCAGGTTTCCAGTTTCACAAGAACAACATCTACAGACAAGAATGCATATTGAGAACATGGTAACAACATGCAGGAGTTGAGAGCACCTGTGGCCTCTTATGCTGGTTATGAGTAGTAGGAATCTGACTATGCTTCCAATGATGTTAAACATTAAACTACATTGATAAAGTCTATCAGATGTATTTTAGAGGTATTTTCTGGTAGGAAATGATTAAAAACCACAGAATTATCGATTGTTGTCTGTAAATAAAAAAGTAAAAACAAATAACTGCTTCTTTTGTCTAAAAAAGGGCCATGAACACATACTAATTAGTTTATGGGTATTTAGGTCGGATACCTTTGATGCCAGAAAACGGATGAACTTGAATTTATTTATAGCGGACATTTCTCTTTCTTTCTGAGTTTCAAAAGAGCAGTACCTGCTGCAACGTTGTCCGTCGCCCATTACTATTTCACTGTCTCACTTCTCTGAGAACTGCATCATCTCAGGCTGAATATATGAGAACCAGAAGCCTTACACAGACCTCATGCATGACATCTGAGTTCAACTTCCACCTGGCCAAGTTCTTTTTACACTTTATTTAATTTTGCAATTCTTTTTTTCTTGCTTTCTCTTGTTCTTTACCTTCCATTTCACTTGCTGTTTGGTAAGGTTAGGCATCAAAACCACCAGGGTAGATGAATGCAGTAAAAACGACACGGTTAGATGATTTTCCTGAGAACAATTGTTCTCACGGTGCCTACTGCATGTTAAAATTATAATTTCTTTGACTTAATGAAGGTGAATGTAAGAAACCTCTCACTGTAAAACATTCCTTTGAAAGTCATGCTTCGTGTCACAAGCAGATGAGGCTCAGGAAGTAGAGTGGCCATCTGCCAACCAGAAAGTTGGGGGTTTGATAACTAGCCAGTTCACATGTTGCCTCTGATGCATTGTCTGATGTGTCATTATGTGCGTGACAGGAAAAAACACTCAAGCGTAAGACTGGGCTGCCAATGCTGTGGCTGAGTATCACCACCTTGAAACTGCAGCACAAAAGAAACATTCTCCAAGCAAACTCAGATTCAGATGAATTAATATTGTCAGTCGGTGGCATGGATGAGACTGGTAAAAGTAGGGCAACAGAGAACGGCTTATCTAACATAAGCAACATACAACCTCTGACAAAATATTGAAAATCAACACACTTAGCAGATGTTTATTCCGTGGTTTTGTAAGAAAAAAATATCACAGATGAACAATTTTAGCCAAATATTCTGGCCTTGTAAAACACACCTAAAAAGTAATCTGTCATAAATAATATCATTGTAGTTTTTATTTTATTTTTTTTAATCAGCCAGAGGAAATAAAATATTAAATCATTCAGACATTTTGGGTGAATTCCAATTCCTCCCTTAACCCTCAATCTCAACCCTCGCCCTTAACCCTCAATTTCATGCCCTTTATCTTAAGCCTCGAAAGTAAGTGTAAGGGCTATCTTGTGACTTAGAAAAGGGACACCCCTTGAGTGCAGTTACGTCTTCAGACTGAAATGTATCAGAGCCCATGTTGTCTCTGTATTCCCTGAAATGACACAGGGATAACATTGAAAAGAGCGCCGTATATTCTCTAAATAATATTAGCAAATAACACAATAGAGGATACATTATTCAGTTCTCCGTCGCTACACAACATGGTATACAAGTAACGTGAATCCGGCCAGGACCGCCGGGCTAGGACCGCCGGGCCGGCAGCAAACAAAGTAAAAAAAATAAATGTTACGCAACAACGATGTTAATCCATGAAAAAAGTCTCAAACAAAGACAATAAGATGGTTTCGTAACATTATATCTTTAAGAACCACAAAGATACTTACATTTGTAGCTAGCTTTTTTTTGTCACCATCCTTTTCGAATATGTCTTGGCTAAATTACTCAATGCCTTCTGGGTAGCCCTTACTTCCAAGGGTGGTGCCAGAGAATCTCAATGAGATGGCGATACGGCCCTCAAAATTGTCCTTCAATATGACGTTCTTAGAATTGGAACAGCACTTGCACTTAGCGGGAGCGCGCATTTTTGAGACTGAGGGTTGAGATTGAGGGTTAAGGGAGGAATTGGAATTCACCCATTGAACCAAATTATGGAAATTATGAACCAAAGAAATGTAGTGAAATTAAACCGAAACAATGAAAATGTAGGCAGTTCTTATAACAGCGTACACTTGGAGTCAGTACAACATGACCACATAGTCAAACAGCTGATTGTTCAGGTGTGGGTTGTGTGGGTTTCTGGGTTTAGTGGGGGTTTTGTGTCGTCTCCCCTGTCCTGAGTCTCTCGTTTCCTGTTTTACTTTGAAGGTCTGTCTTGTCTTCGTAGTCCTCTGCTTTTCTTCCTCCCCCTGTGTAATCCTGATTGTTTGCACCTGCCTCTCCTTTGTCCCTCTGTATATTTAAGTCTCTTCTTTCCCTTTCTGTTCGCCAGATCATCTGTTCTCCTCCCTGAATGTCTCTGCCCTTCTCCCCCTCCACATCCCTGCTTGTTGTCCTGCGTGTCATCCATACCTGTCAAGTATCTGGATAGTCCCGTATTTTACTCTACTCTCCCGCTTTCCTCCAATATTAGTAGTTTTCCCGTAAATCTCCCGTATTTTAACCTGCGTTATAATAAAATAATAATACCGCATCAGGTGGGGTAAAAAAAATAATAAAAAAATACATTCCCAATCTGAGATCTGTCATTTGCCTTGTGCTAACTGCCACAGCAGTAGCCCACTACAAGTACTGTAGGTGGTAGATGTCGTGAGGTTAGTGTGTGACATCCGATGAATGACAGCGCGCTAAGAAAATAAAGAGCTTGTTACAAAGAATAGGATGTTGACAATAGAACTGTTTGCGCTCTTCTCTCATGTAAAATAAACTACTCTGGACCAGTCCACAAATACACTCCTTCCAAAACAGTCATAAAGAATACAAAGTCTGCAACCAATGAGTACAACAAGTTATTAAAAGACTAAAGAAAGGTCACGTGAAATGAGATGAAAAACTGTAAAACTGTTAACCATTAATTGACAAACTGATTAATCCAGGTGTGTCTGACCTCACAGCAATGGTCAGACACACCTGGATTGATCAGTTTGTCCAATAATGGCACACGGGGAAAAAAAAGAGCTGGCTGAAGTTCAGGAAATAGCATAGCTGTGATTTTAGCTTTTTTGTACACCAAAAATCTAAGGGATACTGGAGCTTGGTTGGGACGGTGGGACTGCTCAAGTGGGCGGCAGAAAATTTCCCTTATTTTCAAATCCAAAACTTGACCGGTATGGTGTCACCCTTTTGGATTTCAGTTGAGTTTGGACTTTGTTTTTGTGAATAAATCACATTTGCTTGTACCTTCTGCATTTTGGGTCCCTCATTCTACTCAAATCACAACACTGATAGAAGTTCAAAAGACTAGCGCTGGATACTAGAAGAGCATATATGTTCCTCAAAAGTCGAATGCACAAGTTGAGATTTTTCAACGTGTATGAGGCAAACAACGCTCTAAAAACACTGTAAGAGGATCTATGTCAGAGATTACAGAGGTTCCCATAAGAATGAATGGTCAGATGTCTGCTGTGGAGGAAACCAAGGAGGTCTTTGTCTCTGGTGTTAAGCTGGAAAAAGTTGGATGCGGTAATTTATTTCTGATATGTCTGAAACTGTTGGTGGTCGAGGAGGGACCGGAACATTAATTGTTTGGTGATCTTTTGCGCATCCAACGATTCTTTCTGCAGTATTTTTAAAAAGCACATCAGCTGCGCCAAGACGCACAACTGGTAACAACTGGATCTTACGCAGGTAAGATCTGGGTTTAGGGAGGTGGAAGATTGCGTTCTGTTAACTGTTTTTTACTTGCCGGTGTATTCAACAGCAAAACCAAAATGCTCCCACACCGGTGATTAAAAAAAGTTTTTCTCCAATTTCACGTGCAATACCAATGTAAAGTCATTGGAACATTAATACTGCGGGACATAAAAGCGTATTTTCCCGTGCAGGTCGTACCAAACCGTTCGGTGTTTTACTGAGTACCGTTGTGTACCTAGTTTTCACCAAGTGCCAGCCTTCCAACAGCGTAGTAAGAAACATTGCAGTTCCTCGGCTGACCACTGGAGGTCACTCTTTATTGACACACATGTTAAAATGTCCAACATTTTTAGCAGAAATAAACATCTTTACAGCCTTTTGACAATTTTACATCCGTGGCAGCTACACAGGGGATGATTTTTTTCCCTCATCAGGTAAAAATTATATAAATTAACAAATTTATGAATAATTAGGTGTGTGGTCTCTGCAATGGACTGGCGACCTGTCCAGGGTGTACCCCTGCCTTTCGCCTGAAGAGAGCTGGGATGGGCTCCAGCAGATCTCCATGACCCTACATAGGATTAAAACGGGCATAGATAATGGATGGATGGATGGAAGGTGTGTGATCTTTTGATTAATGGCCACTGGTACCGGTCATCACTTAGCAGTTGCCTTCACATCTGTACTGTGAATAAAGACTGAACAAAGCTTAGTCGTTTTTATTTTACAGTTGTTGTGCTGTAGGAAGAGACTGCTGTGACTGCTGTCTGTGAAGGGTTTGGAGGCAAAGCCATGCAGCCTGAACCAGCTACTCTTGCTCCCGGTTGAAGGCTGCTGGCCATGGCTGTTTCTAACTCATTGGCTTGTACCTCGTGCTGCAGCTGGGTCTTCTGGTTGAGCAACTTTTGCATCTGATCATTTCAGGACCCTTCCAAATTGACCAGATTAAGCGGAATACTAACCAACAACATCATCTTTCGGGGCCTGCAGTCACTTGGTATGCGACTCACGGGCTCCAGCGGTAGGCCTACCATTTGAAAATGATTTTCATAAATAATAAAAAGCCATTTTATCATTTAAAATAATCTTCTGTTAATTAATCCCTTCGTGCTCTAAAATGTCTTACTGTATATCAGTAAGCCACTTTCAGGCATGAAGGGATCATTTCCATGAAATAAATTCTAGTAAATGTAATCCTTTAAAACATGTTAATTTTCAAGCGTTCATTCAGTGCCAGAAGTTTTGACTGAGTTTGTGAGTGTAAAAATTATTCAAAGAAGAGCAACTTTCAACTGCTCTGTACCACCTCAAGCAACATTTGACACAGGGGACTAAAGTGAGAAATTAAAAGGACTGTCATTTCCCAAGGAATTTAGCACAGCCATAAAGTACTCATCAGTGTGTCTACTGAGATATAGAAAAAAATGCTCACATGCGCATGCACACATATACACACTGACAAATACACAAATAGCTGCACTATACTCAGCCAAAACTTGAAAGACAGCCAGATTGATCAATGGGCTGAGTGCTGAATCAAGACAATGTCAGGTTAAAAACAAAGAAGGATGAAGTCAGAATAACTCATCAATACTGGCATTTTTCTGCAGTCAAAGCCCTTTCTTTACCTGGTCTCATGATGATAAGGTCAACATGTGATCTCTGCCACAGGACACACCGGCACTTTTCCCAGAATTCCCAGGGGCTCACACACCAGCTGCATCATTATCTCTTCTCACCTCAGCTTTTCTGCCTCTTTTTTCTCCCGCTATGGCTTCCTTTCTCAGCAAATAATTTGTCAAATCCTTCCTGAGAGATGGCTTATTACAACGAAAATACTATTTGCCTAACCAAGAGTGATGAAAATCACAGCTGCACAACAGCAATCAAACCAGAGTGGGGAGAGGCCAAATATAGCCTCCGTGTCGTCTTTTGTGACTATAAAGATCAAGCTTTGTCTAGATCTTGTGTTCTTATGTCTTCAAGGCTATATCTCCAGAATAAGGCTTGACTGTGCTTGAATTTACCATCACAGCATCAAAGTTAGAATGAGGAATGTGAGAACCTTTCTTGGCAGCCTCATCTGCTTGGATGCCATGTCATCTCTCCATTAGTCATAACACTGGTAGGCTTATTCAGGTAGGATGCTCAGTGCTTGTCAACTAGAAACAAAGCACAAGCAGTCTTTGCCAAAGACTCAATCAGTTTAAACAAATGTGACAGATGTCATGATAAGCAAAGCAGTCATCTAATATGTTGATGATCAAGCTCTTCGTTGTAGGAGAAGAAAGGGGTAATGTTATTTTTTTACTTATACTGCTTGTTGCAGCTTGTGAATGTGTGTCTTTATGGTGAATACAGCAAACAATCCCGTTCCCATACAGGCGAAACGACATGAACATAATGAGCCTAGTAAGATAAGATGCTGATAAATCAACAAAAACTGCCCAATGAAATGAAAGCAACACTTGGTCATAGAGGAAGCTGCCAGCACCTCCGCTCTCAGATGTTACTTCGTTCAATAGCAATCAATATCCGGAGACAAATGCTTTCCTACTACACACACCCGCGAATCAGACTAAAGTCTCTATCTCACTCAATCAGCTCATTTGTCTCTCCCTTCCCTCTTCCTTGTTCAGGCTGTCATCATTTTTTTTTCCTTTTTGGTCCATAAAAACATTCAGTTTCATACTGCAACCTAACGAATGGGCCAATTTAGTTTATCACAATAAACACTCCAGAAAATGCAGAATACAGATATTAATCAAAGTATATTTCACTGGATATTTTTTATTGTTGAACAAATACAAAGCTCTCAGTTAGTCCAAAATGTCACTGAACCTCAAATCAGACTGTTTAAAAAAAAAAAAAAAGACCTGATTTTTTTCTGGTATTATAGAACAACTGCTGGGAAGCTACTTGCTTACAAAATTACAAAAAAACTTTATTATTATTTAAAGTAACTCACTCTTCTATTCATTCTCTTTTAAGTATAAGTAAGCCATAAACAGCACTGCAGTTGCTTTTTCTACTATTTTAACAGCACTGTCATTTTTAGATCGGTCAGTTAAACGTCTTGTGCCGTTGAAGCAATTCAGAAAGAGGCACAAACATCTGAAGAAATTTGGGATATTGTTGTGCAGTTACACTTACTATCTTGAGCACATAAGTGCATTCACACTGGCAAATCTGCCATCGGCCAGTACAATACAAGTACCTGGATGGTGAACCCACTGACAGAAAACTGAGGGTGGAATGCAGAATACTTGGCACCCTCAGCGGTAGTGGCCTTTTTGAACTTGGTAGAAGTAGTGGACACTCCTTTGGTATGCTTTTGTTTCAAAGAATTGGACAGCAATCCGTCTTTGTTGCCAATGACAGCTTAACTTTAATCTCTCAGGGAACATATTAGACATTTGATAAGGAAAACTGGGTTCATTTTGTTTTTGTTTAGTTTGGAGTTTCTAATGGAAGAAAAGTCACATCTTTGTCTGTAACACGGCAGTAACTCTGGTGAATCAGCCAAAAAAAATCACTTTTATATTTGGACAGCTCTCATTCTCACACTGTGCATGAAAGAAAACTGCAGCTCACTGTATCTGAGTACTCATGAAAGAATCAAAACACAGCCATTGAGTGTGTTTACATGGACAGCAATATTCTGATATTAATCAGATTCAGGCAATACTGTATAAGTAACTGCCATGTAAACAGCTACCTTAATTTAAATAAGGTTGTAACTAATTATTAAGACATGCAGAACACCTTAATCAAAAAATAATGTCCTCTTTCGGGTTGAGTAGCCTCCACATACAGAAGTTGCAAAGCATTTGAGAATGACAAGTGCAAAGTAAAAATGAATAGCACTAAAATTAAGAAACTGTATATGAAGTATTGCCAAATTAAAAACAATACAACTGCATATGGTATTATTAGGCCAATGAACTTGTGTTTGGTGTTGTTGCAAGAAATTCAAGATGAAACACCAGAACAGGTGTTATGCTGTGTTTTGCATCCCTGCTGAGAAATGTTTTTTAGAAGAGTCCCAGAGGCAACTAAAGATATGTGCTAAGTCTATTTTGGTGCTCAGCCGCGACTAAGCCATGTTAATATACGGTAGATCAAGTTGGCATGAAGCCAAATACAAGAACGGTATAAGGAACCCAGTTTTAATCAGTTTTAAAAAAAACACCACATCATAAGTGGGCATCCCACTCGTACGTCAATATTACGTTAACTTTCGTAAACTGCAGGTGAACAGCTCAGAGAGTATTGGAGGAGATTTTTGCCATGTACGAGGAGAGGTTTAATTTAAGAGTCAAAAACACATTTTATTTGACATCACCCATTCTTTTTATAAGAATGATAGCAGCAAGGACGAGACGCGGGAAGACATATGCATCCTCTCTATATAGTGAATCTTCCTTCCTTGCCCCCAGCCAAACAGACCTCCCACCCTCCCTTGACCCACAACTTCCCTCTCACATCTCAATTGTCTCATCTTCCACCTCAGTCATGGATCCTCTCTCTGCTGCTCCATTGTTGTCTCCAACCATATGAGGAGATGCTGGGGTCCCCTCCACCTCCTGCCTGTCTGTGTCTAGCAGTCAGATGAAGAGGCAGCTGGAGAGACTGAATTGAATTGAACAGAATATATGTTTTTAAATGAACAAAGTGCCACGTGGTGTTCACGTGATCTGGAACTTTTAGGGTACACTTGTTATCTCAAGAATCCAGTTGAACAGGCGGTGCTCGGAAACGTACTACTTCTGAAATGCTCTCAGTGGGACCCAAGTGTCACGGAGCAAAACCAGAACCAGCCAGGCCCAAGCCCTCATTCTCACCTTGTGACCCGTTGATGCAGGTCTCTCCCCTTCTCTAAAAAAACATGCATGCATGCATTCATTATTTTCACCTGCTTCTTTCCATTTAGACTCACAGGAGTCTGCTGGACCCTATATTGCTGCTTTCTAAAAAAGTAAATACTCATGACATGCTGCACTATAATTAATTTAACAGATACTAAACCAAAATGAGGAGGAACTGTGTGAGAAACCTTAAAACTGCATTCCAGTGAAGCAACGTTTCAAAAAAGATTCCTCCACAAAATTCTCTCTCAACAATTAATCATCACACCTCCACCACCGTGCTTGTCAGTTGGAATGAAAGGTTATTGCTGATATGCTATGTTTGGCAAAAATTAAAAACATCGTGGCCAACTATCTCGACCCTTCAGAGTGGGCCAAAATTCCTTCATTATATGAGAATCTAATTGCTTCATACAGACGAAGCTAAAGCTGCGTCAGCGACTGAATCATGGAGTGCACTTAGTTTTTCCACTCACTGCTTCTCTGTTTTGTCTTTGTTAAATGGACACCGTCACCATGCATTGGCATGTGTTTTTGATCATCTGAGGTTGCATTTACAGACCTGGTAAGAGGAAGATGATTGTTCTGATTAATTAAACCTTAGAATTCAAAGCTTAATTTCCTCATATGAAGCCCTGCTGCTCCATATGGCGTCAACCTCAAATATTCAGTAGTGGTCGAGCCTTATTGCACTCACAACTGCATGATAACCTTTAGGTAATTTTGGTTAGACCACATGATTATTTATCTAAAACTTGTTAAAAGCTAAAATGGAAACATTGCTTATCTGCAATGTCACTATATGTCTGGTTTTTCTACAAATTCATCAGCTTTCTCTTCACTAAGTTTCTAATCAAACCGTTTTTGTACAAATCTGCAGCCTTTTGAAGTTTTGAAATTGTGGACAGACAAAATGAGATGTATATCTTAGGCTCACACCAGACTGTTTTTCTCCTGTCAAACCTCACCGACCAATCCAGCACACTCTCAACCCAGCACGCAGTGCTTTGAAAACGTGTCAGCCATACTTCCAAACTATGCCAATAACATCCGTACTGCACATGTGTGAGATTGACTGGATCTGGGCTGAATTATCTTTCAGGCTTCACCAAATGAGCGCTCCATATTCCTCACTGTGTGAGACTGGATCAGAAATCTTGTTTACATGCAAGCTCGAGGCAGACGGGGCCACAACACAGACAGCAGTGTCTCATCAAGATTTACCTACAGTTCCTGTCACTGCCGTTGTCCCGAAGCAGCTGCAACCTCACCACAAAACCACACTTCTGAATGCCAAGGACATTCTACGTTTCTCTCAAACAAAAACAGAGCTCCATATTATTCCTCACTACAATATCCTGATGCGGATGCTGTGATGAATTTAAGTTTTGTTTTGTTTTTTGGTGTTTAAATTGTTTAGTATTTGGCAGAAAGTGTTTCAGACCCTCACTGTCTGAACAGATGACACTTTGAACTTGTGAACTTGGAGCCTGGATTAACAACTGACCTGGGAGCAGCAGAGTCTGGGAAACTATAATTAAGGCTGATTAAAGAACATTCCTGTGTCTGTATCTGCATGTTAAGTGAGCTGTGGGAGGTTGTCAGAGAGGTGTCCCTATCAAATAAGCAATTTCAAAGCTGAGAAAGAAATATGGTCATGAAAAATGCAACAAGGCGCCACTCTGAAGTGATAGCTCACTGTAAATTTGCAGGAATTTGGACTAAAACACATATACATACACACACAAACAGGCAGGAGAATTGCAGAAAAGCATTCATATGCAAGCTCAAGTCAACATACTGTCAACCACAGCAAACTGAACAGAGAGGAAGACAGTTACAGTATGAATGCTTTGGAATGCTAGTCAGTCATTACTGCCATTATCCCTACGGTATCCACTGTATAATTAGCTAAAACAGGCAGCACTGTCTCTATAAATACTAGACTAAACAGCAGTAAACAAAAGGACAACCGCAGGCAGTAACCTCTCAGATTAGATTTCAGCTCTCTACCATAAACCCCAAAACATAGCAGCATCAACAGTAAGTGGAGCATTAGTGACAACAGCAGAAACAGAACTCAGCAGTTGGATGTCCATAATTAAACTGTGCTTAAAGTTATATAGCTCCGGAGGAATGTTAGCTTTGTTATGGTCATTGCTTTTTAATACATTGCAATCCTGTGGTTATATTCCTCGTCTGAGTCAAACTGGGTCAGAGAAAGCAGGAGCATCAAATCATGCAGGCTGCAGTTATAAAGTACAGGTGTTTATCAGGCTTGTCAGGTGATTAAAGCCAGGTGTGAAGTATGATCCATCTGTGGGTATTTATACAGTAAAACATTACATTTCTGTTTATTTTACAGTTACAACAGTACTTGATTACAGTGTCCTACATGTGCTAAAGGTCATGGAGTTTTGCACATGAGCTCATGCTTAAACAGGCCAACAGTGCTCAGACATTATTGACACTTTTCCTATGTTGTTATCACTTCAGAGGAAGCCATGCAGTGTAATTCAAAACATGAAAGTGTCAACCTGTTTCATTATTCAGCTTTAACAAGGCAAATGATAACCTGAGAGTTTGTGCTCCACGTAAAAGTATAAATTGCATGTTTTGAGATGTGCTCATTTCAGTGATCAGTTGAAATAAAAGTAAACTAAATGAAATAAAAATTGCACTGGATAACATCATAGGATGGGATGCTTCTTGACAATAATAATAGCATTAAGTGCAGCATTCAGGAATTGAACCCCCAACTTTTCAACTGGTGCAGACTCCACCTGAGCTATAGCCACCATGGTTTGATTAAGACACTTTATTTAAATATCATAGACTCTCTTGTCTATAGTTCTGCTTGAGCCTCCGCATGATCCCCCAGTCTGTTTTCATGGGTAACTTCCTCACCAAAGACTCTGTCAGAGATAGCTGCACCAGCATGGCACATCAGCAGTCTGTGCACTCGATTAAAATGAAACATAAATTGTCAGATAATGTAAGAGGGCAGAAATTACACATTACCATGTTGTTTTGTCCATGGTCACTGCTGGCTGTTCACAGGATAATTGAATACTGACATGTTTCTTTATGGACTACGTAGTGAATGTAGTCAACATAAACAGCAACATTAGTAATCTACTGCAACTGAAAACTTTAACAATTGTGAACCCAATTCATAACCAAATTTATGGCTAAATGAGTATAGGATGTGTGAAAGCAAAGCTGCTATTGGTCAAAGATCTTCTGGAATATGTAGTATTTTAACATCCTTAAGCAGCACAAAGGAAATTTTCCAATTTTTACCTCAACAGGTCTGAGCAGGAAGGTCAAGTCACTTTTATGACACTGTTTCAAATTTACTCTGTCACTCATTCGGGTTCTCTTTCATCATTACTTTCTAAAGTCTGTAGTTCACCTCTGCCATGATGTCCAAGAGACTCTGTGCGATAGCTTCATGCTGATGCTGATGTACTAATGGTGCCTTAAACTGCAGGAGACCACCAGGACGGGAGGGCAGAGTTACTGTGGTTGGTTTTTGCTGATACCTGTTCTGATTGACAGTTCTTCTTGAAAATGAGCAAATACTCCTTCAGATGAAGTTAAAACCAATATTTTATAATAAAAAAAAAAGTAAAATATGCTTTAACTTTGTTTCTTTGAGAACAAAGGAGGTGTCACGCTGCTGTTGTGTGGGCGCACACACAGAAGTTTGATCTGCATTACAGTGCATTAATTCCATCCAAGAGGCACCAAATACACATCCTCTGATTAAATGTATGAGTGCTGTTGCTTTGTAAGTGAGGTTTGGCAAAGTTATTTGTGGATAATGACATGTAATTGATCACTGAAATTAATTAGACTGAACTGTACTGTATTTAATTGGACTGTATTCCGCTTGCTTCCTTTCTGTGTAAAGCACTTCGAGATTACTTTTGCTGTGAATTAGTGCTACACATCCAGCATCATCCGTCCATTAAACATACCTATTTCTTCCTGTTCAGTGTCGCAGGGGTCTGATGGAGTCTATCTTCTTGACTTTTGTGTGAAAGGTAGACATACACCCCAGAGAGATATAGACTCACTGGCCACTTTATTAGGTACACCTTGTTAGTACCGGGTTGGACCTCCTTTTACCTTCAGAACTGCCGTAATCCTTCGTGCCATAGATTCAACAAGGTACTGGAAACATTCCTCAGAGAGTTTGGTCCATATTGACATGACAGCATCACGCAGTTGCTGCAGATTTGTCAGCTGCACATCCATGATGTGAATCACCCGTTTCACCACATCCTAAAGCTGCTCTGTTGGATTGAGATCTGGTGACTGTGGAGGCCATTTGAGTCCAGTGAACTCATTGTCATGTTTAAGAAACAAGTCTGAGATGGTTCGCGCTTTATGACATGGCGCGTTATCCTGCTGGAAGTAGCTATCGGAAGATGGGTGGCGTTGACATGATCCTCAATTGGTACTAATGGGCCCAAAGTGTGCCAGGAAAATATCCCCCCCACCATTACACCACCACCAGCAGCAGCCTGAACCGTTGATACGAGGCAGGATGGATCCATGTTTTCATGTTGTTGACGCCAAATTCTGACCCTACCATCCCAGTGTCGCAGCAGAAATCGAGACTCATCAGAATGCAATATTTTTCCAATCTTCTATTGTCCAATTTTTAAATTTAAAAAATCAAAACTTTATTCGTTATTTTATGACTTTCCACATTTTCACTTTTTTCTTTTTTTTTTAATTGGAAACATACAATGCATTATAAATACAACGTTTCAAATGAAATTCAGGTAACAATAAATAACCCCAATAAAGAATAAACATCTCTCCTTTGCATAAAGCTAATTGAGAAGGCATATATGGCTATATTCTAAAGTTGGTCATCATGGTGGTACTCAGAGAGCTGAACCGTTTCTCATGTGGTACACAGAATTAAAAGTTTAAGAACCACTGATTTAGCACTTTTCATACACATAAAATGCAACACAAAGTGCTTCACAAATTAAAATCAGACATAAAACAGGAACAAAACACATAATAAAAACCCGTCCCCCTCACCCCCGCACATATAACTGCACACACACGCACTCACAGCACAAAGTAAAAAGTTTAAGTAACATGGCCGGGCAATGAGGATCCAGGTGAGGAGGAACCACCTATGGGAGGCCATCCACACCGAGAGGTGCCACAGCCTGCGGCCATGGGGAGCGGCGTCCCAGAGACCACATCAACCCAGAAAGACCAGGGTGGACTCTATACATTGTATAGGGGGCGGTCGCCCAGGGCCCCGCGCTGTGACGTACCTATGACGGGCCTCACACTTCACCAATAGGTCAATAGTTTATCCTGAAAAGGGCCTCGCATCTCAAGTCTGCCCCGGGCCCCGCCCCCCCCCTTGCGACGGCCCTGCTGCCATGTGATTGGCAGATTAGAAATTTGCGTTAACGAGTAGTTGGAAGGTGTACCTAATAAAGTGGCCGGTAAGTGTCGACTGAATGGAACTGAAAGCAAACAAACAAAAAAAAAAAATCATGACAGTCATATGGGCGATCTTAATGAATTGCATTTATTTAGCACTTTTAAGCTATCAGATTGGACTGTGTATCATAAAACAGTTTCTGTCATGCTCAGTGTGATTGCCTCTTCACAAGTACCAATGATACCTTCCCATCAGGTGTTTTATTTACACATACGGCATATGGTGCAATTTTCAGCGATGGAAATTAAAGTCTAACGACAGAAAAAGTGACACATTTCAAACCATACAAGATGTGTATTTTCCCTTTTTTTAATGTGATAAAGAGTGAAATTATAATTTCAGTACATGCATTTCTAATAAATGTCATTTACCACAGATTGAGTAATTGAGTAAAGTTCATCAATGGACCTTGAAACTAGTTCAAAGGTCCCTGAAGACTGTGTGCACCAGATCCAACACGTTCCAAAAGAAATTGAAATACATTATCCATGAATAATTGCAATGTAGCAGTAATACACATTCCATTAACAGCATGGACACAAAAGACCTCAAGTACAAATAAATTGAGGAAACGGATCGCAATACATTGTTTAGAGAAAAGTCAGAGCATGCATTCTTGTTTGTTATTTCACAAAAGGTGTGCTGGGAAATCCTGGTATAAATTTACAGATGAACAGCCTTGTTTCCCTGTGCTCTCTGCAGATAATATATGTTGGTGACAGGGTTGTTGCTGGTTATTCATGTGTGCATTTGCAAGCAGGTGTGCTTGTTGGTTGCTGTGTCCTCCTTAATTAGGTCTGTATGTCTGCTTCACTTCTGTTGTCATCTTCCTTACAATTTCAGAGCTAATTTAACATTTTCCAAGCTAATCCTACTTTACAACATGTGTTATGCAAGTCAAGGTTGTGTGGTTCTTGCTTGCCCACATGACCTTGCAAATCTCAAAACTAAACCGAGTTATTTATTAGAAATCTGAAGTAAGGCAATCCATACTGGATCACTGTGATTATAAATTTAATATAAAAACAAGCCACCAACATGCTTGAATTGGTAAATACTGCAGAATGATATGACTTTCGCTGGAGCTGACTGCTGGAAACATTAATTTCACAAACACTGTGCAGCAAAGCTGGTCTGCAGGAAACATACTTGAGCTAAGCGTCTGCCTCTCGCAGACGTTTTATTATGTTTTTTTATGACCCAAGTCATAAACAGCACATGACTTCATAAGCTGTATTGAAGAAGGTTCGTCCAAAATAACAACAATAAAATCCAGCAATGGGAAACAGCCTTTGGATAACTCAAAATAAAAGGCACTGGCCAAAAAAAAAAAATTAAAGGAACTTTAAAAAAGAGAAAGGTTCATAGTACTTTCCATAGAGAAATAAATTCTTTATGCTACTGTTCAAATACATTTTGGATGATATTCAGTTTTCTGGTCTAGTGAGGTTCACCCCATCATGCACTGACCACATTTTTTGTAGACATTTCTCATCTGGTCAGGATACCACATGGGTAGTCTGCATTCTCAGGAAAATGCCTTTATATGCACGCACGCAAGCACACACACACACATATACACACACATACTTTAATATGGGTTATTTGAAATGTAATCAATATCCTATAGTGTAGAATTTATATTGAGACATTTACATTTATCCATCCATCCATCCATCCATCATCTATGCCTGCTTTATCCTCTGCAGGGTCATGGGGATCTGCTGGAGTCTATCCCAGCTCTCTTCGGGTGAAAGGCAGGGGTACACCCTGGACAGGTCGCCAGTCCATCGCAGGGCCACATGTAGACGAACAACCACACACATTCACAATCACTCCTACAGGCAATTTAGAATCACCAATTAACCAAACATGCATGTCTTTGGACTGTGGGAGGAAGCCAGAGTACCCGGAGGAAACCCATGCAAGCACGAGGAGAACATACAAACTCCACACAGAAAGACCCCTGCTGAAGTTCAAACCAGGAACCGTCTTGCCGTGCAGTGCTGTTAGCCCTGTGAGGCAACAGTGCTAACCACCAAGCCACCGTGCTGCCCCATTTACATTTATATTTTGCTATATTATAAAGAAATGAATGAACTTCGACCATAGACTCATAACTCAGCTTCTCAGGCTTCAATGTGAGTGGCAGTCAAAGTGAGGCTATACAACCTAAATGAACACCAGTCCGCAGTGATCCCTTAGTTTTCGCGGTTAATGGGGACCGGCACCCCCCCCGCGACAATCAAAATCCGCGAACTGGAGCCGTAGCCCCCCGAGCCTAAATAATGTGTTTAAAATATGTTTAAACACCGCAAAAAAGTAGCGAGACACTGCAGTGACACAAGACAAAGGCTAAACTGTGGTCTTTCTGTTTCCCTCACAGCCTCTGGTCTCCGAACTGTAGTAAATGTGTCTCGGCCAATCAGAGCACAGGATTCTAGAGTGCTGGGCCGTCTGCGTTTCTCATGTTGCTTACAGGAGGCTGTGAGTCATTGTTTGATGTACTCATCTGCTGTGGGGTGGATTTTCGCATAATTTCAGCGATTATTTCTTGATTTTTTTATTATAATATATTTCTGAAAAAAATCCACGAAGCACTAATACCGCGGTACTCAAACCGCGAAGTGGCAAGGGATCACTGTAGTCACAAATGGAGGCAGGCCAATGACAAGCAAGTTGGAGGAAAAACTGATTGTTGCCATGGGCAGTCCGCCTGTTTTATATGATCAGTCATTGTAGTTATATTGTGACACAAACCTCAGAAGAAAAGCCAGGAGAGAAGTGTAAGAAACAGTGGGTAAATCTGGTAAATGTATAGCATTTTTATGATTGTAGACAAGACAAGGCAAGGTAAGGTTTTTTGTATAGCACATTTCATGTACAAAACAATTCAAAGTGCTTCACATAAAATATTAAAAGCATTGCAGAAAAAAGGCATTAAAGTAAAAGAATAAAAGCATAAAAACCAAGAAAACTGTAAAAAGAGATTTAAAAAGGCTGTGCAGATTTAAGCTCCTGAATAATGTGTCATCAGCGTAGCTATGGAAACTAATATTGTTGTTCTTTATAACCTGGGCCAGTGGGAGCATGTAGATGTTTTACTAGAAGAGACCCCAGGATGGAACCCTGGGGAATGCCACATGTAATTTTTGTCTGGTCAGATGTAAAGTTGCCTACTGACACAAAGTACTTCAAGGTACGTTTTAAACCAGTTCAGTGCAGCACCAGTGAGACCCACCCAGTTCTCCAGTCATTGGAGTAATAAAATGTGATCAACTGTATCAAATGCAGCGCTGAGATCCAGTGTCTATATTCAGACATATGTCATTCATGACTTTGGTCAGAGCAGTCTCTGAAGACATCATAGCAGTTGTTTTTTCTTAGAAAGTCATTTATTTGAATTAAAAAACAGCCTTTGCAATTATTTTACTTAAAAATGGAAGATTGGACATTGGAGTGTAGTTGTTCATCTGTGTTTTGTCTAGATTGTCTCTTTTTAGCAGGAGTTTTTGACCTCCGCTAAAGAGGTTATGTTTTTAGAGGCATTTATCTGTCTGTCTGTTTGTCTGTGTACAAGATAACTCAAAAAGTTAAGGATGGATTTTGATGAAATTTTCAGGACTTGTCAGAAATCTGAAAAGGAAGAACTGATTTCATTTTTGGGTGTGATCTGGAAGAAATCCTGGATTCTGGATCACTTTCAAATTTTCGATAACATTGCGGCCAAAAATTTTGTTTCTCAACATCTCTGTTAATTATTGCCCAAAACTCATGAAATTTGACTCAGGAATTGACATTGGGAACCTCTATCAAATTTGAAAGGCTGACCTGGATCTGATCCAGAACACGGATTTTATTGCAATCTGCAAATCGCTATACAAGGGAACTGTTGCACTTGACGAAGGTCTGCACTCTCCGAGTGCTTTTCTAGTTATAGCTGTTTTCAGTGGATCTAGCAAAACACCCCACATTAAAGATGTGTTCACAATCTGTAGCAGATCTATCTCCAAGATCTTCGAGGCCTTTTTGAGAAAAAAAAGGGCTGTATTGTGCGACAATAAAGAAAGAGCTATTTTTCTGTACTGCATGTAAACTTGTACCTAGCTTTTCTTAATATCACAGACAAACTGTCCAAGCAGAGCTCTCTCAAACTGGTTTCATGCAACATAATTTTCAGTCGGATAGTCATCGGTTTGTTTGGATTACAGGGCTCAGTTTTTTTGTAATCTGGGGCCTTAAAGTCACTCCCTATTTAATTTACATGATTGATCGGAGGATCGCACATTATGGGATCTGACACATTGGCAATATAAATAAAACACACATGGAAAATGAGGCATAACTATACACAAAACACAGTTGATTATTTGAAAATGGACTGAGGGGGAAAACAAACTGCAAGCTATTTGTGTTATGATTTGTTCAGAACATGTGTGAAAAAAGAAAAGACAAAGAGCTTGTGTAAAGGGATGTATTAGCACATGCAGGTAGCAGAGATTGCCTGTGATAAAGTGGAGCAATAAAGTTTTTGTTGCCTGGTTTATTGTGATATGGTTATTCTGTGCACTTTCCCCTTGCTTTGCTAATTTTCTCTTCTGGACTTCTTTCCTCATGGTGACCTCACCCTGTGCCTTGCTCTCTTATTGGTTGTATATTTGGTTAGTTGTATATCTGTTGGCCCTCTGTAATCACAATGCGACACGTCAGCAAACATCATTGTCGAGTCTTTGAGTTGTTAACACATAAGGATCTTGTTATGAATCCCGACTGCTGACCCCCTGCCAATCCAAATGCAAGATCTGAGATTGGCAAATTAAGCTTAAAATGGTCTCATGTGACAAAGACCCCCCCCCCCCCCCCCCCACCCCCCCCCCCCCCCCCCCCCCCTTCCCAAAAGCCGCATCACATCATTGTCAATTGCCCACCATTACCATAACTACAAAGGGACTGTGTCAAAACTGTGTCAGACCTAAAAAATAATTTTCTTTAGCACCTAGTTGGAAGAAGTTTTATCAGTTGTTTAAAGTTATTACAAAAACATCAGCAAGGGACATAAAGGTTAGTCCCAAATTGTTACCTGCCAAGACAACCTTAATACTAGTGGACTCCACACTTGGCATGTAAACAAAATAATGGCCCTCTAGTTACTCAGAAGAACATGAAAGTGGTTTAATAGTATATTAACGTTAGATACGTTACAAAACTTAGATGAAACACCTTTACTTAATATTTTAATTTAAGTTGTGATAGCATTTATCTGTACTAAAAGTGGCAGGGAGGCTTTTAAGTTGAATCAGCACTGGGGTTTTACAATGCAAATCTGCTTCCAAAGTTACAGCTATAACTACCCTGATCTCATCTTCCTCTCTTAAAGAACAAAACCGCACCCCAGAGTTTAACAGGGTAATAAAACACACAGATGTGCAGGCATGTGCTCTTAACAAAGCAGCGAATGCTCAGGTGTCATTACCTCCATAGTAAATGTTTTTGGTCAGACTTGCTCCAGATTACATCAGTCTCTTCTGTTGCTGTTCAGTGAAGGTCAGGATTGTTCTGAGATCACCTCCACTGAATGAAAATCCTCAAGAACTTTCCGGTTGGAGTGCAGACCCATCTGTGTCAGCAATGTGTCTGGTCTGGCAGACCCAGTCTTGGTTAGGCACGCGCAGCTATATTTTACGTGCTCATTTCTGGATCTTTACAACTTAAATCCACAACCTTGGAACCCAAGCCTTCTGAAAGCATGTTGGCTGAACATCACACAGGAAACTGGCCTAGTAGTCTCACACACACACACACACACACACATAACTTGGAATTTTAGAGACAAGGATGAAGAAAAACATGGTCGAGTAAGGGAGGAGTAACAAAGGAAATGCAAAAAAAAAGAAACAAAAGGAAGAGAGATAGCAAGAGACTACATCTGCAATGAACTTTATAGCCTATGCTGCCACGTCAACAGAAGGCAGACAACTTGCCAACATTAGGGTGAAGAAAAGAGGACTCACGCCTCTTTCTTCTCTCTTCTTTCTCCGTGTGAACAAACGTCATCAACTAACAAAAGAAAACATTTGGCCAGCTGCTGAAATTTTTCCTCTTTTAATAAAAAATAGTTCAAGACCTCAGAAGGAAAATTGCTCTTGGAAGGCCCTTGATGTTGTCTTCCAACATCTAAACTCTCATTTCAAACAATTTAACTACAATGGATTGAAGGCAGTATGTTTTTAAAGCGCCTAATTTCCATCTGAGCAGAGTCAGGTGAGATTTATAATTGTTCGTCACAGTCCATTTCAAGGAAATAAAGGACTTTGTGCCCTTTTGCATACAAGTTCTACTCTGTTTTTTTTAAATCAAGTCTCCGTCTTCAGCTAAAAACTGAACACAACACTACTGTTATAATGATGTTATAATGTTCTACGGAATTTCACATTATCTCATTACTTTTGGCTGCTGTCTTTCATGTCTGTTCATGGCCTGCATGCTTTTGTGGGTGCGTTTCTCCAGTTTATTAATTGGTTTATTGTGTGTGGTGCAATTTTAAGGAGAAATGGTAGTTCATTACCCTAAAGGTCTGTGAACTGGTAGCTTGTTGGTGTTGGAGTTCACCTCTAATAAATGTTCTTTCCAGTATGGGCCAAAAAGTGTGAATGAAGAAGGAAAAAGTAGGTATGACAATAATCAAAAGCTGCACCCTTCTCATCAGTATTGTCTATTTTTCACAGTGATAAAACAACAAACATTCTGCTCTTACCCAGATCAAGGCCTGCAAAGTTTGAAAGATTTTAGCTGCTGATTTGAGATAACCCAGACTAGCAGAGGGAGGATCACTGTCCAGATTTTATGTTTATCTAAGATGTTCAATGTGACGTAGGCTGGTACAGCTTTTCGATCCACTTGTGTTTCCAGCTGTTTTTTTTTTTTTTATCACAGGCTGATACAGACTACAGAGGTAGAAGGAGCATTTTGAAGTTGAGCATGCAAGTGTAACTTGAACTGACCTATGGTAATTTTAAAAAAAAAATTGTTGAAGGAGATCTTTAAGGAGAAAATGTGAAAAAAAAATCATAATTTCAAAAAAAGGAAATAAATAATAAATGACAAACGCAACAACAAAAGAGCAAAAACAACCCACCCATACTGTCTGTTAGCATGTCGCTAACAGATCACAGATGTACTGTAGTACAGGCTATGTCAAATGGTCTTATGTATAAAACTGATTTTTTGTCCATCAGATTTAGTTTATTTATTTAGTGTTAATAAATAAAGAATGCATATTGAATTCTATCATCAATAAAGAATTTGAAAGGAAGCTCCCGTGATCATTTCATCTCAGTCTTCCAATCAAGCACATAGTCTGGCTTTTGTTTATATCCGAATTATCTGTATTGGCATGCACTGAACTTTAAGGATCACTTTAAATTACACAGACTAAAAAGGCATCAAAGGCACACCCTAACAGCATCAATGTATGAGTAAAATCAGTAACATGATTTAGCAAAGAGCAACAGTTATGAGCAGATATCATTTTGTGCATGCTCCTTTTGCACTGTGCAGTGATCCCACTGAATAAAAAATGTACCAGCTGTATGTATATCTCTGTTGGTCTTTAATTTAGTGGCAGCACCCTAAATGATGATTAAGAATTAACTAAATTAGTGTGCAGGATGGTGAACAGTACTTGCTATTCATTTAGACTCTTGTTAAAACTTACCTGTATCAGGCTCATCAAACATGTAGGAAAAGATACCTCCAGCAGTTGATGTAATCATTTTTCTCAGGTTAAACCACAGGTGCAAATGAGGTCACGCTACTTTCTTCCATCACATAGGTGTTTAACACCAAGTTAAACTCTAAACTAGAGCTAAGAGCCAGGGCTAGCAATGGTGCAAACGACATTCAAGTCAATTCATTTCAATTCAAAAACACTATCTGTTCCCAGAGGGCAATTTAAGGCACAAAGTGTTGTGAAATAAAGAACAAGAAGTTACAAACATCTGTAGACCAAGAATGATACTAACAATGATATTTCATTTTTATGGAAATCCAGAGACAGTATTTCTTGTTTATGATTGGACAGAACCGTCTGGGATGGTCTGATGTGATATGCAGTTTTACATATTTTACATGAGCTGTAACTGCAATATGTTGCTCCTGCATCTATTCTATTGTTTGGAATCTTCTTTAAATAAATAAAGCTGCCTTGCATTGCCTTTCCACTCTCACCAGACACCTTGAAGAAGCTGTATAGCCCTTTTTTGAAAAGTTAACATCTTATTTTGGGATATTGATGTCAAAGACATGCTTTAATACAAAATACTATAGAGCTACAGTACAAAGGGTCCCTTTTCACCCATGTTTTTACAATTCTGTTCATAGCAGCCAACTTTAAGGGTAGAATTAGCCCTTTTTTCAACAGCCTGTTAATATTGTTGTTACAGCACTAACACCATTGTGCTACCTTCTTCTGAGATACTGGCAAAGCAGTATGATGTGAAGTTAGGTGGAGATACAGATGAGAAGGATGGATGATTCTAGTCTTATTTGAGTCAGTGATGCTTCACTGCCCTGCAAATCTAAGATGATCACTGAATGAAACATCTTAAGACGTTCCAAAACAAAGTGAGTTGAGTGATAGAGAGCTTTGGATTTGCTACTTTAGACATGCAAATGTGTGCTGTCAAGGATGGAAAATTATCTTTCTTAAAATATGACCCCTTTAAACTAAGAACACTTCAGGTTATCTTAAACTGTTTCTTCTTTCAAATATCGTTTCCAAATTTTTTGCATAACATGGTTAATGCTCAACAAAAGCCATCTGCTGCATGTGGATCTGCTGATTAATTTGAATATTTGTAAAGTTTCACCAAAGACAGAGAGAAAACACTTTGATTAATGGACGGAACATGGTTTACCACCATTTTATCAAATTACTGCACTGGAAGTACAACGACATTCCTGAATGTTTTTGTCTTTTTTTTTTTTTTTGCGTTCAGTGGCCAGTTTTGGTTACCTTGTAAATCATGACAAACATGTTATCATACCTGAGCCTAGCCAAAGCAGGAAAGACATTAAACCTAGTGTCACCTCAGGTTAGGAAGAGCAATGAGCATTTATGCTCTTTAGCTGGAACAAGTAAGCCTACAGTTCATGAATATTCTTATGTGATTCCCCGAGGGGATTTAGAAAGTTTATTGAACTGAACTGCACTAAATGTGGGGATGAATCAAAATATGTCATAGTTAAAAACGTGTGTTTTTGTGAGAGGGGGCTATTTATTCTACTTGTATTTGGAGGTTGTGTCCCTGTGAAATCAGTTCTTGATCCAGCCAATGATAATCAGTTGTTGGTGACGGAACAACCAGCAATGGTACATGAGATCGTGACTACCCATTTGACCTGTGTGCGACAGTAATCTATTAGTCATTGATCAGCTCGTGCCTCAGCCAGCCATTAGCGGGGCTAAACTGCCAACTCGCATGCTAACAACTTACTACAACGTCTGCCCCTATTCTTTCTACCATGCTGAAACTGGATAAATGAATTACTGATTTGGCTTGAATTCTTCTCCTTTTTTTTTTAAAAAAAAATTTATTGTAGATTGTGTGGTGCACTACCACCAACTGTGTACTTGCCATTAGTGCAGTCTGAATGTTAGCTGTCAGCCTTGGCTGAAGATTTGCAGTATGTTATTATTTACCCTTGCAGAGCACATCTCATTAACTTTTCAGGATGAAAAGTTATTTTTCCTTTCCAGGTTTTTAAGTTGGAGAAATACAACCCCAGATGACCAACAGCACATGACTTACATCATCACATCTTTTTTTTCTTTAGAATAAATACAGAAGCAGGGTGTAAACGACCACATCCCATGATTCAATAGTGTCTTGAAATACCTGTCAGCAAGAACTTTTTTCTGTGTTACTTTATCACATCATTGTGAAAGAATTTGGACTGGAGCCAGTCCCAGCTGTTGCTCACACTCATCTCTATGGACTGCTCAGAATCATCAGTCAACCCAACAAGTGTGTTTTTGGACTAAAGGAGAAAGTGCAGTACTGGAGAAACCCAACACTAGTGTTGGTACAACATGCGCACAAATGTACATATACACAGAAAGACCCCCAGCTGGGATCCAACAACTGCACCCCTTTGTTGCCCAAAGTACTAGATATGAAAGTGGCAAATCAATTTTTTCTTTTTCGTTTTTAAATGAAGCCATTTTTTTCACTGTTTGACCGTGTTTTAAATGTGTTTCCCTGATTGACCTGGTTTGGATCAAATGATTTTATAATATCTTTACTTCAAGAAGATGTGCTTTCTTGCTCACGTGTTACTTGAAACAACTATCTGCAGTCATACATTCATGAAAGAGAATCAATAGTTGTGTCCTTGGTACATAAACATATATTTTAACCACACAGTATGAAGACCTTTATTGAATGCTCTCACTAACTTGGAAACATTATAAAAATATTTTTAATACATTAAGAAAAAAGATTATGTGTGTATTTATATATAAAATATATATTAAAGGAAAATATCTGGACATCTGTGCTGACAGTTCAGGAGTACAAAGAAGTTTGACAAGGATTGTAGGAATATCAATACATCCTTCATCCACAGACTCAACAAAAACGCAGCCAAGGTGCAGCTGAGCTGACTAACACCAGTTGTACTTTTTTGCAACTTGGCCTTTTCAAGAGAGCAATAATCAATTAATACATCTACTAAAGTGTCACATCATGTCTTTATTGAGTAACATCTGCACACCTTGATGTATTTTGCACCTGGACTAGACCAGCAAACCAAACATCAATAAAGATCAGGTGGGGTTAAAAAAAAAAAGGATTAATTAATTAATTAAATCATCTTGCGAGTGAAAGCAAAACTTTTTTGTTGCACTTAGTGTTAAACTGGGGGAGTGTAAGGAACATACGGGCAGTTATTAGAAGGTTTATTTATCTGTTATATTTGCTAATTTCTAAGAGCTCACTGTGACATTTTAACAGTTCGTTCTGTCTGAACATTAGGCTGAAACCCACAGCTAATTTCTTGCAATGATATACAACAGAGGAAAAAAAAAAAGCACATCCTCAAATCTATCAAGCTGGAATCAGTTTTGGCTTTTACTCTTTTTGTCAGTTTGATTAAATAGTTCACATAATTACTTAATCTGTAGTCAAAGCTACTGTGAGCTATCTTTTTATTAAACAAGCAAGTACACAAAAAGCTAATCCAGCAACACAGGGAACTCCATAAGTGTCAACGCTGTCAAAAGTAAACCTATGAAAATAAATTAGCAATTGCTATGTAGTACACAACACGTTGTAAACACTATTTACTCAATTAACCCCCTGCCCCCTTGATTTTGAGTAGCTCGTCATGTCAGCATTAAAATGCATTTCATTTTCAAATCATAAATGGCAGGAGGTTCAATTTGCTTTAATTGAATAAAAAGGCTTGTAGTTGACTAAAGCACTTTTATAGAACACATGTCCTTAGGTCGTTTTTGATAAACTGCAGTATCATTGCAACTCACTCTTAATACTTATTCATGTATTTTAAAATGATTGTACTATTAAAGCAAATTACACTCCAGAAGATGTTGTTTTTAAGAGAAAAGTCCAAACCATTTGAAAGCTGTAAATGTCACTCAGCTGTCAGTGGAGAACATGGCTAGACCTGTCCGAAGATGGTACTTTGGCGCCACCACGTGGCCACAAATAATACTACAATCACCGTCATCCCCAGTCTGTTGATGGTAAACGTTCAACTTCAGTGACTCCGAGTGGGTGTCTGTTCATGTGCCATTCAGGCACAAAATGTTCAGTCATGAAGCAACACCTGAGGTGTTCGTGTACATTTTAAGATTCTGAGTGTACTTTCTGACTTGGTGGCTTCAAATAAGACCGTTTTCTAAACCCAGCAGTTTGGAAAAGTGTGTAAATCTTAAGCCAACAGCCATTGATATTTGTATACTTTAATGAAGCTCATTTAAAGGTTTAGTTGGAAGGAAATCTGCATACTCTCGGGTCACATATTTCAGCCTCCAGCAGCTGTTTGAAAAGTGTGCGTGCATGTTTTCCATGTCAGTTAAAAATCAGTATAATGTCAGGATCCTACAATAGTATTTCCTAGGTGGTTAAGTGGGTAAACTCTCATATGGTGGTTTGTGGATTCAATTTCCAGTGTTGTAATATGTTGTTGTGTCCCTTTTTAGTCATTGCTTTCTCTCTATCCAATAAAAGCCACTAGAAAATCTTTTAAAAAGATTCTGATATGACATATAAAACATAACCTGCTAACTACTGTTGACCAGATGGTGACTAATCTACTCTGTTGGGTTCATAAATGTGTAAATCTGATTCTGATGGAGTCAGTGCCTCAGCAGCCATGAATCTCACCAAACTGATTGTCACTGGTTATAAGACATTATTTAGGTTTACAGATCAGAAAGTTTTCATTTCAAATTGAAAAGAAATGTTTTTAATAAATGTATGGTTGATAAAGCTACTTGACTATCTTTGAGTATTTTTGCAGTAATAACAAGAGGCCGGTAGGGCGTCCTCTCTTTGGGTTTTTGGGTCACTCTAGCATAATATTAAAACTATAAAATGTGTCAAGCAGGTTAATTCTTACACAGAATAGAGCTAAAAGGCTAAAAATGCAATGGGATTTAGGAAAACCAAATCTGTTTTATTCCTTTTGTCTGTAGCCTAGGTATCAAATAATATGTTTATCCAGAGCATTAGAATTTTGGAGGTACAGATTTAATGGCTCTCACTCCCAGTAATGCTAATAAATAAATGTTAATCAACCATATGTGATATAGATGTAGAGTTTCTTTTCTGTTTAAAATGCAAGCATATAAGTAACTATAAAACAGGAGTATAAAATATATAAATAGTTTGTATGTGTGGGTGTCATTATGACAATGACAAAATACATCACTACATTCCCCCTGAAGTGCTCAGTGTGCGTATTAGGTCAATTATATAAGAATTTAAAAAAAAACATGTTTGGCGGGTCCAAATTAACAAAGAATAACACAAAACCGTAAAAATTACTTCTGTAATCAAAAACATGATTATTGACAAAAGTAGCCGCAGGGAAGATCAGAGAGAAAAAAAACAAGGAGGAAAGAGCAGGCAGGACAAAGAGAACAGATATAGAATTTATTTTCAATATCCATTGCAAAGAATAAGAGGTGACACGGCTTGAAACAGATAATACAGAATTTATTTTCAACCAGAAGTAGGAAAATACATAGGTAGGTGTAAAGGAAACAAGCAGAACCTGTAGTCAAAAAGGAAAAATAAAGAATAAAACTAGTCCGAAAAAAAAAAAAAAAAGAATCAAGAGGACGGCTAAGGGGTACAACAGAAAGCATTGTTTACCATTCAGTTTAATTTTAAAACAGTATGTGTTGATTTGAAAACAGCTGCCTTGATTTCTCATCTGGGTTAATGGACATTCTAAAACGTTGTGCAAGTGTTCCTTTTTTTTGTTTTTTTTTGCTGGTATTTCATGAATGGTAAACAATAGTTGGTCCAGTGCATTAACACAGTGACACAGATCAATATATGTACTCAGCTGACTACAGAGACAATCCTGATCATTGAACAACTACCACTAAATTGGCAGGGTGAAGATGAGAAAATATACAAAATAAATGGATTAAAAGATGTAAAAATGCGCTCAGGTATTTATGTCTAGAAGATTAAAGATGGAGAGTTTAAATAAAAAGAAAATGCCTGTTTAAAAGTTTTGAAAGTAGCTACATTTTCCAGATAAAAACTGAAAAGAAAAAAAAAAAAACAAAGCTGAATGACAATGTTTCTGGTTATTATTGCCAAGTTTAGTTTGTGGATTGAGAAACTAACCACAGTGAAAAGCATGATTATGGATGTTAATGTGGTTCAAGGAAAAGGACAAAAGTACCTTGCTTTCCTTACAGCCCTACTTTTCATGGAAACAACGTGTGACTGGTTGGTGCAGGAAGTCGCTCTACAACAGAACTGAACTACAAGCAGCTTTGGTGTGCACCGTTACAAAGAGATGCAGCCAGGAGAGGAGAAACAAAACCACTCTACACCTAACAAGCAAACTAAAAAAAATAAACAATGCAATAGTGAAATAATAATAATAATAATAATAATAATAATAATAATGTGATCACTCACTAGAGCTTACAGCGTTCCATAATTCAGCTCTGATTTGACAGATATCAGAGGAAACGGGAAAGAGGAGTGTCAAAACCAAAAAGGTATGAGTTAACTCAGTGACTATCAACAGCAGCTAGCTAGTTTAACAGATTTAACCACTGTAATGCACAAGAACAGAATGAGATGGACTAGAAGTACTCAAAAATCATCACAGGACCAGTCTAGTGGCACATCATTAGCTTTGTCATAACAAACACGTTTTACACCTGTCCAACAGTGTTCCACAGAACTGTGCAGCCACCAGTGAGACAGCTCTGATGCCCCAGCCTACAGGGGCCAGCACTGTCCAACTAGTGCCATACAACATCCAAAATAAAGCTGAATAGTTTTTGTTTTTTTTTTCCTTTTTTTTCCTTTTTTTTCTTAAAAAAAATCCCTGTGTTGAGATTTAACTGATGTCAACGATGCAGGTTCTTTTCAGGCTCAAGACTCAATTCTGAGGCATCATCAGGAACATTCAACTTCAACCCGTCAAGACAACGTCATTCATCATGATTTCTACAGAGGATTTGGTTTGTGATGGGAGGGGTAAACGGGAGAGAAGTGTTGGGTGAAGGTAAAAACAATGCAGCAAACATAACACCATCAAATTCATGATTTACACATCAACAGCACGATCCAATATCTTTTTAGAAAGGAAACATGGGATACATCTTTTATTCACACTTTACAAAAAAAAGCTACCCTTTATATCTACTACAATACTAATGCCATTCAGAAAAAAAAAATAAAATAAAAATCAAACTGGACACATTGATTTTCATTGGGGTGAGAGGGATAATGAGGGGAAAAAAAGTGGGAAGGGTGGGGACTTTGATCTGAAGAATAAATTTATACTTTCTACTTGCTTTAAAATGTCACTTCAATAGATTAAGTAATGAAATTCTTACTTATTCATACAAGTGGACAGAGAGTGAGGGGAGCTGCACCTGAATCTGCTAAGTGCTCATCATCCATGTGAAAGCGTGACACTTGAAATAATTACGTCGTTACTGAGATTTCTCTTTGGGATGTATCAAATCGGATTCATAGCAATGGGCTAGCTTGGACTTCAGAAAGCCCACTGACCCTCATCCCTTGTTCACTCAAAAACAAAGTGGGACCTCCACCCTTTCCAATGCAAAGTTAGGGGGTCCACAAATGGCACTATAGATGCAGTGACAAGGGTAGACAAACTATACAAAGCAGTTGGGCAAAGGGCTTTAAAAGACAGTATAGTTGTTAAGTAAAGTCTTGGGAGGTTAATGGTGGGGATGATGGACAGACTTGAGGAAATTTAAAACTCATAGAAAGGCATGGAGCCAAGGGATGGGTATTTTCTTAGGACTGGCGAACAGAGCAGTGCTTGGGTACAAACAGGGAGCACAACAAACGAGTGAATTCATAAGATGCCCTTCTCATGTTCCTTGCAGAGAGAAGAGAGGGTCAGTGGAGAAAGCATACCTGATTAATAGAGAGCTCAATGAATAGGAAGGATATACATATCATAATATTGTCACATCTCATAAAAAAAGGAAATAAACATTAACAAAAACCAAAAAGGACATAAAATCTTCACAAATGTCTCAACAGTATTTAAAAATAAAAAGAGAAAAGGTTGTTCAGGCGTTCGTCGCATGTAAATAGTGCAAGACATCAACTGCTACAGTGAGGCACAATGTACAACAGGGATTTATGCAAGTTGTATCAATCAGATGTCACTTTCAAATAAGATTATATAGATGAACAGATGGCATTCATCCTTGCACGTCCTTTTGTCACAACCGATGGCAGCAGTGTGGATCAATGGCTTTGTTAATGGGCAAGAAGCAACAGGCTGAATCTACTCAATGTCTATTTACATCGCAGCAATATGCCAGCAAATCAAACCAACCTCAGAATGAGAGGGAGGGCAAATAATTAAACAATACTGATACATTAATTACAGTTAATCTCTAGGGAGTGCAAAGTAGTGACAGCGAACGCCTTGAACAACCTCTTCTTTCGTCTTTTGTACAAGCTGGTAATATCAATTAATCTTAACATCAACTGGATAAAAATTTAGCCATAGTTTACAATACAATCTTTTTTTTTCAAATCTGATCATAATTTACTCTTCGTACAAAAAACGCCAGAAAACAGGTCTTTTGTGGTTCATATACAATCATGTAAAGACTGAGTCTAGGTTTCTATTCTGTACAAACACTTGTGAAAAAAAATCCACTGCTTTAGTGTATGGAACTTATGGCTGGGGAAAGTCACTACTGGCCTTGGAGACAGTGCTACAGATCTGCCTGCAAATTGATCTTGCGTGCGTTTGCAAGTGTTTTTATGTGTATAAGCTTGCATGTGTAGAGTTGGATGACAACTCCTGACAGTGAGAGGAATGCTGGTTTTATTCCGGTGTGTCAGCCATTATTTATTGTACCTGCCTAAAAGCAATCACAACAAAGACCTGTGATGCCCGCCCCCATCGCTTTAGCCATTCATTCTCAATCCCTTGCTCAAAAAAGGTGATAGACAACCCATGTGACCTCCTCAGCACAAGATGAGCCCAACAACTATACAAGCTGGAGTGAAACAGTCTGCATATAGGATGGTAGCTGCTCTCAGTTTCTCACATCTTTCTTGATGGCTACATACTGCCGATGTAAATTCAGGCAAACGTAGGCTCAGAATCCTGGCTGCCGAGGCATCTGAGGGTTTGGCGGCTAAAGCATCAGGGCTGGGGTCAGAGGTGTAGACTATCTTGTAGCACCACAGGAGGCCATGACCTCACAAAAAGCCTCAGCACCACAAAATGACAGCAGGAAATCTCACCACATACAAGCTGCACCTCATCCACCTCCAAGGGATAGCTATCCGACAGTAGAAAAAAAAGCTGCTTTAATCCTACCGCCACCAAATCCCAAATCTGTGTCCTAGAAAGACTGAGAAAGTTCTTCTGGCCTAAAGTACAAGCGATAACGAGCTCAAGCCAATGATGTGAGGTCTGAGACAGATAGGTCTGCTGTCTTTGCTGGTTTTATATTTATACAGGACAGACAGACCAGCAGACCATCAGCTCTGGAGCTTTTTAGGTAAAATGTCATCCCCTCAGCCACAAGTTTCCCCATGTTCTAAAACCAAACCCCAAGTGACAAATCTGAATGAGCTACCACCCCTTTTAGTTTGCAAGACAGAAGCAAAGTAGGTAAGGTCAGTGAATATGATGTGGAAAGGGAACCCAATACACAAAATATGATACACAACAGGACTGAATCAAGCAGTTAAAAAAAAAAGAAAAAAATTAAAAAGAAAAACAGAAAGAAAACAGAAAAAATAGAGTATCTATAACATATGAAATCCCTGTCAGCCAGACCTCACTGTACGAATATTTTACAGGTTGTGTTTTTTTTGTTTTGTTTTGTTTTTTTGTGTGTGTCTTCCTCCACCAGTGTGGTAAAGGGAAGAGCTGGTAGAGGGAGGAAGCAGGGTTGAGAGGGAGAAGCTGTGGTCGCAGCTTCCCCTGGTGGTATGGCAGGGTCTCACTACCTGCGTGCAGGCAGGTGAAGCCCATTGACCTGGGAGGGCACATTGGGCAGGAGCAACTCCAGCTGGCCAAACAGGGAGAAGTGGTCAGAGGGGATGTGGGGATGTGGGCAGCCGCTGACATTGTTCTCTACAAGCCAGTGGGGGTCCAAGGGCCCCAAGATACCCAGCACGTTCAGGTGAGGCTTGGAGTAGAAAATATAGTCGATGACACCCTAGGGAGAAAAAAAAGGAAACTTTTATCAAGGAGCAGAGGGATCCTTTCAAGTGCAAATGAAAAACATGAATTAGTTCTGCCTTTTTTATGCTCGTTTATTCAAGCAAGTGTAGATTTGATTTTTCTTTTTCTCTTTTTTTTTGTGCAAGGCTAAAGAAAATCAATTACAAATACAGATCCATATATCATTTGTGAAATTACCTTGAAGTCAAAGGTGTAATTGGTGTAAGGCATCAGGCCGTTCTCGTAGGCGCTCTTCAGTTTGAAGCCGTGTGTGATCCTGCCATTGGAAGTGCTGTTCTTGCCATTGCAGTTGAATTTGGTCAGGCAGTCGCTATAACGCAGCTCCTTGAAGTCCTTGTGGGTACAGTCCACTCCACCAGTACTCAGGTACTCCACTACGCCTAAACAGAACAGAAGAATGAGACGTCATTAAGAGGATCAAAGGAAATCACAAGAAAGTTCCTCCTCTGCAACTAAACCAAATCTATTCCTGTTACTATTCACCAGTTATTCATTATCCACCCATGACAAGACTGACCTTAAAAAATATGGATTTATGCAATCCATGACAGATGGAGAGAAAAAAAGATTATAGCTGCTCTGTGAATGAACTAAGTAAAATAACCTTGAGACATCCATTCCATTCCTAATCAAAATGATTATTATATAGATCCTTCTGCATTGCAGGAACCTTTTTATAGTTCCCATAATTACTGGAGGCTCCTCTTCTTTTTGTGTTCACCCCACAGAATTTACCAATTTCTGCAGTTCACAGAACTGTTTTGAAAGGGTCTCTTTAGCTCCTACTTTAAAGCGACAGCTTTCCCACCATGATGGGAACCATCTGTGGCCCAACTGTTTGATTGATTGATTAAACAATTGGTCCACACAACATAAGTGCAGTGGTTGGTTCAATGCATGAGCCTACCAGAACCCACGACTGGTGAAAAGAAAGGAAAAAAAAATTCAATTAAAAAGTAAACAAAACAGTTAGAAATGGAACAACATTATAATTTTTATGTTTAAATCATCAATATTTTAGAAGAGAAATGAACCAATAATCTCAACATTTCCAGCCTTACGATTCTTTCCCACCATCTCAAAGAGAAAGTACACTCTTCATTAATATTCTTATCCTAGTTTTTTCTATTTAAGAAAACATGAATTACCCATTTCATCTTAGTTTTAGCTTTAGAGGCTGTTAGACACACCTTAATTATCAATGAATGTCCTAACTTTCACAACAAATTTACCATCATACACAGACTTAAAAATCAGCCATTTTTCCACTCTAAAAACTGAATCTGTTAAGTGGAATCAGTTTCAGGCATTCTTTGTTAAAGAGAAAAACATCTTTACTATCATAGTAGTTTGCTAACTGACTGTTTCAGTTTTAAAAATATAATACCGCAATTCAGACAACAGAATTTATGTTCTGCTCCAGGCCAACATGCCAACCTTTTTGAGACCACAAATCTAGCAATGTTACTATAACACAGTTAGTCTTGCTTACCCGAATCAGGCAAGGAGTTGAGGTCAGCGCACAGCACCAGTGGAATGGCATTGGTTTCACCAGAGACAGATGATAGCTTGAGACTGCGTGTGGCCTTGTCTACAATGTTTTTCACCTCTGACAGGAACATCATGGTTTGGACTAGCTTGACATCAGAGTACTCTGGGTCCCAGTGCATGTGGGCATTGGCTACCAGGAGAAGCTGCTTCTCCATACCGTGGAGTGACTTTCCAGCTGAACAGAGGGAGAAAATATAATATAAGCAATCAGGCCAGATTGTTCCATTATTCCAGTCACACCAACATTCTTTATTCATGTGTACTTGGAGAAACTCGGAGGTTACGTTGCTAAGCGAGACGAGAAGCAGGACCTAGTGCTGTCCACGCCAGGATAAGGCAGACAAGCTTATGTTCACATTTCCTACCTGCATTTACCACTGGATTGTATTTGGTGAATTATGGTTTCAATCGTTTTTATATTTTGCGGTAAAACAAAGTTACTGCTGTTCGCTACAGCTGACGTTGAATAGAGCCCTATGGAATCCGCGATCACGGAATCGCAGAACTGGAGATTAAAAACGGAATTCACTTTAAATGCGCAATATAACAGAACTGAACGGCAATTTGCGGAAACCCGCAAACTTTTCTTCAAACGCAAGCCGCATCTCAGCGCGTACAAGAGCGCATCCAAATGGCATCAATGCGCGTACACCTGGTCACATGTGGACGTGCACAAACGGCTCTACCTCTGGAATTAACTCTTGTATAAAAAGCATGATTTGGCCTCAGTTGAACCCCTGAGGAAATAGCAGAGATCATCTTAAACGACTTGATCGCCAGTTAAACCATAGACGACCAGAGCGTGTTTATCGGCAGCGCACCAACTATCTGGGAAAAACACATGGACACGCACTCACACACACAACCAGTATTTAGTGCTTTGGATTTCATAGTATCTACTTAAACTATAGTTTTTGCTGTTATCAGACACACAGTTTGTCATGACAAACCTGAAAAATATCAGGTACAAGCTAAAAAGATTAGTTTACTGCTGTTGCAATTTCTTTCTTTTTTCACATTAAATGGATTTTACCTATTTGAGTTATTTTTTTCTTAGTTATTTATTACACAAATAATTTTTTGTCAAAAAAACAAATGTTTTGTTGGACACAATGTTTAAAAGTATGAAAACATTATAGTTTACAGTTATAATTGCATAAATTGTCCATCCATCCATCCATTTTCTATACCCGTTTCATCCTTGAAGGGTCACGGGGATCTGCTGGAGCCTATCCCAGCTGTCTACGGGCGAAAGGTATGCATAAATTTTCTCTATTTTATTACTTTATATACTGTCTTGGGGTTAAATTTACATAAAATGCTTAAAACGGAATTCTCAGAAATTAAAAACCAAAAAAACACTGAAAATGACAAAAATGAAAACAGAATTTGAGAAAAAAAATAAAACTGATTTCATAGGGCCCTAGTTGAACACTGTCAGAGCTAGCCAAAGCTCCGGTGAAAAACAGCTCCCGTTTGCTAGAAGTTCACGTCAAGCTTGTGTAGTTAACGGTTACATGAAAGAAGAAACACAGGCTTCTTTCTAATATCTCTGTAATTGATGAATCCATGTCAGGGACGTGTGAGGATGATATTCACTGAAGTTGAAGTGAAGCTGTAAACTCTAGTCACTTGATACCCTAACCCAGCCTTTCCCAAACTTCAGAATACCATGGCCCAATTTGAAATGTCCCATGGCCCACCCAAACCTATAATCATAACTGTGGTCAACATCCAGGACCTGAAGCTATGTTCTGATATTAATGTGAGGGGTCAACAAATAAGGTGACACAATTTATACTAAATTAAGATGACAGTAGAATAACACTTAACTTGTTTGTTTTATTACATCTTAGTGTTTTTTTAAATCATTTAATGAATATTTTACAGTTATTAAAAAAATATTTTAAAAAGATCGAGGATTTAAAACATATTTGTTTAACTTTAATGACCTCTCACGGCCCACCTGCAGTACCACGACGTACCACCTACCCTCCCCGGCGCGGCCCACACTTCTCACCTTTGTAAGCGCTGACCCATTTTCATGTCTGTTAAAATATATAAACTACTCACAGGAGAGTTCCATCATCTCTTTGCGGACCTCAAGAAGCACAGCTACTCCAATGTTGTCCTTTGTCATCACCCTGTTCAGCATAGCCTCTGATCCCTCAGAGTTAGCCATGGCTAGCTGGTTGAACTCCACTGTGTGCTTCTGCACTGCGCTGAACCTGGAGATAAACAGAGGTTAATGAGAGAACAAACAAACAATCTATATTTTAAGTGCATTATTTATGATATGCCTCAAATAGATGTAATCCAGGACGTCTGCAGGGCAAATAAGATGATGTGAAATAAATTTAAGATGGTGTAGGTTCAAAATTATAGTAATGCCTCATGAATTGCTGATCAAATTGGTTATTTGCCACAACAGAAAGGTCTAAAATTGGGGATATCTTTACTGCACAACAATAAAGTTAAATGTCACTTTCTGAATTCAATTGTATAAACCTTTTTTTTTTTTGTTAGGGGTTGTTCATTATATAGTTCTAGTTGGTGAATGCTGGAAGAAGACAACACTTCTTATTTTACACGACTAGACTATAAGTGTGACTGATAAAACACAATATACAAAACATGAAGCAAATGAGTGGCATGCAGGCTCTACATGGTCAGCGAGATTCCCTGCCATTTCTACCAGAGCTACTTCTGTGTCCTTCAACACACCAAGTGGGACTGGTTGGTTGGACCCACCCTCTTATTCTATGGCAGTCTTCCAACTCTCAGTTATTGATTGCTACCCAGACTTTTAGCATCTCTACTGCCTATTCCCTGATGCCAGGGAAACTACAAACTGCAGTTTGCTGTAAACATTAACCTTTCAACAGCAGCTGTACCAATGCTGCAGAGAGAGTAGCGCTGCAAAAGAAACCAGCCTCACTCCTGAGTATGGAAGCAGTACAGATGGTGTCCCAGGACAATAGCGCTTATGAGCAGGAAATATAATCCATGGGAGAGAGAAGGCTGTGTGCTCTGATGTAAAAACATCAATACAATGCAATATCTTTATGTATCAAATAGCTGCTGCATTGAGGTGTAAAAAATTGTGCATTGGAATTTTAAATGGTCAACTTTGAGAAATTTTTAAATTAAACCTTCAGTCCTTTTAAAAAATGTTTGTCAAAAAATTATTTTGCACTTACTTTTCCGTCTTGAAGAAAATTGCACATCCATCCACATGTTTACGATCTGACTCCGACATAGTTCTAGCTCGTGACTTTGGACTGAAGAACCCGTCATATCCTTGCTCTTTCAGCTCAGGCAAGAAGAAACTGAAATACTGCTCTGTCTCAACTTCCTGTAATTGAAAGAAGAAAAGAAAAGTATTAAGTGAGCATTCTCACCAATTCCACTGCATTTACAAAGTATAAGCACATATACAATATGATACTATTTTATGACAGCAACAAGTATCAACAGTTTGGGCAGTGAATATTTACCACAGTGCAGCCTCCACATATTCTAACTACAATCAAAATATACACCCAGGAACTGGGTGTATATTTTGAAATAAATATACATAAAATATATAAATATATAAAATATTTTAAAATAAAGACATGGGTCATGATGCACAAAATGTTTTCAGTTGGTGAAAGCTCTGGACCACAACTATGTCCATGTGCTGAACCTGGTGCTTTTTTTCCCATGAAACCATGCTTTTGTAATATGTGGTTTAGCACTATCCTGATTAAAGATTCAAGATGTTCCTTGAAAATTAATAAATAAATACATTAAAAAAAAAAAAAAAAGCCTGGATTGCAATACATATTGCTCTACAACCTGAATACATCTTTTTCAGCATTGAGGTTTCCTTTCTAGATGTGCAAGCTGCCTGCTCTGTTGGTACTAATGCATTATCATTTTTTGCCTCAACTCATTTTAGTGAGCTTTGGCCCAAATAGTACCACGGTATTTCAAAACCATGTTCACATATAGCTTCTCCTTTACATTATACCATTTAACCTGTATTTGTGGATGGCATGGCAAACTGTGTTCTTAGACCGATTTTTTGGAAGTGTTCCTGAGTCAGTGCAGTGACCTTCATTAGAGAATCACTCCTATTTTTAACACTGTGTTGCCTGAGGGCTCCAAGACCACAGAAATTCAATACTGATTTTTGACCTCGTTCCTTTTTCACAGAAATTTCTACATAATCATGAAATATGAAATGGGGAAATTGGGGTTGTATACTGATATCACTTAAAACTATAGGCAGTTGGGCCGCCCCCGTAGTGCAATGGTTAGGGCAGGTGGCCCATGTACGGAGGCCATGGGCCTCCTGCGGCTGGTCGCAGGCTCAACTCCTAGCTTGTGACCGTTTGCTACGTATTCCCTGTTCTCTCTCTGCTCTGATATCCCGTCTCTGCAACTGTTAATAAAGGCCACTAGTGCCATAAAAACAAACAAACTATAGGCTGTTGAATCACAAGTTTGATATCTAGAGTCATGAAAAGGCAGCAAAAATTCAGTTTACCACTTGATCCATTTGTCCGAGTTCAACATTATTCCACAACACTCCCATGTGATTAATTAACTGTAAAATACTTTAAAAGACAGTCTGCTGGTGTATATAATAAATATGCTGATGATTAAAGCATACTTAGAACAGGAGTATTTCTATCTACCTACTTTCAAAAAGGAACATTCATTTGATATGCTGCAGGAAGTATTGTTAGCCTGTTTGCTAATTCATCTATCCATCCTCCTGGCACACAATGTAACCTGTATCTGAAATTGCATCAAAATGTTATTTTTATTTTCCCCAACAGAAATTCAGGGGGTGCCAAAACAAAACAAAGCCAAAAAAAAAATTGCAGGGTTTTATGCCTTTGCCAGGGATTACAGGGATTCATGTCGGAGTTGGAGAGATTGGATTTACAGTGTAGTTGTACACAAACACACGGGGTACCTGGAAATAAAGTTTAAGCATTTGTGTTTTGAAGCATCACAATAGGGATCCATTAACAAGACATTTAAAAAATAAATAAATAATAATAATACTGCTTACATAGGGTTTAAAAGGGCAAGTTGCTGCCAGGTGCTGCTAATTATCACCCGATTTATAAAAAGTAAAGATTTCCACAGTTTAGTGGACTGGGACATTCAGGTGTGTGTCAACACAATGCCAAGAGGAAAAGACATGGGCAATGGTTTTAGAGAAGCAACTGTTGCTGCACATTACTCTGGAGAGGATTATAAAGCCATTTGAAAATAATGTGTAGTTCCATGTTCTACAGTTGAAAGATCACTCAAAAGTGGTAACCATTGAGGAAGGTTGCCAATCTTCCCTGGGCCAAGTGTGGCAAAACCCAAACAGCATTTAATCTGACAAACATCACCCCCTGTTAAGCACAGTAGTGGAGGAATGATGATTTGAGGATTTTTGCAGTCACATGACCTGGGCACCTTGGAGTCATTGAGTGGACTCTCCTTTGTATAGCAGTATAATCTAGAACCAAATGTGAGGCCATTTGTCCAACAGCAAAAACTTGGTCAAAACTGGGCAATGCCAAAGGATGATGATGCAAACCATATCTGGAGATTTGCAGTCATGGAAAAAAATATTAGACCACCCTTGTTTTCTTCAGTTTCTTGTTCGTTTTAATGCCTGGTACAACTAAAGGTACATTTGTTTGGACAAACATAATGATAACCACAAAGATTGCTCATAAGAGTTTAATGCAAGAGCCGATATCTTACCATTTTCCATGGTTTTCTTAATTATAACCTAAATCACTAAGTCTTTACATCAATAGCTATGGCATTGTACTGCCAAAAATACTGCTTTTATGCATTCAGTGTTTTCTTTTCTGTCTGTTTTAGTCACATGATAACATTTAGTGGTACCAGGTATTAAAATGAACAAGAAAGTGAAGAAAAAATGGTGGTCTAATAATTTTTTCCATGACTGTATATCAGAAGGGCTGAAAAATAAAAGAAGCAAGATTTTGGAATGATCTACTCAAAGTCCAGGTCTCAACCCAAATAAAATACTGTTGTGCGACCTTTAGATACCTGTGGATAAGGAAATGCCAAAAGAACCTCAATGAACAAAAGCAATGTAAAGAAGAATAGTCCAAAATTCCCCCAAGGGGAATATGAAATAGGAAATGACTACTTCAACTTATTGGTGCCAAAATGAGGATCTACCAGATAATAAAACATGGTGGTACTTAGTTATACCCAAATCATTTTCCCCTCTTTATGTCTTTTGTCTTGTTAAGTAAATAATGGTACAGTGAAAAATATAGGCTCCTAATTTTCTAAGGTTGCATTAGCCAAGTAATAAGACCCACTTAAGATAAACAATTTGTCATGTGTTTTACCAAGAGAAAAAAACAACAACAACAAACAAACAAGTATTAAGAGGGAGTACCAACTTTTGCATATGCCCACATTAAAAAATACAGTATATGACCAATATAAAAATCTTTGCCAATCATACCTATCAAAAAGGGGCACTTTGTAAAAAAGGTGCACCTGTGTGTTAAATTTTAGAATAGCATCACTCATCATGGTAGCTTACTGCAGCTAATTTATTTAAGAACTGTGTTCATCTGGACAACAGTCTGGACTGAAGACGCAACACCAAAGTCTGCTAAAGTTCCAAAATCCTGGCTAAAACCCTCATTATTTGACACAAATAAAAACATATGACCTCAAATCAATTTCAGATTATGTTTTATGTTGTTTTAAGTTTGTTTCTGTTAGTTTTAACTGTTCCCAAATGCTTTTGATTTATTGTTGTATTTTACTGTACAGCATGTTGTGACTGCTGTCTGTGAAAGATGCTCTATAAATAAATGTTACTTACATGTTACCTTGATTACAATTAATGAATGAATATTTTTGTTTGATTTTTTCCCCCTGATAGATGACTGACAGTTTTCGCTGTGAATACGGTGAACTGCTACAACATATTTTTCTAACACTAAATATCAGTGATTTTAAAATAAAGACAGATTAACCATTTATAGTCATTTATTAGGTATTTCAAAAAATTGAAATAATTACCATGTAACAGTAAGATTGTTGGTTTCTGTTAGTTACCCAGCCCTCACCCTACTGTGTGTGTGTGTGTGTATATATATATATATATATATATATATATATATATAGCTAAAAGACTGGACACAGCTAATTAAATTGTACAATTGGGAGATTGTAATTTTACTACAGGTAAATTTTGGGACAACACACAGGAGTATAAAACATCCCCCAAAACTTCTCCCATGTAATTCTTGCTGTTTTAAATAAATATTTTCACTTGCATATTTTGCACAGCATCTGTTTGATAACTTATGCTTTTTTATAAACAAATTATTTAGAAATAACAAATTCTAGTCTAATTAGGGATGCATGATAACTATCGGGTCGATAACAGGAAATTATGACGTCATCCCAATAAGTCCGATATCATGACGAATAGCCCCGATAACATATATATTTTTGTCAACACGACAGTGCCTCACTCCCTCTGAGCCTTGAATGACGGCAGTGAATGTTATGTTCAAGTGATGTCAACATAATCAAAAAAACGATTTCTCAGTAAGAAAAATCAAGAATACCCCTCATGCCAGAAAACAACTTGTTAACTTGGTCATCAGTTTGGTAATTGCTGACTTTAATTGATATTCACAGTATTTTCCCACATGTTACACATAAAAAATAGAAAAAAATAGATAAGGCCAAAAGAATGACGAGCAAACGAGGGAACGGAGGAAATTTACATTACACCTTGAATGCAGCATTCAGTGCGCTGATAAAAACAAACAAACATGGCGGCGATGGTGTAGAACTTCATCAAAGTTTCATTTTAAAAAAAGTGCATTATTTTTTATTGTCATTTAGGAATGCATTTTTTTCAGTTTGTAATTCTGATGCATGTATTTCCATCAGTTCAAGGAGGCTTTATTTTTAAATCAGTCAGTAATGCACCTTATTTAAGTTAGGGTTAGGGTTAGAATAGGTTTGTTTGATAGCTTTATGAAAATGTTTCAGTGGCTTTCCAATAGTTTTTCATTATAAAAAATAAATATCTGTTCATTTAAAGAGTCAAAACTGTTTTTGGTTTTGTTCATAGTATTGATGTTATGATCTTAGGTATATGTGTGTGTGTTATCGGTTATCGGTATCGGCCTTTAGGAGCTGAAAGTTATCGGTCTAACTGAAAGTTAGCTGAAAGTTAAGTCTAATGCATTAGAAATCCCCATGATTACTAATTAATTCATACCCAAAACATTGATCAAAATGTGGGAACACTTAAATGTAGTCATTAATGACAATATGAATGAACTTGTACACCCAGTTTGCATGTGTTCTCTCTAACGTTTTCCTTTCAGTTCATTACTGCAGAAGAAGTAAGGAAGGAATTGCTGTCTTTAGACCACCAATGCCAGCCGGATTAAATGTGCCATTTTTTTTTTTTTAAATAGCAGCTCCAGTTATTGCAGTATCATTAGCAGATATATGGAATCGTTCATTATTTACTGCTGAAATTCTAGTTGATTGGAAGGCTGCTATTGTTCATCTTCTTTTTAAGGGTGGAGACTTAAATTGGCTTACTTGAATTGTCACAGGCTTATTTCCATTTTACCATGTGCATTATGGGTATGTCAGTGCTATTTTAAATCATGAATGATATAGCATCTGCCTTAGACTTTAAACATCACTGTGCAGGAATATTCATTGATCTAGAAATAGCCTTTGATTCTGTGGATCAGTCAGTTTTATTATAAAGATTAGACAGTACTGGAATCTCTGACCAGTTGCTGTTATGGCTCTCAAATTACTTCACCAATAAATTGCAGTGAATAAAGCCAGATCTCCATCTCTCTCAGCCTTTCCATACGGCATCAGGAGTGCCACAGGTCTCAATTCTAGGTCCAACACTTTTCACTATATTTATAAATCACATACAGAAATCATATACAAAAATCGTTCCTCATTCACATCTGCTGCCAAACCATGATAGTTAAAAAGAACATCCTTCCCTTATTAGATCATGAGGATACAATCTACCAACGGGCCTGCAAAGGAACTCTCCAGAAACTGGACACAATCTACCACTCTTCAACCTGTCACAAAATACTCCATTCAGAACTCACTAGTCTGCTTACTAGTCCAGTCGTTCCCTAACTTTTTTTTGCATCAGTATCCAACTTTAAGACAGTCTTCAGAATATATAACACTACACAGTCCTAAATCAAGTATTTCTTTAGACAGCTGTCCTTTTCATTTACTGCATCAAATGACTGGAACTTGTTACAAAAAACACTAAAACTTGATGCTTTTATCTTGCTGCTTTCAAAGGCAATCTTTGTAAATATTCTACCACAATCTAACAGTTTTTTTTTTCAATCTCTAAAGACCTTATTTATGTGTGTATTTTTGGTTAATGTAATTTTAATGCTGCCTTTCCCCTACCCCTACAAGTGCTTTCTGGCACTTGCCAGGTCAGTGTTGTGAATAAGAATTTGTTCTTAATATTCCACCTGGTAAAATTAAGGTTAAATAAAACAACCAACCAAATAAACAAATATATAAATATAAGGAGAACTGACAGAATCTGGGGGACAAGGCTTACTTTTGATTATACTAGTAAGCTTGCATCAGGCTCAACAAGAATGAATCTAAACTGATGGGCACAGGATCTCATCACCAGGTGAATTGTCATTTTGACACAGATTCAGGAAACAAATAAACAATGCAAGAAAAGCTTGATCATCAGGCAAAAGCTCAAGTATTCTGCTACAAGTATATATTGTAATCTATTTCTTCTCAACCATAAAACTCCCGATGGGCCTTTTCATGAAAGCAGTTCCAGTGCCCAACTAGGACCAGTTCTTCCTGTTTTGACAGCCATACAGGAAAGCTTATTGAGAAATGCCCTGTTTCCTTTCATGAAAGTCATTGACCAAAGTGCAAAACAGGTTTGACAAGGGCCACAAGATACCAACCAGTCAGAGAGACAAAAAAAACAAAAAAAAACAAAAACAATTTGAATGCTATTTAGTTAATGAAGAGGAAAAAACTGCTTTAAGTGGAAGAACAACTGATTTAAGATGGCAATCAGTTGTCTGATGTGTTGCAGAAAGCAGAATTCACAATAGGCGTTTTAAAGTTAATTGTTTTTTTAAAGTTTGCATATATTAGTTTCACTTTGCATTGTGAGTTGTTTCTAAATCACCTGCTCAAAACAGAAGGTATAAAGTCTGTTTGCAGAAACATTCAAAAATACCAGTCAGCAGAGCAAAGGGCTTTTATAATCATTAACTGTTGTTTATTACAACTTTTATAAATGCAGACTGGCAATATTTGGAGGGAAAAAAAATCAGGGATTTCGAAGAAACAAAATTCAAAGTGAACTAAAGGGAAGCTCAAACCACACTGGAAAAGATATGACTTAATGACAGTCAAAACGGTTCTTACAACCTTCCGAAGCTGAACCAGCTATGAAAAGAACTTGGCCAGGGTTTCCAAAACACTGCAGAAACTAATGATCAAATCATGAAACCCCACCAGAGGTGTGTAATCATCAGCTACCAGGGGAGTGTGTGTAGTGAGAGGGCTTTTTTCACATCTCTGCTGTTTAGGCACTACAAGTGCTTTTCAAATTTAAGCTAATAATGCCTTACAATTTGCTCAGTCTTGACTCTGAACACGAGAAAGCATGTGCAGAAGTGATAATGGGATTATGAACCAGTTTATGTGTTTCATTTTGTGTAAAAATCTTTATAGTCCACATGAGGTCATTTCAAAATCTAAACAGATGTTTGGATATTTCTCACCTGCAAACTGATGATGTCTGCATTGCACCCCAGGATCTCCTGCATGATGGATTTCTTCCTGTACTCCCAGTTTAGAGCCCAGGAGGGGCAGTAGCCATATAGCTGTCTTGTGGCATACTTGTCACACAGTACATTGTAGCACATCACAGAGAACAAAGCTGAGAAAAGGAAAACGGACAAAAGAAATGTTAATTTAGAAAATAGTAAAATAGCAAGACATGTATATTGACACATGGATTTTTTTTTCTTAACCAAAATTATGCCCAGAAGTACAATTTGACATTCAGACTTGTTTAAAGCTGTCATCAGACAAGAGGCAGGCTAGACCCTGGATGGGTTTCTCCAATTAAACCAAAAGAAATATTTACATACAAAATACAAAACTAAAAAAATATTTTTGGGCAGCTTTATGCACATCCACAAAAACAACTTTGAGGCCTTACTTCTCAACCATTTTTTAATTATACCTAACAGATACATAATTCTAACAGTTAATGTTCACGGCTAAGTTACATCCATATTTAGCCACATACAGTGGTGATGTCAGTTATGAAATGTTGCTTTGGTCATGCTACATATTGGAGCAGGCACTTTCCATGTCCTTAGCTCCAATTATTCTTAAAGAGCAGTCGTTTTGCTGCCATGTCATACATAACAGACCCGCCAGAAAAAGTGTTAGTCTCAGAGCTGCACTTGTCATGCTTGCTCATACCACAAATAAATATTTTCCTTAATTATATGTCTGGATTATTTTTGGTCTGTTTGTTTGATCTGTTTAGAATTTGAACGAAGCCCTTGTGGCTAATCCAATTGTGCCTATTCACGACAACTGACAACCTTACAGTGAAAAAACATATGTTCAAGCTCGTGCTTTCTGTCGGTCGTCCTTACCCGAGGGGCGTGCCCGATCTGGTTCCTGGAGTGTGATCCATGACCGGGCTGGGGGCTGCTCTGTTGGCACTACACAGAAAGAAAAGGGTTCAAAATGGATGCTAAACTGAATGCAGTTTTGAAACAGTTACTTTAACAACACACACACACATTGTTGAAATAAAGTATCTCCCATCCATATACTATTAACACCCAGTAAACAGTAAAATGGCAATAGACAATTCTTTTTCCAGTCTCACAAGCGCAGAAGACAATTAATGCTCACTGCGTTTAATAGCCCCTGCCAGATTGTCTAACAAGTAGCTGAGCAGTCTCCGTGTGCCATCGGGTTCCTGGTAGAGGCTCATAATTTCTTGTGCAAGTGGGTTTCCTGGTAAAGAAAGAGATATCCAGCCTGAATTATCACTAATGTAAACAGTGGAATTTCAAGGGTAGAATGGCTATTAAAAAAAAAAACCAACAACTTGATGAGCCACTCACCTTTCAACCCCAGTGTTTGTAACTGAAACAGTTTTCCCAATTCAAATGGCAAAACCCGCAACTGGTTGTTATTTAAAAGCAATTCCCTGCAGAGGACAGATGGGAATGTGATCAATAGATGATAGCCCTCCTGAAAAACTAGCATCTTTTTTAACCTTTCAAAATATTTAACACACTGAAAAGAAGAATAAACCCAGCAAAGAACTTGACATTCTACTGATCCATGTTGAAATTTTAGAATGCTACTTTGTTTCATTGCGCAAAAAAATCATTTTATAATCTGAAATCATTAACCTGAGAGACACCATGTTGCCGAGTTCTGCCGGCAGGCTCCTGATCTTATTGGATGAGAGATCCAGGTACACCAAGTTGTGTAGTTTGGCAATGTCTGGCGGGATACGTGACAGTGAGTTGTCACTGAGGTGCAGGGCAGTGAGGTGGGTGAGAGACCACAGGGCTGTGCTGAGACTCCTTACTCGGCCTGCAACAACAGCAAGGAAGACACAATTGGGGTTTAAGTTTTACAATCCAATTCATTTGTACTTTGTACCTAAAGAAAAGGGTGATTTAATGAAAATCATGCTTGGGCATAAATGCTTTTGAAATCATTTAACGAAATTCCAAATAAGCAAACAAAATCAAGGCAACACACTGTCAATGTTCACCATCATGCTACAACTCCAGTTACCATTTTAAAGTCACCCATCACAGCAGAATTTAGGACAAGAGCTCAAATGATCGCTCCTGAATAGAAAAGATCCAGTCATTACCTGAACCTGACAGCATAAATGGGAGGGAGGGACAAAAAAAAGGGTGGAGGGGAGAGATGAAAATGCTATCGGGGAAACATCAAAGACTCTGTGACCATAGAGGCTTCACAATATATAATTTCAACACTGGCTTTGCAATGTACCATTCACAAAAGACAGATGTCAAGACATCAAATGAAAATCTTCTTCTAAAAGTTTTTTTTTGCTCCTTGAAACAATATGAAAAGACTAAAACGGTCTTAATTTCCATAACTGATCCAAAAAACAAATCAGTTGGACACTTCATTATTGACAGGTGAAGAATCACACATTATTTAACAAAAAAAACAACAAAATAAATAAAGAATGAAGAAACAGGTTGTTGCTATTGAGTAACCTGCATATAACATTATGCAAATGTTTACATCGTTTTTACCATTTTATCCTATTTATATGTACTTTGACTTTTTAAAATACTAGAATACTTATTTTTAGATAAAAACATTTAAGCCGTGATAGTATGCCTTACTATTGTTACTTTTTTAATACACTGCTGGGAGCTAAGAACATTTTGTTCTCATTATTGACTTTGGATTAATGAAAAAAAAAAAAAAGGATTTAAGGAGGGGGAAAAAAAAACTATGATTCACATTTTCCAAAATTCTGAATCAATTCACTATTTCCAGATATTCATTTTTAAACATTTAATCTATTGTGTAAAGCTGATTTCCATGCACTTCTGCCTGCTTCAGCACTAGATTACGTATCAATGCTGTCAGGGCAGTACTACACAGTCCCTCGCTGCTAAAGTTAGCTCTCTGACTTTATAAAGGGACAGCTCAAAATGCAACAAAAAATACAGCCGATCCTGACTTCAAAGGAAGTAATCTTTTAAGCAGATGTCTACAATGTTCCAGGTAAGAGCCCGCTGGAGGTGACTCATTTAATAAGTCAAGGTGTGAAAATCAAACTTTAATACTTTAGAAAGACAGCACAAATGCCTGGGCTAACATCACCCCCCCCATCATCTCCTACAAATCTATCAGACCAAAAAAAAAAAAAAAAAAAAATTAAACAAGTTGACAGCCCTGCTGCTACATAATATACATTGCTCCACTTTACTAAGCTCCAGTAATCTCAGATCAGGTCAAAAGAGGGGAGGAAGAAAAAAAAAAGAAAGAAAACCCTATCACCTGCTCCATTCTATCCCTAATGATCTTAGTTGACAATGAAGGTTTGATTTTACAAATAAGGTTAAGTGAAAAAGATAATTTAGATTTTCAAAGCCAAAATGCAACAGGTCGAAGCTTAATAATTTATCTTTAATTTATTTGTAATATAACACTTTCAATATAAAGAAAACTTAGATAAACATCCCTCTTTTTTTAGTCTGTGTTCTATTTTCTTTGCACTTTGAGAAGTAGAAAATATTCTGAGATTAAGTATTATTTTATACTTAATTGGTTTTGATTTGAATCATAACCCCAAGAATCAGAAATGAATTATATTAAAAGATTACCATCCCTAATAGAAACAAATTGCATGATCACAGCAATATCATGGTGATTTAACCAGTGTATTAAGATATCAGATTTCTCACTCTAAAATCACTATAGAGAGGAGCCCCATTACTCACCCACTTTTATGTTTGGTGCATTGGAACTAATTGTACGACAATTAAAATGAAGGAGGGAAAAAATAAAGTACTTATCATCAATACTGGTCCCTCTTCTACAGAAATTTTTCTGACATTGATTAGATCTTTCCAAATAAATCTACTCCATTCATTTATACATTTTCAGATTTTTGTTCCCACATAATATACATTTCAGAAAACTCTTCACTTCAGGATTTTTACAGGCATCACATCACCCTTTTGTGATCTGTAAACATTAATGGCAGCTTTACTTATAAAAGCATATGCATCTAGACAACACTCACCGCTGATTTCCAGCTCAGCCCAGTATGACTTCTTCCCATTTGCTGCCTCCTCGCTGGACATAATTGTGTACATCCGCCTGGGATCCGGCGGGTCATATTTTTCCTTGGGCATTCCTATAACACTACAGAAATAATATGCATTACAACTGTAGCTCATAGCTCTCTGTAGGGTAGAGGTGCATGCACCCAGCTCAGCAGGTAAAAGACCTAACAGTTCTAACAATGGCAACCACCACTAATCCTTACCAATAGAAAGGGATATATTAGAAATCTAGACGACAAAAATTATATCAACTATAAGTGGGAAGACTGGCAGAATATATTATTCGCGAACGTTTGAAGCAAAACATTTAAACATCTACGAAGACAGTGATTTCATTGGTGTTACATAAGCTAATAATGTAAAATTCGGCACTGTAGTGCAAGGATTCTTACACCCATTATGGAAAAGCGGGCTTTTACGTTTATGTAAAGCTTTAACTTACCCAGAGTATAAATTACACTTTTGATAGCAAAGAGAGACAAAGCTCTAGCTCGGTTGTTTTCGTTGTCGCTAACTGATTAGCCTAGCTTAACCTAAATTGGCAGCGATGGAACTATTCATAACAAAAGTAGATCACTGGTCCGCCTGCTTACCAACTTGTTAGACATACACACGAAGTTATTGAAATTTGCCTGTTTGCTGACCCTAGTCGCCTTCTCAAATGGGTCAACAATAAAGATTTTGTTTGTTTATTTTGTTTAACGAATAAAAAAAATACACTGCACACTTGTTGTTTACATAATGGTAAAGCATCGAATTGCGCATCAACACTAGGCCACGAAACAACGCATTAGTCAACTGTCTTTATCGAGCTTTCGGCAACAGGAATTACTATCATTGTGATAAACAGCGAATAAACGGACGCACACAAGGCTTCAAAATGCTGGACCTCCAGGCAGCTGTGAGCAGTTTAGCTCAGCTTGTGTTAGCCCTGCTAGCCACAAGCTAACAGACTCCAATTACTTGAAGCTGGCCGACTTCCTATTCAAATAAGCCCTACTTGGTAAAATGACGGCGGCGCCTTTTACATCCAACATACGCTATGGGGAAAATTTGATGTAAATATGAGAGCTGTATCAGAGAGGATTTTATTTTATTGTTTACCTGCAAGAGCATACCAAATCGCGAGGACGACTGCGTGTTTTCTTTTGTTTTCTAGCTACTTCTCCGTTTCCGCTGCTGTATCATGGCGACTGTAAGGATCTTTTTCTTTTTTTTTCCTCTGCTGATAACAGCGTCGCATCCTATTGGTCAGCGTCGACGGGCTCCAACCAGCTATTGAACCACAGTAAATAAAACAAACTGATGGACCCTCCTTAGATGATTGGATAACGCTGTTAGATGTACGGAGTTGTTTGAAAATTATGCATTTTAATTACACTCTGTATAATCTTTCAAGATAATGCTAAATTGTCTAATGTGTATAGAAGAGGAACACTAAATGCCAATCAATGCAGATCCTTTGGATAAGAAAATGCTAAAATTTATTTAACATCTTAGACACGTATGATCCAAAATTGTTAAAATGAAGACACAAAAATATAGTTATATACTGAAGATGCATAAAACCTCATTTTTAAAACTGAGAACCAAAAAAAGAACAAAACAGTTTGTAATTCAGCACTGACAGACATCTAGCAGATGATCCTGCAAATAAGTTAGGGACTCTTCCACATGAAGAGGTAAGGCTTGGACCAAGATCTGCCCGGGATCTGGACAGGAAGGCCTCAACAGCTTCTTGGACAGCAGACTTTGACACCATGTCATCTGGCTTGTAGACTAGCATTCCAACTCTGCTTCTTTGTTCACTATAAGAGCTGCACAGGTATCCTGTGGATAACAGAAGATAATTTGGGGAGTTGTGAGAGACAAGTAGCGTCATTTTACTTACGGTTAAAAACACAAAAAGAAAAAAAGCACAAACTCTGTCAGGATGCATATTCACATGGCAGTTTTCTCTGGCAGAAAAGCACTTTAATTGAGGTCTTTTTTTTTTAATTTCTGAAAACCTGTGTCTTGGTAATGCATCACAGTATTTTATGTGATAAATCAGCATTACCCATTTTCTTTGCACTATCCATTTCCCACTCTAGAATTTGCTTAACCTTGTTTTTCACCTAATAGAGGACGTTATATTGTCAATAGATGAGCTTGCTCTGTTGTCACCTATGGGACAGACTGTTTCAGCTCACATTATTAATATCACCACCAGCATATTATTTAAGTAAATAAGTATTTTTCATTTCATTTCATCATTTAAAGTCCTGAAAGGTTCTGAGGTTTTCAGCAAGTAGTGCTTGTACTGGCCACACACAACAAGCATGTAGTACTTTGACAAAATATTCTGCTTTCAGTGCTTTTCTTCTAAGTGGCTGCATTGTCTTTTCCTCCATTGAAAACAACTGAAAAACAGATGCTGTTGTGAAAGAAAGACTATGCAGACAAAAGCTAAAGTCTTTCACAAAAAAGAATTCAGTCTTTAAAAAAAATGCATCATCAGACGAAGGCTTGCTCAGTTTGTATGACAGAATTTAGTTAACTTTTTAACCAACTCGTGGATGCTTGACTGCACTGTAAAAACATTGTCCATGGAAATTAAATTGAAATCAATGTTCAAGTTTTTGTTTCTTTTTTTGACATAAATGGTAACCTTGTCCTATAATTAGCATGCTTGGTACTAGTATAGCATATATTATGGTTGTTTAGGATCTTTAAAGCGCTTTACAATGCGACCTCATTCACCATTCACATTAACAAGTACACAATGCTTCTTACCCTGTATGTAAGCAATACACAGTACAGCAATACTGAATGTTAACAAACATTATATGAGAAAGATGATAAGATGGCTTATGGTTTAGATGGTTTTTTGTAGTAAAAGTGGCTCTGATGCAGAAAACAGTGAAGATCGCTGATATAGAGACATTACCCAACAGCTCACCTTTCATCGCTTTGTTATAGCTGAGCAGCAACATCCAGAGGAGCTGGATCAACTCTTCCCACTTCTGCCACCTTTCAGTGCCGTCCTGACAATCACATTCATGGATCAATTGTACTGAACATTTCCTTTTTTCAACTGTATAAGATATATAGGGGTGCAACGGTACAGGTGGCTCACGGTACGGTCCGTACCGTGGGTTTTGTGTCACAGTTTCAGTACGGATTCGGTACAGTTTCAGACCACCCGCTACACAAAACCCGTGATCGCAAGATACCGAGTTTGCAGAAAGCGCAACTCGCATGTCGGCATGTAAAAGAGAGAGCATCCAAATGGAATAAATGTGCGTCCACCTGGCACATCTAGACGTGCACAAATGGCTCTACCTCTCGATTACGCATCACCATATTACTTGCATACGTTTTTATTCTCTTGAGGTCAGAGGATGTCTGGTCAGCAGTTGTGGTGGATGTGGGAATAGTCACGGCCAGACACATCAGTCTGTACAGCTGTGGCATGATCTCATTCAGATGTCTGCTGTGGAGGAAACCAAGGAGAGCTTTGTCTCTGGTGTCAAGCTGTAAAAGGTTGGATATAAATACATAAATACCGCAGGACATGAAAGCATATTGTCCCGTGCAGGTCGTACCGAACCGTACCGTATTTTACCGAGTACCGTTGCATCTCTAATATGTATGTATATATATATATATATATATATATATATATATATATATATATATATATATATATATATATATATATATATATATATATATCTATATATATATCTCTATATATCTATATATCTCTATCTGTGTGTGTATCTCTCTATCTATCTATATCTCTATCTCTCTATATCTATCTATCTATATATATATATATATATCTATATACACACACACACACACACTACTCAAAAAAATTAAAGGAACACTTTGTAATCAGAGTATAGCATCATGTCAATTAAACTCTTGGGATATTGATTTGGTCAGGTAAGTAGCAGAGGGGGTTGATAATCAGTTTCAGCTGCTTTGGTGTTAATGAAATTAACAACAGGTGCACTAGAGGGGCAACAACGAGACGACCATCAAAACAGGAATGGTTTTACAGGTGGAGGCCACTGACATTTTTCCCCTCCTCATCTTTTCTGACTCTTTCTCACCAGTTTTGCATTTGGCTAGGGTCACTGTCACTACTGTTAGCATGAGGCGATACCTGGACCCTACAGAGGTTGCACAGGCAGTCCAACTCCTCCAGGATGGCTCATCAATACGTGCCATTGCCAGAAGGTTTGCTGTGTCTCCCAGCACAATCTCAAGAGCATGGAGGAGATTCCAGGAGACAGGCAGTTACTCCAGGAGAGCTGGACAGGACCGTAGAAGGTCTACAACCCATCAGCAGGACCGGTATCTGCTCCTTTGTGCAAGGAGGAGTAGGAGGAGCACTGCCAGAGTCCTACAAAATGACCTCCAGCAGGCCACTGGTGTGAATGTCTCTGACCAAACAATCAGAAACAGACTTCATGAGGGTCCCTGAGGGCCCGACGTCCTCTAGTGGGCCCTGTGCTCACTGCCCGGCACCGTGGAGCTCGATTGGCATTTGCCACAGAACACCGGAATTGGCAAGTCCGCCACTGGAGCCCTGTGCTTTTCACAGATGAGAGCAGGTTCACCCTGAGCATATGTGACAGACGTGAAAGGGTCTGGAGAAGCCGTGGAGAACGTTATGCTGCCTGTAACATCGTCCAGCATGACTGGTTTGGTGGTGGGTCAGTGATGGTCTGGGGAGGCATATCCATAGAGGGACGCACAGACCTATACAGGCTAGACAACGGCACCCTGACTGCCATTAGGTATCAGGATGAAATCCTTGCACCCATTGTCAGACCCTATGCTGGTGTAGTGGGTCCTGGGTTCCTCCTGGTGGCACGACAATGCCCGGCCTCATGTGGCGAGAGTATGCAGGCAGTTTCCGGAGGATGAAGGAATTGATACCATTAATTGGGCCCCACGCTCGCCTGACCTAAATCCAATAGAACACCTCTGGGACATTATGTTTCGATCCATCCGACGCCACCAGGTTGCACCTCAGACTGTCCAGGAGCTCAGTGATGCCCTGGTCCAGATCTGGGAGGAGATACCCCAGGACGCCCTTCGTCGTCTCATTAGGAGCATGCCCTGACGTTGTCAGGCATGCATACACGCACGTGGGGGCCATGCAAATTACTGAATACCGTTTTGAGTTGCTGCAATGAAATTTCAGCAAAATGGACTAGTCTGCCGCATCATTTTTTTCACTGTAATTTTTGGGGTGTCTTTGAATTCAGCCCTCTGTAGGTTGATAATTTTCATTTCCATCAAATTATGTGGCATCCTTTTCTTCCTAACACATCACCCAGTCCATATCAGTATAAATAAACAGCATGATTTTTTTTCCCCATTGAGATCTGATGTGTTTTCAAAGTGTTTCTTTAATTTTTTTGAGCAGTGTGTATATATATATATATCTATATATATATATATATATATATATAGATATATATAGATAGATAAAATCAGATATTTATTTTCCTTATTGGAAAAATGAAATGTATTCCCATTGAAAATAATTATTTGAAAGTCTCTCCCTTTCATACTAAAACTTAAATCAAAAAGACACCTTAATGCTAATATGTCTGTGAGAAAGTTAGGGATTAAGGTAAAAGAGACATGAGTCTGATCTTCACCATAGGGTCTGGTGCCAAAGTGCAGTTCTTCAGAAAGTGCAGGAGCAGGCTGAGTGACATGGGAACTGAGATTTTCTGTGGGCACGCATAGTCCAGCAGATGCTCCAACAGCTTACATCTCATCAGTTTGCTCTGTAGGCTCTCCAGCAACAGCATTCTGTGTATGAGAAACAGAAGCTTGAAAAACTGTAGCACCTGAGTTATTACACAATTTCAGGTTCTCTTATTCATATTTACTATCGCACATATGACTATAAAATATGTTAATGAGCAAATAAAATATGAATGTAATGTGAATCAAATATAATAATATCATATAATAATATCAATTAAAATACACATTTTGTAACTTTTGTTAAAAGATCACAGAATATTATTCCAATTATTCAACAGATTGATGAATATTTTTCTTCTTTAAAAGCACAAAAGTGACAAAACAAATCATTAAAGAAAATTAATTGATGGATATTACATACATGTTTAGATTAAAGTTTTCCTGGTTTAAGATGTTTAGTTTCTGATTCTTCTACATATTTGATTAAAAACCTCTGTTCAAAGGATTTTAAAATTAGCTATGAAAAACAAAACATATTAAAAGAGTATAATTCTGAGCAATATGATGGAGCACTCATGGTCAAATTGCATTGGTTAATATCAAATATTAAACTGAAAAGTCTTTCTGTGCAAAAATGCATTTTAAGTTTAATAAACATTTAAAGAGATAGCAAAATATCATCCTTTTCTTATATTGTTTTTTCACTTTTATACTTCAGTATTTCTATAATAGTAAATATACTAATTTTTATCAGTCAGTTACAAGTCCTCTTCACCTGTGTGCTCGGAGAGGCGCGTGGCCGAGGAGCATATGGAAGAGCTCCTGGGACAGTTTGGCTGAGTTTAATGCAGGAGAACGGTCTACCTCCAGAGCTAGAGACAGCATCCTTTGGAAGATTAACACTAGTCTGCAGGGAACAAAGAGCAAGGAACTTCAACCCACAGAAAACAAGTACAAAACCATCCTCAATGAATTAACACTCATATTGATCTATTTTCCCTTCTGCTCAAGCTAAAAAGTCTCTCCAAAGAAAACATTGATTTCTAAATAATTTATTTGATATTCACCGTATCTGTTCTTCTCTGTCTCTGGATGTTTCCTTACTCTCTTCATGTTCTGTTGATTTCATAATGGCAGAAAACAGCCACTTGATTACATCCCTGTATAAAAAAAAATAAATAAATTATGTGAATAATTTAACTATATTTGAAGATATTTGCTATAAAGAAAAGTTCCCATTAGTCATCAGCAATACAATCCATTTGGAGCAGCACAGTGGGTTGTTTAGTTAACACTGCTGTTGCCTCATAGTTAGAAGGTTCCTGTTTGAGTCCCAAGCCGGGGACTTCATGTCTGGAGTTTCCACCACACATAAACCAGACTAACGTTTCCTGAGGGACTGCGCTTTCCTCCCACAGTCCAAAAACATGCATGTTAAGCTAATAAATTATTCTTAATTGCCCACAGGAGAAAATCTGAGTGTGTGTGGTTATTAGTCTGAGTATGGCCCTAAAATGGACCAGAAACCTGTCCAGGGTGGGTCCCTATCTGAAATAAAGCACAATGTTTTGTGTGTCGGTGGGATGTCTTCAGTAAATAGGCTATAATCGTTAATGCTATATCACTGACAAAATAATCACCACAATCCAAGAATGCAACAAATTTGGTAAAAGAGTGGCAACATAATCAGGGAACTGTTCATTGCAAAGAAAATATTTCACAGTAGATTGATAGTCATCTATGATACATTTGTAGAAAAGCTTTGTGAAAGAGGCATCTACCGAGGCAATTTGTAAGTGATTAATAGATGAAAATCATTTTTTTTTAATGATTTTCACATTTTAATGATTTTGAATGCACCCCACATTCGCACATGTAGAATCTATAATGCACATCTGTGAATATTTTGGAGTAAAAGTAAAAACTAGATTGGCTTAACTGCAGTCAAGACATGCCACCAACCTAATCATTTTAGTTATTGTGAAATTATTTTAACTTAACCTTAAACTATATATATCCTGTATCTTAGCATAGTAAGAGTTTTATCTTGAATTTGTCAGTAGTCAGAAAGTTCCTAATGTTTTTTCATCTAGTCATGTCATCAAATATTTTCCTGACATCAAATTCATAATGAGCATACTGTGATGGAAATAAATATTTCCAGAATTTCATCCAATGACATGGATAGGATACTAACTTACTAACAGCCCTGTGAATGAAGGTTGACTAAAAATCGTGTGCATGATTTACTGCATTAATTATTTTGATTATACAGTTGGATTACTCTACTGGTAAATATATATATAACCCACTTAAGTGTTTGAGTGCAAAACATGTAGTCTGTAAGTGAAGTCATTTCCTCATAAACTGTGGGGTGAGTCTATCTTCCCTTAGTGAGACTGATGCTGAGCTTAAGTCAGATGTTACTTTTTATTATGATGCAGGTGTCTGGTTATCAAACTTACCTAACCCGAGGAAACTGTTGATCACATGACAATGTTCCCTTTGCAATTGATTGGTGGAGGGTTGATGAAGAACATTTGGTCTTAAAGTCATCTTCTAAAGTCTGCACCACATATTCCAGGAACATGCGCACAACTTCACAACGGAGCCTCTTTGTTCAGCCATAATGATGCAAGGAGACAACAGAAAGGGAAATGTCAGATAAATGTCCATTAACATTATACAAGTTACTTACCTTACCTAATTAAGGCCCAATACAACCTGAGACCAGATAAAAATGTTTTCCATTTCACAAAATAACAGCAATAGTCCTTTTAAATATGCTCTTGTTCAGCAATATTTGTGGTAGTGTATGCTGCTTTGTTACACAGATTTACTATATATATATTGACACATTTTGCCGCTTGCTGTCCAGTACCTCACTAGATATGACAGAGGTCAGTAAGTCCCAATCCCATGGAGCTGAGGATTTAGTAGCCATGTGGTGTCTGCAATAAGACAGCAGCTTTAATGTCTGAATTCAAAGATTGAAAAGGAGAAGAGAAGATGGAAGGTACAATATAAAGCACAAGAAATTTGCAATAAGAAAAGCTTTTGTTCTTGCAGTTTTCTTACCTCTGACTCCTCATTAGCAGGTTAAAAGCCTGCACACACAGGTGATACGGACACTGTGGGTCAAGCAGAATGCCATGGAGCAGGTGGGCGGTGATGTCTTTGGGTGGATAGTAACCAGGCTGCATTAGGTCAGATAGCAGCTGCAAAGTGCCTTCTGGGTAGTTCTCATCAATGGTACTATACACCAGGCTTAAGCTCTGACGGCATAGCACCTCTGGAATTGCAAAACTTTCATCATCTTCATCAGTCTAAGAAAGAAATATGTGAAATGAAACGAAATGTCTTACATCCAGCTTAGCATATCATCAGAAGTCTTAAGTAAATTACAACACCAGAAGAAATATGTAAAGAGAATCTCTCACCAGAGCATGAGCTGGTTCAGCCATTACTTTCCTGAGTGCAACTGGGCACACAAATTGCCTGTCTTCTCTACTGACTGCTCTGAAGTCCATGGCAAATCTGTTCTCTTCATTTACATCTTCTTCTTCACTTTCCCCTTGCCAAAGCAAAGATAGTGGACTGTCAACTCCCATATCTTCCTTGTATGTGACACCCTCAAGCTGCCATTCCTGTGTATTTTCAGATGGTACGTATTCAGAAATGGGTGATGGATCGATTTGGTCCATATGATAATTAGATTCTGAACTCTTGTTGGAGAAAACATCACAAAAGTTAACTGTGACAGTAGAACGTGGGGAAGGGTGATCTGGCGAACAGTTTTTTCCAGATTCTGCTTTGTCCAAGTCCAGTTGTTCAAGGTTGGAGCAGAGGGCTTCTCCTTGGGGTTTATCTTGAGATAAATGTGTGACCACTGAGGAAGGAATGCAGTCAGATGAGTGAAAGCCCTCTTTCTCATTTTTACCAACATTGTGCTCTGCTGAGGTTGTAATAGAGCTTTGTTCCTCGCAAAGAGAGTCATCTGGACTTTGTTGGTGCTGAGATTCTTTATTTTGCTTTTGAGCACCTACAACTTCCATACTGTTTTCTTGTTGTGCAGTAGCAGATTGTATCACTTCAGGTGAGTACTGAACAAATAATGGTTCCTTGTGTGAAGCACTGGTTGAAGCAGTTGTCCTGAATATGCTGTTGCATTCTCTCACTTCAGTATTATTCTTTAGTTGACTAAAGCTCAGTGACAGCTGGGAAGAATCTTTGGCTAAGTGAACAGAACACCCAGATGTTCTCAGCTCCATGGCATGAGTCTCCAGAAAAGGCAATCGTTTCAACTTCACAGCAAGTTTGTCTGAACAGGAAAGGGCTCTCTGGTTTTGCTCCTTATGTTTTTTTGGAGAATTCAAACGTCTCTGTTTTGCCACATGGGTACCACAGTCCTGCTTTGGAAAAAAAGCACTAGAGTCCCTCAAGGAGCTTTCTGGACGGCTAAAAGCTTGGGCGCTTAAGATTTCACTCACATTCTTATTGTCCTTTTCTAACTGACTGTCTTGGTTCTGGTGATAAAGTATCTGAATTCACTTCTGTCACCTTTTGCTCTGTGTCCACTTCTGTTCTTTTTTGCTCTGTGTCCACAGCTATTCCTTTTTGCTCTGTGTCCACTTCTGTTCCTTTTTGCTCTGTGTCCACAGCTATTCCTTTTTGCTCTGTGTCCACTTCTGTTCCTTTTTGCTTTGTGTCCACTTCTGTTCCTCTTTGCTCTGTGTCCACTTCTGTTCCTTTTTGCTCTGTGTCCACTTCTGTTCCTTTTTGCTCTGTGTCCACTGCTATTCCTTTTTGCTTTGTGTCCACTTCTGTTCCTTTTTGCTTTGTGTCCATTTCTGTTCCTTTTTGCTTTGTGTCCACTTCTGTTCCTTTTTGCCCTGTGTCTACTTCTGTCCCTGTTGCATCGTTGTCGGTCAAGTCTATTACTGGTGAAGCAGGGGAATTTTGTCTTTTGCGAAACTTAAGCTCCGGAAAAGCCCACCTTGGATCTGTAAGGTCAATATAACGCTAAGGAACAGGAAAAAGAAAAAAAACAAACAAAAAGTAAATGCTAATGAAATAAAATGACGCAGTGAATGTAATAAATCCATTCTCATTTTTAGATGGTTACACTTGGTTGACTGATGCAAAAAAAGGAAAAAAAAAGAAAATAACAACTGTACAAGCTAAGTGGGTCACTTTATTGTCTGTATTATAATTTCATCTAGGTAGCCACAAAAGCCTTAAAATCATTTTACCTCTATGCAATGGCTAATAAGGTTAAGTATGTAAAAATGTCAAGCTTGTGCCAAATTTCTGTATTATTAGTAACTGAGATGTGATTTAAGAAGAAAATAATCAGCATTTATGTCCATGTAGGGCAACATGACAATATGCATTCTATACCCGGATAGAGTGAAGCACATGCACTTCCTTTTTGTAGGTTCTGTATTCAGGTGAATGTAATTAATTATATTATGTTATTACAATTATACATTTGCTTAGCAAAAACTCAACATATATCTGAAAAATATCTTCCATCTCCCTTCAGCAGCACTAGTAAAGTTTTCTTAACATCCACATCTGGGAGAAATTGGTGTTGGCTCACTTAAGTAAGCAATCATACACTGTTATGTGAAACTCCAGAAAACACAGATGGGTGCTTCTACAATCGCCTGGATTATTGACTACCTGACAAACACAGCACAGATTGTGATATTGTGGGGTTGTGTGTCAAGTCCGAGTCTTGTTATCTCCAGAAGTACTCAGATGACTGCTGTTGTGAGACAGTAGTGGACAGAAGGCTGAATATAGAAAAGTCGTGGACCGCTTAATGGCATGGTGTCACAACAACCACCCCATTTTGAATAAACAAGATAAAAGAGATGACTGTGAATTCCAAATGAATTCATGAATAAACAACACAATATATCCATCTAGGAGGGAACAGAGCAAACTGCAGTTCCTCTTGTACTTGATAGAGGGTGGAGTTTTATCTGCAGACATCTGTCATAGTTGTAGTAACAAAGTATAAAGAACAAACTGATAAAATAGACTGGTTCTTTTCTGAGGACAGCTCAGAAGGTCCTAGAACAGATTAAAACTACTAACATACAGAGCAGTGTGGGAAAAACCTTATCATTATTATCATTATTACTATTATTATTAGTAGTAGTATTTTAGTTTGCCCGAATTGAAGGAATAATGCAACCTTTTGAGTTTAAACCAAATGTAGAGATGGACAATAGTTTACTGACAATAAGTATCGCAATAGAAAGTTCTTCAGATATGATTAAATGACATTTAAACACATTTCTGATATTATGTTACATTATTATTATTTAAAAAGTTTGTTCATTTGGTAGTAATGTTATTTTTTTATGATTTTTATTTCAAGGATATTAAGAATATTAAATAGTTTTATAGGATGAGGTTTTATGGATGTAGCTATCTCATTTTCAGAGGTTTGTGGGTATAGTTATTCTTTCTGGACATTCTTGGCAGTTTTCTTTAAGTTTCATAATATTCATATCCATATCAGAACTATACCATATCGTCTACAATTTCGAAATATGTTGTAATGCAAATTTTGGACATATTGTTCTACCCTAGCTGAAAGTCTCCCCTTCAGTCACATCCTTGTTGATGTACAGGAGTCAGATATTAAGAATTAAGTTCCATTTTCTTCTATTAGGAAGTCATATTTTAAGTTAAGTTAAGTTCTGACAAGCTAACATGAAACATGTCGGGTTACTCACAGGAATGTTAAGTTACATTCAAAACATAACAAATTATTTCGGACAAAAATACTTCAATCGTGCCAAGTTGATGACAGCATAATTAATTTAAAAGCTAACAAACCATTACAGCCGTCATAAGTTGCTACCTCACTTTGACAAGTCATATAATACGAGGGAGGAAAAAAAACACGTCGTTATATTTGAAGGAAAGGAGGAGCAGGCCGGGTTGATTTTGTCTCCAGCTTGTACGTAGTCACCTTTAGCGTGCAGCGTCACGCGCGTTTCTATAACAACATTTATTTTCTTAACACTCACCGGCGGGATGCTGACGTTCACAGCTTCAATGTCAACTCGTACTTCCGACAGCGGCTGCGGGTCCGACTTGGTGATGAAATCACTGAAGGAACCGACGATCTCCACGTCAGAGTCGTCTGAGCTGAGAGTGATTACGTCATCCATCTCTCCTTACTCGTTCAGCACCAGACCTGCCACGTTTTCAGGTGAGATTAGTGGGAGAGTGGAGGGCATGTGGTAAAAACAAACAAACAAACAAACAAACAGGCAAGCAATAGTGGAAAAATGCAAAATTGAAAAGATCATTTAAAACTGCTGTCCTTCAAGAGACGCTTGCACTAGTATAACGAATGACTTAGCTATTAAACTAGACAGTTGATATTGTTAATATTCATTAGGTTCTACACAGTCTAAAAAACAACAACAAAAATGATAACAATAAAAAAAATAGTGTGCGAATGAAATTAAAAAGCTAAGAAAAGCTGACCGAATTTTGAGTTGTCATAGCAACTCATCCTTTCTCACCTGTGCGCAGGTTCCGGGACATACAGCTCCAATAACCCCGGTTGCGAGACTATATATCGATGAGCCAGGGGTCCTTTACACCGGACATTTCACACTCTCACACTACATGACGTTAAAACTTCACTGCTGCGGTTAACGAGAGCCTCCTCTTTTAATTTATTTGTTACATCGTGACGTCATCACATTGTTAATTTAGGATTTTTACTGCGTCCAAAGGTACCCGTGTGTCGTGACAAGCTTCAACAAGCTGTAAATTGTGTTAGGGTTCACGGGAGCTCTGTTCAGCGCCTCACGGGCGAATAAAAATGAATAAATAAAATCACCAGTAGCTTCTGCAGAAGGTGCTCTTCTCACTTCACCTGCACCGCGTCACCTGTGACAGTCCCCACAGCCCTGAACAAAAGCGAGAGAGCGACTAATCCCCATGATGGAACTGGAGAGCACAAGGTAACTTCACTGGTGAGGTACTTAACATTCAGCATTTCCTCATAAAATCCCAAGCTGCATTCTCTCGATTCGGTCGGTGACTTTGAATTTGATGGTGATTTACGATTTCCTTAAATTAAACAATCTTAAAATTGAGTAACGAACGAAAAAAACCAAAACAATAATAATTCAATGGCCTGACCAGTTACGTATTTACTGTTGCTTCCTGGTTTTTCCTTGTCTTTTTTCTTCTGCCTGTATCAGTTCACAACGAGTTCTACAGTTTCAGATGTCGCCACCTGCTGGACAGGAGTGCAAGGACTCAACCTGCCTCCTCTTCAACGTTGTTGCCTTGAATTCTTACATGTCTTAAGCTAAGAAAGAAAAAAACATTGTTTCATCCATTTTTATCATAACCAATTCATGAATTATATTCATTGAAATGCTTTAATTTTTGCATTGATTTATATCCTTCCAATGAACAGCATTTTATTTTAAGAGGAATTCAGTTCAGAAAAAAAACTGGATAATGTAGTGCTAAAGTTTTAACCAGTGGTGTGTTTTAAATGGATGGTGGAATCACACTTGTCAGGCTGACAGCTATAAGGCATTTAAAAAATGTTTGAACGTGGAAGAATTTTAAACTGACAAATGTGGTTAGAAGTTAGCAACTAAAAGATACACCCAGAATCCTTTTTGTCACATTTAGTGAATGTCTCCTCACCATCCAGTAGCTGTCCGTGTCATGAGCACAATAAAAAAAATAAAATAAAAAAAAATAGTTAAACAAATTTCCAGGTCTTCATACATAGCTCTGACTTTGTAAACTGCAAATAAAAAAATGCATTTCCATTAGAAATAACCCAAAAGGCTGGAATTATAACAGAGCCAACCTCTTTCGTGGTCACTTGGCATTGTTCAACATTTTCAGTGATGGAGCTGGTAAGGGGTGGTCAGCACTGTTGCCTCGCAGCTAGAAGGTTCCTGGTTTGAACCTCAGCAGGGGTCTTTCTGTATGGAGTTTGCCTGTCGCCCCCGCCCCGTGCTTGTATGGGTTTCCTCTGGGTACTCTGGCTTCCTTCCACAGTCCAAAGACAAGCATGTCAGGTTAATTGGTGGCTTAAATTGCCCATAGGAGTGATTATGAGTGTGCATGTCCCCCTGCCTTTCACCCAAAGATAGCTGGGATAGGCTCCAGCAGATCCCCATGACCCTGCAGAGGATTAAGCGGGCATATATAATGGATGGCTGGATAGAGCTGGTAAGAGTCACCTCCAGTCAGTTCCACTTGGTGGTGGTAGTGCACTACTTTTACTGTTTGCAAACCATCAATAAATGAAGAAAACAATAATAATAATAATAACTACCTGGAACAAGGAGATCTACATTGAAGGAGGTGAGATTGTTGTGTGCGTTCCTGTTTACAGTTTGCATACACTGCAATGGTGTCGATGAATGAGAACAGAAGACTCAAACTCAAGGATGACATTAAATTGGCTGAAAACCAAATCTCCTGCCTACAGCATACCCGATCAGCACAGGGACAACAACTCCCACCCCCACTGAGAAGATTTTATTAGGGCCACTCCGAGTACCTAACAGCGGTATGTTTCAACTCCTTCAAGGTTTCCCAAAATTTTTATTGCTGGGCTGTTACCAAATCATGGCACACACATTAATAATTGAGGCCTCATAAAACTACACTGGAGCCCCACTAATGGAAGCAAGCTTAAATAGAGTGGGGGCATTCTGCGCCCCAAAACATAACAGGCATTGCTCCAGCCAATCAGACAGCAGGGGCAGGTTATTGTTTTGTGGACACCAGCTGGAGTGGGGGAGTAGGTAGGTGTGTGTGTGTGTCTGTGTGTCTGTGGTGGCGGTGGTGATGGGGGGGTGCTCTCAGGTTCAGGGTTCATGATGAGGAGAGTTTTCTGGAGGAGCACTGGTGGGAGGGGGAGGGAGGTGCCAGTTCTCCCTGTTTTATTGAGATATTTTTTTCATCCAAATATCAACAGACATGACATCGTTCTGCCTTTAATGGAAATATTTCTTCTTTTTCAAAGCACTTGTTCTGACAAAACATGAGGTGAAGAGATTTCCTGAAACCACATTTTTTAGCGAGGCAATATTTTTGCTGACTTTTGTTTGACTTCTCCTTTATTACTGGCTTCAATAGCACTAAAATGTTTTTTTTTTTTTTTGGCACCTCACAAAACAAGTGAGATTATTTTTTACTTATTGGGCAGCAGTAGAGTTGCCCAATAAGTAAACAGCACGCAGAAAAGGTGCTTTAATACTTTATATCAAATTAAACAGCTCTGCCTGCTTGTGCGTAGGCTCAGACTCAAGCTTCTCCACAAAATCCTCTGAGTTTGTGTGTAATTTCTCTTTCCACCACTGGAGGGCACTCAGGTCGCACACAAGATTTAGGAATTTGACAAAAGTGTCCATGTTCATGCTTCTACCAATTCAACTACTTTAGAATAAGCTTTCAGTTCAAGCTAAAGAATTTACTGAGAGTATTCAGATAATTATTTTTTTGTTTTGTTTATTTTTTTTAATGCAAAGGAATACATGGTTTGTTGAGTCAAAGTCCTTAAGAGGAGCAGCCCACCAAAGGATACTTAACCTTCCTTAAACTTGATTGACTTCAGCTTATTCCTTCAAGTACTCCTGTAAACTTGTGAATCCACTGAACATGTAAAACTAAAAATAAATACAAGTCTTGTTCTAAAGATATAAACACAGCGTGTCCTGGAGAAGCAGGAAAAGAGATACACAGCATTTCTGCATTGGTAAGTTCATGAACAACACGTTGAAGCGTGTGTAGTTGTGATGGTTGCTTCAGTTGTGGCACCTGCATTCACTCAGTTCTTGTCAGCTTACAGGCTTGTTCATGATGATGTTTTTTAATAAAACAATACATTTGCGTTGTTGCTTAATATCAAACTGCTATGGAAACACAATGTCTTTCTGTCATGTGACGTAGATAAGCAAATGTTTCCTGGAAAATATTTTTTTTATCCTGCAGTCTCATGCAATTGGTTGAAAAGGGTTATTAACCTCAAATGTCTACAACCATTACATGCTGTGAGGAATATAAGGCAGGATGAGTCATCGTAGTCAGACACACACAACCTCCTAACTCCTTTTCAGCAACGTGAGGACTTTATTTGGATGGTTGATACACAGAGGCTGCATTTATGTTTGTTTTCTGTGCCTTGAAAATCATCCTTACCTTTTTATCATGTGAACACTGCAGTGCACATTTTTGGAGCTTGAATTACAGATTATACTAAATATGTTTCTGATAAACAGAGCCATTATTTTTTTGAATAATGTCCGTGGTCATGTCTCTTCATTCTGTTCAGTTCTTTAGTTCTGAGTACATAAATGCCGCTTCTAAATCTAATTAAAGTGGAAAAGATGGTCTAAATTAGGTTAGAGCAGGAAGGTTATGGAGGCATTTGAAATCCAAGGAAAACTTTCCAAATACTCTGATGATGGCCATTTATGGACACAAATTAAAGATGAAATACTTCATCAGCAGCAGAGCATGCTGTTCCCTGTTTTAAAAGGTTAACAAATCTGTACTTATTATTTGTGGTGGGAAGCAGAGATGTTTATCATGAGGCCAGCTGACTTAGAAACATTTGTGGAGATCTGTGTATAGTTATATAGTTATAGTTATAGTATAGAATGTATAGTTGTGAATACATTTGATAAACCTTCCCAAACATTCCCATTTCTATTTTCATTTAACTTAGAGCTTAGTTTCTGCTTGTCACAGTTTTTGCAACCTAGAGACTTCACAACTTAAAAAAATTCTAAGGTTGCTGGTTGAAGATTTCCTTCCTCATCGGCTGATTTACTGACTAGGTCACTGCGGTGAGATGCGTGTGTGGCCTGCTTTAGACCAGTTTTATCTGAAAATGAAAATATTCCATACATCACACACCAAAGGCAGTGTTTTTCTTGTTTTCCTTGACCTCAGCCTGCATCATATGGGGGGCAAATTTCCCCCCATTAGAAAGGGTAACGGGAGCAATCACCTGAAACTGGCGGTGAAGCATGCTGGAAGCATTTATCATCCAGCAAGAGTGTTGCAATGAAAATATCCCAAACATCAAGTTTCTTCTCAAACGTTTTGAAAAGATGTTTTATCTAAAAGTTCCAGACATTTCAAAAATGGAATGAGTGACTAAAGGCCTGAAACTCACTCTGTACACAGAGTATGAAAATCCTGTTTGTGATGTGATAAGCAGTTGAGTGTCAAAGTTTTCCCAGTGACGTAGCGTACAATATTACATGCCAAGCAGAAAAGATAGATTTTACACTAACAGAATTAGTGTAGTGTGGGGAGAATGGCCTTCTGAAGTTGCTGCTATACGCATGCGCAGTCAACTCAGGTAGGAATATATTATGAGTAGGAAGAAATTTCACAACACTCGGCCGGGACCGCCGGTCCGGCAGCAAACATCGTAAAGTAAAAAGATAAATGTTACGCAACAATGATGTTAATCCATGAAAAAAGTCTCAAACAAAGACAATAAGATGGTTTCGTAACATTTATATCTTTAAGAACTACAAAGATACTTACATTTGTAGCTAGCTTTTTTTGTCGCCAACCTTTTCGAAGATGTCTTGCCTAAATTATCCAATGCCTTCTGGGTAGCCCTTACTCCCAAGGGTGGTGCCGGAGAATCTCAATTTTGAGGGCGATACGGCCCTCAAACTCGTCCCTCAATTTGACGTTTTTTCACTTTCCATGAGATAAAGCAATAAGAGTAGAAAAGCAAGTAAGTCTAATATCTTTATAAAATGAGAAACTTACATTGAATTAATGAGAACTCTGTTGATCCTTTGCTTTCCCAAACAGACGGTCATGGCTCTCGGCAGCACCTTCAACACAGAGATGGCATCAGAGCTCCTTCGTTATGCTTTCTTGCCGCACACTTTTATTCACAAAGCACTGTAGAGTAAGACCTGCCTTTTGCCTGAAAAGAACAGGGATAGACTCCAACAGACCTCAGTTCCCAGGAATAGGAAGACTTGGTTATAGATGGATGGATGGCTTTGTTCTGTGCTTTATTTATCTTTGTTTATTTCTTTCACTTTGATGGACATAGCATAACTTGTGTGAGTGGGAAAATGATTGTACAAAGGTACTGCGGTCACAGAATGTAGGGGAATTTAACTCCAAGTGACCACAAAGAACCAGCAGGGTTATATTTGTATGTCTTAATTATCTGGAATATATGGCTCTTTACAGATATCTCAGGAGTAGACAGAAGCATGCTGTGATAGCTGTCTGTTCATAAGCTTGAAAGGGTTTCCTTATTTATTACATTTGAGCTATAAAAACATTCAGAGGTAGTACTTCAAGTAGGAGAAGAGAGCAGCTGCGTCTGCAAAACCCACATTCAAAAACAGTCACAGTAGCACTTTCAGTTGGAAATAATGTCTGCCAACTTTAAACCATTTTTATTGACAGCTGCTAAAAAGCCTTTAAGAAAAGATGTATTGGACACTTCAATCCGCATATAAAGGACCACTCCGCAGACACTTCAGTTCAGTTCAGTTTACTTTACTGGTACCCGTAGGTAAACTGGTTTAGCAGAGATGAGATGGATGTCCTTAACATGTAAGCTACAAATACACATGACAGAATCACTTCTGGTAAAGAAAGCAAGACAGAAAAACAAGCGACACAGATAATTCATTTTACATAATTTTATACCTTCAAACAACAATAGTATACTGTTGCAATGTTGTAGTTAACATCACATAGATCCAAACCCAAGTAGCTACACATCTATCCCTTCATGGCTGACGTAACGTGGGGTACTGATTTAGCATGAGAGGAAAGACAAGACAGAGAAGAATGTTAATGTGCTGAACCCCACAATGAATCAATGTGAACTACTTGACATTCATTTTGATCAAATTTGTCCAAAAGTCCTCATTTCAAGTGTTGCAGGCTGATTGACAGTGTGTCCCAGCATACTTTAGGGTCCTGAAATGAGCCCCTGTGGAGCTGTCAGCAGACATCTACAGTAGGACATCCTGTTTCAAATTTTGTTTTGGTGACAACATCAGAAATGACCACTATGTGTAGCTGAGACGCAATTAGCATGGCTACTTAGCTCAGCTTTGTCCTGAGGTTCTTACTGGCTATCTATAGCTAGTCACAAAAGCACAGCAAAACAGTTAATAGGTCTTCAGCTATTCCAGACGCCATTTGATTGAAAGCAGGCATAAATTTTGTTTCTTTATATAATTTTACCGGATGTGGTGCAAAAAAAATGTCTTTGCATAGTTGTCATGGATGTTAAATCTACTTATAGAGACCAACAGTAATTTTTGGACCAGACTGTGAGTGTATTTATTTCTCCTGCAAAGTTGAGCATTTTAACATGGGACTCAATGAGGATTTGCTGTTTTGCAGCCAACTCCGTTGTGGTCAGTTGAGGAATTACTTTTTTATTTACTTCCCGGATTGCTCCAACCCAGAAGTGAAGATGTTGGCACTTGAGGAAAACCAGCTTGCTGAATATGTCGGATTTAAGTCCCTTGTGCAAAGTCGAGGAGTTCTAGAAGCTGTTTCAATAAATGTCAAGAAAGGAATACGTGTTGATTTGGTACTTTGTCATTTTTTTACTTGTGACAAGTGAAAGCAGATTTGTGGACTTTTAGCAGCAGATTTTAGAGATCCTAATCACTGAGTTCTAGTTGTATAAAGAAAAATTCGAATTCACTGAAATAAAAAGCCATTAGTTAATTAATAATGCACTTTAAGTTTTCTACTGTCTTTGTAAATATGTACTTTCCACCAAGGAAGTTATGTTTTTGCCAGTGTTTATCTGTCTGTCTGTCTGTGTACAAGATAACTCAAAAATGTATGAAGGGATTTTGATGAAATTTTCAGGAGTTGTCGGTAATGTGAAAAGGAAGAACTGATTTCATTTTGTGTGATCCGGAAGGAATCCTGGATTCTGGATCACCTGCAAATTTGCGATAACATTGCGGATCAATGGGGCCAAAAATGTTGTTTCTCAATATCTCAGTTAATTATTGCCCAAAACTCATGAAATTTGACTCAGGGATTGACAATGGGAACCTCTATCAAATTTCAAAGGCTGATCCGGATCTGATCTAGAAGGCGGATTTTATTCGCAATCTGTAAATTCGCTATATGGGGGAATTGTGCTTTTACTCATTTATGAATATTTCTTTTAGCAGTTTGTGTGAAATTTTTCTGAGTAAAAATATCAAACGAGTGTACATTTTTTCTAGGATCACATCTTTTGTTTTGTTTTTTTGTTTTTTCTGACTTCAAATTCAGTTCACATATTTGATGTTTGTGAAAATGTTAACTTGCAAGTCCAGATTTTTGCTGTACAAATTCTCATTTTATATTAATACAAACTCTCAGTTTAGGTCTATAAGCTTGTGCGTTCTGAAATATATTTTCCTTCAGACTCCACTCTGAAACCCATTTGTTTCTGCATTGTGAGGCACAAAAGCACAGTGGAAAGATACAAGCACTGTTCTTGCTCTCTGTGATGAGTAAAAGAAAAAAAAAATAAATGTTTGACTTGGGTGCAGCGCTCTGCGAGGACACCAAACAGATGTGGGCATATATAAAAAGCTTTAGAGTCAGGATTTTCTTTTTCTTTTCAAGTTTCACAGTAAAGAGTTCTCTGAGAGCATCTGATTGTTCCAAATTGTGCTCTGTTTTCTGGGTATTGGTGCTTTTCTTATTGAGCATGCTGTTAAAGTGCTCCTTCAGCCTGAATTACACCTTAAAAACTGCTGGTGTATAACTGCAGCTCCTGGACAAGCCTGAATGCTTCCAATTCCTCTTTGTCTTTGAGGACACCATGGTCCTACACCCTCACCGTCTCTGCTGCAGTTCCTCTCCTCCTCATCATCATCATATAGTGGAGGAAATAAATATTTGATCCCCCACTGATTTTGGCAGTTGTCCATACTAAGAAATAAATGAACAGTCTCAGATTTTTATGGCAGCTTTTTTTTAACAGTTATAGAAAGAATATTGAAAAAAAAAAATTGAGAAAATGACATGAAATGAAAAATAAAAAATAATTTGTAAGTCATTGAGGGAAATAAGAATTCGATCCCCGACCAACCTTGACCACTGTTGGTTCCCAAAGACCACTGGCATACTCCTAATCCCACTGAAGTAATTACCTGCATGAGAGACACCTGTTCCAAATAGTCACCTGTATAAAAAGCCATCTGCCCTCAGACTCAGTAATACTCCACCATCTCCACCATGGGCAAGACTAAAGAGCTGTCAAAAGATGTCAAGGACAAAGTTGTTGAACTCCACAAGGCTGGAATGGGCTACAAAACCATAAGTAAGAAGCTGAATGAGAAGGTGACAACTGATGGTGCAATTATTTGGAAGTGGAAAAAGTACAACATGACTGTTAATCAACCTAGGCTGGGGGCTCCATGCAAGATATCACCTGTCCTCAAGGATCATGAGAAAGGTTAGAGATCAGCCAAGAACTACACAGGAGAAGCTGGATAATGATCTCAAGGCAGCTGGGACCACAGTCACCAAGAAAACTATTGGTAATACACTGAGACGCAATGGTTTAAAATCCTGCAGTGGTCCAAGGTCCCTCTGCTCAAGAAGGCTCACGTCCAGGCCCGACTCAGGTTTGCCAATGAACATATTAATGACTCAGAAAGAGACTGGGAGAAGGTGCTGTGGTCAGATGAGACCAAAATTGAGCTCTTTGGCCTCAACTCAACTCGACGTGTTTGGAGGAAGAGAAATGCTGAAAATGACCCCAAAAACACCATCCCTACTGTCAAGCATGGCGGTGGAAGCCTTATGCTTTGGGGGTGTTTCTCTTCTAAGGGGACAGGTCGACTTCACCGCATCGATGGGACGAATATTGCACTCACGATTATTATCAACAAATCTATAGTATGTATCAGTCATGTTATGCTGTTATAATGTTATAAAATACTTATTCTGAAATTTGTGTCATTCTCACAAGCTTCATCAAACATTAGGATTGTGTAAACAACTACAAGAAAACTTTTTTTTTCTTTGCAATCTGGCAAAGGTGCTTTGACTCCTGTTATTCAGCACCCCAATTTCCCACGGCTATGAGTCACAAACATACTTTTGAGGAACTCCACAAAAATAGTTTCTTAAGACCCTGAAACACCTATATGATGTTAAGAAACAGTGGCATCAAAATTCTTTCCTGTTGTATCTCCTCATGTCACTTGTGTCTAGGAAAATAAAAGCACTTGAACACACCAGAAAGACAGCAGCTGGGTTTACACCATCTATACAAAACGATGGTGCACTAAAACAGAGAGAAATGAGACGCCTGGGAGAAGCTGCTTCAACAGTCATGCTGAGCTTGACAGCCTACTAAATGTGTATTGCATTAGTGAAAAAGTAATCCAAAACTAACTAGATTACCTGCTGAGTTGCCCTTCTTTTCTGTTTAATGGCAGATTATGCTGTATGCTCTCACCACGTAAGGCGGATTTAGCTGTTACTGCTAATCTGCAAGCTACAGTGCAGCACAAGAGCCCAACTGCCAGCACACCAACTTACATATATACAGTATATATATATATCTATATATATATATATATATATATATATATATATATATATATATGCTCTATTGGGACCTGGTTGTCAGCACCTGAGCATGTGCCTTATTGCATGTGGTCAGTTGGTGTTCTCTCCAAGAATCTGCATGCTACATTTGACTTACCTGGTTAAGGACCCGTGCAATAGGGCAACTTTGAGCTGATGTTCTGCAAAACCAAGTTGCAGCATATTTTGGTGTGAGCCCTAGTACCATCTGCAAACTCAAGGCCATATAACTGCTGATGTGAGAGACAGGCTGCCAGGTGAATGTCCCAAGATGGGAGCACCCCAAGAAGATGGTTTCCTCACTCTGTCAGCATCTTAGAAACCATGGGGAGTCTTCTAAAGATTTGCAGTCAAGGCTTGCAGGATGATGTGCCTGATGGCTTTCTTCCCAGACAATCCTGAACAGACTGCAGTCTCGGAGGGCTGACAGGAGGCCTGACATGACTGCCCTTCACCATCAGGACCTGTTTGCACTAGTGTCGGAAACACATGCACAAGGTTATTATAGTTAACAAAAACCAACGAAATAATGAAAACTAGAATTGAAAAAAACATTTTTGTTAACTGAAACGAATTAAAAATGAAAGTTAAAAAAAACAACTAACTGAAACTGTATTATGTGTTTATAAAATTAACTAAAATTAGCTATGATATCAAGAACGTCCTTTGTTTTCCGTATTTGTATTTTTTTCACATAAATATTTTGGGATATACATGAAATCTATTAACTTTGCTCTGTCATACAACAACAACAGCAAAAAAACAAACAAAAAAACTGGGGCAAAAGTTGGGAGAAAGCAGCACTGTCCTATTTGGGATTTCTTTGACTATGACTGTATTAATGATATACGTAAGTGCCTTGTTGTAGAAGCAGGTGATACAAAGTGTGGAATTCTTCATAAGGGGAAAACCCCATGAATCTGAAAGTCCATTTGAAAAGCTCCCACAAGAAGGGAGCAAAAACTAGCAAAAACTAGCAAAACTGCTCTAAAAACGTATTAAAACTAACTGAATTTGGAAAAACTAATCTAAAAACCAAATAAAAACTAAAACTAATGAAAAATCCAAAACTATTATAACCCTGCACGTGTGCTGGTACCTCAACATGAAGAGGAACATATGGCTCAATGGTGAATTTTGCTGTGTTTTCTGCATTACACAAGAGGATTCAACTATACAAAGCAGAAGAAAGACTGTAATTAAAAACCATAAAGAAAGCTGAAGCTTGCATGAAGTTAGTTCATTTTAGTTAAACTTTTAGTATCCAAAACAGACCTAGCTCAGATAGGAATGCTTCATGTGTGCAAATGCTTTAGATTTCTGTTTTTATTCAGTGTTCCTGGGTTGAAAAACATCACCAAAAGTAAATTTTTGTCAAAGAGTTTTTAGAGCTGTTTTACTACTTACAAAAACCAATTAGACAGCTATTAACAAACCAGTAGTATGTTCATTTGTAAAAAAATTTGTTTTGGAGATTCTATTACATTGAGTTTGTATATTTTTAAGTAAAAAGTAATAATTATAATTTCTCTCATACAATAAATTGCTTGATGTTGCCACAGCACCTCCCATTACTCAGTTGTAGCTCTTGTCTCTTTACCCTAACTGGGCCAGTCTTTTCTGATCAGTCAGTTAACTGGACTAATGTAATGGGATGAAAGACTGTGTATGAAAACTATTATATAAAGCCTCTATTCAAATCTGTTTCATACTTTACATCTGTCTTTGTTTAGATCGTTTTGAGTCTGACTTATCTTACTTGGACAATGTGTTGTAGTATGGTGGACAAAAAGAAAAAGAAAAACACATCAACAAAACCAAAAAGACATCACAGTTGACGTCAGCTGATTTATAAAGTGAGTTTGAAGTGAAGCTTTGTTTGATGTGTATGATTATATAGCACTAATTAGCACATGAAAGAGACTCAGAAACAATTTCTGACAAAAACTAATTCTTCACAGTTTGTTTTTAAGTTGAAGCGTTATGTTGAGGCCAATATGGTACTTTCAATGACAAGTAAAATCCTGATTTATAGAGGCATTTTCATCATGGCTGCTGGTGGATAGTGCATTCCTGTAATGTGCAGTGCGGACTGAGAACACCGTAGCTTCAGGTTTACTTGCCAGAGTGCAGCACAGCAAAGGACTGGAAAGAGCATCCTAAACACCCCCAGCAGATGGTCTGGGATGAGAGACAAAAACATGAGAGAGACACAATGAGCTGCATGGAGCGAGAGGTCAAATAGGAGCTTCCAGAGCTAACAGGTGTCAGCTATCACCATGAGAGCATGAAAGGATCAGCATGTGATGTTACATAGTGAAAGGTATCCAGCAGCTAAATACTCATATTTCTCTGTTGCTGCTTGTATCCACGTGCAAGCAGCTCCTAAACTCTTTGTGTCACGCCTGCCGCACAGATCCAGAAGCATATCAGTAACATGTTTTTATCCTTTTTTTATGCTTTATGCATGTGGAGCTTCCACAGAATCCATAATAAGGTTCATTTGAGTGGCAGAGCATGCCAGAGACATTGAAAGCTCATTATGGACTCAAGCCCAATGACTCACTCTGCAATCTGTGACCCCCCAGGGGCTAGCAGGACTTTTCACTGGACAGCTATGAAATGCTGGACTGTATATACGAAAGTGTCATCCAACACTTTGTGAACATCTGAATGCAACCTGTAATGCAACCTCTTTCACCAAAACAGCTGAAACAGAAATTTTATTTTAGTTTGATTTTGATTGAAGTGAAAACTCCATGATGTATAGTAAATCTATTACGTAACTATCAGGTTGCTCAGGTATCAAGTAATTCAACCATAATTTGATGATTCAAATAGTTACAACCTTAAAAGATTATGAATACGAAGCATAATTTTATGGTTGCAGTTTCTCCATCATGAATGCAAATATGATTTCTCACTTGTATCTTTGTATTTATAATGAAGAAACGCTAACTGTAAAACTGTACTTCGTCATAACTATTGTAACTATCTGAACAGCATTGTCACAGACAAAATACAAGTTCAACATTTTATATATGATTTTACTTAATGAGAATTCATATATTTTTTAAACTAGCTTTTCTTTTTTAATTTATGCACAACTTTAGATTAATATTCACAAATGCTAACTTGTACATGCATAATGTTTTTGACAGCTTTCTTACTCCATACATTTGCACTACATGGGATGAAGCACAATTAAATCCACTCTAAATCCACTTGCCCAAGCAATTTAGAGCAAAGGCATGAATAGCAACAAATCACATTGAGAAGCAGGGAGGGGTAGACAGCAGAAGATCGTTGAGATTAAGAGTCAACAATTTCAGAGCGAAATTACTTTATTTTCACAGGGTTACACTCCCTGATCAGAGCTCCCATCCATAAAAACAGAATATTAGCACCTTGACTTAAAATTCTCGACTGTATCCACATGCTCAATTACTGGAAGACAAAAAACATAAACCCACTTATCCTGGTTCTGTAAATTCCATTCCTAACTCATAAAAGAGTGGCCTACAAATCACAGATAGGCTCAAAGCATCATCACCTTCCATGAGATTACTCATAAAATAATGCAAGTCATTACAAAATAACAGTTTAGTTGAGATCAACCAAAAGGAAAAGCAAACCTTTTGATTGATCAGATTAGAGTGCAGCAAAAGAAACTGAAGCGAGCCAAAGTATTAGTCTGTGGAATAACTTGGGTTTAACATGACAATCAAAACACAGTTTTTGCAATTTCTCAACATTGCAGTAAACACACTGCAAAAACAAAGAAAATTGTAGTTAAGCACATGAAATTGAACACCAAATCCTGGATGAAAATTACCCATTGCTATTGGAAATGATATGTCCATGCAGCATGATCTTTGTACTTAAGCACTATTGTGTTCAGTTTAGATCTTGTTCAAGTGAAAAAGAAAAGCTGAATTTTAGATCAAACTACTTTAAACAGATTTTCTATAGCACAGTAACAAGGTGAAGCTTGCTAAAAATTAGCAAATAATTCTTTATTCTAGGTCATTAAAAGAATGAACACCAAGGAACAAGAAAATAAATTCATAAATCAAAGTGGATATATTTGCAGTATATTTTATAGTAAAAGAGAATGTTAAAATCTGGATTTCTGAGTACTAATGCTTCCTTTAACAGCTTCTTAGATCTTAGAGAAGAAATTGTCTTTACTAATCAATCTAGGAACGGTTATAAGGACATAAGGACACTGTCAAGCACAGTGGTGGAAGAGGTATGATTTGGGCTTGTTTTGTGAGCAAACCATGAACCCTCTTGTATCTCGTCATGAAAGAAAGAGAGACAGAAAGGCAGAAAGAATAGCAAGGTGTGGATTCGATTCAGTCCAGACCTAAACCTTTATGTAAAGGTTTAGACCTAAACCTTTACATAAAGGTTTAGGTACCTCATTTTATAACTTCCATTTAAAACGTAAGAATAGAAAGCATGCATTGTCTTTTTCACATGACAGCATGTTTTGCTTACAGCTATGATTATTTCCATATTAAAATACAGGAAGGTTTTAAAACTTTGGTAAAAAAAATTGTTTTATGTGGCTTTTGTTCTGATTCTCACTGATCTGTTTTTAGTTGTGTGTTGATTATTTGCTTGTGGCAAAGCTGGTCCAGATGAGGAAGTAACATCTAACTCTAATTATGTTGTGTGTTGTCATCGAGACAAAAATGAGAAATAATGAGAAGATAGCAGAGACTGTATGCTCCCTAAACAGCTATTGTTCTGGCCAGTAATAAACAGGGACTGGTAACTGAAAAGTAGGAAAGTATCCTGAAATGTACACGATGCAGAGAAAATTATGTTTAATTTCGTCATTGACAAACAACATTCAGGAAGATTCTACAATAAGCAGAATAATTTGCTAATCTTGATATCAGGATTAGGTTTAAAAGTATCTAAGGTTCGATCTTTCCAGTAAGGATGAGTTGTGGCTGTGGATGCTCTAATTGATACTCTCAGTTTGTTGATGTGAAACACAATGCATTTGTATGAGTCACGTGCAGTCCACCACATCCTCATTTATCTTACTGATGTTGAGCTTCAGGTGGTTATTGCTGCAGCACGAGACAATGCTCTCTATCTGTCTTCTGTATTGCCCCTCATTATCATCACTGATGCACTCAATGATGAAGGACTTGTCTGAGAACTTCTGGAGGTGACAGGAACCAGAGTTGAAATGAACATCTGAGGTGAAGAGAGTGAAGAGGAATGGAGCCAGAACTGTTCCTTGAGGTACTCCAGTATTCCTTGTCTACACCTGAGAAACACAGCCCCCCACATTAATGAGCTACAGCCTGTCAGAGAGGATCCAGGCTGTGATGTCAGGGTGTATTTGCTACAGATTTATTCATTTGAAGCACAACATAAAGCAACATGAGTTGTAAATCCTGCATGCGAAAAGTTTCAGCAGTAATTAAAAAGAATGTAGTTTGCTTTTTTTGAACTCTATTCCATTATTATCATATTTAACACTATTATTTTGGGATAAAGCATGCCTATTCCGCACACCTCAGAGTTTCCCCATGACCACAAGGAGCACAACATGTAACCATGCTTATACACACCTGATCAAAATTTTAAGACCAGTTGAAAATTTGCAGGAATTTACATTTTGTTCAAAATGTTGGAGCCTAAAAAGGCTCTAAGTAGAGTTTCAAAATGCAAAAAGAAGAGATGGGAAAGAGACAAAAATATTTGAGTAAGCAATCTATTGCAAACAACAGTTAAATTAAAATAGGCTGTTTATCAACAGATCAAAAGTTTAAGACCATAGCTAAAAAAAAAAAACCCAGAAAACCTAAAATAGAAATAAAAGCCCCCACAAAGGGCCATCTTTATCTTTACTGTCTGGAACTGATGTCCATTTTTGTACACTTCCCTTGCCATCCATCCCCAAATGTTCTCAATTGGATTTAGATCAGGGGAACACGCAGGATGGTCCAAAAGAGTGACGTTATTTCTCTGGAAGAAGTCCTTTGTCAGACGGGATTGGAGAGCGTTGTCCTGTTGAAAAACCCAGTCATTACCACACAGATGAGGGCCTCAGTCATGAGGGATGCCTTCTGCAACATCTCCACATCGCCAGCCGCCGTTTGACACCTCTGCACAACCTGAAGCTCCATTGTTCCACTGAAGGAAAAAGCACCCCAGATCATGATGGGGCCCCCTCCACTGTGCCGGGCAGAAAACATCTCAAGTGGGATCTCCTTGTCATGCCAGTAACGTTGGAAGCCATCAGGACCGTCAAGGTTAAATTTTTTCTCATCAAAGAATAAGACTTTCTTCCAACTTTCAGTGTCCCATATTTGGTGCTTTCTTGCAAAGTCCAAATGGGAAATTTTCTGGCAGTGAAGGAGGCGAAGCCTTTGAAGACCTTCTCTGTTCTTAAAGCCCTTCTCTCTCAGATACCGTCTGATGGTTATTAGTCTGGAGTCTGCACTACTAACGGCCTTAATTTGGGTCTAGGATCGTCCCGATTCTTGCCCAGTGTTGGGCAAGTTCACTTTCTACACGAACTAGTTCAGTTCATAGTTCATAGAAATTAAAATAAACTAGTTTAGTTCATAGTTCACAGAAATGAAAACAAACTAGTTCAGTTCACCATTTCAAAAAATGAATTGAATAGTTCATTTTTAGTTTTTTATTTAATTATTTTTTAATGTTGCTGTGCAAGCAATTATTTGTCAAAACTGATTGCCACTGCCCATATACTACACCACCACAAACGACAATTATTTTATCCATTTTATCTGTTGAAAACTACGTGTCCAATTCTGAATCCCTAACCAATCAGGGTTCACATTAGCATTGAAGGGACAGCCCATGTAAAACTGTCATTTCCCTTTCAGCTTCTACAGTATATTAAAGATATGAGGAAAAACTTGCTTCCAAATGGTCTTTATTATAAGACAAAAACAGGTCCTTAAGGTGCAAAAGTTTTTTTCCCCATGTCAATATTTCAATCCCCCCCCTGGGAGTCGGAGCGCTCCTCCGGCTCTGGACGACTGCAGTTAATTTTTCTACTGATTTTAAAATTTTGATCAGGTGTGTACAGCATGTGCACGTTTTTAAAGGGTTTGTAACTCTGAACCCCAGTTAATTTCATATTGACTCTACTGGACATTAAGTCAATTTTATTTCAACTAATCTTATTCGTAACAAGCCAATTCATGACAAACGTCATCTCATAGTACTTTGACAGAGAGCAACCAAGTTCAGTGGAGGTCTCATAAAATAATTTGGAGAAATTATAATTCCTGTTTATAATAATACTCTTATGATCAAATTCATTCCAATACAGTCCAAATTATTAGCACTGTTTTCAGGTAACGCCAATTCATAAAATAATTTTTTTTTTTGTTTTGTTTTTTCTTGAGCCCGAAACCTTTATGACAAATGCAATCAGACAGTCCAGAGTGGGTATTTATTATTTTATGCTTCTGACAAGGGATTTTATTCACGTTGCTAAGGATTTTATTTATTGATGATGTCATTAGTGGCAGGTTTTCTTGCTCCTGTGAATATTATCCATTCAATGCTTTTGTACATACTGTTTAATTTGAATCACTTTAAGTCACTTTGGTCGAAAGTGTGGACTCATCTGCTAAGCTCTTAGTGGCGTTGTCCGGACTTTTGACTGATATCCTATCATGAATTATTTTTTTTTTTTCCAAATTTTTTCATTCCTTAGGCTCAGTTAAGTGCATACAATAATTAAGACTTGAAAGAGATTTTTACTTTAATTCTTTAACAATCATCTTTGTGAAGTGGAGGGGAAAATGACAAATTTGAGGAAACTAACTCTTCATGTCAACATGCTCTGCACAGTTTTAATGCATCTACCACAAAGGCTGAATTCAGGGTGAACTCCATATTTAGTTGTATTTGGTTTGATCACATTGATGTTATCAAACCAAATCCATTAGATAGATTAGACTCCTGGGTCCAACCATGCAACCATTGCAGTTTTCGGAGTCTGCCGGCATGCACAACTCAGTGGCAAAAATCAATCATCTCTTCTTTAATCTTTTCACATTTAGCTGAGCAAGCCAAACCAATCCTGTGGAGGTAAATATCAACAGCTGCAGTCATTCTCATTAGAAACTATTTTTATTCTGTCTCATTCAACTCTCCCACTTCAATATAGTTTCACAAATATGAAGTGGTTTGTTGCAGTTTGTTGCATGCTGTTTCACATGAAAATCTGAAGCAAGACACTCAAAGTTGGGAATGTGAACAATCAAATCTGATCTTTATCAAATCATAATGATATGAGAATTGGACGATGTGGCTTGTATTTCGACTGTGGAGCTTGTAATTTGAGATATTAAAAAAGTAATGTCTGCTCTGCACACCATTCACATCTCAGAGGTGGGTGCATCAGTATCTGTCCTGCTACACGATTGAGGTTTTATGATGTTGTCACCAATGCCACCAGTCATGTTGGTTAAATCACCCATGTATCATGAATCCCGTCATTTGTCCTCTGGCACCTTAATTCAAATTTTATCCTCGTTTCATATTCAATTTGTGACCTAATTTCAGACAGCGTGGTAAGCACAGATTAAATTTTGCCACAATAAAGCTTTTCTCTGTCACAGCACTTTCTAATAATTTGACAAAATGTGGCTCTAAAAAGAGCTGTCTTTTTGAACAAGTTTTCATTCATTAAACAATTCCCTTCTTTTGTGTATTTGAACTTATTCTGAGAGTAACTACTCCATGAAAATTGAATTAATTCAGTTGTATTTGCAGAGCATTCATGAACAATGTTTCTAAACTAATGCAAATAATTCAGTACACAACAATGAACAGCAGTCTTGTGAGTGGTCTTGTGAGTTCTGCGTCACTGCCCTTCTTTGTCAGTGCCCCCAAAAGTAAACCAATAAATGGATTTTCGAGTTTCTTTGGGGAAAAAAAAAATATTTGATCGTAGAACTTTGGCATATGATGCAATGAATTAATCTGTTCAAATAATTATATGCAAGTATAAACACCATGGGAATGTTTAGCCATTCATAGCGCTCAGGAAGGAGACGGGTTCTACAGAGAAACTAGTCCTGCACAGACATGGACTGAAAGGCCTCTCAGCAAGGAAGATGTCATTATTCCAAAAGCAACATCAAAAAAGCAAGATTACAGTTTGCAATTGCACACAGGAGACAAATCTTTACTTTTTGGAGAACTATCCTTTGGTCTGATGTAACTAAAATTGAACTGGTTGGCCGTAATGACCATCATTATATTAGGAGGAAGGAGGAAGTTGAAGCTTGAGTGCAAATGGGTGCTTCTAAATGGACAGTGACCCTAAACATACCACCAATCTAGCTACAAAGTGCCTTAAGGACAACAAAGTCTGCGTTTTGGAGTGGCCATCACAAAGCCCTGATCTCAATCCTACAGAACATTTGAGAGCAGAGCTGAAACAGTGTATGAAAGCAAGACAGCCTACAAACCTGTATGTAAACTTCTGACTTTGATGAAAGTCCTAAAAAATTGATTTCTCTCATTATTCTGCCATTTGGCAAATAGAAGTAATTTTGGTAATCCTAACTGACCTAAAACAGGAAAGTTTAATCTGATTAATTAACAGACAGTGAGAAATAAAAGGCTATGTGTCCTTTTACACAGTATATGTATACTTCTGATTTCAACTGTAGATAGTTAGCAGTGAAACTGTACAAGCTACACATAGTTATAAGAATAGTTTCTCTCCCATGGCAGCAGCGAGGTCTTAACAACATTATTGTTAGTATTAGCACTGATCCAAACCATTCATAACTGCTGCCCCAAATCCAGATGTGATTGACGACCAAGGAGAACTTAAGATGTTTACTGACCAGGTAAATTAATCAGACTTTCATGCAAATATCAGCGTATAATTTCATGACAGGTATATTGGATCAACCATACTTAAAGAAACCAAAAAATACAAAATCAAAGATCAAGTTGACATGCTTGCATGCACGTCCAGCTTCATCCTGTCTTCTCTTGTTAGCTCTCGCTACCGAGTGAAAGTCTGAGATTTACTTTTGTTCTGTCTCTTACTCACTAACTCGTTTTCTCTTTCTTGCATCCTCTGTCATTACTTTCTTTGGATTCTTGGTCACCTCTGCCATGATTTTCACTGTGTAAAAAGTGCAAAACTAAACCAGCTCTGTGAGCTAGCCTCAATTTGCTGTTGATATGTGACAGCCTGGTGTAAAGTGATATGCATCTTTGAAAAGAGAACTTGCTGTCTTGGGATTGAGAAGTTGCCTTGTCGGTTTCTGCTCAGAGCAGACCTGGATGGGTCTGAGAGCTCAATAGTAGTTCCTAAAAGTAATCAAGATGATTGAAACTGATATTTTATGATGATAAAGTTATTTTGTGCTGCCTTAAAGTGAAGCTTCTGTCTGGAATCTTGATCTTGAAGGGTGTATAAATGATTTTATGCTTTCACATTCCAAGAGATTTTGTCCGAAGCTGTGGAAAATCTGAGGAAAGTGTTGTTTCTTTTTTGGGACACAACAAAGGTCAATGTCATGTATTTTTCTGACCTGCCCAGCCTACGAACAGCAATAGAAACACTTGAAGAGGGTAGAAAATATGTGCTCACTGGAAAAAAAAGAGCATCTTAATCAAAGCGTAGCAATGACGCACACAGAGTCCTTCCCACTCCCTTGTACTGTATGTTATCCTCAACAGTGCAAGTGTACACATCCACATAAGGCAAAAATCCTTTTATTATACATGCAGGTGGAGATGCATATGTGGTATTTAAGCAGGCTTTCAGCACCTGGACCAAATCTGTAGGATGAATTCACTAAAGAAACTGATCGCTCTGACAAATCACCTGAAACCTGAGATGAGGTTTTCACACACCACCACAGACCATTTATTCCTGGAATGTTACATAACACAGCAGTGGGTTCTGCACATATCCATCCAAACACCCTCCCTAGAAGAAAACAGGAAGGTAAGAGGATTGAGGCAGTGAGGAAAACACTGCTATCGGTCGCCTCTCTGTAAGGTGCTCTCGCTGGAAGTCTTCATGTTTTATCTACAACTGAGCCATTTTACCAGGCAGAATAATGGACCTAAGCTATCACAGTGCCTTCATAAAGACTGGAAAAGAAAATTCAATTCAGTTTAGCTTATTTTTATGGTGAAAAGTAACAAACAGCCACCTCACAGCACTTAACAGAGAAAGTAAAATCTCAATAAGTCCAATTATAAACAGTCCAATTAAATCCAAGTCACCCTGAATCCAATATCATTCAGTATAATTCATTACAATGAAAATCCCATTTCATAAAAAGTAGCCCAACTGACGAAACCAACAGATCACAAGTCTTTAATGTGATTCAGTCCCCCATCCTGGGTATGGAGACCTGGTTAGTGATAGTGGAGAAGACGAACTCCCTCAGGAAGACACCTAAAATGGAAATAGACTAAGAGAAATGAGATGAATTAGCTACAGCCCAGTGCTCATGAGCTATTTTCACACAACATTCAAATAAAGACATCCACATTAATCTCCTTTGGTTGTTCATACTAACAACAAGCCAGTGGTGCAGAAAGTGTTTTGTAATGTGAGCAATTTCTCTCTCTCTCTTGCACACGCACACGCACACAGACACACACACACGCACACCTACACACACACACACACACACATTGATTAGACTCTGCTGTTGGTTCCACGGAGGTTCAGAGGTCAGAGGTGCTGTTTCCAAAATATAGCAAATCCCAATTGACCCCCAAGTTAACATGGCCATCCTGCAGGAGAATTAAACATATTTACAGCATGGTCCAAAAAACGTTTTTGTTTTCTATGGTTAGATTTGACAACCATAATAACTGTACAGGCGGGTGACATTGTACTACATCAGATACATTTATATCAAGCAATAAAGCAGATGGCTGTATGTCATTTGATGAGTTGAACTGACAGCTAGCCATTGGCTATGACATATAGCCATTGCTGTCATCACTCTAGCAACTTAGTGCTTAGCATTACATTGACTTCTGAGCTGTGAATGAAAATCTAACAGTTGTTTTCTTGCGTTTGCGTAAATCCTTAGACCACCATGACTGGCTGTGATTGGTATAAGGACAAAGTTTAGCTTTGCCATGATAACCACAGCAGTCATTTTATGTCACCACCAAAACAATATTGAAGACTGGAGGTCACGCTACCAGGATGATTGACTGTAAGTCCTACTATAATTCTTACTAGAAGTGACCTAAAATTATTTTCTGTGAGAAGCTCAGCTCCTTCAGCTAAGCAAGGGGTTGACTGACTGAAACATGACTGATTCACATGAATGGGTCGTTAACGGACTTGTGCAGACCTCAATGACAATCTCATGATGATCCATTCATTTGAATCAGGTGCGCTGAAGCAGGAAAACATCTAAGACATGTAGAGTTGCGGCTCTCAAGGACCAGGGTTGGCCATCCATGAGCTAAGCCATGTACCGGTCCGACGCACAGAGCTGTTGGCCAAGAGCTCCTTGAACCGAGCCAGGCAACAGCTGTTCGTGTCAGACTGTCAGCCCAGCTTGGCCGAAGGAGCCTATGCTGCTCAGAAAAAAACGTTACTTCCAAGTAAAATTATTCAGGGTTCTAGCTGGCCCCTCCATGGTGAAGCCCATGGGGTGCCTTGTCTTTTGCTCCCGGAGGCTTTTATTGTACTGAGCTCAGCCACGGAGCTCTGGTTTTGGACCTCACGTTTTGCCAAGATATGACCCTGCACTTCTTTCATTCCAGAGTTAACACTTGAAATGAGGATCTTCAGACAAATTTATATAAAGTAATATAAACTGGTGGGAGTGTTCCAGCTGGCTTCTCAGCACTGTGGGTCTCGTCTCTTTGCAACATGGCACCATACAGTTCAAGGAAAAATGGGCTTCAAAATCTCTCTGTATAAACCCATGGATCATGTGACAGGACAGTTTGTCTATAGTTATACACAGTTGATGGTCTAGTCAGGTCCTGTGTGTATATGTTGTCCTGTCTTTTCCCTCTTCTCTGCTGGTCTGTTCTTGTTGTCTCCTGTTGTCCTTTTGACAACCCCATCTTGATTCCCTACCTCGTCTTCACCTTGGTTAGTTTATCTGTCTAGCTTCTCGTGCTTTTGCCTGGCTTTTTGATTTTGGCTCCTGGATTCCCTACTGATTGCATCATTTAGGGTTTTGTTACTCGAGGATCTTTTTCAACAACTCCTGCCTTCAACCGCCTGCATTTCAGTCCTAACACATCCAAACATAACAGGTAATGCACAACAAAGGTGTAATAATCCCTAATGATCTTAGTTCACAGAGCATATCAGATGAGCAGAGCTCATGAAAAGTCACGAGCAGAAGATCTCCATTTTGACAACAAATTCATAAAAAGTAAAAAAAAATAAAAGTCACTGAAATGTTTAAAAAATGTTCTTCAAAGAATGATTGGAAGGAATTTGCATTTTCTCCTTCTCCAGTGCATAGTACCATTTAACATAAATAATTCAGTTCATAAAGCTTAAGCCTCAGATGGACATCCTTGATCTCCGATCCCTATGATGGTACTGCATCATGAAGCAACACAAAAGAAGCCTTCTATTAACCTTATCCAGAGGTGGAATCTGGAATGAACCCTGACACAGATGAAATTTGTATTGTGGTCAGACAAATCAATATTTCAGATCTTTTTTATTTATGCTATGCCATTTTATTTTTATTTTTTTCACCAGTCTTTTGATTAGGGTTTCCCAAATAAATCGCAGCCTTTCAAAACCTTGAAAATCCTCAGTGTCACCATGTAAAGAGATTAAAATATGGGATTATTTTGGCTCAGAAACAACAAGGTAATTCTTATCACGACTGAGAAATATTTTTGTGACATCTATCCTTGCCTTCTAGAAATGTAAAATGGCAACATTATTCTTTGGTTCCTGGGGTAGTATTGGAAAATATTAAAAATGTACATATATTAAAACTTGGAACAAACAAATACAAATATTCAGGTTATATGGCTTTTTATTTTCTAAGGTTTTGTCATCAAGAAATACTTGAAGAATTTTAGGATGAAACAGTAATCCTAAAGTCAGAGCAGAAAGAGCATGGCCTGTTATAGCACTAATGTGGCAAAGTCCTCACGGTGAGCATGTGCTCAACGCATTGAAAACATATAATTACTTATTAACATGATGGATGGCTGGCTTATACTCATTAAGTTTGAATTATTTTTGCCAGCTGTGACAATGAATGCATTAAGGAGTCCCAGTGAGCTTGCAAACTGTACACAGAGGGCCCAGACTGTCCACAAAATCTTGCATTGCCAGTAAACAGTGTTATCTGTATCATCATATGTCAGCATAATAACTTAATAACTTTCTTTTTTTTTTTTACAGCATTTCTACCCGTGGAGGCTAATCAGAAATGGCAGTCTTCTTTGTTAGCTTCCTGCTAGGCTGCACAAACACCACAACACAAGTACTTCAGCAATCACCACCACAAAGTGGGAGGAAATGTGTGTATGTGTGTGTGTGTGTGTGTGTGCGCACGTGAGTGAGAGTGCAGCAGTCCTTTGGCAGTGAAACCTGCATACAAATTATCACTCCTCACCTAATGAATAATTTCTGTGAGCAGTAATGATCACTATAACCATTACAACTCAAAACATCACCTGCTGGCACAAGTTGTCAGTGTAAAATCACTGTGCAGATCAAATCCATGACGAGCTGACAAGTTTAAACTCATTCGAGTGATTTGAATGTTTGTGTCGCTCCCAACACGTCTTTGGCTTCAGCTGCTAATATGTGACAATAAATGAATGTGGCATCTGCGTCACTGTGGGGTCACATATGCCACAAACCCATCCAACATGGAGCATGGCAAATAGCGTATCAGCTTCTTCTGCTAGAAGATGGCTTTATTCATAATTAGAAATTGTGGGAATTACTATGGTAACGTACTTGAAATATGCAATTTTCTGACTTGTGGAAAACCTTTAACATCACATTCAGGGATGTTGGCAAAAGACTTCCATTTATATATCCCTCATTTAGCTTAATGTCTCAAACATAACAGGAAGGAGAGCCAGAGTAACAGGATGCTGGGTATTGTTGTAATACTAGAAATAGAAGGTCGGGGAGATTATAATGACCATGTGAGTAATTATTTTTCATATGTAATATTCACCAAATAGCTTTTTGTAGAAAGATCAAAATGGTTCATATGAAATCATTGCCTTTGTCAGTTTCTTTCTCTTGGACATCAATTATATGTGTTGAACAATATATATTATACATCTAACTGTTCATGTGATATATGACCAATTCAAAAGTAAATCCTACATGTTTGGAATCTGTAAAAAAAAAAAAAAAAAGAAAGAAAAAACATTCTATCTTCTGAAATGGTCTCCAATACTTTGCAAAAAATAAAACCAACACACTGAGACGACTATTATTCTTGCTTTTCCTCCTGCATGATCTCTGTTTCTACCTCAGTTAGGATTAAATATGTAGGACGCTTTCAGCAGTACAGGGCAAAAACCACTATAAGCAGATGTATATTTAATCTAAATATATCAGTGACATAAAAATAACCTGAACAGGTGCCAAGACTTTTAGGTATAGTATTTTAGTCATTAGCTTTTCAAAGAAAATATCTAATTCACGAATCCACTTTTAATGCTACAACAAGCAATTCAAAAGAAATCCTTGTAACTGTATCCTCCATTACAGCTGAACAGCAATCTACTTATTTCTAATCATAATAATTGTGTCACGGTTTGCAGCTACTGAAAGGACCAAGGTGCAGGAGATCTCAAAAAAGGGCAAGGTTTATTTACAAACACAAAAAGTCCAGAATAATCCAAAAACACAAAAAGGCAACAATCAAAAAACACAAAAAGCCAAACTGGAAAAAACATAACTAATAAAAATCCAAAAACGGGAGGGAAAACATACAAGACTGCAAACGCATACTCACGACAACAATGACCCACAGAGAACAGGGGAAAATGACAGGACTTAAATACACAGAGGAACAAATGAGAGGCAGGTGCAGGGAATCAGTGGTAACGAGGGGAAGGAAGCAAAACTGAAAACAATAGAGACAAGACAGACCTTTCAAAGTAAAACAGGAAACACTAAAGACAGGGAAAGACGCCAACTTGACAGACACAGACACACACAGGGCTGCCATGGCCGACCAGGCCATAACAGTACCCCCCCCCCAAAGGACCGGCTCCCAGACGGTCCAAACCAAAAAAAGGCAGAACAAACAGAGGAAGGGGAGCAGAGCAGGGCGGGTGGAGGGGGCCGGAAGGCAGGGAACCAAAACAAACAAAAACCCAAACAATCACCAGACCCTCAGGCCAAACAGAAAGAGTTCAGGAGGGCGGCTGCAGCGCCCGACGGAGGTCCGAAGCAGTCCAGGGGCCCGACCGCAGCGCCCGACGGAGGTCCGAAGCAGTCCAGGGGCCCGACCGCAGCGCCCGACGGAGGTCCGAAGCAGTCCAGGGGCCCGACCGCAGCGCCCGACGGAGGTCCGAAGCAGTCCAGGGGCCCGACCGCAGCGCCCGACGGAGGTCCGAAGCAGTCCAGGGGCCCGACCGCAGCGCCCGACGGAGGTCCGAAGCAGTCCAGGGGCCCGGCCTCGGCGCCCGACGGGCCCGAAGCAGTCCAGGGGCCGGCCCGGCCTCGCCTGACGGAGGCCCGAAGCAGTCCAGGGGGCCGGCCTCGGCGCCTGACGGAGGCCCGAAGCAGTCCAGGGGGGCGGCCTCGGCGCCTGACAGAGGCCCTAAACAGTCCAGGGGGGCGGCCTCGGCGCCGAAAGGAGGCCCAACACAGTCCAGGGGGGCGGCCTCGGCGCCTGGCGTAGGCCCTATACAGCCCAGGGGGGCGGCCTCGGCGCCGGAAGGAGGCCCTAAACAGTCCAGGGGGTTGGCCTCGGCGCCTGGCGTAGGCCCTATACAGCCCAGGGGGGCGGCCTCGGCGCCGGGAGGAGGCCCAACACAGTCCAGGGGGCCGGCCACGGCGCCTGACAGATGGCAGAGACAGTTGAGGCTGACGACCACCACGCCAGCGGACTGGAACCAGGAACAGACGAGGCAGCCGGCGTCGGTGGCCTAGACCCAGGAACTGATAGGGCAGGCAACGCCGGCGTGCAGGAACCAGGACCTGGCGAGGTGGACGACCCCGGCGTCGGCGAGCAGGAACCAGGACCTGGCGAGGTGGACGACCCCGGCGTTGGCGAGCAGGAACCAGGACCTGACGAGGCTGACGACCACGGCGTCGGCGAGCAGGAACCAGGAACTGACGAGGCTGAAGACCACGGCGTCGGCGAGCAGGAACCAGGAACTGACGAGGCGGAGAGCGGCCGCGGCGCTGGACGGGAGCCAGGAGGCGCCGTGGAGGGCGGCCGCGGCGCCGGACGGGAGCCAGGGGGCGCCGTGGAGTCACCTTCGACTCCTGCTGCAAGCGGCGCGGAGGAGCCTCCTGCTGCACTCCTGCTGCAGCGGCGACGGAAGGAGCTGGACCTGCTGCAGCTCCTGCTGCAGCGGCGACGGAAGGAGCTGGACCTGCTGCAGCTCCTGCTGCAGCGGCGACGGAAGGAGCTGGACCTGCTGCAGCTCCTGCTGCAGCGGCGACGGAAGGAGCTGGACCTGCTGCAGCTCCTGCTGCAGCGGCGACGGAAGGAGCTGGACCTGCTGCAGCTCCTGCTGCAGCGGCGACGGAAGGAGCTGGACCTGCTGCAGCTCCTGCTGCAGCGGCGACGGAAGGAGCTGGACCTGCTGCAGCTCCTGCTGCAGCCCCTGCTGCAGCGGCGACGGAAGGAGCTGGACCTGCTGCAGCCCCTGCTGCAGCGGCGACGGAAGGAGCTGGACCTGCTGCAGCTCCTGCTGCAGCGGCGACGGAAGGAGCTGGACCTGCTGCAGCCCCTGCTGCAGCGGCGACGGAAGGAGCTGGACCTGCTGCAGCCCCTGCTGCAGCGGCGACGGAAGGAGCTGGACCTGCTGCAGCCCCTCCTGCAGCGGCGACGGAAGGAGCTGGACCTGCTGCAGCTCCTGCTGCAGCTCCTGCTGCAGCGGCGATGGATGAGTCTGGACCTGCGGCAGCTCCTGCTGCAGCGGCGAAGGAAGAAGCTGGACCTGCTGCAGCTCCTGCTGCAGCTCCTGCTGCAGCGGCGAAGGAAGAAGCTGGACCTGCGGCAGCTCCTGCTGCAGCGGCGAAGGAAGAAGCTGGACCTGCTGCAGCTCCTGGTACAGCGGCGACGGAAGAAGCTGGACCTGCTGCAGCTCCTGGTGCAGCGGCGACGGAAGAGTCTTGACCGCCTGCAGCTCCTGCTGCAGGAGCGCAGGGAGAGTCTCGGCCGCCTGCAGCTCCTGCTGCAGGGGCGACGGCTGGTTCTCAGCCACCTGCAGCTCCAGCTGCAGGGGCAAAGGAAGAGTCTCAGCCACCTGCAGCTCCTGCTGCAGGGGCGACGGCTGGTTCTCAGCCACCTGCAGCTCCAGCTGCAGGGGCGCACGGAGAGTCCCGGCCGCCTGCAGCTCCTGCTGCAGGGGCGCACGGAGAGTCTCGGCCGCCTGCAGCTCCTGCTGCAGGGGCGCAGGGAGACACAAAGGCGCGTCGACCACCTCGAGAAGGAGGGGAGGTGCGTCGACCACCTCGGGAACAGACTCTGGCGAGCGTGAGTCGACCACCTCGGGAACAGACTCTGGCGAGCGTGAGTCGACCACCTCGGAAACGAGGGAAGGTGCGTCGACCACCTCGGGAACAGACTCTGGCGAGCGTGAGTCGACCACCTCGGGAACGAGGGAAAGTGCGTCGACCACCTCGGGAGCGAAATCTGGTGAGCGTGAGTCGACCACCTCGGGAACGAGGGGAGGTGCGTCGACCACCTCGGGAGCGAAATCTGGTGAGCGTGAGTCGACCACCTCGGGAACGAGGGGAGGTGCGTCGACCACCTCGGGAGCGAAATCTGGTGAGCGTGAGTCGACCACCTCGGGAACGAGGGGAGGTGCGTCGACCACCTCGGGAGCGAAATCTGGTGAGCGTGAGTCGACCACCTCGGGAACGAGGGGAGGTGCGTCGACCACCTCGGGAGCGAAATCTGGTGAGCGTGAGTCGACCACCTCGGGAACGAGGGGAGGTGCGTCGACCACCTCGGGAGCGAAACCTGGTGAGCGTGAGTCGACCACCTCGGGAACGAGGGGAGGTGCGTCGACCACCTCGGGAGCGAAACCTGGTGAGCGTGAGTCGACCACCTCGGGAACGAGGGGAGGTGCGTCGACCACCTCGGGAGCGAAACCTGGTGAGCGTGAGTCGACCACCTCGGGAACGAGGGGAGGAGCGTCGACCACCTCGGAGACAGGAACGGATGCGGCACTGGGGGCCGCCCTGGACGTCGGTACCAAGACCACCAGCTCATCCCTAGCCCTCACCAGGTCGGCCTGAAGCGCCCTCATGGACGGCATGGTGAGGAGCCGGGACTTGGTGGCGAGGTCTTTCAGGAGGAGGTCATAGACAAATATCCACCGCCTCACGTCGGTGGTCCCCAATACGGAGGACGTGAGACGGTGGTGGAGGTCTTGGAAGGCCTCGGACTCCTCCTGATACCCCCGTAAGAAGACCAAGGCCTCTGTGGAGAAGGGGCCTGGCGGTGGCGACTGGGTCCGGGGTGTGTGGACCTGGGTGAGGGCAGGAGGGTGATGTGGCCTCCAGGGCGTCAGTTGTTCATTAAAGCCCCCAAAGTCAACACTCCGACACGAAGCCCTGGAGAACTGGCCACCTGTGGGGCCGCCCGAGAGCGTGAGCGCCTGCCTCGCCTTCTCCGAGGCGTCTCCTCCTCCTCCCCGGAGGCGAACCCGGCCAGGTAATGGGCTGGTCCAGACCCCCAGCTCTGACTGGCGTGCTGGATGCTCTTGGGCCCCCCTCCGGCCAGTCGGGTGCCCCAAAAGACATCGGGTTCTCCTGCTTGGTCCAGGTGAGGGTGGGTCATTCTGTCACGGTTTGCAGCTACTGAAAGGACCAAGGTGCAGGAGATCTCAAAAAAGGGCAAGGTTTATTTACAAACACAAAAAGTCCAGAATAATCCAAAAACACAAAAAGGCAACAATCAAAAAACACAAAAAGCCAAACTGGAAAAAACATAACTAATAAAAATCCAAAAACGGGAGGGAAAACATACAAGACTGCAAACGCATACTCACGACAACAATGACCCACAGAGAACAGGGGAAAATGACAGGACTTAAATACACAGAGGAACAAACGAGAGGCAGGTGCAGGGAATCAGTGGTAATGAGGGGAAGGAAGCAAAACTGAAAACAATAGAGACAAGACAGACCTTTCAAAGTAAAACAGGAAACACTAAAGACAGGGAAAGACGCCAACTTGACAGACACAGACACACACAGGGCTGCCATGGCCGACCAGGCCATAACAAATTGCATGTAATATTGTAGATTCCTCCAGGTTATAAGAAAAAAAAAGCGTCAAATTGTGTTGAACAGTCCACTTTATCAATGTTTTAGCCTGAAGGCCTTCCTCAAAAGCATTGATCATGAGACAAATATTCTATTATGTTATATAGCCCAGAGTAAAGTCACATATCTGATGTGGGTTAGAAAATTACACTCAAAAAAACATAAGATGCTGTCACAAATCTTAACCAAAACAACAACAAAAAACAAGTTACTTCAGAACATGATCAATTTCCATGGATCAGTTTCTCACCAAAATCCATGGTACTATATAAATTCTACAATATAAAGTCATGTTTAGAAAAAAAAAAAGGGGGATGGGGGATGGTGAAGAGCCATGTGTGAGTTAAAGGACACTCTTTTCCAGGAGCAGTGTTTTTCCTTCTTTTGTGTAGCAGGTAGAGCCTTAAAGGGATGTCTATGTACCACTGATATAAAGTGACAGTAATCCTGCAGATGACCTTTACTGCTTTGTTTTGTTTTCTTTATATGTATTTTTTTTTCTTTTCCCTTTGGTGTTGTTTTTATGTGTAAGCTGAGTGAGCGAGAAGGGAAAGGTAAGCTCCGAGGAATGCCTGATGCCTTAATTCCTCTGTCAAATCCACTGCACCTCTTTTTGTGTTTCATTTCACTGCAGCAGGTCTTCTTCCAGAGCCTCACATATGGACAGACGAATACAGTAGGGCGGTTTTCAACCATGGTGCTTCAACGGAGATACAAATCCCGGCCTCACAGACTTTACTCAGATTTTTTTTCTTTCTTCTCTGAATCCAAAAGCACATCTGTTGGACAGTCTACTCACTGGCATTGGTGGCATCTTTTACTTCGCAGTGACGCTTCACAGGGGAATACGTGTTCATATTTTTGTATCATTGGTATTGTGTATCCTGATAAATATCCCATGGCTATATATCTGACTGACCCAGCTGCGCACACCTTATATAACCAAACCTCAAGAGCAAACAAGTGCAGGCCTCTCAGCAACAGGTTTCACACTCAGTTCACTCGGGCAACATCGAACAATTCCAGATTATGAATAATGGAAGAGTGAGCGTGCATGCAAACAAGCCTCCCTGAGGGGCATGGATCAGGTCAAATGTGCACTGAAATTTTATTGTAAAATATTCAAGTGTGGATAAGTCAATCATCGTATCAAATCCCTTTTTTACTTTGAACACTGTTCGCATTTAATTGGTATCCCTGCAGGGCTGGTAAAGGACAGAGAGACCTCCAGCTATGCTGCTTCACTGGTCCTCCATATCCATTCATGCTCTTCATGACCATAGCACCCTCATATGACCATAACAACTATTATTCTTTTTTTTTTAAATTGGTTCCACACATATAAAGTATATATGACATGGAAAATAACACTATGATAAGGATGTGAATCCATCTACACATGCATTTTCTATACTTCATCCTGTTTCGGAGTCACAATGTGTCATTTGGGTGTGTGTGTGTGTGTGTGTGTGTGTGTGGCGGGGGGTCATTAAACACAAAAGTGTTTAATGCATTAATACAAACTGTATGATTAATTTAATGAGCTCACTTCACTGTGTCTTCATGTGATTAATTGGTAATAAAACGTTTATTCTCAGTAAAAGTGATGGACCGGTCATGTTAGAAAGATTTCATTTAAATAAAAGCTTACTCACATAGCAGCATATGTTTATTATAACCGTACTTATACTCCAGAAAGCAAAGATTATTTGGTCCAAACTTAGCCCATATCAACAGTTTTCTTTAACTCACAATTGAATTTGACAAATGGCATTAGCAAGGTGAGTAAAGCTGCTTAAACTTAAACATCTGACTACACGGCCCTTTTTCATTCTCTTCAGGCTTTCGGACCACGCGTGACTCTCACAGTGCTTGCCATTTCCCAGGAAAAAACTCTTTTCATGTACTTTTACTTTTATGTAATATGTGCCATATCTGGCTCAAGCAGTACATGCCAAAACCCAAGTTTGGCCGAGTTCATACACTTTGGAATGTGTCTGGCCCACATAGCACTTCGTCAGTGCTATAAGTGTCAAATAATAAGCTATAAGTGCCAAGTGAAGCCTAGATTATGCCCAAATGTGTCTGCTGTCTGGGATCCAATGACCAGTTTCGAGTTTTTTTAAAAGTGTTGCATAAAAACGCTGCTTTCAGATATAAAGAGCAAGCACACAATTTTTTAAATTAATTGAAATCCGGCTAAATTATGAAATCTGCATGTAAATTCGAAAATGTTCATTTCAGGGCTGTGGTGAAGTAGAAGACCCAGATGTATACTGGGCAGAAGACAAAGTGTTAAAAGATTAAACCAAAAACAAACAAACAAGCCTAAAGTGCAAGGAAGTAATCCAAAAACAAACATAGTCCAACAAATAAATCCAAAACCTGCCAGGCTAGAAGTGAGGATGGAAGGAACTAAACAACTTCAGAAACAACATCTGAAAGGATGGAATCTGGCAGAGAGCAAAGAAAACAAAGAGTAAAATTTACACAATGGACATAGACAAGCAGCAAAACCAGAGTGCATATAGAAGAAGCTACAACATGAAATCCAAATAAAACGTTTAAAGAAGAAACAATAATAAGAAAGAAATAAAACAAATAAAAAGAAAAAAGGTTTGAGAGCATGAAATTAAATACACCAAGCCCGGGAAGGTTGGTCTGAAGAAAAACAGCTTCTATCAGCTCAGAAATCTGAATTCAACCGTCTCTCTCCCTCTCTTTATATATATATATGTATTTATATATATATCCGTCTCTCTCCAGATGGGCTGGTCCTCGCAGTGATGTCACCTCACTCCTGTGAAGACATTCATTCCACTGGCGGCGCGCGTCTCCCGTTCGTCTCCAAAGAGAAGCAGCTCACCAAAACGCACCAGCAGCGTTGCGCATGCCAATGTGACATCAGAGGAAAGACGTTGACCGTGAAGCCTGTGGACTGTGAACTCGGTTCTTTTCGAGTGTGTATACACTGGGTACCAGGTATGTGTGCCAGAACCATATGAAGGAATTACTGTTTAAGGGGATCGCTTCCTGCAGCATTGGTGTCTTCTGCAGGCTGCGCTCTTTTTGAACTGGAGGATTACGCGCAGCCAGTCGCCATGCTTTAATAACGCAGCTCAGCGCGCGCAGTCGTGGTTGGTTTTGGAAACGAAGAAGGAAGCAAAATACCAAGATGATGCGAACGGACTATTTACAGCCAAAATGGATTCGACCCAGTTAAATATCACGGTGGGAAACGTTTCCAGTGATGAAAACACCACCGACGCACCGCTGGCGTTGCCGCACACGGAGGCAGCCACTGCGCTCATCATCCTGGTGGTTACTGTCATCATTTCAGTGACCATTGTCGGCAACGTCTTGGTGATTGTAGCGGTGCTCACGAGCCGGGCTCTTCGTGCGCCCCAGAACCTTTTCCTCGTCTCGCTGGCATCGGCGGACATCCTTGTGGCCACGCTGGTCATCCCATTCTCTCTCGTCAATGAAGTTATGGGTTACTGGTACTTTGGAAGTACTTGGTGCGCCTTCTACCTGGCCCTGGACGTGTTGTTCTGCACCTCATCCATCGTGCACCTGTGCGCCATCAGCCTGGACCGCTACTGGTCAGTGACGAAGGCGGTCAGCTACAACCTGAAGCGAACGCCAAAGCGCATCAAGTCTATGATCGCTGTGGTGTGGGTAATATCTGCTATCATCTCCTTCCCTCCTCTTCTCATGACCAAACACGATGAAAGGGAGTGCCTTCTGACCGATGAGACCTGGTACATCCTCTCATCCTGCCTGGTGTCCTTCTTCGCCCCGGGTCTCATTATGATTCTGGTGTACTGTAAGATCTATAAAGTGGCTAAGCAACGCTCCTCCACCGTGTTCGTGGCCAAGAACGGCTTGGAGAGGCAGGCGTCACAGTCAGAGACTTGTTTTGTCAGGAAGGACCGGTTCGAGATGGAGAGTCCCAGCAGCCAGAGCTCCGGCGGCCACCAGCAGAGGCAAGGGGAGCTGGACGACATTGACCTGGAGGAGAGCTGCTGCTCCTCGGATACGAAAGCGCGTCACCATCGCTTCAGCAAGCGCAGGAAAGTGGAGGGATCGGACTGCTGTCCCCCACAGAACTGCCGCCTCTCCTGGGCTTCGGCCCGTGGCTTACAGCCCTACCCGGAACAGAAACACCCGGCCGGGCGACAGCAGCTGGCCGCGGCCAACAAAACCAAGGTGGCCCAGATGAGGGAGAAGCGCTTCACTTTCGTTCTGGCGGTGGTGATGGGGGTGTTTGTGCTTTGCTGGTTCCCTTTCTTCTTTACCTACAGCCTCCATGCTATCTGCAGAGACAGCTGCTACATCCCCGGTGCACTTTTCAATCTTTTCTTTTGGATCGGCTACTGCAACAGCTCCGTGAACCCCATCATTTACACTATATTCAACAGAGATTTCAGGAAAGCTTTTAAGAAAATCATATGCAGAACGTCTAAACGCACATAAATAGGTTTTTGTTCTGCCTCACCTTCTCATCAGGACAGGATTAGAAATGTATTGTTGTAACTCAGCTGCTCAGTGTTCTGCCTCTCCATCATTTTAATGTAATTATTATCGTCCTGGGAAATAACTCAGTGTTGTGTATGCATTCAGTTGTCTATGAATAAATCTCATAAAGTGCAGTGCAGTCAAACAACAGACATATTTTTTGTCCTCCACAGTTGAAATCTTAGATTCTTTATGTCATTACATTTTAGAAAAAAAGACATACTTTGGATCAATCACACATCATGTAAGCAAAAAAAAAAAAAAAAATTTCAGAGAAAGCATAAAGTTGTATCCCATTGCTGGCAGCTGGTTCACTATGACGGCTTTGTGTTGAGACAAATAGAAGGATAATCTCCAGTCTTTCACATATAAGCCTGAGGATGGGTAAACGGTGCCTGAGATTGCCGTTTCAAGGTAAAAAAGAGGGTTTGCTGCCAGGAGTAGAATGTTGTAGCTTCATATTAAGCCACAGTTACAAGTAATTCATTTAGGAAATCTTTGCTTACAACAAGCTGCAATGCCTTTTTTTTTTTTCCATTCCTCTGGGGAAGCATCAAACAAACTTATGTCATAGTCTAATCTCACAGCACCTCTAACCAGAACAATGCTCAGACTGAGGCCTCTATGTGTAAAGTTCAATTCATGCATTTCCTTTCCTTGCAGCAACTCAATATTTTGTCAGTAAATATTTGAAATATGTGAGGTCGCACTCATTGATAAAACCTGGTCTCACCCAGGGGGCAACATCTGATTTTCATAGCTGAAGTCAGCAGAAGTACAAAAAAATTGTAGGTCATTAAATGACCACTAGGGCTGGCTCCAACACTGAGTCAGTTTTCATTGACCCCCTCCCCATGTTAAAATGTCCAACTTACTTACGGTCTGGTACAAAAAATGGTTTCAGTTTTCCTTGCTAGATTTCACATCCATGAAAACACTTAAAAAAAAAACTTGACATTTGAGCTGTGAATAAAGACCTAAGAGAGGATGATCTTTTTTATAATAATAAATAAATGCCCATGGGAGCGATGCAAAACATGACCGGGGGCATCTATTTTGACTCTGAAATTCCAAATATTGCTCTTACATTGTTTACACATCCTTGCAGATTGAAGTCTCACATGGTTTTACTTTATTATTTAGCCAGAAATATTTTTTTCACTGCTTCTTACAACATCAACAATAATTCATGAAGCAGTTGTACACAGAGTCTTTTAAACTGAAAAAAAAAAAAAAAAAACAAAATCAAAACAAAACTGAAAGATGTTGTAGAGTCATGATAAAAATGACAAGGGTTCGGAATAGCTAAATTTACATTCTGTCAAAGTCCTGGGGATGCTACTATGAGGAAGGGAGTGTTTATTAGAGGGAATATGGTATTTTAAAGATAATATGGCTTGTTGTATTGTTAACTATACTAACAGTCCAGCACATAGGGCTTTAGGCTGGGCTGGAAGGGTCTGGGGGCAGACACAGCTGGAGCACCCTGCAACAGCCATCTCCAGTCCTGGCTGCAGAACGCTGACTGGTGTTCTGGCGAGATTTCCTCAGTGTTGCCAGATTTGGTTGAGCCATTTCCGCCCAATCGCGTTCCAAAACCCGCCCACTTCAGGAAAAAACCGCCCAATACGTGTTTTCATACGAAAACATTTCATATTTGAATAAACGTGGATTTAAATGCATTTACAGTATTAAACAATTAAGCCTAAATTAATAGTTGTATCTTATCATAGTGCATGTCACAGAAAATGTGCAAAAATGCACATATATGCAGTGCCAGGCCCAAGTTAACACAGCAGCAGTAACATCAACCACGTAAACACCATTTCTTATATTTTCTCCACTTCGGCATGATAGCCTACTTATTTTGCCAACAGAATAGCCGACCACTTTGAGTTTAGAGAGAGCGGGCTTCTGCCTCAGACGTCTGCATCGGCGAACTAAGGTTTGTTGAGGTGACGTCATGATAGCGCGTTGTTACAGCGACTCAATAACTCACTGCGATTAAATATTTTTAAAATTGGATGACCACAATACAAGTGAGTGAAGTATACTGAATTTTGTATTTGTACTGTTTTTAAACCATAAAATAACAGTTTGTTGTGCTGTTTTCACAATATTAAAAAAACCGCCAGATGTTGGTAAAAGCAGCCCAAATTGTGTATACCCGCCTAATGCATTTTTTCCCCGCCAGCTGTAATCAAATGTAGCCCAATTGGGCGGAAAACCGCCCAATCTGGCAACACTGGATTTCCTGTTCATCAAAACGTCTAATGCGCAGGCGTGTTCTTTCACATTTGAATATTTTACTACAAATGCCTTTCATTTTACAGAACTAATATGATCTTAAAAAAGCATTTTTGACCTTGTAAAAAACAAAACAAACAAAAAACAATAGGTTGTTAGTAGATATGCTGAATGTTACAAAACTGTTTCATGTTAGAAATCACTTCCCACAGGTAACAGCATAAACCTGTGGTTTATGGAAGTTTAGTGATAAACCAGTGTCTTATAATTTCTGAAATGAGGATGAATGGACAGTTTCAACTGGAAGAAATGAAAGTTAACGGTAATTAGCGTCAAAGGCTAGCATGAGCTCAGCTAAGTTGTAATAGCTTGTGGTAACTGAGGTAAGGCGAGCACACTCCAGCCAACTGTCTTGTTCTTCTGCCCATTTGCCAATTCCATATATGTTTCCAATTTTTCTTTTTTTTTTTGCAATATTAAAAGATTCTTGCTGTGTGATAGAAGTAAACTCAAGCTGTCCTCCTTCCTCTTTCCTACCAAATCACATCTCCAGTTATTGATGATATATCAGATGTATACTAGGTTAAAAAAGAGAGCTGAGGATCAAAGAGTCATGCGTCAAACTGCAAATATCAGCTTTATAAAGTTCCATTAATCACAGGAAAGTTTTATATATTACTACTTAAACTTATCCCTATCTTGAAAATGCAGAATCTGCTGAAACAATTCACATCAAGGTAGATCTTCTTATATAGCAAATGATATGAAATAATCGATGCTGAGATGTTCAGGAAAAGGGAGTGTTGTGGTGAAATGCACGGCTATATATAAACAGCATGGTTTTCTATACAAACGCTGCGGCCGGTCAAACAAATCATGGTGCTTGCATGAAAAGGCCTGTGGTTCTCTGGGAAAACGCTGGTTAGTGAGAGGAGCACTGACCACTTCCATATCAGCCTATTGTCTACATGGGGGCGCTGAGGAAAAATACACTATTTATATCCTTCTAGGAATGTCTTCAAAGCACTCCTACAGCTCAGTGGCGCCACGCCAAAGATAATCACACCATCTGAGAGGTGTCATGCTCTCAAATAAAGTTTTAAAGTGTTTTTTTACTATGCACACATTCACAAGGGCTTTGTTAAAAATCATCAAGGAAAACAGGAGTTAAGATGGTTGAACATTTCATTTCCTCTTGATGTGCTGCCATGTTTTATTTATGAACAAATATAGAAAATCAGAGAGACATTGAGCCTGGTGTGAGAAAGGAAACACAATCTCAAAGGGATTCACAGACTCTTGACAGGCCAAGTCATGTTTACAAAGTAAAATCAGTGTCTTCAACTTCATCATCTTTGACAGGAGGAAGTGGTGTTTACTTGTCGGTAACTAATTTATTATACAGACATTGTAAACTAATTTCTCTGGAGGACATTGTCATCAATTCATATTTTATTAACTGAGGTGGAAGTGTTTATATGAACACTCATTTGTAATTTTCTTACTGACAGTACAATGATTAGTATCTGGCAAAATGTGAAACTCCCTTGTGGTATCTCCCTTCCCAGTTCACTTGTTTTTCTAATCAGCTGCTCCACTACAACAGGAATGTATAATCTCTGCTCATGTCTCCTATGACATGAACACATGTCTGTTCCATGTTTTTATCCTGTTCAAAACCCTCACCGCACAACAAGCTGTGCCCTCACTTTAGTTTCAGTATCAGAAAAAGAGATTCCCCAGAGCCCTTGGTGTGAAAATCATATTTCTGATCACTTCTGTCTACCAAGGAATTCATTATTTCACACAGGGAAACAGGTTTGAGACTATCAGGCGGAGTAAAAGCAATTTAGTAGCATTCAAACTCCAAAAGCCTCATCTCAAGGCTCAGGGAGACAAACTGGACAGATGATGGAGAAAAGCTTTTCTCAAGCCTTTCAGTAGGAGAAGAAGAGTGGAGAGTTAGGGCCGTTTAGGGTTAGAGATGTTTAGGTTCAGCAATGTGAGCAGCCTTATCTGTGGCAAGGAAAGTCAAAAGTGAAATGGTTATAAATGCTTCAAGATAAGTGCAGGAGGGTGAAGGACAGAATGATGACAGAAGTGATTTCTACTCGCAGTTTCCTCTATTGTCAACCAGTGCTGCATCTGCAGGTAATTGCTTTTTTGAATTGTTTCAAAGAAGATAAGGTCTGACAGCAAACAAAGCCAAAACTCCTGTTTATCCAGTCTTCTACTTGAAGAAGTGCCAGTTTGTTGTTAATCTAAATCAGCTGGAGTGCAACTCATCAACTCCACGCCTTTCTGTATCACAGTGTAACACAATGAAATGCACGACTGGAGATATCAAAGTCAATCAGACAAGTGGAGTGGAGAGTATAAGGTCAACAATCAGATTTTCGTTGTATCCTGTGCAGCTCTTGACCGACTGTTTGACAAGAGAATCAGCTCACTTCATTTATGGAACAACATTTACTAACAAAAGAAATGTGTGCTGTGTAACATAAGATTGCCACTGAGTGGATCAGGACTGACGCTCAACATTTGCAGCTTTTTTTTTGGAAGGAATATTGAAAAGAAAGGTTATATATTCTATAATTTCATTTTGTTATGGTGAGCACAGGCTGGTGATGCTTCAATAATTCTTTTCATCCATCAGATCTACAGCAATAAAAAAGTTAAAGAAAAATTACAGTAGTTTATCATTTGACTTTATAGGATATTTTTGTCTCACTATTACAAATTGAAGAATAAATTAGAAGAAAAAATAAAAACATTTAGAGATGACTAAAATTAAATTTGTCATTTAGATGAATGACGTCATGTTTGAGCTGCGTGTTCTTGAAATAAAAGCACACCATTCCAGTTATCTGAGTCGGAAAAGACAGAAAAAAAAAAACAAAAAAACTTAAAAAAAAAAAAAAAAGAAAGCTGCTGAAGGAGAAAATTGTATAAACACTTTCTCTGCTAATCCATAATTTGTTTACATTCCTTAAAATGCAAATTCAAATCATTCAATCTGTTCAGTTTTCAGGGTCATTTCTAAGCATCTGCACTCTAAAATCCTCTAAACACTGGAAATACTTCTAACCAATCAAAACTGTGATTATGGCACTGAGAAATGTCAAAATATGAACAGCACGTTCCTCCTAAGAAAATATGCCATTTAGTTCTAGTCATTGTATCAAATGTTCAATGAACAGTTGTAGTTTGGCCCGGTACTGGCCAGGAGACCTGGTTGATCAGGAGGGAGCCACGCACTTTCACAGGTGAGTAAAAAAAGACTTCATGACTGTCATGCTTGCTTGTCAGTAATTTCAGCTTCCATTTCTTGTGAAGAATGAATCGTGATTTTTCCAACTGATTGTAAACTCCTGTTGACTGTCTGGGAGCAACAGCATGTCACCAAGAAAAAAAAAAACGTTTCTTTTGTTCTGATGTCAGTTGATAATTGAAGAAAATTAATAAAAACCTATCACACTGGTAGTGGTTTATAGGATAACAATGTCAACACATTTAAGGTTTCTTGAAAAGAATTCAACAAATCTGGAAATATGTGATGGCATCATGACATTATAATGTAAATATATACACCTGTATACATTCACATTTGAGTAGTAAAGCAAAAATACTAATAATCTTATTTTTGACATTTTTCCGTTACATTGGTGAGGTGAAGTACTGGTTAGCATAGTTTGTTACTGGTAAAACCGGTTTCAGACTACATGACTACAGAGTTAGCAGGTTGCTGGACTGTTCAGATTACGTGATGGCTTGCTGTTTTTCAAGCATCTTCAAAGTAATTTTGTTGTTTACATTTTTGATCGCCGATGGAGGGTCACAAACCAGAGAATCTGACAGCTAATTGGTTCACCAGACTGGTCAGGGAAACACACTGGAAATGAGGTGTAACCACGCACAAAACATGAGGTTGGTTGTTTGAAAATGGTCGGGGGGGGGGGGAACAAATGGTGCAAGCTGTTTGTGCAATGACTTGTTCAGTACACAAATGACAGAAGAAAAGACAGAGGAAATGTTTAAAGGAATATACAACAGCACATGATGATAGAAAAAAAAAGTAACTGCCTCCTCCAGTTGTAGTATGATGTGCCGTATGTGTCTTCCCTGTACTTTGGGATTCCCTTTCTCATGGTTACCTCACCTGATGCTTGCTCTGTGTTTGGTTGTAGCTTGATGAGGGATACCCCTGATGGCTCCAGGCATTTGGTTTGTGTAATATCTGTCAATCATCTCAGTCCAATTAGCAGGATAAGCAGTGTCTTTATGTCCTTGTATAATATTAGTTCAACTCACGTGGAACCTCAGTAAAGCTGACCCGAGTATTGAGACATGTTGTATAAGGTGGCAGCACACAGCTGTGCCCCTGTCTTCTCCACGCTAGTGGCTTTGCTCCAGTTATTCCAGTAGAATTAGCCACTCCTGTGGCCATCAGTGCTGATCTGTTCCGTGTCTACATGATGTTAACAATGCCTGGAATATTTTGTGAGGTTCAGCACATGGATTTTTTTTTCCCCCTGTCTTGTACTTCCTTGAATCAGTTCCTCCTGTTTTCCTGCGCAAAGAAGGACAGATGTGTAGCTTCTTTGCTTTGGAGTTATGTGACGTGCACTCCACCATGGTTGTTTGAAGATCAAAAATGATGTAAAGTGGATGATCTGTATGGCTTGTTTTGGCTGTTTTCTTTCTTTATCAGAAGTGGTCACCGGTGGCCCTAGTGGATAAAAATGGCACCATTTTTGCAGAACTCGGGAAGCCTCTGTTCATCTAGTACCCAATAATGTATCAGTGTGAGTTACAAAGCATTATGTACATTGGAAAATTGCACTTTATGGTGTAAGGGAAAAATACCTTTAGAAGGTACTCAAGGTCCCAATTATTTTGCTCATATGAGCGATCCAATACTGTTGTGGTGCTCCACAAAACCAGTTGCCTGGAAAATCTGATCCTACTTGACCCTAGAAACTGCAATTTTGAAGAATATCTATGTTCTTTATGTTTCTCTTTTCTTTTAAGATTTTATGACTTATGTTTCTTTTCTCACAGCAAAAAAAAAAAAAAAAAAAAAAAGATATTGTGGCTCCAGTGACCTTTATTTATGGCATATCAATAAAGTTAGACAATAAAGGAGAACAGAGACATGTTTTGAAAATTAAATATCTGCTAAAGGCTAAGTGGAAACAGATGGTTTAGCGTTGAGCACACAAATACATAACTTGTACTTTGGCACAAAAGGTCAGGGATTCATTAATACGTAACTTTTAAAAACTCTTTCCAACTAAAACTGCTTCAGGTATGACCCATGACAAGTCTGCCCTCCCTGAACATTGTCTTGCCGTTAACAGCGTTTACATCTCAGTGGGAGTTATCTTTTTCATTAAGGGAAAATGTTTCAGATGTGATTGAAATGTCTGATGTTATATATTCACATTTAATATTGCAATCTAAATAAAACAGTTAGCTGCCGTGTTCTGCATATCTCGCTACCTCAGCTAGAAGACGCTACTCTGAGTACTTCAGTTGTTCCTGCGGTGAGGCAGATATCTGGGATGATGGTATACCCTACTGGACCACACCTCTTCTCTCCTTTGGCTATCATCTATTCCTTTCATAGTCTGTAAACATACATACACACTAACCTTCTGGCCCCAGCAGTGTGTCTGTCCATTTTAAGCACTACTGCATGCTCCATTAAAGGACACCTGTGACCCGTGATCCAATATGAGCTCTAACATCTAAAAACAGGATATACACTGATCTTGCCATTATGCCATTAAGGTGCGTCACTGCTGAACAAGAGGGACACCAAATACCGCATTATGGAATAATATGAGAGTATATGAAATCAACCTAAAACCTCAAACTCCTGCTGGCGGCAGTATTATTCAGTATTAAAGAGTTCCCCTGCTGTCAAAGGCAGCAAAAGTAAGTGGTAAATTAAGTTTGCAACCAATGGAGAGCTAATATTGCATATTATGAAAGAAAGAGTTGTCCAGATTAGAAATAATAAACATATTTCTATAATTCTGCTAACACCAATCTTCATCTCTTCCCCAGTTTCATAGAGGAACTTGTTGATATCCCAGTGCTTATCATTGCCTCGGCCCTCCAAGTACAGGAAGTAATTAAACCCTACAAATAGAAACAGGACAGGGGCTACAAATCTCCACACCTGGACGTGTTTCTATCATGCAAACTCTGAGCCGTACGCATCAATTCTCCGGCTCAGGTTGAGGACATGGATTGAGGTAGATATTTCAGTTTCTGACCACAGGATGTGTCCCATCTCTATAAAGGACTATGAATGGATATATCAGCCTCCCTAAGAATGACAATCTTTGTCATACATGTGAGTTTTCTTTTTTAGTCAAGCATTTCAAATGCAGTAATACCTTCTAAGAAATGTGTGATTGCCTTGTTGCAACCGAGTGGAAAGTATTAGTGCGCCAGTGCAGCTCCACTGCTTTGCTAAGCATGGAGATGGGTGTCTTTTTATAAGCCACAGTAAAAATGGGATAACAAGCTTTTACTCCTGTTCTTAAAGGATCAAGTTTGTATTACTGCATGGCCAATATTAAATATTTAGGGATTAAATATGAAATGCAGAGTACATTCTTTTTGACTTCAGGGTGGATAAAAGCAAATCTCTCAAAGTTTTAAAGCTCCAATGATCAATATTTCTACTTTGATGTGAAAGGGACGGACTCACAAAGAATTCATGAGACTCAACCATTTTCATCGGCTATGCAGGGCCTTGAAGCATCAAATTATTTTGGTTTGCAAGGATTATAACAGCAGACAAAATTACAAGTGCAAAGCACTACTGAAGACAGAAGAATGATTGTAGCTGCTGAAGCCTGATATTTCCCCAAGGGAGCAATGTCAAAACAGAGCTAGCAGGCGAGTAAATATTGGACTATGGATTCATCAGGGAGTCAGATGCACAGCTCCAAAAGGAAAGGGAAGTTTCTCAATATCTGATGTTTAAAGGAGCAGCTGTTTGCAAACAGTGCAAAGTCTTCATGAGACAATAATACATTATTACTTTCTCTGTACTTTATTGCACTGCCCAAAAGTAATCAAACATATATCTGCAAATGAATGTCTTGTCAGTTCCTGATGCCTGTAAAGAGTAACTGATGCATGCAAGGCATAAAAAAAAGACCACATTATCGCGTTGTGCACCATCATTTATTGTTTAGAACTATTATCGTGTCCAGGTAAAACATAGTTTGTTCAACAAGGGATACTCCAACATGTTGGGAATTTTCTTGTTTTGCCATCAACCCCTGAGTTAGAAAAAGGGCCTAAATACTTTCTTTTCTCTTTAAAATCCACTAACCCAATCTGACAAAGCCCCTGCTACCCAAGGATGACATGAGTAAGAACACAAAGTTTCAAAAAGCTCCAAAATGTTCTCATTTACATATTGTGACTTGTACATTTATCTTGTGTACAAATAAATATGTAAAATGAGGTGTAAAAATGCATGAATGGGGATGATAATTTTAGTCTAATGATTATAGTCACGTTGTTTCTGCTAATAAGTCTTGACCCCTTTGTTAAACTGTAATATCATACAACAGATTTCAGTAGCCGGAGGTAAGAGGTATTCCCTTCCACATTCTCGACTGTCCGTGAAACTTTCATTCCCCATTAAAGGGCACCGGCACTTTAAATGTCAGAGTTACGATAATGATGATTATTTAAGATTCAAGGACAATTTAGACTACTTGATTGGTTTAAAATTTTCGTGGGAAAAAAAATTCACACGAACTTCCTTCATTTTTCATTAACATTCCATAAAATTCTCATCTTATTACGGTGAAAAAATATTTTTGGTGGATGTGGAATAAATTTTGCATGTAAAGCAAATGATTTCATGCAGGTTTTACTCTGCAGGTGTAATATGTCAATGTATTGTACTCTAGCATACTTCCAGTTTCTGGCCAGTCCAACTGAGGATCAGTTGAACTCAGGCTTGTTGAGCGACTGCAATCAAATTTAGCTTTGAGAGCGGTTGTGAGTAAAATTTGAAATTTTGTGGTTTAGGTGGTACTGAGTTAAAGCACAGCTAAGTTAGCAAGAGTCTCAATGACTGTGCAAGTAGGCGTCTTTAGTCACAATTTTTCATTTCATGATACGCCAGATGTTTTCACTGATGTGGACTTCTGTGTTTTCACATTGTTTTGCTGAAATAAACACGGTCTTTCTAAATAAAGATGCTGTCAGGATGGTAGCATAATTTTGGCTTCAAACTTGTACACCCAAGAAGTCTTTTCCCAGTGTTTTTGTCTTTCTTGTTCGACAAGGCACCGATTCAAAGCTTCCAGTGCCAGATTTTTAAAAAGCAGTAACAAAACATAAGAAAGCCCTGTCCATGTCTCACATGATGTCATTTTGTCTTTGAAAGCCTTACTTTTCTGTCTGTGAACGCAGACAAGATCCAGTTTTGTTTCATCAGTCCAGAAGACACTCTTCCATAAATGTTGTAGCTGGTCAACATGCATTTTTACTGATGAAGTTCATGGGCCCCACCGTTGCTCCGAAGGTAACAGATGGTGCAATGAGACAGTGACGTACCTTGACCTTGGAGTCAGCTTGAACGTCTTTGAATATTTTCTTTGGCTCTTTGTCTACCGTCCACACTATCCTTCTGCTTAACGTGGGGCTACAATTCCTCCTACAGCTTCTTCTTGGGAGGTTGGCAACAGTCCCATCTTAATAATATTCGCAACTTGAGTCACAAGAGCTGCTTGTTGATGGCGTTTTAGCTTTTACCTTTGACATGCTAAGCCATAATTTTCTTTCTGAGCTGCTCAGAGAACTTTCTCCTTTGCTTGTTTTGACCCATTTTCAGGGTGGTGCACACAATGAGCCTCATTCACGACACATGAGCAGAACCAATTTGTGTGTAAACTGTGAGCAGAGCAACATTTACGGGTGTTTTGGGATCCATGAAAAAGTGAGTGGCTCCAAGCTTTTTGAAAGTACAAACAAAATCTGCACATGCCTTCGAGCGCGCATAGAGCTGTAAAAGAGGAGCACTATTAAATATTGTTTGTCATCATCATACTTTACAACATTAATGCGTTACATGGGCTGTTATTTTCACAACATGCAGATACCTTTAATACATGTCTTGGATGTGTGAATAAATTAGAGCGATATTGTGTTATCTCTCTCACTCTGCCTGCTCAGAGACTTATCAGCATTTCATTTTGATACAGCTAAGAGTAGATTTCTCCTCATGGCCCAATCTATTTCTAAGAAAACAATCTTCATTAGCTGTAAAACCATACAGTTAACTCACTGGAAAAACCTGCAATCAAACCACATTTCTTTAACAAATCTATCTCCTTCCACTAGCAATGCTGAATCTGGTCATCTTTCTTAGTTTTTTTTTTTAGCCTAATACTTCTGACTTTGCTAATATATCTGAAATAATAATAATGATTATTATTATTAATTAACTCGCAAGCCTTCGGCTTCTGAAAGGCTCCAGGTGGGACCTGAGGTTGGAGCAAGGATGGACCATCTGCCAAAGTATATTCTCCTGAGATGACTGGAGCAAGTATGAACTACCAATTAAGCAAGTCCAAACTTTCCGTACTTATTGAGAAACAGCCAACATACAGTATAGATACGAATATTCAAGGGTGACACAGTTGTAAACAGTTACAACAGGACACAACCATAGACAACAGAGAAAGCCACACACTTGAGAAAATACTTTGAGAATAAAACAAGAAATAAAGTTCAGCACAACAAGTAAACCACCACTAACAAAGAGAACTGAACACGGCTCAGATGAACCCATAATCAGAACCAAGACCATAACAGAGCTGCATTACAGCAGTGTTGAACTGTGTTTACTGACATTGTTTTACAGAAATGTGACTGAGCCCACGTATTGATTTCCATTAAGGAGCCATGTTTTTATTGCAGCGCTGCCTGGGGGCAAAAAGATCACAGCTTTTCAGAATAGCTTCTTGCTCTTGTCAAGATTTCTCCCAGAAGAATATCCTTGAAATCTTTTGATGACATTAAGTACCATAGATGACATATTCTCCAGTCCTTGGCAATTCTTCATTGAAAGATGTAATTCTCGGTTCAACTACATGCAGGTTTTAGTGGCAAAGCCCTTCTGTCTTCAGTCTATGGTGTGCTGGTTTAGTGATGTAAATGACTTACAAGAAGCTTGAAATCAATCACAAGATATGCAAAATGCACTAGAAATAAATTTAATTTATATATAATGACATGAAAACATGTGGCTATTATTTTAGCCCCAACAGATTATAACCTCTAGCCACATATTATCATCAATTGTAAAATGTCATTTTTTTTCTCTGACCTTATACATCAGCCTGTCTTTAATGATATGTTACAGATCAACAGTATTTTTATTTATTTTTTAAATCTGGGGTTGAAAATTTGTATCTTGTTCATTTTAGATAAAAAAAAAACAGGTCATAACATATACACAGAAGAATAATATTTTTATTTATTAGGTTTTATCCTATGAATCACCAACATCCGCTTTCACTACCAGTCTGCCTTGAATTCTCCACCTGAATAAAACATTTCTGTTAATGAAGATGAAGATAAAGATGCAGCTGACGTTACAGGAAGTGGGAGAAGATGTGGGAAAAGGTTAAAGGAGGGCTGTCCCGGCCCTGAACTCCGTCTCTGTGACCGTGAGTTGAACAAAGGCCTAATGAGGACTTACGACACAATAAACCAGAGTTAGTTGTTATGCAACTCCTCTGTGTACAATAACCATGCCCGTGGAAGTCTGATAAGGAGGTCGTGTGCTACTTTTCATTTTACAACTCCACATCTAAAATTGCAGAACAATTACTCAAGCGTTTCCCCACCCGTCGTGGCCTGAGGGGCAGGAAATCACTTGGGTCTCATACAAACACACACAACCTTCTAGTTCTCACAGGCCTGAAACCCCTCCATGATCAACTGAGCTCATTTTTTTTTTTTTCCATCCTGACTTGCTTTTTAATCTCGTTCCTTGGCTCTAAATTACCTCTGGCTAAATCTCTGTGATTAACACTCCCAATAACCTGTGAAGAGATGATGTTCCAAACTGTAGCTACATAGAAAAAACTCCAAAGAACAACAGGAAGTAATAACTCAAAGTGAGAAGCTGATTGCAGCCGACTGCTGAACAGAGAAAGAGAACAGCTGTGCGGGACGGTGGCCCCTCGTACGTAATGGAGAGACACAATTCCACTGTGGCATCACAATAAAGGCAGAGAAAAGCTACAGGAGCAATGAAACGTAAACTGATGGCACCCTAAGGAAATAAGTCCCGCAGAGAAAACAACACAAACTAGCATAAACAAGGGGAATGTTTATTTTCACGACTTTTGACCTCTTTCTCCTATTTGGCTTTATCTCTTCAGGAAATAAAGTCAACATTCCAGGATCATTTTACTGTATTGGCAGAGTCACATATGGAATAAGCTGTGAGCAATCACATGGGTGTTTTAGGGAAGACACAGAAAGAAGATACATCCATCCATCCATCCATTAACTTCCGCTTGATCCGAAGTCGGGTCACGGGGGCAGCAGCTTCAGCAGAGAGGCCCAGACCTCCCTGATACAGAAGATACAGTCATCCATTTTTCTAATTTTGTTCCCTACTTCATCCTATATAATTTTGGGATTCACCTCATCATTAATTGTCAAAAGAAATTGTTTTCCACAGCAGCACTCTTTCTTAAAGAATTGGCTCTGATTTAACTTTCAAAATCAAAATAGAAATTCTTGTTGATAATAACACTTCAGCCAGAAGGCTGATAATGAACTGTATAACAAAGCATTCAAACTCTAACTCGACGTTCTCACTTATCAACGTATAGAAAATAAGATTTAATACTTTGGAGATGGCTAGTTCGCTGAGAGGACGTTCATATTAAGAAATAACAGCCTCTTCAGTTCCAGAGGTAAAAATTTGGATGATGAACATCTAGAATTTAAGAGATAAGCAAAGACTTCCCATATGGATAGAACTATTTAATTGTCTTCAGGAAGTCTGCGAGTGTGTTTCTAAGGGATGTCCTGGCATTATCTGTGAGTAAGTATCAGATAGGCAGAGAGAACATCTGTCTTTTAGAATCAGAGGGAATGCTGAAGAGGCTTTAAGAAGTAAGCTTCTCTGTATCGATCTTCCATCTAGCCTCCTTTCGCAAACACTGCTTGAATGCAAAAGGGCAAAAAAAGCAATCTTGGCTCACCTGTTTTCATTTTCTGGTCAGTCTGGTATTAGAGTGTTCTGCTTGGCTTATTTTAATGAAAACCTACAACTCAACAAAGCTTTTAATAATGCTGTACCGTTTATGGATAAATGCTTGCAATACTCACACAAGGTTTTCATACCTTTTTGAGTTCTTATCGTTATAGCTTTAACGTTATTCGATAAAAGAACAAAACTAGCTTCTCAGGTTAGTAGAAAAGGCAGTAGTACCAAAGATAAACTATACACCATCCATCAATTATTTATACCTGCTTCATCTTACTCAGGGTCACAGGAGTCTGCTGGATACTATCCAAACTGTCGACCAGCAAAAGTACAAGAAAGATACACACTAGACAGGTACCAGTCCATTGCAAGTCAGATAAACTATCAAGGACGAAGATAAAAACTCTAAAAGTTGGAAAATCCAAGCATAATGGATAAATAAACTGTGTATTTAAGTGAAGTAAATGCAGGAATGAGTCATCAGGCTATTCAGTCTTCAAAAAAGCAGAGGTGCTGATGAGCCTTTTTTATGAGGGTGGTTGTGTTTATCCTCCTGGTTAGGCCATCGGCAATACGCAACACCAAATATTAAGGCTCAAAACCACCTTGACTGCAGTAACTCCATTCTTGAGAGGAAGGTGGGTCAAGTCAGCTCTCCCATAATCCACAATCATATCTTTTGTTTTCTTTACCTTGGTGTATGTTCATTTTGTGCAAAGCCTCTGGATATTCCACCTCTCACTTGTGGTCCAACTCCTTCTTGTGGAAGGTGTGTCAAGCCCACTGCTAAAGGGCTGTGTATACTCTCGCAGCAATGTGTCACAGTTAGCTTGTCGCAGGTATGCCGCAGTTATTTTTGATTTATCTCCAATTTTGAAGCGTGCTCTGCACTATGTTATTCCACGCCACAACACAAGAGGGACAATCACGAACTAGCTAAAATTACTAAACTTATCTCTTGCATTTTTCCACTTTCTTACCGTCTTGGCCGTATCCAGACCCACATTCATCGCAATCTCCCTCCATGAATTACTAGAATATGTGCTGTCCTTGTAGTGTGGAGAACAAGAATTGTACAGGTGTGTGTACTTCCTCACTCCTTCGATGACACGCTCTTTTCTACGCAGATGTATAATTGACCAATCAGAAGCCTCCTTTCTCTCCTCACTGTGACACTATCTGCGGTCACCTACAATTTTGGGGAGGTGCACCGGAGTGTCTGCGTTATCTGCGTCACACACTAGGACGACCTGATTTCTGAGCATAAACCTTATGCTTAGGCTTAAATATTTGAATTCCTGAGTTGATGTACAACAAGGGGACCGCAGCTTACTGCTGAAGAAAGCTAGTTTTTAGGAAGATGAAAGAGGAAAAGACGTAGATAAAAGGTCTTGCACTTTTAAGCAAAGATGAGTGCTGCTGGTTTGTTCATCAGGGGATTGTGGGATGATGGTCTTGAGGGCAGATCCGAAATCAAAGAAAGGCAATCTAGCGTAAGAGTCCCTCTTCTACAGATGGGTGTTGGCGAGGTGAACCACTGGTAATTTTACTCTATTCTTGTAAGCATATTAATAAGGGTCCACGCAGTCACCAATATTATAGACTGTGACCAGGCCTTAGAAGTGCTTCATTACTATCAGGGTTAGTGTTACCAGCCACTAGCCATTTGTTGATGTCTTTGGACAGGGATGATAGTGGCAGTCTTAAGGTATGTAGTTACTGAAGCCTTAGATATGGAAGTGTTAAAAAAATATGGTGGGTTCAGTCCATTACTGCTCAGCCTGGGATGATTTTGGGACCTGAAAGTTTGGAGGACTTGACTTTCAACAAGGAGCTCCTTGCCTCTTTCAGTAACCACACTGGGCATCTCACTCGGTGAAAGAGTGAATCTCCTGCAGGGGGTAGTTGGAGGCTTTGAAGTAGTATAAAAGGTATTAAGAGATATAAGGCATGGGTTCCCGGGACATTTTCTGTCTCTGGTTGTAACTGGTGATTGTCTTGATACCATGCAATTGCTCTGGGGCAACTGGTGGAAAAGTGCCTCTGAACTTTAAGAGCATAGAAGGCTTTGACCCTCTTTACACCTGCAGTCAGGTTTTTTTCCTCACTGTGTGAGTGGAGGTAACCCCTGGATGTAAATAAAAAGTCCTGGGCCTTCAGGACGGGACATACCTCAGCAGTTAGTCAGGAATTCTGGTTTGGATATTGTTCTGGTGGTGACAACATTGCCAACGCATTTACTTACATAACCCAGCACGGCTGCCGAATACTCCTCCCAGTCCACATCTCCTGTGTGTGTTTCTGGCCCTCTGAAGAGCTGCCCTGCAGTAAATTAAACCCCTGGAGAACATGGGCAGCAGCCTACTGATGCTGACTTAAACACAGGACAGTTTCTTATGTTTATGGTGGCTCGTCTTGTAATGGATTGTGCTCTTCAATAAAAGTTCTCAACAACAGCGACAAACAGGTTTCTGAATATTTTTTTCTTCCATTTTAAAAACAAAAAGATTAAATGTCAGGTCTCCCACAACAATAAGGAAAGTTGATTTCAATTAATTAAGAAATTAAATGGGACAGAGTGTGATATTTAAGCTGCACCGTCCACAACAACCCAACCAGATTCTGCTATGCCCCACCTGCCCACTAGATGTCATCATCAAGTTCTTGCTGTTTCTGTTGATCACCTGTTTGTGCAGCTGGACCTAATTATCAGTGCATACTGCCATTTCTTCACCAATTTTGCTTATCAGATTGAGTAACATATGCCGTGGTGGTCCCGTGCTAAACATGTATGCATTCTGGATTGACTTTTTAGTTAGTGTTGGCTGTAGATTTGCTTTTTGACTTGCAGGAAGTAGAAAATAACAAGTTTTGATGTTATGCATAACATCAGAACCCTAAAATGAAATCAAATTAATGCTAAATGGAACCATTTATCATTCCCAGCTGCACCTGAAGGTTACCCTTTGTAAATATTAAATATTATTCGTTAATTTTCATGCTTTTGTTGTGTAACAAAATTGAGTGTTTCGGCCTGGGGGTTCTGTTGGTTGTTTTTTCAAATCAAAACATTTTTTATTTTATTTATTTATTTCCTTCACCTCTCCATTATTCAGCGGCAGCAATGGTAAAAAATCTAACACTACATGACTGAATCCCACACAGTATTTTGTGTATTTCCAGAGTATTTTGGGTCTGAGATCACCTCGTGGGCATCTCCCACCATCTTTGTATGTGAGAGGATTGACATTAACCACAGTCCCATGATGTGATTCTGTGCCAGAATCATGAACTGCGTCTGTGTTCCTGCATTCACATGTTTACACGCTTGAAGCATGGGAGTCACACATGGCTGACACATGACGCTGAGCAGCTGCACTTAGATTATTGTCGTGTGAGTTTCTGTTTAAATTGCCTCTCAAGGGAAACACAAGCAGTCATTTTACGTTATTTGAAACAATCTCCTTTTATCAACAGCCTCGGGGCTTTGGTGAACTCATATTATTATTGTGAACACATACACAAGCAGTTGTTTTTAAAGTACAAATACTTAGTAGAATTTTCAAGCATCAAAATGTTACTTGACTGGATAATTCTTTTGATAAACATTGACTTTTCTAATTAATGTTTCACTATGAACTTAGTAGAATGCTGACACGTTTAAGGGGAACAATTTAAAGCTGCCAGCTGAAGTATGACCTGCTCGCCTCAATGAACTTTGATTGATTACTTGACCATTAATGGACCGTTCTTGGGTAGTGCAGTAGCTTGGAGGCTCTTGGTTGGTATTGATTGGTGACTCTAAACTGACCTTAGTGAGTGTGAGTGTTGTTCATCTCTGTGTCGCCCTGCGATGGACAGGCGACCTGTCCGTGGCCAGACAGGTTCCAGCAGACCTCTGTGACCTTGAATAGGATTGAGGCAGATGTTGAAAATGGATGGATGGTTCCTGGAATACTGTGTGAATCTATGTTGGAACCCTTGATTTGCACTGTCCCAGGCATTTACAGCATCTGGTAATGAGGAAAAACATTAATCCCTCAAACTTGGATGGATGTACATGTACATGTATATGTACATACAGTATACATGTACGTGAGTACGCAAAATCTACAGAACGTTCACTCACTTTGAGGATCTCTCCTCTGTGCGTAGCTGACGAGAGCAAGAGATGGGAGATGCGGGGACACGTGTCAGCCAATCAGCGTACAGACAACCGACGGCACAGTAATGTCCGTCATAGCAGCCAAAAACAGGTCTCGATCTTCGTTCATGGGGCCTCCCCTGTCAGCTCTTGTTGCTTCCCGAGACTCGTTCTTGATGTGATGGGTTTCGCTTCAGCCTCGCGCGCTTCGTTTGAATTTTTTCCAATTTTTTATCAAATATTTTTTTTCTATGAATATTTTTGAAACTTCCGCGATGTACTGAGACCGTGATTGTTGAGACCGCGAAGTTGGGATCAAAGTAAAGTGTCAAGACTACTCAGGAGATTTACTCTGGTGTCACTACATGATGTTTTTAAGAGGTCAGAGTGGCTTTAAAATTGCAGGCAAATCTTAATAGCTGTGCATTAAGTGAAAGGAAAAGTGCATCTAAGTTAAGCCTTCCGTCATGGTGAAGAGATGACTGACAATAACCTGAGGTGAATGTATGTGCTGCGCTGGCTGGAAGAGAAATGAGTGGGTAGTAACTCTGCAGCTACTTTGGAATAAAGCTCTGTGAATTGGAAAGTGGTGCCAAGAGGAGATGGCCTGCGTATCCTGAAGGCAGCGGGATATAATTTATCCAAAACCAGAGAGAGGATGGTGAAAAGAGGCGAGGTTGGCCTGTCAACCAACTTTGGAACATTCAAACCACTAGACTTAGAGTAACAGAGGAGAGAGGATCAGATTAATAGAAAAAAGACCTCCCAACTCTACCTGACCTGCACTTCTGTATATGACATTTATTCAGCCATTTCTAAAATCAAGTTAACTTGTGAAAACCAAATCACTGCCTTTTTGTCTACAGGAGCTCCTTGATCCTGAAAGGGAAACTTGATTTGGTCAGCGCAGTGGATATGTCATGTTCTCTGGGAAATTGAAAACACTTCATTTCAAGGATTCTTTTCTTTCTTTTTTTAAATTAACTTTTCCTTTATGTCATTCAACTGTATTTTTGTTCTATAATTTTCTTTAATTCAGTTCATGACCTGATACCTGAAAGGTTAAATGCATTGTTTGTTTCTCACATAGATTTTTTTTTAAAATCACCAACTCTTTGCATAAAGCTATACAAAACTGTGATATACTTTGTGTCCCAATTCAATCACTGTTCTAAGGCCCCTTTGTTAAAATGATTAACACGTACAGTTGAAAGAGTTTAAAATGTTCACTGTGTCAAAAAGCTCAGACAGACCATATTCAAAGATTCACAAGAGTCCCAAAGTAAGTCTTCCCCTCCTGTTTTAGAGTCTTTATCATGCTGAGTTTAAGACAGTGACCTTTAGTTAATGTGCCCTCATTAAAAAGACACGTATTAGAAATTGTGAGAAAATATGCAGATAAGGCTTGTTGGTGCTGATGTTTGTCAAATATTACTTAAGAATTCTGACCTTTAATTATCATTCCCCTACTGGGCACATATCCATGTCTCCCTCTACCTCTGTGGTTTTTTTTTTCAGCTATGTTTCCTTTTATCTTTTAGCAGTTGGCATTGGTGATCAAATCAACAATTTTAACAAACTTCCCTGGCACCAAAGTTGTCCATCAGCCTTATCACCCACTCCAAGTCAGGCATCTTTTTCATTGTTCTTTGTGCCTTAAAAGCAAAGTTATATCTGCTGTTCTCTCTTCAGCAGATAAACATTACTTGCATCAGTGGTGATGCATTGGTAAAGCTCAAAGGTCAGCCTCCAGCTTTTGGATCTGTCACGAATGCGAAACTAGAAAAAATTGCAAATCATCGAATGACTCCAAAACTTGGCTCAAAAAGCACCTCAAAATTTTGAATTAAGAGTTAAGAGAGCATAATCAGTGTGTGTTATTGTAAAAATGATGCTTCGTTGTTTTGTTATTTGGTTCACCATACTGCTGAAACCCACTCTGGGTCAAGGCCAAGACATTTCCCCACATAGGTTACTTATGTCAAAGTGCAGGTTAGAGGTAGAAATCCAACCAGATGACTTTTTGAATAGAGTATTTTCAGTAGTCAGAGACCCCTTGCATCTACTAGGATTGGGAACTGGGAATGAATTTAGTTGGTTAATATACCCACAAAACACTGACCAGAGATAATTGTATTGAGAGTTGCTTATTGTTTAGTTTTCAAACTCATGTGCTCTCAGCCCCAAGACAACAGCTCATAACATCCTACAAATATTTTTTCTTGAAACAGAGGGATGAATTGACCAACAGACTTACACTGTGATCCCTTGAGACACACCACTGCCATGGCTGGAAATGGAAAGGTAGCCAATTATACTGGAAGTGTTGACGTGTTATAAAAAATATATTGTCAACTGTTCCCTGGATGGAAAAGGTTTCTGAGTTGATGAGGATGTGTTTCTGTGCACGTCCAACACGCCCATCTGAGTGATACAATATTTTTTAGCTCCTCTGAGCTGATTTTCCATCACGTATCATCCACTTATTTGCTGGCGGAGGTGCGTATTTGTGCGCCACACAAGCTTATTAAATGTGCTGGGTCCCTGTGCTTTACCTATGAATTATGCAGGAGTTTGGTTCCTTAGAGCACAATGCCTGACATTGACAGTATTGTCGAATGTTTATCCCCAGGGACTGGATTCTGTACAAAATTTACCAATCAGGATGTTGCCACAGCCCTCAGGAGCTCATTCAAACACATTACTAGAGAAGATGTCAATGGTGGGGAAAACTAGGCAGGGCACCTTTTTATTTGATACATAAGGCCTCATAAAAGTATAGAACAATGCTGATGTTTCTCTTGTGGTACTTTCATGTGGCCTATACAGAGACAGAGCTTGTCTGGAACACAGATGCTGACTGGTTACTAATAATTTAAGACTGTCATGGGTGCATGTTTTTATTCCAAAAATACCAATGCCTCTTTGTTGCTGAAAAATAAAAAATAAACAAACTGGGTAAGAAAAAAAAAAGAAAAAGGAATTTCATACCCACTGATTTAGGATACTCTGGAATTGGTAGTTGGCTAAAAAGATAATGGCCGAAAAGGAAATGATGAGACACAGCTGTTGGTAAAACAGAGAGAAATTAACTGCGGGCTGCACAGCCTCTGAACTGATGTGCCATTACAAGAAGCTGAAGAAAAAAAATGTTAATATTTTTCCTCAAACGGGACCCATGATGCTCAGACACAGATGTAAAAGTTTGATGCAGTTTATTGTACTCAGAGTTTTATTGTAATCCACGGGAGTTATGTCAGAGATTATTCCATAGTCCCCAGTGTCCTGAGTAAAGCAGATGGTTAAAAGGGAGGAGCGGGGATGTGGATTGATGCGGATTGTGGATTGATGAGGTGGACATCCTCTTACAGGCTGTGAACTGCAGCACACTGAGTCTAAACACAGACAACTAGGATTACTAAATAAAAAAAAAAAAACTACAGTACTCGGCCGGCCAACTCTACCACATAAATGAAAAGGTCTTTAGAAGACTTCTGCACACATTGATGACAAGCTGATGGTGAGCCATTCAGTTGATGTTGGTGCTTTAGAGCAGGAAACATCTGAAACACTGGGATGGAGCCTTTTTAGATTTGAATAGAATATATTTACAAGCTGAATAGGGAGTGATTAGGACTGAGGAAGTTTATGAAAGTGTCCTAGTTTAGTAAAGTTATTTAAATTACCCTAAAGATTATGTTAATCAGAACAGTCATAAAGGTTTACCACGGCTTCTTATCTAAATAATGGCTATGAATGAATGACAAGAAAACAGAATAAATAACTCCCTTGGAGTGCTCAGTCTTTCGACACCAAATGGTAACAAGACCGGGTTGGGAGACTGGCAGACAGGTTCAGTCTCACAGGGACGGGGACAGGCTCTGAGAACGGGACAGGAACAGAGCCGGGCGGAGGTGGAGGGACTGGCACTAGAGGAAAGGAAAGAGCTTGAACACGATCAGGGGTGTGGGGCTAGAACTGTGTCTGGTAGGGGGTCCAGAGCTGGATCTTGGCCTGGGGCAGAGAGCGGAGCATGGTCGGGGGGGCGAGGGGATCTGGAACAGGGACTGGGTGAAGAGCTGGGACAATGACAGGGACTAACCCCAGATGTAGATATGGGTCTGGAATAAGGGAAGAGCTTGGGTCTAGTTGCAGATAAGGGGGCGGAGCTGGGGCTGAGCCCGGCTCAGGCTCCAGGTCTGGGTCCGGGGCTGCAGCAGAGGGTATAGACAATTAAGGCTTGCTTTTCTTGCTCACTTTTTAAGTCTCCATTGCAAAAGACTTTCTTGCTCCTGCAAGAAAAAAGATGTTGCAGTCATAAAAATGTGTGTTATGTTTTTGATGAACATTTACAAACTTTGCATATCCTAATTTTAAAGTGATACCTTAAAGCTAGAACAAGGTTCAGATTAAAATGTTGGTTTCAAATGAATATTTGCTTACTTTTATGAGCATGGTTTAGTGATCATTCGTGATGTATGGCTCGTGGTACCATGTCACATAAACAAGGAAGAAACTGACTCACAGAGCTGCAGCAAACACCACGGCAGAGGCAACTAATATGCTGAAGAAAGTAATGACAGAAGAGAAGCTGAGAGAGTGATCGAGGAAGGGACCAACCAAAAGCCACTTTTAAACCATCCTGGCTATAGGAGGAGCCAAAGTCCTAAAAATTGTCCTTTGTGCTGTTTTGAATGCACTTCGACCCTTTAATTTTTTTACAGTTTAAGATATCAGCTGTTGGAACTTCTCTACAACCAATTCAAATTCAGCTTACGTCTTCAAACCCCATGGTGAACGGCTGGTAAGACACACAGGCCCAATGGGTACAAAGAGCTACAGAGCAGAGCACCGTCACTGCATTTTTCTGTGACAGGAAAGATACAGCTTGCTTATCTCTAAAGCTGAAACCTGAATGTAAACACAGAGTAATTTGAAAAATGACACCTAAGATGAGCTGTGGTTTCTTGAGCATGAATCCTTTCTCCCAAGACAAATCTGCTTTATCACATATATCTTTTATGCTTTTAGCGGATGGAAATCCCATTTATCTTTTCATGTTTTCTCCAGTACAAAACGAGTCGCTTGGTATTCTGTCAATGTCTAGTTTCAGTGGAGAATTGACTTATTTATGACAAAAAATAAATAAAAAAAAAATGCAAAAAAAAATCATATGTCTTTGACTGTAACTTATATTTAGTTTAATATCAGATTAAATGCTCACCTAAAGAAGTCCTTATCTAATATTTGTGTTTTGTCTTTTATGGATTAAGAGAATAAGACCATTTCTAGAATGGTATTATTGTGTCCCTTGACTCCTGAAACACACCATAAAAGCCAGATGAAGCTTTAAACAAACCTCAACAATCAAGTTGCTAAGGCATAATTAGCATAATTAGCCTATGGTCATCTGAAGTCTGAGAAAGTGAGAATATGCTCGTGGGCACTAACACACAGGCTGTGACACTCACACTACCAGTGCCTGACAGTGCCATCCCTCATTAGAAACCAGACCAGGTATGGCTCCCTCATGCATTTACACACTTCACACAGTCAGGCCACAGTGCAACAGGAGTGTGTTAATTAAAATGGATTCATTGTGCACCTGTTCAACCCAAACAGCTGAGGAAGGGAAACTGTGTGGTATTTGGAGCACACAGGAGGAAAGGAGAAGAGCGGGGAGTGTTTGTTACAGGATGTCACCGGGAGTACGTGAGGCAATGATCAAAGTTATTCACAAACAGACACGTTGCACGTGTCGCTAATGTTCACAGTAAACAATCTGGTTCTCGTTTCTGGAATTCATTAAAACTTTAAGGGGCCGGCCCAGTAGCGCAGTGGTTGGGGCAGGCAGCCCATATACAGAGGCTACAGTCCTCGTGCAGCTGGTCATGGGTTTGACTCCCAGCCTAGATGACCCTTTGCCACATGTCTGCCCCCCTTCCTGTCTCTCTCCACTATGAATAAAGGCGACTATTGCAAAAAGAAAAAAAAAAAGCTTAAAGACTTATTCTTTCATTACACACTCACTGGTCTCTTTGTTAGGTGAACCTCTTTAATGTGAATATCTAATTAGTCACCTCAGTGCATTTAGGCATGTAGACATGATCAATATGACCCCTGAAGGGACACAAATGTCTGCATACCTTGATTGTAACAAGCAGTTATTTGAGTCACTGTTTCCTTTCTGTCTGCCAGAGCCAGTCTGGCTATTCTCCTACTGACCTCTGGCAATTAATTTTCACTCACAAATCTGCCTCTCACTGGAAATTTTATCTATTTTGGACCATTCCATGTAAACCAGAGAGATGATAATGTGTGAAAATCAGCAGTCTGCTGAATACTTTGACCGGCTCATCTGGCACCAACAAGCATGTGCTCTCTATCTAAAGGGTCCAAGTGCAAGCTTTTACAGACTTTTACCATAGCATAAATGTGCTGATATATATATATATATACAGAAGCAAGGAGTTTCACATCACTAAAAACAGCACATGCTTGAGCACCCACCTCCAGTTACTCACAAAACTAAGGAGTCCCTCAGTTGAAGCCACCAACCACACTTGGTAAAGGCAGCCCTCCTCTACAAAATCCTCTGATTTTCATGCGCATGCTTTTTCATGCTTGAACTTTAGCCAGTTCTTTGGCCCGTGCCCTACATACATAAATGCATGGAGTTGTTGTCGTCTGAGTGGATGGTTAGATATTTACAATAAAGCACAGCTAAAGAGATGTACATAATAGAATGACGGCTGTGTGTAATTTAGTCATGTGAAAATTTAGGTAGGGATACGCAGAAATATACACAACCTCATGCATATCTTCTTCCATTCAAGGAAACAAGGTTGGGTTGAGGCTGGTAGATTTTAATGACTGGGTGTCCCTTTTCTGCTCCTGTGTAGGTCCTTACCAACATGTTAATCCATGAAACTCAACTTGTTGTCCACTCTACTTTTGGATTGTCTGTGGTCTCTTAGCTTTAATGCGCATATCTAATTTCTCTCATTGTTTACTTTAACCAGACAAGAGATTCTAGAAATATTCCGGTCACAAGTTCAAGTTTTTCAAAAGCACCTCATAAATATATCTTTTGTAGTCCAGTTACTACAAAACAAGAATGGGTGAGAAAAAGATTCAGATCAATTTCTCCTTTCTTTTGCCATGTTCAGAGTTCCTTCATAACTGAAGCGCTGTACAGCAGACTACGGAAGCCTCTTTGGCTCAAACTTGTGTTGTGCAGCCTGTAGTTGGGTCACCACAAATGAACTCCATCAGAGTTCAACGGCAGCAGTACCGAGACCCCCTCTCCAGATCACTCTCAGTGAGGCTGTTTTGATGTGCACCAGAGTGCGGTTGTTGTGTTCACACTGACCCAAATGAACCGCACTCATGACCAAAAGCCCTTTGGGCCAACCTAAAAAGGTGCAGTGTGACATGCTGGTATAGTGCACACAGAAATTTCCTGCTCACTATAGGAGATGGATTTCCTGCAGTGCTGAGAAATGAGCATCAGAAGGTTCACTGCTTGGCATGATCTGAAGAGGAAAAGACATTTGTCATGTCTTCCTCCTTCAGAGCTATATGTTTTGTTCCTCTGAACAACACATAATAGTCCATGGCTGACGGGTCATAGATGGCTGGATGGAGATGATCATGACGACTAGAAAGCTGACGTTAACATTTTTATCAAGACAGGTATTGTGGCCCAATTTTTTCATTTTGTAATTTTTGATCTGAGGCTAAAATTGAATGTATGAAATATAAGGCCTTTTTCATTTCTTGGTATCTGATCCAAAAAACAAATAGCTAAATAACCAGTAATTTCTTTCATTTTTCCATTTTTATTGTTAATTGAAAATGGAAAGAATGAATGGTACATGGATTATGTAAACTCACTGGAACCAAGACACTCCTCTGCACAAGGGCTCTTTAAACAGTCGTTTTACTATCATTAGAAACAAGAAACATATAATTCAGCAAATCCCCACTGGTCCACACACACAAACACACCCACAACCACACACAGAGACACACACACACATTAAAAACAAACAAACAAACAAAAAACAACTAAAGAAGTCACATGGCTTAAAGCATACAAGAAAAAACCCACAAATTACATACAAAATGATGTTTTTCTGTATTTTCCAGCATGTAAAATAAAATTAGGATTAATAGACTGAGGGAGATGATTCTTTTCTAGTGTGAAAAACTGTATTTACCTGATTCTCTTACATTATAAACCAACTTAAGTGAACATGTCACAAATCTCCACTGCACAAAGATATCAGTGCTGTATCCTGTGTTTTTAATGAAACATTTAATTTCTTTCTAAAATAAATACAAATGTTTCTGCCACTATTTTTTTTATCAAGATGATCATTTTATAAATTGTTTTAAAAATGACCAGCACAAAGGAACTTCTGCAGTTTTTAAGCTCACGGGGTGTGAAGGACAAGATACCTTTGCCATGATGTCCACTGTAGCGCTGAGAGTTAGTTTCATCTTGTTGACGTCTGACGTAGCGCAGTGAAGCGACACACAACCAGAGTACCACGAGAATGGTTTCCACTGGGTGGCAGCACCGGTTGTTACTGCTTAATTTGGGGCTTTTGCGTCACACATAAACTTAAGGTTTTGAAATCAACTATGCAAACTCCCTCTGATTCAAATGGCGCTGATTTAACTCAAGAGCTCGGATGAAATGGGGAAGAATATCAATGTGCTGAACCTCACAAGAAATTTCAGGCTATGTTCCCATCAGTATGGCATGGGACAGATCAACACTGACTTCGAGACAAGTGCTGATTCTGTCTACTTTCCATGGAACAAGTGGAGGAAGCCGGAGTGTAGAGGAGCACGTGTCTGCAAAGCCCCAGAGCAGTGGTTCTCAAACTTTTAATACTGTGTACCCCCTGAGAAACTGTTCAGCTCTCTGAGTACCACCATGATGACCAATTTTAAAATAGAGCCATATATGCCTTCTCGATTAGCTTTAAAATCACACAGATGTTTATTCCTTATTGTGGTTATTTATTGTTACCTGAATTGTTACTTTACTGAATCAGACATTTAGAACTCTGTCCAACAATTCTCACATACTCATACTCTCATACAGAGCAAAATAAACACACTCAAAATATGTTACATCTGCACTGCAGCCGAAAATGCAACAAATATAAGACAATTTTAATTATCTCAAGCTACACATTTCGTTTGAAACATATTTTTAATGCATTGTATGTTTCCGATTTTTTTAAAAGTGAAAATGCGGAAAAAATGTGGAAAGTCATGACGTTACCCCACGTACCACCAGAGAGCACGTGCGTACCACTGGTGGTACACGTACCACAGTTTGCGCACCACTGCCCCAGAGGAAAGAGAGATCTGCCCCCTTTCACGTTATGTTCTGTGGTACTGGGGTAGCCACGTTTGTCGGAAGAGACAACCAGGATGGGAGCTATATAACAGATCCTCAAACTAAGAAAATACTCCTCAAATAAAACTAAAACTGATATTTTAACATAGCAAACCCTTGTGCTGCTTAGTGCTGGCCAGTCATGCACTTAATGGCAGGTTTTATTCTCAATGATTCATTAGACTGAACAGATGAAATAACTCCTTACCAAATAAAAGCAAATTTCCCCCAAAAACGTATTTGAAACAGCTGTATAACAGCATAAACATAATTTAATCAACATAAGATAATTTCAGTTAGGGCTGGAAAACATCCTCCCGTAACATCTGGGTCTCTCTCTTTTTTTTGGATAAATAAATTCGCTGTCAAGCCAGAGCTGCTAGAATCTGTCAACAACAAAAAGAGAGGGACCCAAAAACTGTATCATGCTTGGATTGGAAAGCTCACATATCTCTCTCCATCTGTCTGTTTGCATAACTGCATAGAAATCACAGACACACAGCTGCGACCTTTCCCTGGACGATCCTCAATTGTGATTAAGTAGAGTCGGCATGACAGCCGCAGTATGATTGATGCTATTATCTTGGTGATATATGTTATCTGAAAGTACACCGTACAAACTAAATTATACCCCTAAACAGGAAAGAGCTCTCGTTCTCTCATAATGTATTCTACTTTTCTTTTTTTTTTCTTTTTTTCTCTCACTGAATACACATTCACCTTTGGCTTCTGAAATCCAAACCAGTCTTTTATTTGAATGTAGATTAGATGAGTAAGAAAGCAGACACATCCACTTAACTTTTGAAGATCAAAAGCATGTGGCCCAACCTCTGACCAGTTTCGGTGAAGGGCACTCTCTCCTGGAGCTGCTAGCACTAGATGATATAACAGCACTTATACTGCTGAAAAAACAGCACTTTACTAAGAACAACCTTTGAGAGGTCATGCTGAAGAGCACTGAAATCTTACTAATAATTTCATTAGATTTCAGGACTTGGTCTATCAAATAGAGCATGATTATAATTCTCCACATACACCTTACAGAAAAAGATTATAATGAGGAACACATTAATTATCGAGACAATGTATTCTATATGTATATTGTCAAAGTGTGTTAATAGATTATGCAGAACTATAGGAGAAATGAGGAATATGTAGAGACCAGAGACCTCATGTACAAAGACTTGCATAGATTTCATACTAAAAAACAAGGCTGGAAATCTGCTTACGCACAAAAAAAAAAAAATCAGATGTACGAAACTGCATACACACGATTCCACGCACATTCTTTTAGCATATCACAATCAACGTCAAATGAGTGCACATGTATGAGGACAACACTCTACCCTGTCTCTTCCCTCAAATAGACCAATTTGAATATGATAATGAATAAAAATAGGCATGGGAAACCCACTCATCCAAACAAAGAAAATAGCAAAAGCAAGCGCATGTAAAGATCCATTTCATCAACTGTGAACGCGAGACACTCCTTTCTAAAGTCAGGAAAAATATTTTGTTTGGTTCTTTTTGTCTTGCTTAAGTAAAAGAAAAAAAAGGAGGTGGAACGCGTGGATACCGTCAATGTGGTGAACTCAGAAATCAAGAAATTACCTAAAACGATAAAGAGTCAGGCATAAAGGTGGAGGTGAAGCAGAGAGCCACTGTGCACCAGCAAAGTGTTTCCAGAATGGGTGGTGTCCTGGGTCGATGATCTCACACTATTTCCGCCTCTATGTGTAAAAAGCCAGATGCCAGCACAATGCAGCACATCTTGTCAGGGCAATAAGCGAGCATCCCCACCGGTCCTGTCAAGGCCACCAACCTCTCAACTGATCCTACAGTCGGGGCAACATTGATCTCCGCTCTCTGGCAGTCTGGGTTGGTGAGGAGGACTAACAGCCACGTTCTCAGCAGAAAGCCACCGTCACCTATACACTGAACTTCTTAAGCTGGATTTTGCAGTGGTTTCAATTCTAAACACAGCACTCCCAAAGAGGCCACCAATCCTGGACCCTACCAGCTCGCTAAGGCAACATATTCTGTAAATGAGAGCGTGATCACCTTTTTCGGTTACACTTTTCTTGTCTTGCAGTCAGTTCTAAAACAACCTCTGTTTTGGAACCGTCTTTCTCAGTTGCACCTCCTCTGTTCTCACTTATATGGTGTCAGTGACGATTGCTCCCTCATTTGTTTGGTAGATATTTGTTTTGTCAAACTACGTATTACATAATTCCTTTCATGCAGAAACTGAGATGGAGAAAAAATGGAGAACCATAAAATAAAAATAACACATGTACGTGGCCTCTACACTATAAAAATAGACTACAGCACAAAAGTTAATCATAGAAATAATGTTGATAAAATGATAACTAGTGTAGCCTGAATTACTGAGTTTAGTAACAAATTTCCAAGTAAGAATATCCTATTACCAAAATGTATCAAGAATATTATGAGCAGATCTGTCTAACAACAGGGACTAATTCTATGGACTCTGTTTTGTGTTTTTAATAAAGACTGATTGAATAAATAAAGGTATTTCATTTCAGAGGATCATCATCATTACAATTTCCCATTCCAGTTTTCTTTTCAAAGTTCAATCTCTGGCTGCCAAAAACCAAAAGCAGGGCACCTGAGGCCAAGGAGGCCAGCAGGGAGAGAACAATTAACTGATTCAGTCTGGATCCAAGCCATGTGTTGGTTTGATTAAAAAAATATATTTTTGGAATGAAGCCCAGATTTGAGCCACAGTCAAGTATTACTCATGAAGTCAGACTAAATAAGGTCCGATTTTCTAGCAGTGCGGTTACAGTCCTGGGCCTGGTTCACAGGTGGACATGTGTAAACATGTCAGGAATTCTTTAAAGTGAGGCACAGAAAAGTGAGTTGATGTGTTCTTTTGTGAAATGTCTCTTAGTCACAACTTTTTATCTGGTTTGATCAGAAGGTCTAATACAACTGAAACAGTAGTGATCTGCAGTTTTGAAAATGTGGCAACAACCTCTCAATTCAGGTTATTTCAGCTTTTATATGGGAACTATGGCCTCAAAATGAAGTTTTAATTCAAAGACATTCACGTCCACATTAAAGGAAGAATTTAAAGCTCATGGGTAGAAACACATCGAACAGATTAACCATAACTAAAAAGCGTGTTTTCAGTTATTTTGTTGAGAATCATTTGGAAGCAATCACTGCTGACTTCAGACACCATCATACAGTTCCTCTTTTGTGAAGCTTTGCCAGTACTTCTCTTCATATGTCTTCATTTGGTTTTTCTTTATAGGTCTTTGTCCCTTTAGATTTGTCTCCAACAAGTAAAATGTTGCTTTATCAAATGACTGACTCATCCAATGTAAAATATTTCATCCCTTTAGATTCAGATCCCTGCTTTGTCCCATCTGGTTAACATTGCTCCACTTCATTAGGTCTGAGCAGAAGTCCTCCAGTTGCCTCTTTCTTGTGTTTAGTAAATACCACAGCTACGGGAAACAATCTTTCAAAAAATGATTTCACCATGTTATGCTTCTAGAAACCACAATTTTGTATGAAACATATATTCTTCATCTGCACCACCACATGACTAAATGCTGAAGGTTTGCCAGGATGGTGCAAGCTGTGTAATTACTGTATCTAATGCCAAACCACGTATTCTTTTTCCTCTGAGGTCTAATCAGGTATTTAATTTTGTGACCCTATGCATGTGCTTAATTTTCTCAGTCTTATAGGAATTTATTTTCAGTATTAAACCATGCAGCTTTGAGGATCTCCATTAAAAAAAGTCAATGAAAAAAGGAGGAAAACGTAAGTGACAGAATATAACTGGCTGTGAAACATTTACTATATAAACATCCATTTTCCAGTTTTCAACACAAAGGAAAAGAGAAAATTTGACCATTCAGACAAACCTTTAAATACCAAGCCAGTTTCACTTTGTGTCATGTGGTTTTACATTTTGTTAAAAACAAAAAGAGAGTTTACAAGCTATTCTTTGTGCATCGTTATCACAGCTGTAGAAGCGTCTGTCTGATGGTACTTGTTTGTTTTTTGTTTGTTGGTTAATTTTTTTAAATACATATTTATTTGCAGAGATAAGGTGCAGATGTTACATTACAACATTACAACTTACTATGTCGCTGCATTCAAAGCTGGGATTTTACAACTGATCACTCTCGTAATTATGGTCTTTTTTTTCTTCTTCAGTACTCTGTCACTTCCGTAGGCTTCCCTTTCTTGTCCAGTTATACTGGGCTTCAGCTGGTAAACAGGTCCACATGTACCTCTGTGGGACTTGTCAACCAACTGTAAAAATTCACATTTTAGCAACCTTTAAAGACATGATTTTTTTTTCCCCCGAATTGATTTCAGTTTGTCAAAGAGTTGTGATTTGCTTCAATTAATGCTCCTTTCATGGATTGCTTCAATAATTTTAATTTTGGGTGAAAAACAAGTGTCAAAGAAAGTCGTACTTGACTGTGTGGCTGACCAGTACAGTGCCTCTTGTCCAGAGCTGTTTTATAGGATACTAAGTGAAATCCTCTCTTTAAAATTGCATTGTAAGGGATTTAGTGACATCTAGTGGAAAAACTGCAGATTACAACTAACTGAATATCCCTCGCGTCTGCTGCCCTTACATTGAGACACTGATTGGTTTGTTCGTTATTTGGATCAATAAGAAACCTGGCAGCACAAAACAGTGGTATCGTTGGAAGACAGCACGTACAACTAAAAGACTGTATGAAGACGAATTAAGAAAACAACAATTAAGAAAATAACAATAGACCTCAATACAATACAATAGTCATGAAAAATGCCACATGCAGATGTTATCAGGCTGCTACAAACTTATTCAAATCAAGAACATAAAATATTTTGTTGTTCATATGAGAGACATGTCATTTCATTTTCTTCTACTACTTTTGATTACAACCACTTATGGTTGTAATCAAAACAAACATGACTTACAGGTTTCTAAAGTCACTTAAGTACTTACATTTAAATAATTCAACTTGGTAAGACTGATTTTATTCTAAATACAATAAAATCCATTCTTTAATAAAATCATTAGTGACAAAATTCAACAACTCAGTCTGTGCTTGTGGCTATTCCTTTCCATTACTGTGGCAGTACAGATAAGCACACTGTGTCATTCAACCCAACATCAGCTTTACACATTAGAGAGGAATTATTGTTTTGATCTCAAGATTGTGAAATTAAATTTATAGAACAAATGATTTATTGTCCTCCCTGAAATTTGTCCGTAACTGCAGAGAAGATATTGAATCATTTTGTGAAGTTTTGTTGGGTATGTTTTCGAAACCATTTCAGTAATGTGGCTATTTATTCCTGTTTCAGGTCCTGAGAATAAACAAATTCATTATCCCGCTTTCCATTCAGTAATTTGATGGGTCATTTAGCCAATGTTGACGCTGTGTGTGCTTCTGTGTGCGTTCTTTCCATGTGTTGGTATTGTGTGCATATGCATGTGATTAGAAGGCTTACCACAACATAAATAAGCCCAGGCGAAGTCGTCCAGAACTCCTGGTCACGACATAGAACAAATGTAGGAGAGAAGTCCAGTTCAAACTGGTGCTTTATTCTAAAAAGAAATGCACAACATGACAATAAGACAACTGAGACTAAACTTTAAAAAGACTTGGAACTTGTTGATGCCTTTATATTCACATACTGACAAGACCTCCTGAACAAATGAGCCAGGATTCTTATAGCAGTATATCACAAGCTTTCTCTTTGTTGTGCAGAACTTTCTTACAAAAGTGTGGAGTAAACAACCTGTCTACAGAGGCAGAATTAGTGAGAGAATTATCTAGTTGAAAAGGTCATAACTGTTACAGTTTACTATGGAGCAATACTCCAAAAAGATCATGTACTGATGCTCTGTTGTCAGATTTCCAATGATCATAAAAAAACTAAAAGAAAACAAAGTTAAATCAAATTTAAAGTTAGACAAAAAAGACATAATTCTTATTTTTTATTCATTGACTTATTTTACATCTGGGCTGTTAAATTCCCTTCTGATTGGAATTAAAATGCTGTGTTCTAGCACCTTTCTTGGTGAAACAGTACATTTGTAATTCTGCTGCATTATATGGTGCTACAGTAAACCCTCACAGTTCGTGGTCTCAGCAATCGCGGTCTCAGTACATCGTGGAGGTTTCAAAAATATTCAGCAAAAAAAAAAAAATATTTGAAAAAATTTTAATAAAAAATTCAAACGAAGCGCATGAGGCTGAAGCAAAACACATCACATCAAGAACGAGTCTCAGGAAGCAACAAAAGCCTACATGGGATACCCCATGAATGAAAATAGAGGCCTGTGATTGGCTGCTACAACGGGCTTTACTGTGGCATTGGTGGTCTGTACGCTGATTGGCCGACACGCCGCATCTCCCATTTCTTGCTCTCGTGAGACAAAGCTGAGATTAGGGTATATACTTTCCGCGTTTCTGTTCCTCAGTTCCAAATATTGCTTGCTTATTTCAGTGATTTAGTGTCATTTTAAAATTAACTCATTCAGTGCCATTGACGTCTAAAGATGTCAATTGGGTCTACCAGTCATCATATAACTACATAGAATTCTTAGTTCTCCAGCTAATGCACTATTGATATATTTCATCCTATATAATATTGCCAAGATAAAATATTGCTCTCCTCTCTTCCGTCCTCCATCCTCTGTCCTATCTCCCACCTCTTTTCTTTCTTTACTGGGCTGGTCGACAGCAGGAAGAAAAGAGGAGGGATGTTGAGAAAATGTTCTTTCCTCGTTCATTACAATGTTAGTAATCAGCAGCAGCCAAGCCAAAAGTCAGTCACCTGAAGAGCAGCAGGTCATTGAGTTCATTGCTTGAAACTGGAACTGACTCCTCAGCTCAGTTCCTGAACGGGTTAATAGCATGGTACGTGACATGGTATTTATGTCATTGACTGAATAAAACATTGTGATATCATGCACTTCAGCAAATAGATTATATAAATAGGTATTATGTATGGGTGTCACTTATATCTGCTAAGTCTGAATTGAATATTCTCTCTGTCAAATCAGGGAGCCACATGTACTAAAGAAGAACAGCCATACACACTGGATTGCTGGACATTTATGAATCCACTTTTTCTGTCTGTGCTTGTGTCTGTCAGGCTACATGGAAATTTGCCACCTGATGTGTTTTCTGCTTTGCTTTCAGCTGGGTTAACACTCTGCATGTCAATGCATAGCTTTCGGCAGCATTTTAAGAACAGACAGCAGATCAGATTGTTATGTGTGCTTTGGTTTTCAGGTATTTGTTTTCATCATATATTCAACTGGCTGCTTATTCTTACTTTGCTCCAACTGATACCAATAACAGCTCCATTAACCCTTGTTTTACCAGAAGATGGGCTCTCAGCCTCGCTGTGGTTGTGCACAATGCCTCACAAAAACATCGCTTTTTCTATTTCCGAGGTATTGTAGCACCATGTTTATGCAATGTTTGCTGATCCTGCAGACCCGGACCAAAAAATACTGGAGTTAATGGAATATATCAGCGCATTATGCAAGATTTATTATGAACCGAGAAAGCTGGAATAATCTCACAACACAGCGTAAATTTAGTAGGATCTTGAGGTCAGAATCATTCCCATCACACACACGTACATGCTTGCATACACTTGTATTATTCATCACAGCCATAATCCTTCTTATCAAAATAGTTGAGAAATTGTGGTTATCACGAGGCTGCGCAGCTTAAATAATGGTCACAAATGGCTCTAAATAGGGATAATAATGGTGTTTGGTTTCCCGTTGCAGCAAAAATGAATCACAGATTTTTGTGAGTGCAGTACTGACAAGAAGCATCAGTACATTAACTGGCATTCAGTAACACCTAACATGCACTGTAGACAGGATAACAACTCTGGGGCAGAAAGCAGAGCTTGATTCAAATCAACCACCCACCATGCTCTGCAAGAACAGTGGCCAGGTTTAACCTCAAAACTCCGTCATTTCTGATGATGACTGGAAGGTGTTGAGAACTGAGGAATGTTTCGAGGTACTATTCATTACCAAGAATTAAAACAAAAGAATAAGTGTAAATGTGTTCATTTATCTTAGAGGCAGCTAACACGTGGCACAGCACTGTGCTTGGGATTTTCTATGTTTACAAAATCCAAGAAAACAGATACTGACATATTTTTCTTAGCAGGTATACAGGACGTTGGGATGCTGTATAAAATGTAAATAAAGACAGAATGCAATGACTTGCATATCTCATAAACCCACATTTTATTCCCAAAAGAAAATAAAGAACATACCAGATGTTGAAACCTAGACATTTTACCATTTCATAGAAAATATTAGCTCATTTTGAGTTTTCATTGTTATTATTGCATTGGAATTTTTTTTGGACTTGGGTTTGTATTGTAATTTACAACAGGTCTCGTCAAAAGCTTATAATTAAAGTTTGGTACATAAACAGTGTGAAAGACTAAAGAGTCTTTGGCCCCATTCACACAGCCAGTTTTTTTACTCCTGTGTATCACATGTGTTCTGCCTTTAATCTGAGAGTGGAGGTGAAATGAGGTAAGAGATCTCCAGTACATCTTTATGCAGTGATCTCTGTGTTAAAGTGGCTTTTAAAGGACAAAGAAAGGCAAAGGATCTCTAGTTTGTCTTTAAAAGCAAAAATCTTTCAAAGAAAGATTGGAAGGGATTTGTCACATACAGAGCAACATATGCAGCCTTTAAGACAATATTTTTGCAGGGATATCCCTGGATTTTTTTAATAAGATTACGCAAAACCACGTTCAAGTGATATACTGAAATGGGCGACCTGTCTCTGCTGCAGCATATAAATTATCTTGTGTGCATACTTTTTATTCTTCAATTCAAAGTTTTGGTTGCTATCTGGTGAACTTCCTGCAATGATAAAGCCTTTTTTTTCTGTTTCATTCTTACCAGTACTCAAAGTGCTGTGATATTTTTCTTCCTCTCCCAACCACACACTTGTAATTTCTGCTCCGTAAATGTGCTCAATGTTTTTTGTTTTGTTTTGTTTTTTCTAAGACTGTTGACCGTTGACAATTAATTCACCTCCTTCTGAATATATGAATGTTAAAAATTAAAAGCTAAATTTGTTTTAAAGTTTTGGTTCTCTTTGTCCTCTCGCTGCTTTATTTCAGTTGCATTCAGTGTATTTGCGATGCTCTACACGTACTTTTATGGAGGTTGCACAGATGTGAACTTCCATTTTTTCTTCTTCCCCTCAGGTTTATTTCTATCAGCTTGTTAAAAGGCATTAAATCTTTTTTTTATTATTCATGATGGCTTTCCAAAATATTTAACCCATGAGAACTTTTCAGACTTCATGAATAATTTCTGAGTAGTTCATTAGTTGGATATACGTACCTTTTCTAACCCTTAAAATCAACCCTTCTCACTTTTCTGCCCGTGTGCAAATTGCATAGCCCCTTAAAAAAAAAAAAAAAAAAAAAAAAAAAAAAAAAAAAGGCAGTTCTTGTAATAATCCAGTTATTTAAAACTCAAATTCATGGAAGACTGCAGTGGTAATTACGACCCATGTGTGAGTTTAATTGAAATTCCAGATATCCTCATATCCTCATATATTAGATGTTATTCCCCGGTGTAGGAGACTTGAGAGGTGGCCTAGATTGAACCTTCCTCCCCCTGTTACTCTCACCTTTGCTATATTACATTTTGATTTATTCTTCCATGGCCTTTGAGGTCTGATTTTGTGTTAGTATGTGCAGGCATGTTGATCTATTATCATAAAATGTTAAGGTAATAAAAAATAAAGGTTTCTTTTCCAATGCAGCCTCACTGTTCCATTTAGGGCTACACTTTAGTTATTAGAAAAATAAACACATTTAGCGCAATGTAAATGAAAAGACTTAGATAAGACTTACAGTGCAAACAGGATTCATTTCCCGTGGTTATAAAATGACATAAACTTCTGCAGGCTTCTGCAAGGTTGTTGCCACAGAGAGCCAGAAGCTCTTAAAGAGGAGCGTGTTTTTAAAGAAAAAAAATGGAGAACTGTGTGTTGCTTTGGATAGTATTTATTCTTCAGTGAACAGGTAGACACAACCTTCAGCAGAATGGAATCATTTTGATTTTTGACAACATAACTTGGATTTGTGGAATCTGATGAATCTGACTAAGTCATTATGGTCAAAAGGCAGTCTTACTTCCTCTAGTTTGTAGAGAAGTTGCAGATTTTTGTTATTGCTGGATGTTATGATATTCCTGAGATTAAAACAAATGTCTTCTAAGAATGCACATCATTCAGTTTTGATCTAGTTCTACATGCTGTGGTTGCAAGTTTAGCTCACAATCTGTTCATGTACAGTATGTCTGTATGCGTTTATATACAGAATTTATCTGTTTATTTATTCATTGCTTTCTATTTGCATTACCTCTGATTATTAAATGCATTAGATAGTAACATTATTTGATCAATACCACTGAAAAGCACCAAATTTAAGCTTTTTTACCACTGCTGCTGTTCATAAAAAATACTTGCCTACAAACCTATATTTCAAAGGGATACCCTCCTCATGTACATTCAGGATATCATTGCAGATGATCATTTTCATTACAAAGTTTGTCAATCGTTTTAGAAATATTCAACATCTTACACAGCAAGAAATTTCTTTTTATAGATTATTGTTTACTCAGTCTCTGGGTAATAAACCAAAACATCTTTCTCAGCAAATCTGAGGGATTGAGGGTTGAGAGGGTTCGTGTAGGCAATTTGTGAAGAATGTTTCTTTACTTCAGGTCTAAGCAACACAAGTTGTGTTCAAATGCATGAGCAAAAGTAATTTTTGAATTACTTTGAGTATTGTGTCGCCTGCTACGTCACCTTGCTTCCCATCAACAATAGGAATAAGCTAATAAAGATCGCTCAGACACGTTCCAAAATAATCAGCCATCCGACTTCTCAGCCCTCGGCCCTGACACTGCCATTATTCACAAAGCAACAACCTTGGCTTCACACTCCTGCCCTCTGGTATGAGTTACTAACAAAAAGTTCCATCCTGTCTGCCGCCATTGCTTTAAATAATCTGTGCAGAAGATAGCAGTATACCATCTCTATGCTAACTGTTGGGGTTGTTGCTGTACTGTCTGCATTATGACTTGGGATTATTATGTTCAAATGATTCCATCTGTTATGTTGCATGTTTCTTGTGTTTGAATATATCTTGTTAAGGGTGGTACAGAGTGTGGAAAACAAAAATCCCCACAGGACAACAAAGGCTAAATCTAAAATATGAGATCATCCAACTGCGGTGGTTCAGGCACGCCTCTGAGATACCGCCTTCAGGAGGTGTTTTGGGCATGTCCAACCAGGAGAAAGCTCTGGGGCAGACTCAGGACATGCTGGAGAGAATATTTTTCTCTGCTAGCCTGGGAATTGGTTTGGTGTCCTCCCAGATGAGCTGGAGGAGGTGGCTGAGAATGCAATACGGGCATCTCTGGATAAAATGTGAAAATAGGGTGTTTAGGAGTGTCTGTGTACATGAGTGTGAATAAAATGTGCTACTTTAGCTTTGAGAAGTAAGAGACTGATTGCTGATCTTTTTCAGCTCCTGGCTTTCAATCTTTATTTCTTTGGTATTTTCTGCTTCAGGGTGTCATCCTCTTGTCTGTCACCTCAATAGTGAAAGTGATGTGTGGCCTAAATGTCTCATTACTTCCACATACTTTAGAGTTGTCAATATTCCTTAAACACATGATCAGTTGTTACTCTACAACAGAGAATCCATCACGTATTAACACATTTAGCAGCACCTTTTGTGTCCACACACACCCACGTAGTGAGCACGCATACAGAAACACTGCCAAACACACTCATCTTCATGTTTCATCTGTTTTATCTGTTATCTGTCTTCATGTCACCAACAACCTCAATGTGAGAATGCTTTTAATTAACCATGGCCTTTACTGATTCTTTTAAAATATATTCCAGCTTGGTAAAAGGTGTTCATCCAGTCTTCTTGTAAGTAGTTTCTGTTTTCTACATATTATCTTTTAAGTTTGTTCGCTGTCACAATACAATCCACTACACAACACCCCCTCACACTTCACAACCCAGCACACACCACCCCCTCACTGTCGTGTCTCTTTAACTGTCTTGTCTTTAAATGTTTCACTGCTGGTGTTTTTCTAGTCCTCTCTGACAAAATTCAGGATTTAGGATGTCAATAAAGGATGTTAGAAATTACTGCCAGAGAGGACTGGTGAAGGACACATTCACCCTTCACACTCCTTTAAGATTAAATTGCATATACATAATAGATGGTTTGGCTAGACGATGGCTCTAACCATGAATGTAAATGCAGACACTAAAAAAAGAAAAAACAAATATTGGGATTCTTCTTTGAAAATACAATAATGTTGGTAAAGGTGTTTTTCTGAAGATCTTCTCCACTATTCTGACCAAAGATAATTTTTCAAAAAATATAATCCAATAGGACAATAGACATCATTTAATTCAAGGGATTACAAGACATAAAGTTTAGCAGTTTAATAGCTCATTAATAGCACGTGAACAATATGTAGCATTCTAGTAGGTGAAACATAATATTTTAATTATCTATATTTTTAGTGCATTAGTGTATAACTCACAGGCTCACTCCTAATTTCTCCACTGGTCTAGTTTTAGGGTGTGGTCAATTAGGCATAACAACCCCTAACATCCGCCTGGGGCTCTTGGACTAAGATCAGGGATCCTTAACAAGATTGGTTGGCCACTTGGTTTAAAGGCTTCATGTGACAACAATCTGTTGGAGAACTAGATAATCCCAGTTTTTTGATCTCCAAAGGAATCAGGACTTCAGGTCTGAATTTCTTACCAAGCTCACGTCATTCAGTGAACTTGGTTCAGACAATACAGATAAAACGGAAACTACAATGGAGTGCTGTTGCACCTCTCCAACCCTTTTAGTTTAAAAACTGTAACGCCTGGGTCTAATCTCATCAAGGCAGTCCAGGGCTGGGTTACTATAAGCCAGCTGTTCTTTCCTTTGAGCAGACTCTTCCTGAATGTTCACAGATACTGTACGTGTTGAGATGGGCTTCTCTCCTTCATCCCTGACTCTCCTTGGAAGTGATGCTGCAGCAGATTGTTGCTTTGGTAATCAGTCGGTCAAGCGGTTTGAGAGAGTGCATCCACTTGGGCAGGAAGTCCCAGGTTTGGAGTTTGGTGGGCAGATGGCGGGGACTGTGAGCCTGCATTATATTTACCATGACAACGAAGATGGTAACACCCAGAAATGGACCCCCAACACCAGCCATCACCCGCCAACCGGCTAGCGAAGAGGCCCAGCACCAATGCTGGTAAGATCAAGAAACAGAGGAGGAGGTACAACACCGCGAACCAGCGGTACTTGGCAGTGCGCTCACCCAGGACGCGAGCCATCCTTACTGGCAGACGCATAAATGGAAGAGGATACCACAGCAGAATGCCAAAAACATTGAAGAAGAGGTGGCACAGAGCAATCTATGAACAAAACAAAGGTAAAGAATACAAATGGTAAAGTGACTTCCGTGTTTTTATTCTTGTTGGTGATTCTTATGGTTTTTCAATTTTTCTTTAATTTTTTTTTTTTTAATTATGGTTTTCAGATAGTGCTGCATCTACTAAAACATCAGCCCACCTGTATGGATGTTGCTAGTTTGTTCCCAGGACTGGCCAGAGCTGCCAGCAGGGCTGTAGCAGTGGTGCCAATGTTGGAACCAAGGGTGAGAGGATAGGCCCGCTCCAGACTGATAACCCCAATACCTGATGGAGATGAGAGAAACATGCCATGTCAAGGGAAGTAAGATCTGCAGGATAAATTTCCTAGCAGTGATCGTGTTCATTTCTTTTCATTTGCTGGTTTGCTTTCATTGTATGATATACTGACAGGGTGGCCAAAAGATGTGAAGGGAGCTAAAACCTCACATGAAACACAAACCACAATCTACAAAGAGATTAACAACCTCCTTCAGTGCCTTGATTTTCATTTCAAGATTGGCTTATTAGCCTGCTTCTCGCCCGCTGAGAGCTGGGATAGCCTACAGCACCCCCTCCCAACAAAAACCATTACTCCCAATAAGACTGAAATGGGTTCAGGGTTTAATTTATTACTCATATATGTGATGAGAAATTGATTCTCATCCTACATTTATCACTGTGATGACTGAGTGTGCTTCCTTGAGCCAGCACAATACCAATCACACAAACATTTTCTTATGTAGCCATCAATTGCTAAATGCAAGCTTATTTCTTTATTTGGTTAGTCAACATGGAAACTGGTGGTACAAATGCAGCCACTTAGAATTGGTTCTGCCAAGCAGCAGCTAGTAGTTTTCCAGACAAGTTCCTTCCAATTTTTAGACAATTTCCAAACACTGTCTCCCACATCATAATGGGAAATGATGTTATTTTCTTGTTGAAAATGCAAGGATACAAAATGATAAATGTATTACATTTAACCTGGCCTATGTCTTTTTTGATTTTTTATTTTTGTTATTAGGACAGCCTCAACCAGTGGCCTAAAAAACAACAGTCCAACTTTTGGCTTTAATTACAGCGGGAACTCTTCTAAATCTAACTGACAGTAGGTTGTCTGTGCTAATACTTGTAGCTTTTCTGTCTTTTCTTCCACTGCCTTTCTTTCTCTGCATGACACTGTAATATCTTGACAATTTAATTATAACAAATAATGCATAAATGATCTATGATTTAGTCTGAAATGGAGAAGCTGAATCCAGAGAAGAAGCTTGATTGAAGTAACATCTGCACAGGGACTAAGCCAATTTTCAGCACAGCTAGAAACCAAGTTTAATGAGATATTACAGGTGATAACCACACAGGGCTGCACCAAATGAGATAAAGCCATAAATGTACTGTGAACTAAAGAAGAATAAGTTCAAAAATAAATCAGGTGGATTTTGGAATAGCTGAGAATTGTATACGGCATTTTTCCTGGGAGTACTTCAATCCAGCTGGAACCAGCTAAACCAAAGTGAGCAGCAAAGTCAAGATGGACTGCGAGATGTCAGTGAGGTTGGTGGAAGTTGCATACAAAGAGGCAGTCAGTGTGACAAAACACAGGCTGAAGCTTTTGAAACAAAATGCAAAACAGGGAATAGGAAATGAGAGGAAAAACCAGGACTTATCCACATAATATTTGTGTCTGATTTGAGTACATTTGAATGAAGACTGGAAACACATGTTTATGATCGTACATATTCTTAAAAAACAAAACAAAAACAAAAAAACTGAGCAATGTACTTCTGAAATGACCTTAGGATCTGGTAAAAACTTGGGGGGAAAAAACAAAACCAAAACAATTGATTTGTTATGAGAAAAAACTCTGTTTCAAATTCATTTGAAGGAATATTGGTTTACTTTTTGGAAGGTTTGTTTGGCTGTAATGGTGTCCTATCCCTACTATCAGCAGAAACCACCCAAAGTAACTTTGGACTCCAATGCTGATCATCTCTTGCAACAACGGCCCATTGGTTTGTAGCACTATATCCCATATCAAAAACAAGTTAAACTGGCTAAAAAAAACTACAATGAATATAACGGCAAAGGCAATTAAGACATTCAATGAAGTTGTAATGAAAGAGAAAATAAGCGTTGCCAAGCAAGAGACTGAACAAAAGTTAGAGGTTGAGTTGGAGGTTGAGTCTTCCCATAGGCTTGGAGGTTTCCTTGAAAGGAAACCTTCCAAGCCTATGGAGAGACTCACTGAGTTAAATATTCTGAAAGTTCCTTTGTGCCTTTTAAAGCAACTTCCTTTTGTAAACATTTCCCTATATTTAGCCCCATGCAGTAAAATTTATCAGTGAAGTGTAAATTAAAATGGAGAATTTAATGTTCTGTAGGTAGTATTCTGAAGGCAAAATTTTAAGACTGTAGCATACTTCATGAGTATCAGGTTAGCTTTCAGCAGTTACCCTTTTGCTAACATGCTAAATCAAAAGCCAACTTCAGCTTCATGCATATTTTTGGATTTCCAGACAGTTTATCTGTGATTCAGTTGATCCAGAGCTTGTGTTCAGTCATGTTCAGCTGCAGATTAAACTTGAAATGGTGCAGTTTACGTAGTACCTCGTTAAAGTTAGACACGTAATCTAGCAGTGCAATTGTCCCATTATGCTTTTTTTTGTCATGCTCTTTTATCATTTGTGTGTGACCACAGTCACTGGTTATGACAAAAATTTGATAGAAAAGTAGTTCCTGAAAACCATCTTTTGGAACTAGCTGACAGCAGCCTCACTGCATCTCTGTTAGCCTTTTTTCAACCGTGGTTGATGTGTTTCACATTGAGTTGGTATTTAATGTATTTCCAACTCTAACATCTTCTTACGTGAACATGCTGTCTATGAATAGACATAATTAACATAAAACCAGAAACCTCCTTTGACAACGTTTACACTTTGGCATGTACATAGACAGTTAGATTTGAGAATTAAAAATTATGTTAGCAGTTTTACATTATATTGCTTGGGTCAAACATGGTCAAAAATGAAAGGGAAAAAAATGCAGCGCAGTGAGCCTCAAAGATCCTTTTATATTTCTGATTTCTTTTTTTTACCAGGAGTAGAAAAATATGTGTGGTAGAAAAGTACATCATGCATATTACTCACCAACCAGGGGAGTCATAGCTGAAGTAAAGACAGAACTACTCTGGACCAAAAATGTAACTCCTGCACCCACAAACATGGCGATGTATCCTGCCAGCCACCCAAATGGATATGGCAGGTCTGTTGGGATACACAGGTGAAAAAAAAATGATATCAGGGGCTCCAGTATAAAGAACAGTTAAGAATTTAATAAGAAGAGAAGAAACACTGTGTATTCATACATTTAAAAAAAATGAAGATGTATAGTTTTGTAGAAAAAGATTCCATCAAAATTGACTTTTTTATAGTTCTACTGTAGTTCTCATTTTTTGGATTTGTTTACTGAGCTAAGTGAATTCTTGATTATCAGTTGCTGCATTCAGGTACAATAATTAAAATACTCACCTGTATTAATTACTTTATGGATAATCTTTGCAACTTGGCCTTTCAGAATGGAGTTTAGCAGTTTTACCAGAAGCAGCAAACATGTACAGAGGACAACCAGGGAGGCTGCCAGGAGAATAAGGCCCACTGTGAGGTCTGACAGCTCCGTAGATGCAAACAAATGTTTACCTACAGAAAGACCATTCCCAAAAACATGAAGATACTTTGCCACAAAATGTAGCTGTATTGCATTTTTAACATTCTACCTCCATTATAGATATGATGGAGTTTATACTCACATTTAACATGTGATGACCAAGGCAGGTTATGACTAAGGTCACAGTTTTCAGTGCTTCTGTTGTCAGCAGACTATGGAAATAAAGAACAAGCAACAGTCAGCGGGGTCCAAGCAGATTCACAGCAACAGAAACTCACTGATGAATGACCTCAACAATACCTTACATAGATGAAATTTTACCAAATTTAGCAAATGATGATCAAATGTAAGAAAGATCAAATTAGTTTAGCTTCTTGAAGTTTAAAATTGCACATTGGGAAATACTGGCCACAGTGCCCCTCAGGGCCAGGCTTTTAATTGTCATTGAACATTTGTAAATATTGGCCTCTGAATTTTATCAGCCCTGCAAGAGAAATTTTTAAGTCAATGTTTAACCCGTTTAGGTATTGTCAACAAAAACTTTAAAAAGTTGGCTAAATTCAAAAATTTCAAAAGTTGGCTAAATAAAAAAAAAAATCAACTCAGTTGGTTCACATGATGTTGACAAAATTCACAAAAGATACTGTCAAAGAATATTGCACCAGTACCAGAGGTTTTCAACTTTGGATCATTACATCACAAGATGCTACCTAAAGAATGAACTTGTAATGCAGGGGATAGTACAACTATTACAATGGATGAAATTTCATGGAATCTGGTGAGCTTCCAAAAAATGTCCTACAGATTGTCAGCACCAAGATTTGTTCATTTTGGATGAGTACATCTAATGATACAGGCCAAAGAGTATATTTGTGCCACCCTCATAAGTTTGATTGGTATATAAATTTGAAACAGATCATCCAGCAAATATTCCTTTAACAATTTTAGACAACATGTGGCAAATTTCACAAAAAAATCACCCATGATTGGCCTCAGAATAGTTTGCTTTACTTATTTTCAGTTTTTTAAATGGTAGGAAAGGTTTTATAGAAATTAGTGGGAATTTTTGTTCTAGCCTATGTATTTCCGGAGATATGAGCCAAAACTTTATTTTCTTATTTTATCCCCACCAACAGGCCTCTCAAGGTCATTTCAATTGTTAGATGCTAATTCTATATGTCTGGATTTGGTGTTTGCAGATTATATAGTTTTTGCTGCCCAGATACTTTGAGGGTGGAAAAGGAAGAGGAAAATAATAAAAACCCTGCTTGGACCCCTAATAAATGAAGGCCTCTATTTGGTATGGCACAATGTGTCAGTATGTGCAAGAAACAGAGGCGGGATTACCACAACGTTGTCATTCTGGCACCATTCTTTCACCAGGCTTCTGTTCCTCATGTCCTCATTTCCCATGGCAATCCCTGTGATTACGCATTTGTCCAGCTGTGGGTGAAAGGAGAGATATCTGCTGAAGCCTACTTTAAAGGTGAGTAATGTCAAAGGATTAAAAAGGGATTCAGTAATGACCCTTTTAACTGAGGGTTTGGATTCCTTTTGATGTCATACCAAGTACCACTGTGAGTGCAGTCAGATACATGAGCTTTCTAATTTTTCTGCAAAAATTGTGCCATATGTATTATGTGGCATTAATAATTAATATACAAAGAGCTCCCGTGACAACCAGATGTCACTCATGTGCATGAAATTCAAAAACGTGTGACTGCATTTTAGTATGCCAAAATTAACCTTCAATACAGCAACAACTGCTTAGAATAGAAATTTTATAATTGAGATGTTTTGACCATCTTTACAGCCTGCAGAAGGTGTCCATTTCCAAAACGTTTGTACTTGTGTTCTTGTGAAACATCATCAGCTCAAAGTACTGTTACAAACTCTAAAGTCTGCAACAAGTCAAGTACGATCGAAATTCCTGGATGTCCCCTTGCGCTGCCCATTTTATCCACGCTCCATTCCAGTGGAGACCTGTGTAGATTTGAGATGGCAAAGTATCCCATAATGCAACTCGCATCAAGAAGCAAAGTAATAGTGGAGGAGAAAGGAGTAAAAGAGAATTTTATAACATCGTTTTTGTGTAACAGAATGTACTTTTAAGATGTTTTTTATGTGAGAATACAGTTCTTCTAATTACAATTCAGATTCCAAAAAAGTTGGGATGCTGTGTAAAACAATAATAAAAAATAAAATGCAATAAATTGCTAATTTCATAAGCCCATATTGTACACCAAATAGAACACAAAGGACATATTAGATGTTGAAACTGAGACATTTTACCATTTCATGAAAAATATCAGCTCATTTTGACTTTGTTGGCAGCAACATACGGTACTTCTGTTTTACAGAGTGTCCCAACTTTTTTTGAATTGAGGTTGTGCAAATTTGTGGTTAATTGATCATGATGGAGCCCTATTTGATGGAGCCCTATTTCCTTTGATAACTTCAAAGTTATTTGCCTCAACTATTCTTTATGTAACCCTGTTAAAAATATAAATAGATAAATATTTGGAATAAAAAAGCACTCACTCTATTTATTTTCATGGTTGTTTTATTTTTCATATTTCATGTAACAAATGTATATTTTTGTTTTAAAGAATGTGAAACGTAATATTTACAAGTGAAAATGTATTTTATTTTGAGTTTACTTGTCGTAAGGTATATCCAATCAGTGATCGAGGTTATTGTGAGGGGCTGGAGAAGGGAGTTGACCGCGAGAGACGAGAGAGACGGAAAGAGACGAAAAGAGACGAGAGAGACGAGAGAGTGAAGAACGGACGGCGCTTCGTGGTGGCACGAGCCTGCGGCCAGAAAAGACTCTGAACGGGACACTGGTTGAAGCTGGTGCACAGGAGATATCGGGCAGAACATCTCCGAGTAAGTGCATAGTGGACTTAACCTGTAGCCGGGTGGAAACGGGGCCGACGCGTGAGAGAAATACTCCACGCGCAGCACAGCTACAGTTAGCCTAGCTCGGGCTAACTAGACTGAAGTCACGTAGTCGCAAGGAAGCTAACCCAGCACTCTCGGTCGACAAAGTGGACGGCTGTCCCCGTGGTAACGGAGCTGCAGGAGCTACTGAGCATCTGAGTGTGTCTGGAAAAGACAGCACGTGGGCTGGAGTGATTCGTCGTCGAGGGACCGTGTTCGAGCAGACCGCTGTCGGAGCAGCCGGGCCTGGACGAGGCACGCGGACGAGGCCCGGAGTTCAATATCAGTGAGCAGTGAGTTCAATATCACCGGTGATTGTCTTTCTGGCGGCGCCAGACGCAGAGCAGCCAAGTTGGGTTGAGGCTCCACCGATCCCAAGCAACGACTCAGGCCTGCAACGGTTAACTGACTAAAGGGTACCCATTATATTTTCTTTTAAGTAAATGAAAATAAAAATAGAGTGCCGGCTTTAGGTTAGAGGTTAAAAAGTGCATATTTGAGTTGCACATATTTTTGAGTTATTATTGCATATTGAATGCACATGTGTTGAGTTATTTTTTATTTTTATTTTTGAAACATTGAAGTGACTTTTGTGTTAAAGAAACCATTTCAGCAAGTTTTTATTGAAGGACTCTGAGTTAACAGGGAATTAGAAGTAGCTGGAATTACTAATGTTATTGTTTGTTTTATTTTTTATGTTCATCGTTCAAATGCTTTGTTGAATACAATTTACTAAAGTAAAGAAATTCATTTCAGTTGCAATTCTTTTATTTATCTTGTTGGCTAAGGTTTGGGTGATTTGAGTGTTTTATTAGCTTATCGGAAGGAGAGGCTCTTAGGTAGGAAAAACACATCTTGTTGTTTGTTCATCCAGGTGTAGCAGGGTTAAATAGAAGTTAAAACTGTAATAAAAACACATTTCATTGCTATTTCATTCTAGGTGCAGCAGGGATAAATTGAAATTTACACTATAAAAACAGTGGGTTAAATAAAAGAATAAATAATACAGTTCATAAAGCCGGGTATCAGCACAGTTACTTACCTGTATTACTAACTTTGAAGAAAGTTTTTTTTTTTAACTAAAAGAACTCGGGGAGCGCACCTCCTTAAAATAGACCTGACGTCTAGAGGGCGCTACATTTATTTAGAGCAAGACTGAATTACAAAAGCATAAAATCCAGCATAAAAACACCATAAAAAGTAATATTTATAGACACATTAGGCAGAGGAGTCCATGATCTATCCTGAGTCATATAAACACTCAGACACTCAAAATATGATTTGCATTTAGAGGACTGTGCAAAGGTCTTGAACACCCTTAGATACAAGATACAGTCTTAGAAACAAACAGGAAACAGAAACCTGTCTAACTTAAATCTAAATAGAACAGAATCCTAATTAACATCACTGCAGACATATCTATGGGACAATCTTCTTAAAGAGTTAAATGGCCAGTAATTGGTCACTTCTGTTTATCACTGTATTTTCTCTTTGTATCTTGATAAAGAGACTGTAAATAAATATGGATGGTCCTAAACTTTTATAAAACAAGTCCAGAAGTGCCTCTACTATGCAGAGCATCTTTTTAACTTTGACTTAGCTCGACAGAGAGCTTCACGTTGTGTTTCTCATTCAGCCTATAAACCACTTATTATTATATTTCTAGACAAATCTAAGTCCAGTTGCCTATGATTCAATTGTTGCGAGAATTCTGTTTATATGTCTCTGCTGGCAGCATCGTCCTTCTGCTGCTTTTAGCTCCAATAAGTAACATACATGATAAACCATAACAAGATTTCAGCTTGTTAAAGTTGAAATTTGGACATACAGCTGCACATGACGACAATGTACTGTACATCAGTGACCAAGGAAGCAGTTACGTGAACATGCATTTTTCTAGTCTGGCAATTTTATTAAGAAAAATAAATCATCCATCCATTTTTTTTTTCTTTTTATTGAATACCTGCATCATCCCATTCATGGTCACGGGGGGCTGGAATCTATCCCAACTGTCACTGAACAAGACTCATGTACATCCTGCAGTCCATCATAGGGTCACAGATCAAGGAGCAGCCACGCATGCTCACACCCAGTACTAATGTTAATTCACTGCCACCAATGAGCCTAAAACCATGTTTTTTCACTGTGGGAGGTTAAAGAAGACCTTCATAGTCATTGGCTCAACATGCAAACTCCACTCAGAAAAGGCAGCCCAAGAGATCTGAAGTGTAAACAACACTGTGGGTAAACAATACAAACCAACACAACAATGTGCAACAACCCGACACACCACCATCATAAAAAACAATGAGAAATAGTCTTTATTTCTTTGACATTGTCCCTGCACACTGAAACGATGATGGAAGGTGCATTGCTGTTGATATGATATCTTAGACACATATATTTTACTTGGAGTCTCTGACACTTGCGTCATACATGAAAAATGGGCACCACGCCAGAACTCCAGATTGGATGCGGCTGCTGCATGGCCCGGGCTTTGGCTGGCTATATGTGTTAAGCAGCCAGTGTGGATGCTTTGGTCATTTAACATAGCAAAAGAAACAAAAATCATCATGAAACACACATGCCACACTGCTGGAATAATTTCAGCTTAAGGCTAAACTCAGTCTACTTCAATAAATAATTTTTTGTTCCTCTGTAATGTTGGGACTAAGTAGCAATGCTAATTAGCAGAGCTAATTAGTCCAAGCATTTTCGAGGAGGTTAATGTTTACACCAAGGCTTGATATTTCAATGCAGAGGTGGTAATTTTGCATTGTATGGCAACCTGATAAACTAATACAATCCTAATGAATTCCTTGTTGCCTTATGAAGACTTCTATCACTGCTCCAAGAAGTAGATAAGCTGCTTGTTTATTTGTTTGTTTGTTTGTTTTTTGGCTATGGAAATGTTTGAAGAGAAGAAAAGAAAGAAAGAAATAAGGGCACTCTCACTGCAGAACAGCAAAGACTACATGTCCTGCCATTCTCGACCACGAACATCCGGGCCACTGAACACATCCGGGCATGCGCGGGCCATGGCAACCAGTCCGAGGGGGCAAACAATCGTTCACTGTTGCTAGCGAAGCCAATGCATTTAGCATTTTGTGCCTGTTCTTTCTGATTTCGTGCAGTTTACGATAGGGGGAAAGATGGTGAAGAACTGTTGTGTGTTCAACTGCACCAACAATGTTGCTCACCAGTTCGCATTTGTCATTTTATATGATTCCTAGCGAGGCTACTGAGCCTGAAAGAAGAAGAAAATGGCTGCACGCTATTAACAGTGCAGACGAAGATACTCCAGGGAAATTATGATTGCCCAAATCAGACTACGCGTATGTTTGTTCAGCACACTTTGTAACAGGTAAGAAATCTGATTTTTTTTTTAAATATTTTAGTTTTTAATTTCTATGTTTAGATCTAATATTTTGACGTGTTTGGGGAGGCCCCATTATAGATCCTTGAGGTCTGGTTAAAAAAAAATGCTAGGTCTGTCTGCTGGGGCTGCTGACCCAAGTGACTGTCGAGAGACTCCATAATATATCTAGCCTCTAATTTTAAATTTTAAATATATATTTTCAGGAAGAAAGGTCAGCCAGAAGGATCACCATGATTATGTTCCATCTGTGTACCAAAGTCCGGACAGTAAGGCAAGGGGTCTGTGTCACGTTTTCGCAGAGCTCAAAAGAGAAGAGGTTTGTATTTTAGATATATAGGCCTATATGTTATACAACCAACATTCATACGTCATTAAGATTATTAATGATCATTGATTCAATGAGCAGATAATTACCCTTGCTACTACTGGAATTTGGTCTGAATTTTTTTTTTTTATCTTCATTTTGTTGCAGCAACATCCAGTCCAGTGGCAGGTGCAGGTAGGCACAGTTGCTAAGCTATAGTTAGCTGTCTGGAGGAGAGGTTTATAAAAGAGGATTTATTTAATTTTAAAATGCTTACAGTTTTACCTGAATGATAAGCTTTGTGACGGGCTCAGTGATGACCTTTAGCAGCTCCGGTGCTTCCTCTCCAGGCTGGAGACTTAAGATGGTGATCAGCAGGTGGGACATCCTGCTCATGAACCCGCTTACCACCTCCAGAGGCAGCAGAACCAGGACAGACAACCAGTTGAAGCAGTCATGGATTGTTGCTCCAGCAAAGGCACTGTGGTGTGTCACAATGAATAACTGTGTTCAGCGAGGTCAGCCTGATCGTGTACTCAGAGTAATTGCTTGTTAATCTGATTTTCATGGCTCAGCTTTTCATGACGCCCGTGTATTTCTGTTTGGGCTCTGAATGCACATTACAAAACATTAATAAATCATAATTATTTTACTGAACACAGATAACACAGCATGCCATCTGTTCCTTCAGTATCTTTTCATGCCAGAGATTTATTGATATGGAATCAAGTGCGGATTGATGCCATTATCGTCACAAGCAGGAGGCAGTAAGAGGCAGCAAACAGCTGCCACTGATCTCCTGTCCGTCCTCCCCTTCTTTCATTCCTGCATTTTAAACATTTTTATCATTCATGCTCTCATTTCTTAGCATCGTCTGCCTCAGTCGTGCTTTTCTTACTCACCGTTGAAATTCACTTCTCTCTGCAGCTTGCATCATGGCCACTATGGTGTTTGTGACAGAAGTCCCAATGTTGGAACCCATGATGACAGGAACAGCCGATTTCACTTCCAACACTGAGGGACCATAGAGAATGGTGCGTTTTATATTTTTACAGTTTTTATGCATAAAAGCATTGTTTATCCATAAATGAAGGCGGTTCGAGTTCTAATGGGGATGAGGGGTGATCATGATTTCAAAGTGAATGGGTTCAGCTTCACAGTTTGCCTTTAATGATAATGGCATAGGGGAGTACATTATAAAGACAAACCTCCATGCTTTCCGCTCTGATAATTACCTGCAATCTTCCTCTTTGCTCTCTTGATAAAAGGTTTGAAGACAGGGAGGCAGCTACTTCATTATGTCATTCATTTTAAGGACTAAATGTGGAACAGCAATATCTAAGAGCATGAACTGAAATACATTTTTGCATGAGGCATGGTAAACTAGACTGACTGAAACAATGGAAGGTTATGCTGTGTGAAATGACTTGATTTGACCACCCCTCTGACTCCAACCCATCTACTCCTACAATATTTCACAGGCAGGCTTTACCTGGCCAGCCGTACCCATTCACTTTCCAAAAATTGTGAAGTGGGTCTGGTACCTCTACCATTCACAGCCATTTCCACCAGTCCAACATAAACATTCACACATTTCTGAAATATTGGAGCAAAAACAGCTCAAATGGGCATCTGAGTAGAAATTCTTTGGATATGTGAAATCTCTGGAACTTCCTGGACCTGGACAATCACAGTCGCAAAAGCAGTAGAGACAGACACCTGCAGAGACTAAGGGTTAAAAATTTCCATTACAGCATGACTTTAACTGCTTGTTTACTTCTCTGTATTTCCTCATCATATAATCATACAAACATGAGCACGCCTTGGTGAGAACCTGGGCAGATTAAAATGAGAACAGAAAAACTTCTTGACACCTTAATACATGTACATCATCACGGCACAAATGCATTCCCATATTCGAGTATTTTCATTTTTGAGTATTTTGAGTCCCTGTAGAAAGCGATCAAATTTAATATTGTGGGCTCTAAAAGTTTTGGATACCACAAAAATCTTTTTGTGGGCTTTGTAGTTCATAGCTGGAGGAAAAATGCATACAGATAGTCTTATCAAACATGCAAACAAAGTGGCTCTGAAATCCAAATCAGTGAGGAAGGATGATTTGCATTATTCGCATATCTGTCAGCTAATTTTGCTGCTGTTCATCAGCTATAAAGAGTAGAAAGAAAACTCGCGCTGACAGGAGTCTCATTTACAAACCTGAACCTGCACCTCAGCATGAATTGTTACAACATTCAGATCAGCATCTTTTCATCCTCCATCCGATGTTGATGACTACAGTCATCATTGTTTTTATGTCCAAATCTACATCTGTTTGAAACTTAAACCATCACGCACACATACCATTACAGTACAGGATAAATGATGGACTCACAAACAAAATGGACTTGCAAATAACATTTTGGATTGAAACTTGTTCATAAAGAGGAGACTCACTAATAAGGCCAGCTTCATGCTTCTATTTATGTTACAAGACAGATATTTATTTTTCTGCTGCCTCAAGCTTACAGTTGACATAATATGCTCTTTTATCAAAAGTGAGGACAATTTTCTGAGGTCTTAATGAAATGTCTGTGACATTCATTATTCAAAAACAACCAAGGAGATACATCAAATACAACAGCTCCCTTTTCAACCACATCTCTTTACCTGTGTGGTTGTAGGAGCCTTTTTTTGGAGGTGGGTGTCCTCTATTCAACACCACTCTGCCCCTCTCTTTTGCAGTGTGCCTCCTTTGAAATCTGTATTACAGCTTTGTGCTACTTAAATCTGAGGTACAGCAAATGCCCCGTGATGTGAATTGGACTGGCAGTAACGATGGGAGGCTGAATCATTCTGCTCTGATCTGGGTCTGTGATGTCACAGCAAATCTGACCTACTCACTGAATAAGAAAGGTTCAAACCAAGGCTGCCCCAAATAGAAACAGTTCTTGACTTCAAATACCCCAAGTAAATACTTTCAAGCACAGGAAGGGTTTATTTTTCATTATGTCCCCTTTAGCTGCTGAATCATATTTGTTTTGTCATAATACACATTCATTCTGTAACATATACAGTATGTATTAATTCCAAACTTAATTTACTTAGTCAATCCTTGATAGATATAGGAACATAAAATGAAAACATGTCCTCTTACAGTCTGTGATCTGATTATTCAGATTTTAGAGATTCTGCAAATGATTGTGTTTGTACTGTTAAAGATGCACCATTTGGGTTATATATTCTCCATTTAAAAAGATAAATTTTTTTTCAAGTACATTACTATATCTAGGCATGTAAAATTATTTCCTGAAGAGGAACATAAGCATAAAATGCAGTAATAGACAAACACAAACAGAAGGAGGTTGGCATGCATTCTTTCTCTCCTTTTTAAATCATATTTAAAATATAAAACAACTCATATGTTGGCACTCATACATTTACACGCCTACTCACATCCAGAGGCCACCAGACTGACTATAATGGAGGAGGAGGTTGATGAGCTCTGAACCAGCACAGTAACCAATATTCCCACCACCAGCCCTGCCACGGGGTTCGACAGCACTGCATTGTCCTTGAAAATGTCTCCTGCCACCTTACCTGGTTAAATATGCCGCCCACACACAGAAACACACAAACACAGAGAAATAAAAGGTTTCAGAGATGACAAGGCTGCCAAGGGCAATGTTAAACAAGTTAAACTGCCTTAAACTGCCTGTTTCCCCAAATCCACAAAGGTCACCGGATGAAGCTTTAAAGTGAATTATACAGCAGGGCCCAGTGGAACAGCGGGAACTCTTCTTCAGTGTCTCATTTATTTGTCAAACATCAACTGGCTGACTCACTGTCAGCCCGCTGGGTAAGCAGTGAAAGTGACACTTACCCCCTGCTAACTGGAAGGCAGAGCTCAGAGTGTCCAAGGAGCAAACGAAGAGGAAGAGGAGGATGAAGAGGAGAGGGATCTTGGATATATTGATAAGGAGCTCCTTGATGCTGTGTGGACTTTCTGCTGAGGTTGGAGCAGAGCTACCTGATCAGAACAATAACCAAAGAGAAGGTTAGACTGGCAGTTTGGCTCATACAGCACAATGCTGACCTAGTTTGAAAAAAGCTTTATTGACAAGAGAATAAAAATGTGGGATGTTTGCAGCGTGTGTCTCTGTTATTCACTGATTTCAGGCTTCTGGATGAGAGAGATAGCCTCAGTTTTGCCCCATGTGTAAAAAAACAAAGCCGTCTGACATTATCCACATGCAGTCCAAACACCCCTGACTGGCAGTGGGACTACATGATCTCACTGGAATTGTGTATCTTTCGAACATGTGCTTTTCAAATAAGCATGTCCCTCAGCTTCTCCTATTGTAATCTGCTTTTTCTCAAATGAAACCAGCTGCCACACCAAGACATGATTCTCCTCCTAATGTCTTGTACCTTTCTCTTCAGGGAGTCCATCTGCCTCATTTAGTGAAGGTTTAGCAGAGTGGCCATTGACATGCTCACTGTAGCTCTCAAAGCTGCTCATAAGGTCAAGGATGGAGCCGATGCCAGACTCCCTGTCCTCTTCAGTCCCGAGTTTGGGCTGTAAGGAGAGCTGAGGACCATGCATCCTCACTCCTGACAACAAAAAAAAAAAAACAAAAGTTTTCATTTTTGGGAGTAAAGAGCAGTTTTGATGAATTTCAAGGACATAAGGCGCAATATAATAGGAGTTTAAGTTACCACTGCTGAGCCCAGTGCTCCGTCCAGAGTACGCTATAGTTAGAGACTGAGAGGGCATATGGTGGGTCGAGTGCTGTGGGGAGACGTGGAAGAAATTTAAATCACAGGATGACAGGGAATAGATGAGAGTGAATGTGTTTTTCAGCCATCTGCAGCAATAAAGGAGTCAGAGGAGATTAACGTGCCTGTATATGAAACCATCTCTCAAAACCACCGAGAGCAACTGGCAAGTAATTAGAAGACAACAAAGGTGTTCACAAGTGGCAACTATCTTTGATTTGAGATCAAGTCGCACACATCGCCTCCTAGCAAATGAACAGGTTGTCACAATCAGTAAGAGAAGACCAGTATAACTTGTCCTCCATTTCCTGCAGCTGCAAGTCAGGGATGCTCCACCATCTAAGAGCTGCAAGTCCCCTCAGAGGTTTTCATGGTCTCAGTTTAAAGAGTTTCCTTTTCATGTCAGCCACTTTGCCACATTTTAAAGACTTCTCTGGAAGTGAACATATCCCTTAAAAGCAAGGAGGATGGAAGTAATTACAGCAGCTGAAATTACAATAATTACAGTCACTGCGTCATTAGCATTGTGTGCTGCATCCTCCTGCAAGTTTGGATCTGCAAAGAGGCCCTGTAAACGTGTATATATCCTTCTGTATGTGAGGGAAGGGTGAGAGCAAGTTATTTAAATAGCAGCTGAATAAACTGTGGTCACATTTTGTAGGAATTTTGAGCAATTATAGTATACTTTTTGCACTATAGTTTTAAGAAAACAACTTGATGTAGATTTCATAGTTGTGGGTTCCTTTACAAAGAGCCAGAACTAAGTTTGAAATTGAAAAAAAATTCAAGTAGGAACATAAAGATGCAGTGTTGATAATCATGACCTCCAATATTTGGAATGATTCACAAACATGTCTCTGTATTTGCTGGCAAATGAAATTCAAGTTCTTACCTTTTCTCAAACAGACGTGGTGTGACTCGTGTAAAGGAAAGCATCAAACCGAGCGGTAAATCATCTTTAAATAAGCTATCATGTCTTGAGGTGTCTAGAGGAACACCTAATCCCTTGGTGATTAACTTGCTCCATCATCAGAGACAACGCTGTTAATCAATAACACAAAGTGATAAGTTAATGATGCATTAGTTGGGAATGTAAGTTGTTTATTAGCTAATGATTGATGCTTTTCGCAGCAGGTTGTTTTTTTTTCCTCCTGATTTTACGGCAAGATAAGGATTCAAGGATAAAGTGCCTGTTTGAATTGATTTATGTCTGTCAAAGAAAGATTCAGAGTGGGAGAGATCTGACATCTAGTGGTAGATGTTGAGAAATTGCTACAGACTTTTATGGCATTTTTTTTATGCCGTCAACTCACAATGTGTTTTCATTGTGCTTTGAAATTTGGAAAAGGTTCAGATCACAGCATGAAATGGTCATATCTTCCACAAGATAAGTCAGTAGAAGTATTTCAGACATGCAGAGGGTAATCTGCTTGACTTGTGCAGAATGTACAGGTGCGTAGGTGCTTTGCCAGCACTTAGGATCAAGAATGTTGTGATAGTCCATCAGGGTAATTTTCTGAGAGTTCCTTTGACACACACATACACAGCTGCCTACACACTCCAGTACCCACAGGCGATGTCTTCTTCATCATGGGGCAGAGTAGCATTGGCCTGTAAAACTGTGTAATTGTTAATAATTACTCCTGGTACAGTTCTGTCATATCAGCAGGGCTCTCAACCAGAGCAGCCAAACCTGCTGACCTTGGACTTGCATCCGTAAGCTCAGAGGAACAGAACTCAATAACCCCCTCGACTCAGTTGATGCTTTCCAAACTATTATGAGATCTGGGAGCAAGGGAGAAGTAACAGCTCTGTTATTGTGGAGGCAGCAGGTTTGAAGCTAAAGAGATAGCAGGTGAAGGAATTCATTATGTCTGATGCAGAGTTGGGCTGAGAAAGACAGAAACACAGCCACATAGCCCATATGGACACAAAGGTGTAATCACTCATACACCTGTCTGGTGATGGCTAAATCTCTGCTGCATCCCCAGAAGGCTTTGGTGAAAAGCCCTCCACGTTGCAGTTAATACCTTTCTGCAGATGTGAGACTCATAGAAGCGTCACTGCCACCCCGTTAGTCTGGAAATAAATTAAAGGGAAAGAAAAAACCAGAGGTGACAGGGTCATCATGGTGCCTGTCAACACGTCTGGAGTTACTCAGCTGTGTTGGTTAATCTTTCTCAAAATAATGCCATATGATCATTTTAGTAAATGTTCACTAAGTTTCTTTTCAAGCAAAGGTGATCGGAACACTCCTTCACATCGTAATGTGAAACAACATTATTATCATCTCGTAATCTTCATAAATTCAAAGATCATACATGTGACTGAGCTTGTGACTGATGTTGAAGACATGACTTTGAGAAACAATTCACAGTTTTAAAAAGGAAGTTAAAAATATATTTTATCTAATTTCTTTAAAGGGATTAATAAAAAATATCCTGAAGTGAAATTAACTAAACTGACCTGGATTAAAGTAAACTGAACAAGTAACAATCCCCCAGATTTTTATGTTTTTATTCCCTCAGGTAAGTTAATGAGAACCGGACCCATAAAGCTGGATGTTTTACCTGGAGGCAGACGTTTCCAGTCAGTTTGAAGTAGAGCTGAAACATCCATCCATCCATCTCTACTTCATCCTGGACTACAGTGACTTGAAGCCTTTACCAGCAGGTGAGGTACGCCTTGGTTAAGTTATCGATCCATCATAGAGTTTACACAACCATTTAAACTTTCATCATTTCCAACTCTGGGAAATGTACCTTCTAAAGAACTTTTTTTGAGATGGACATAATTTCCTGAGGTCTAAATGAAATGACATTTTTGTCAAAATACCAGAAAGATGATGTGCAAAAAGCTCCATATCTTTACAGCCCTCTTTATAGCAGTAAGTTTTAAGAAGTGGAGTCTGCCCCTCTATTCCACTCCACCCCTGTCTATTACAGGCTGTGCCTTATTTGAAGTAAATGGGTTGATAGAACCAACCATGGATGGAGCTGCATCTCCCAGAGTTCAGAGGGGTGTCACCAGGACGTGAGCGTGACCTCGGCAGACTTTGTAGGTGGCGAGCTGATTGAAAAGCCATTTCTAGATGGGACTGGATGAAGCTGGACTGTTTCACTGCACCACATTTATTGCGACATCAATGAAAGCAGAAAAAAGATGGACTTACTGAACAACATCACTTTATTGTCACTGCACATTCAAACAGTACATATACAACACTCAGCACAATGGCACAGCTTCATCACAGGTGTCCTTTTGTTCACATGGGATTGTTTCTTTGTGTTCACCTCAGTTTCACAGCTTCCATGTTTTATGTTGTAGTTTGCTATTACCCTTGATAATCTGAGTGTTTCCTTGTGGACATGTGTGCATTTTATAGTAATGATGATAATGCAGTTTGATGGCATCTTTCTTGCCCTGTCAGTTTAATTTATCACTTCAGCTCTTCGGTAGAGGACGAAGGTGTGTCGGAGCCATCAGGACACTCCTGCAGTATAGAGAGTAAAATGAAGTCCTTACTCATTTGTAATGGCTTAGAGACTGTTACAGAACTGCTTCAGGTGAAAATGAAAAAAAAGAGGAATGTGTATAGTGACACTGAACAAGAGTAATGCTGTTATTATTCAATAAGTGCAGAGATACAACCCAAACAAAGCTCACCTTCACTTTGTCCAGCTCTGGCCTGCCTGGCAGAGATTTTTGTGAAGAAAATGCCTGTCAGATTGGACAGTATAGTGAGATATAAAGATTATGTAGGATGTTAGTTAAGACATATTTTGCCAGAACTTTGTTTACCTTCCTGGACTGCTGCATCTCCTCTGTAGATTTAGACCTGTTCTTCATGTGCTTCTGAGGAGAGGTGGTGGTCTGACACTGGAGAAGAGCAGCTGGGATTAGACTGGCTCTGAATTGTTCACATTCTATGAGTGTCACACTTTAACGCACCTCATTTGTCTTCTGCTCCATCGCTGACTTTAAGGATTTTTTTTTTCAAGAGGAATTAGGCACCGACACCACTTCAGGGTGAATCACTGTATCCCTTTTTTCAAGTCCGCTGCGCTGCTGTAAAGTTGAGAGAAAGAAAAAGAAAAAAAGTTCAAGGCTTTAAGTTCTCAGAATGAGAGCAGCAGAACAAAATTGTCAAATTCCATTTCCAACTTGTTTGCCTTGTTATCTGAGGACGGTGTAGTTATGGGCTCTTTTCACTAGATGGCGTCTCTGACTCATGGATTCTTGTTATTGTCACCAATTTCTATGCTTGACTCTGTGACTTTTTTTGAGAATTCAACCTGGCACAAATGTCACACTGGCACAAAAACATTGTTGTAGGAGGTACAGGTTTGATTTTCAAGTTAGCTTGACTTTAGAGAAGCTGTATTGTTCCTCTGGTGCAGCATGGTAGGTGAGGTGGTGAAGACTACTGCCTCCAGGCCCTTCAGTAAGGAGTTTGGATGTTTTCCATTCAGGGTGTACCCCAACGCACACCAAGTGACATCTTGGATAACCTGCAGCAAAGCATGACACTGAGATAAAGTGGGTTTACAAAGGGAAGCATTTTAACATAATTCCAGCCTTAACGGCAAGTTTGGCGTGTAAAAAAAAAAAGGATGTGTTATTTCTACAGCGATGCAGCATTGCTGATGGTTCAACTAAGATTCACTTCTGTGATGACACAAGCCTGCCGTGATTGGCTTAAGGCTTCAGTGTCACGTATGACATGTGACAACCTTCTATTCTCATTACATTCAAGGGGCTACATCCTTCTTGCTAGTCTGAGGTCTGCGTGTAAAAAATTGCAGTTCCTTAACTGACCACTGAGGCTACATTCAAAAGCAAGTCAGTCCTTACTGATTTACAAGTAAAACTGTACAACTTTGTAGCAAAAATTAACATATTTACAGCCTGGTTGAAAGTACTGTCTGAACTTCTGAACAGTGAATAAAGACCTAAATGAGAAAAATCATTTTAATTTTTAAGATAACGTGTATGGGGTGCCGAATGTAAAAACTTGATTACAGTTTTCAAACTGATATATTTTCAATATTTAGCTCATTTTCTTCACATTTAGCTCATTTTACACACATTTGAGACATAAATTATTTAAAATGTTAAATCTAAATGTTAAATGTTAAATGTTAAATTTAAATATTAAATCTAAATCTAAATGTTAAATCTAAATATAAATGTTAAATATAAATCTAAATATTAAATATAAATCTAAATGTTAAATGTTAAATCTAAATATTAAATCTAAATCTAAATGTTAAATCTAAATCTAAATATTTAATCTAAATCTAAATGTTAAATATTAAATCTAAATATTAAATCTAAATCCAAATGTTAAATGTTAAATCTAAATATTAAATCTCAATCTAAATGTTAAATCTATATGTAAATATTAAATCTATATCTAAATGTTAAATTTTAAATCTAAATATTAAATCTAAATCTAAATGTTAAATCTAAATATAAATATTAAATCTAAATCTAAATGTTAAATATTAAATCTAAATATCAAATCTAAATCTAAATATTAAATCTAAATCTAAATGTTAAATCTATATCTAAATGTTAAATCTATATCTAAATGTTAAATCTTAAATCTAAATATTAAATCTAAATCTAAATGTTAAATCTTAAATTAAATATTAAATCTAAATCTAAATGTTAAATCTAAATCTAAATGTTAAATGTTAAATCTAAATATTAAATCTAAATCTAAATGTTAAATCTATATCTAAATGTTAATCTATATCTAAATGTTAAATGTGTCGCCGAGTGTAAAGCGGGTTATTTAGAGGATTTACAAATGTCCCATGCCCCGTAAAGTCTCACAGCCGCACAACCACGCCCACACCACTGCTTAGGATCAATGGGAAGAGGGCTTGAGGAAGAGTCGGGACTCGAACATGGCTGCCTCCCTGCCTGTGGAAGACATTGAACGGGCGGTGTTGGCGGGTGTGCAGGCTGCACTTCAAGCGGTTGTTCAGCGGTACCGGCCCCATCTTCCACAGGCAGGGAGGCAGCCATGTTCGAGTCCCGACTCTCCCTCAAGCCCTCTTCCCATTGATCCTGATCAGTGGTGTGGGCGTGGTTGTGCGGCTGTGAGACTTTACGGGGCATGGGACATTTGTAAATCCTCTAAATAACCCGCTTTACACTCGGCGACACATTTAACATTTAGATATAGATTTAACATTTAGATATAGATTTAACATTTAGATTTAGATTTATATTTAGATTTAACATTTAACATTTAGATTTAGATTTAACATTTAGATTTAGATTTAATATTTAATTTAAGATTTAACATTTAGATTTAGATTTAATATTTAGATTTAAGATTTAACATTTAGATATAGATTTAACATTTAGATATAGATTTAACATTTAGATTTAGATTTAATATTTAGATTTAGATTTAATATTTAGATTTAAATTTAACATTTAGATTTAGATTTAATATTTAGATTTAGATTTAACATTTAGATTTAGATTTAATATTTAGATTTAAAATTTAACATTTAGATATAGATTTAATATTTACATATAGATTTAACATTTAGATTTAGATTTAATATTTAGATTTAACATTTAACATTTGGATTTAGATTTAATATTTAGATTTAATATTTAACATTTAGATTTAGATTAAATATTTAGATTTAGATTTAACATTTAGATTTAGATTTAATATTTAGATTTAACATTTAACATTTAGATTTATATTTAATATTTAGATTTATATTTAACATTTATATTTAGATTTAACATTTAGATTTAGATTTAATATTTAAATTTAACATTTAACATTTAACATTTAGATTTAACATTTTAAATAATTTATGTCTCAAATGTGTGTAAAATGAGCTAAATGTGAAGAAAATGAGCTAAATATTGAAAATATATCAGTTTGAAAACTGTAATCAAGTTTTTACATTCGGCACCCCATAAACGTGGCCTGTTGTGCTGTTAACGGTAATGAGACTGGTGTGACCGGAGGCAAAGCTGAACAAAGCAGCCTGGAGCAGATGTCTTTGCTCATGGTTGAGGGCTGCTAGCTGTGAATAACCAGAGGACACCAGCTGAACTGTCTCTGGCTCATACCAGCTGGCTCCTCCGGTCAAGCTTACTTCACCTTCAGATCGTTTCAAAACCCTTCCAAACAGAGGTCAGCAGGGACCTGCAGGCGCTTTGTCTGGCTGGACAGGCCTGTGCCACGAGTTTGCTCAAGAAGCAGCAGGCTGAGAGACAGCGGGTCCCAGCAGGGCTCTGCTAATCTTCGTTTCAGCTCTGACAGCACTCATTTTGGATCTTGTTTTGGTAGCAACACTTGAAATGAGGATGATTGGACTGATTTGATCAGAATTAATATAGATTAATATTAATTGCCGTTATAGGTCACCATAAACTAAGTCAGCAAGCTAAAATAGCTCGGTCACGGTGACTGAACTAAGGTGGGTGTGTTCCAGCCAGCTTCCAGGCCTGCTCGTTTTTCCTACACCAAATTTTTAATCTTCCAGGAGATAATCTGTTATGATTTAAGAGTTACTGTGGTATTCCTAGAAATAAAATAATAAAATTAGTATTATGTTTTAAATTCTTTGGATTAATCTTTTTATCTTCCTCGCAATATGATTTGAAAGTATTTTCAGCAGAGAAATATTTCAGAAAGGTGTTCTCTCTAAAAGCGTTGCTTTTGCCAGTACTCCCTTGAGGTCCACCGCTGCTGTTAGCTCACCCACTCTCATGAAGTGAGTCTGACCTTCCTGCAGTGCTTTTGAACTCCAACTCTAATGTCACTGGCACTTCTTCATGTTAACCACAGTCTGCCAAATGTGCCCTTCAATACACCCAGAGAATATGCAGCCACGTTTCATACCGCCAGTCAGAATGGACTAAACCTTTGAGAAGAAAAAAGAAACAATGGCTAAACCCAAATGTCACAGCAATGTTCTTTAAAGAAAACTGACAAGTAAAATAAGAAATGTTACTCTTTGTAATTGTATTGGTGGAACCAAGCATAAACAGAATGCCTTTACTTTTTTTTTTAGGTACTGAATACTGAAAAATAAATGCTTTTTGAGTTTTACATCCCATCATCAAGTTATGACATATGTTTCATATATTTCAAGCCTAAAGAAAAGACAGTTCAACAAAAGACCTTACATTCTTCAGGTCCGCGTTAGTAGTTTGCAATCTTCAGGTCAGTCTCATGCAGTAACTGCAAGATTATGTGAAATATTTTATTCTGCTGCTGATGCTCTTTGATCTATTTTCAGCTTTATGTTTTTACCATTTATTGCAACTGGTTAGAGTTGTATGAAAGAATATCTAAAATAATAACACATGGTGAGGTTGTATTTCTAAAGCTTTTTGTTTCATCGTGCGGCCAACCTTGGGATACCAATTCCTCATTAATGCACACAAGTAAAAGACAACCACTGCTACACGCAGACACCCAGAACAAGACTAATGTTTCCTGTGAAATAGCCAAAAAGGTCACATTTGTTTTAGAGTATGTGAGGCAAATCTCTTCTGACTGATGGTGTGCTTTATATTACTAATGTTAAAAGGATTTCTTCCCTGCTAATAAGATTTTGTATAATTCTTTCAAAGTGTGCTTCACAAAACCACAGGGAAAGTAGGTACATGAAAATAAGATGTGATAAAAGCATATGGTAACATTGTCTACCACCCTGCTGCTCTTGCAGGAAGTAGTCAGCCCAGGGCTCATAAAGAATGAATGGTCGATGATCAGCAGGAGCTCCCTCACCCACTGTGAAGAGCGACGTCAGAGGTGGTGACATCTATGCTGGGGGGAGCTCTTTTACACACCCCGACCAGGAGTGGAGTATATGTGATGTTACAAGGTAGCCTGGTTGCAAGCTTGAATTCACGAACACAACTGAGCCGGTGGAGTGTTCCTTGCCTCTTTTATGCAGGGTTCAGTTAGCACACCCCGGGGTAACAAATGGGCTGCTGAACTCTGTGCACTTGCGCTAAAATGTGCATTAAAACCCTTTGAGGGACAGAGGAGGATAATCCCAGAATTGATGGCAGGGAAGGCATTCAGTAAGTCCTGAGTGCTCTCTCTGACCAACTCACTGAGGGAAATGACCTAAATGAGAATGATTTGCTGGCTTGGATCACTCTCTCTTTGTCTTTGTATGGATGAGGGACCCCTCAGTTGTATATGAAGCATGAAGGGACAGGGGTTAGACTCTGGGCAGTGAAGTTCATCTCCTTTGTAGTGGAGGTAGAAAAGCACTCCAGCTATGAGAAATACTTCTTCACTATTTAATCCACATGAGCAAGCCAGCAACAGCAAAGGCTACACATTCAAAGACAATCCTCTCTGTGCTTATGTATACAAAGACATAAAAATTCATATTATCCTAAGTCTTTCCTGTTAAAAGCTACTGGATGACTGTTATTGGAATGGAATAAAATCAATTTGTTCCTTCCACTATCACTTTAACCCCACAGTGTGAGGTTGATAAATGAAAAAGGTAGTCATCTTCTTGGTAATATCAACTGCTGCATTACATAAGAACAAATTCTGCTCCAATTATTTGAGTCGATAACACTGGAAGGAAGATTGGCCTTTCTTTGAGCGAGGGGTCGACACTAATTAACTTCCTAACTATGAAACAAATTATTGCACATACTCACTGAGCCTGGCGTGTGTGCGTGATTTTCTACAGTCAAGTTACATCTCCGTCATAAGTCACGCCATCCACTCCCACCTCATTAGGAGAGTCCTGCTCATCTGCTAAATGATACTGTACCTGCTGCAGACACAAGTGGTGCTCCTCAATACTCATTCATTCAAATAGAAAAGATGGCACTGAATAACATGGCTGATCGTGAGCTGACCATTTCCACTCTTTTAGGTGTTGCAATCCTCTCACTCCATGAGGTCTAGCGATGGCAAACAAGCTGATCACATCACTCCACATACACAGAGATTGTGAGAGGTCAGCATGCAGGCGGTTATTCTGACGACAGCTGAGCACATGGGGAGGGTTCAAAGTGTCAAGGGCATTGTGTGTTGTAATTAATGGTGATGGACTGTCTGTTCTGCCATGTTCAGGTGTGATACTCACAACTCCCTATCCCTCATCCGGTTGCATTTCATCAGTAGCTCAGAACAGCTGCTCCCATCTGATTCAGAGCTGAGCCAAGTGTGCATGACTGATACAGTTATTTTCATTTTTTCTCAAGCAAAAAAAAAAAAAAAAAAAAAAAATCACTTAGACTACATCCTTCATCATGCTGAGCAGAATCTTTTATGTGCGTGCACTGATTTGATGGTTTGGTTTTCTTTTGCTGCACTCATTTATTCCTCTGCAGGATTCTCAAAGGCACAGCAAGGACTGCTGTTTCAATAAGCATGACAAAAAACTAAGACTTTCATTTATGCAAAACCTACTTTATTCTAATAAAGACAGCACAAACCCATGAGACTCAAGTCAAACAGGAACCAGTGAACAACACATCAAACAGGAAACCACACTGGCACGATCTGAAAGTGATTTTCCATGGCATGAATGTGAATATGAAGAGATTTATCACAAGACGGCACGACACATTTCATCAAGCACAATAATGCACTGTGTGACAGACAGGTGGGGAGGAAGAATGATGGGAGTGACAGAGGAAAAAAAAAAGGGAGGGGAAGAAAGCTCATCTACTGACTGAACAAACAGAAATAACCCCTGAAAATTATCTAAATGAAAAGCTTGAGGTAAATGGAGACACTCACCTTATTTTCTTGCCTCACCAAAGCAGACGTGCGGTGGAGTAGACGGCACTCCTCATCTCACTGCTGTGATGCTGCCTGTGAGAGAACACCCCTCTCTACCCATTCATAGCTCCACCGACGCTTCGCTCACGCATGGATAATGGCATGAGCGAGCACGCATGCACACACAAATTAAACACCAGGTGTGCACCTCACACTTCTTTCCAAGAATGACAGCGAGAAGCCAGGGGTGTCACAAACATAATTACAGCACCTTAATGTACAGTAGCTCTGTTCATTATCATGATTAATTGCTTTCTGGAACAATCTCAGATAAAAGATGATATTGGTAAAGAGGGAGAATACACGGTTCTTTCTAAACCATATATCATCACACACCCTGAAATTTGCACACTGCTGACATCATCCCTGAGGATGAGATCATCTATGACTCATCTAATATTTAACCCATATGATAACCAAAAAGCACAGTCTTCAATGAACTGCAAAGCACCTCCCAGCAACAGGTCTTGAGACAGACCAAGGAATGGCAAATGGCTGCATTGCAATGATCATGTTCACATTTCAATAATGGCTTCTTTACACGATGGCATCTAGTAGGTACATCCTTTAAAAACCAAAAGATTTCTAAATTAACTGAGAAGTTGACACATATTCAGTCAAATCTGATTTATTTTACCCTGCATGACTCATCCAGCCAATCGTACAGCCAGATTCAATACAGTCAAACAAAATGCTGACAGAGAGGATGACATTGCATTATTTAAACAGCTAATTCTTCAGATACACCCAGAGGAATATTTTTAGTATTACATTGCTTGATCTCCCATATATTACATGACCAATTAAATATGTGCAGCCTGAGGTCTGAAGTGAAAAGAAAACAGAATGCAACTAGGACTTCACAAAGTGCAGTTAAAGCAAATTACATTAAAAAAAAAAGATTCAAAAAGAAAGAAGCACAAAAATGAAAATATTAAAATACTCTAATTTCTGTCAAAACAACACAATCATGCAAAACACCTCTGGACAGGCATATTTTAGCTTAGAGTTCACATAAAAACATGGGAGGATAAGACTATGAAAAATCAAGTGTCAAACACGTTCCAGGGTAATATTTTAAGGGGGGGGGACAAAAGAAAAAACATTTCAGGGTGTATATTTTATAGCAAACATTTTTCCAAAAGGACCCGTAGTGCACAATGTTTGCCATGAAGTTTTTTCTTTACACAATGCCTTCAAAAAGACCAATAATCAGTAGCAGAAACTGTAGCAAACGGCCATCTTGAAGCTTATTTATTAGCGGTATAGAAAAACTTTTAAATTAAAAAAAAAAAAAAAAGTGCGTTGAAACCAATACATTTTGTGGTTCAACTTGATTCACATATTATCATTATTTTTTTTTTTTTTAAATGTCTCTGTCCACTTTACGCATGAATGTCCATCAGACTGTAGTTTCCCTCATGTCCTTGGATTTTGATTCAGCAGAGTCAGGGCTTCTCTCAAGTGCTCCATCTGAACCAGGAGTTAATGTCCCATCCTTTGAGTCTACTTTGGAGTCAGTAGTGGAAGAGCTGGTTGTACTGGGATCGTCTGCGTCATGTCCCTGGTCTGATGGCACCTGCAGGAACAGAGGAACCTCCAGCTGCTCTTTCGTCAAAAGGCCTCGCTGGTCATCCACCCTGCAGCACTGTGCTCGTGTCAGCATTTCCAGAAACCCTGATACAGCCAGACATGATTGATTGTTGGGCATTTCTCCAGATAAATGAAAGGAAAAAAAAACTTTTCTAGTCTTACCTGTTGGTTTACCCCAATTTACAGCTATTAACAAAAATCTGTGATCTCACTTGGATCAATAAGGTTCTAGCAAAAACAAAAAGCATCATTCAAAAACAGCAGCTTCTTCAGTTTTAAAGCATCAGCTGTTTGAATCTATATATGACCCCTCAAGAGGTTAACATCCTGACCCACACCAGTAACAGTTAATGAAACACCCAGGAGTGGGATATGACTGAAAGTGCCAGAAAAGCTTTTTAAAACATCTTGTGATTAGATCAATTTTTTTCATGATTAGGAGGGAAAAAATGGCAGCAGTAGTATTTTAGCACACCAATTAAGCAAATCCATCAAAAGATATGGACATGGACTGATTTTTGCCTACTGTTAAACAGTGAGATGATGATGATGATGTGGACAAATTTGTTGGTAGTTGTTCAATATATTTAACAACTCTCTCTGGTGCAGCACTGAACTGGTTCAAAACATACCTGGAGAACAGGAAGTACTTTGTGTCAGTAGGCAGCTTTACATCTGACCAGACAAAAATTACATGTGGCGTTCCCCAGGGTTCCATCCTGGGGCCTCTTCTGTTTAACATCTACATGCTCCCACCCAGGTTATAAAGAACAACAATATTAGTTACCATAGCTACACTGATGACACACATATATATTACAATGTCACCAGGAGACAGAGGCCCTGTACAGGCTCTTAGTAAATGCATTGAGGAGATTAATGACTGGATGTGCCGAAACTTCCTATAGCTGAACAAAAATAAAACCGAGGTGATTGTTTTTGGAGCCAAAGAGAAACGAGTGCAGCTCTCCACAGAACTTGAATCTATAGATCTAAAAGTCACCAATCAGGCTAGAAATCTGGGTGTAGTAAAGGACTCAGATCTAAACTTTGAAAAACACATTAAGGCGATTACTAAATCACCCTACTATCACCTGAAGAATGTCTCATGGATAAAAGATCTGATGTCTCAGCAAAATCTGGAAAAACTAGTCCACACATTCATTTTCAGTTGGCTTGATTATTGTAACTAAGACCAGAAGAGTGGACCACATCAGTCCAGTTCTGAGGTCTTTACACTGGCTGCCTGTCTGTCAAAGGATAGACTTTGAAGTTCTGTTGCTGGTCTATAAAGCTCTGAATGGTTTAGGACCAGAATACATCAGTGACCTCCTGACACAGTATAAACCCACCAGACCCCTCAGGTCATCTGGATCCGGTTTTTTATCAGTCCCTCAGACATGGAGAAGCTGCGTTCAGTTTCTATGCTTCACATGTCTGGAACAAACCCAAAAAGCCTCAGATAAGATGAAACACTGTTTAAATCCAGGTTGAAGACTCACCTGTACTCAGCTTCCTTTAAATAAGATTTTATTCAGGAGCTCAAATCTGCACAGCCTTTTTAAAACTCTTTTTACTGTGTTTTTATGCTTTTATTATTTTACTTTTTAATGCTCTCTTTTTCTGAAAAGATTTTAATGTATTGTGTAAAGCACTTTGAATTGTTTTGTACATGAAATGTGCTAGACAAATAAACTTGCCTTGCTTTAAATAATGCTTTAATCATCCTAAAAAGTAAAACTAAAAGTAACTACCTCATGTCTACCTGCATACATTTAGCATGTGACAGAATAAAAGAAATCACAGTACGAAAGGTACCGATTTATTGTGCCTTTTGCAAGGATATTTTTCAAAAAGAGCCTGGAAGGATTTGTCGGTCCCAACAATGATTATAAATCATTGCATTTTAAGCATATTTTATGCCAATTGTTAAGCATTATTTAGTATCGTAGATGTATTCAACATTTTTCTTTTATAACTTAGTCATTCAGCCCATTTAAAAAGGGAGAAAACACACCACCATAATTTGGAATATGTATGTACACCACAGCAAGCAAAGGAATAGTCATCCAAGGAGCTCAAAATACAGATAAGCTCATTGAAAGTGAAGACTATAAGACCATCTAATAGCTTCTGATTACAACTGCAAATATCACCAAGACGTTAAAAGGCCCATGAGTCCGTAACAAGCATCCCGGCACATGGCTGCAAAAGGAAACAAGTCTAAGGTTGATCAGAAGTATAGTGAAGAGTCCAGAAGTCAAGGTACATTGCTGACTGATTGGAAGAAGACCAGAAGGAATTCTAATAAAAGATCGACTCAAATTTACTCAAATTGAAGTTGACAAGACAAAGTTTTGTCAGGACAGTCACATTGTCTCCATGTTCAAGGAGACAAAGATGAAACTTTCAGATATGTTACCTACTGTGAAACATGACGGGAACTTGGGTGCATTTTGATTTCTTTTTTTTTTTTTTTTTTTGGTGTTTTTGTTTTTCTGCAGCTAGCAAGAGGGACCTTACCTGTACAGACTCTGTACAGGTAAAAATGAAGTCTTCAGACTATCAAGGCATCCTGAAGCAAAACTTACAGCTCAGTGTCAGATCAGCCTCAGTCACAAGCCATGGGACCTCCAACAAGATAATGACCCAAAACACACAGCTAAAAGCAACAAAGAATGGCTGATTATACTAAATGGGCTATTCTTAAATGGCTCTCTGTTAGCCCAGATTTTAATCCAGTTAAGAATCTTGTGTGGAGAAGGTATGCTTTAAACCTGAGACAGCAGTGTGAGACTGAACCAAAATACCTCCTGACAGATGGAGAAAACTTATTCAGAGCTACAAACATCGCTTGTTGAGACTTTCTCAAAAAATTTTAAGTTGGCAGTTTTAAGTTGTCCATGCCATTTGCTATGCAAAATATTTAGCTGAAACAAAACTCAAAGACAAAGACCCATTTGTGTTCCACAAAAGATAATTAATTTGAATAAATATACATTTTAATGATTCTTAATACATGGAAAGATACCAAGAAATGTGTGCACATGTGAGAGAAATACTGGATACTGGTGAAGTGCCTTACCATCCATTTCGCGGTTCTTTCTGGGTCTGGGCTGTGTCTTGGCTCCGTCTGTGTGCAACAACGCTCGAGGCTCTGGACCTGGGCTCACTGCTCTTGTCTGCCAACACAAACATGTTCTAGCTTTATACGCAGTGTGTGAATTCATATGACACAGCTTTCAAGTCCAGGCAAAAAAAATGGAAATATTGAATCAGCAAGGTCATCAGTCGCAACAACATCACAACTACTAAAAGACAAATAACTTTAATGGTGGACCCTGTGAAGGGGAACCACAACTGAACAGTCAATTGCTGAAGTTAAAGCAGGTGACGTGGCCAACCCTGAGGCTCAGACAATGTGTTAGGTAAACAGCTTAATTTAAACTAGTCAACAGGGATGTTTCCATTATCAAGTACTAAAATCAAAAGTGACTGCAGGAAGGACAACCAGCAAATGTGTCCTTGTATTGAAAAACATAAGTTTTTATGACATTAAAATTTGAGATATAGAAATATTTTCATATTTCTATTTAATTTGTTGTCTATATCCGACAGAGCAAATGAAAGGGCAGAGCTTGTTGAGCCACAGCTGTTGGTGACTCAAAGAAAGCATACACAATATTAAGCGAGTGGTTTTAACCATGTGACTTTTTAGTGTACATTTGATGCTTTATAACAATTTGGTGACGCCCAGAAGCCTTGGGTCATGGCAGGATGTCATCACTTTAGCTGCTTAGGACTTTTGGTAAACTTGACTTCTGACTGACTTCAGATCTGGAGTCTTTCAAAATGGAGGAAGGTAAGAACCTCACACTTCCTTTTCCCCTGACATCAAAACATTTCAGGTTTTACACACAAAAAAAAATTAGAACTGAGGGTCTCTGCGTGGCTTGGTAGTTTAAGCAGGTGGCCCGTGTACAGAGGCTACAGTCCTGCAGCAGTCACAGGTTCGACTCCAAGGCCTGTGACACAACATGTCTTCCCCATTTACTTTGTCTGTGTTTCAATTAATGTGACCTCACCTGTGTGAAAACAGGAGACGCACTGCCTCGGGAGATTACGGACTGGTCTTTACCTGTACTCAGAGAGAGGAGGAGGAAAAAATGTTAAAAACAAAAAAAAAAAAAAATCTGTTTAACAGTACTTCCACTTTTGGAGCAGTCTGAGAGGCTGATCACCATGCAGAACTTGACATACATGATAAAAATGAACATTGTACCAGAAAGGACAAGTAATAAAATTGACCCTTTCAGGATACAATAGCTGTATGAAAACTCACTCAGTGCTTCTCTAAATGCAGTCAGAGAAGCTGAGACACAAATCACTGATCTAAAGTGAAGCTAGTTCTGGTTTCTCAGCAGTTAGAAAATGAGGTGAGTGAACTGAATGTGACACATTTTCAAACAAACCAAATTGACTTAGACTTTTCAAACCCAAAGAAAAGAATAAAGATGTGGAGACAGAGAGAGGGGGCCAAAAACACACACACAAAAAGGAATCAAGAGTCAAGAGAGGGGAAAAAATGCTAACAGTGATGTAGATAAACCAGGGCAGTTAAATGGACAGCAAAGAAGTCTCTACTACTGGCTAGGAGGAGTGAGAGCCATGAAATTCAGAACACTTTCTAAGAGCCATTAAAACCAATTAAATGAAAAGGATGCCCATGCAGCAGAAAAGAGCAAAGCAGGCTCAGAGTATCCTCCACATTGACTACTAACAGCTAATGTAGGGCAGGAGAGTGCTTTTATCACATTTAATCCATCTTTGATGTGAGTTACTCATCAGCGGGGTTTGTTTTCATCCTGTGATCGACTGCGTTTCAGGGAGCTGGGCAGCACAACAGCTTAAGCGTCCCAGAGTATAGCTCTGTCTACTTCACAATAAAGCAAATCATTAGCTTTTTAGAGTAGTGATGTATATTAACCTTTGGCTTTGTCAAGTCGTAGCGTCTTATTGGCCAGTCTGTACACAGAGCCGCTCATGTTCACAGGCTCATCAGTTTCAGCCTAAAACAAATAGGAAAAGAAGATGAAGGGTTTCAGTTCAAGTCCCGTATAGTCCCGTGAAAGCACACTGAAATTGCTTTAAACAATTCATTACATTCAATTTTCTGTGATCCCACTGAAAGCCCTGATGTAAATACACATACTGTAACATTAATTGATACTTTGCAGTAAGCCAAGTTCTTATCAGTTTAAATATAGTCTTTGTGCATATCAATGTTGTGGCAATATTGAGCTCTTAATAATATGAACCATTAAAGGGACTTCTAAAAGTTTTCATTTTTTAGTAAAAAGGGTGGTTAAAAACCATAATCACACATCATGGCTCGAAAAAAAAAAAAAAAAAAAGTATAAAGTATTGCCTCATTCGCAGCTCAACTGCACAACAGGAAACATTAAATGATTCAGTGCAGATCAGAGGAAAATTGTAGATTGAGTCAGGAATATCTCAGAGTTACGTCTAAACACGTGGCAAGATCACCAAGTATGAATCATTGACAGGTGAAGTCCCTTTGCCAAGATTTGAAGGAAGAGTTTAACAATGATAGTCAGCCAAGAGGAAATTGTTCCTGATCAAACCAATCAATGAGTTGGCCTGCCATGACATATATTGCAGATTTTATTGATGATAACAACAACAACAACACCAATAATCATCTATATTTAGATGTCAACTGGACTGTGCTTTGCACAAGAACAGAAGAAGAAAGTAACATTGTCTCGGAAAGTTTTATTTAGGGGGGCTGACAAAGACCAAATTGTTGGGCCAAAATTACAAGAAGCACTTTAGGGGAGGTAAAGGTGAGGTATGCAACCCCAAGAAAGCGGTGTAAACTGTAAATCATGGTGGGGCAGAAGCATCATGCTCCAGGTCTACTTTGCAGCCAGCATAATGAAAATAATATAAATAAAAGGGCTGGGCAAGTTAACGCGTTATTATCGCGTTAACTCATTAATTTATTAACGTCGACATTTATTTTATCGTGCGTTAACGCATGTTGCTCACATGTTTTTGTTTTGAAAAGTCTGTTACTGGTTGCTGCAGAACCGGAAAACATAAGGAAAAGCTAAAGCAGACATGGAGAACGGGAAAAATCTGTGAATTTTACAGTTCGGGTAGCAACTCAGGTAGCAATATTAACAATTCTATCTAAAAAAAAAAAAAAAAATTCTGGACTGCAACAAAACTTTCGCGTCATTCCTTCATGTTACATCAGATCTGCTCCATGTGTTCACTGTCCTGCTATTCTTACTGGTTACTTCAATGCAGCTCCATCTAGTGGCACAGATGTGTAATCACAACAGAAAGTCCAGTCCTCGATTATAAAACAAATTCAGTTCTGTGGCCTGTTTCTTCATTTTATATTTTTGATCCAAGTCTAAAATTGAAATTATATATATATATATATATATATATATATATATATATATATATATATATATATATATATATATATAAAAAACAACAAGAAGCATTTTTTTTCAGTTTTTTTGTGTTAGATTAAAAACATGAAAAACAAAATGTCACTTTTTAATTTTCTAAATTTTTGATTGACAATTGAAAATGGAAAGAACGAATGATACACAGATTGATAAAGTCACAGAACTTTAACATGGACATTTTCATTTTAAGATTATCCCAGATGGAGGATTCGACAGAAACAATGTTATTTGTAACCACTGCCAAATTGAACTTCGCTTTAAAAGTTTCTGCTGTTACCTCAGAAATTACCTGTTTTAATCTTATGAATGTGGCTCAGGATTTTGTCGGTAGACTTTTTTTTATTTTCATTAAAAAAAATAAAAAAAAAAAAAAACAGGATGACAATGCTCTGGCAGTGGCAATAAGCTTTATTTTATTTGACATTTTTAAGATGAGATTTACACTAATTATGTGTTACTGACAAGTGCTGATGTTAGAAGTGTTTGAACAACAAATGTTATAGCACTTTAGTTCATATGGCAGCAGAACATTTAAATAAAAGTGCACTTTACACTACTTTTGAATTCAATATTTGATTTTACGTATACAATGCGATTAATTGTGATTAATCAGGGAAATCATGGGATTAAAAATTTTAATCGTTGCCCAGTATTTGATCCCCTGCTGATTTTGGCAGTTGTCATACTAAGAAATAAATGAACAGTCTCAGATTTTTATGGCAGCTTTATTTTAACAGTTATAGAAAGAATATTGAAAGAAAATTGAGAAAATTACATGAAATGAAAAATAAAAATTTTTAAGTCATTGAGAGAAATAAGTATTTGATCCCCGACCAGCCTTGACCAGTGTTGGTTCCCAAAGACCACTGGCATACTCCTTAATCTCACTGAAGTAATTACCTGCATGAGAGACACCTGTTACAAATTGTCACCTGTATAAAAAGCCATCTGCCCACAGACTCAGTAATATTCCACCACGGGCAAGAGCTGTCAAAAGATGTCAGGGACAAAGATGTTGATCTCCACAAGGCTGGAATGGGCTACAAAACCATAAGTAAGAAGCTGAATGAGAAGGTGACAACTGTTGGTGCAAGTGACCTTTCGGTAAGCACCTTCCCCTCCCTAATTACTGTTGCTAGGTCAAACATTCTCGCTGCTTCTCCATTAAAGACAATTTGCTATTTTTCCGATGCCTATCATCAGTATTTATATCACACTAGAATAACGCTGTGGTAAAATATTGCCTGCTGGGGACCTGCAACAGTGACTCGAGGTGTCCAGAATGTTTGGAGGGACATTTTTATTCTCTTTCCCAAGCCAAAACAAATGCTGGAAAAATGCAGCTGTTGGTTCAGTTATGTGTCCGTCCACACAAGCAACTGAACGTGGGGAAAGTTACAAAACACATCTACATTTACTCCAAGGCAAGTTTACCTTGTTTATTAGATGATTGATTTAACCACTGTTTAGTAAAAGTATTAATATGATTTAGCAGCAGGGAGGGTGATGAGTTCTCTGTCAGCATTAGCTCTGGTCCATGGGTCTATCCCACACCAGAGCTATGTTAACATCAGACAGTCGCAGTATTGTATAATATAATTAATAAAGTGACGTTAAAATCACTAGCCTCACCTTATACCTAACAAAATAAATATCCAGGGTCATATATATTTGTAGACAATGAGGCAGGCTTATAGCTGGCTAGCGGGCTCTGGTCCATAGTGGAGGAGCCACCGACACTATGGACCATAGTGTCTTGGCTTGGGAAAGAGAATAAAAATGTCCCTCCAAACGTTCTGGACACCTCGAGTCACTGTTGCAGGTTCCCAGCAGCAATATTTCACCATGGAGTTATTATAGTATCATATTAACACTGATGATACACATCGGAAAAATAGCAAATTAACACATTGTCCCTTAATGGAGAAGCAGCGAGAATGTCCGACCTAGCAACAGTAACTAGGGAGGGGGCGGTGCTTACTGAAAGGTCAATTATTCGGAAGTGGAAGAGGTACAACATGACTGTTAATCAACCTAGGCTGGGGGCTCCATGCAAGATATCACCTCGTGGGGTTTCAATGATCATGAGAAAGGTTAGAGATCAGCCGAGAACTACGCTGGAGGAGCCGGTTAATGATCTCAAGGCAGCTGGGACCACAGTCACCATGAAAAAACTATTGGTAATACACTGAGATGCAATGATTTAAAATCCTGCAGTGTGCGCAAGATCCCTCTGCTCAAGAAGGCTCACGTCCAGGCCCGACTCAGGTTTGCCAACGAACATATTAATGACTCAGAAAGAGACTGGGAGAAGGTGCTGTGGTCAGATGAGACCAAAATTGAGCTCTTTGACCTCAACTCAACTCAACGTGTTTGGAGGAAGAGAAATGCTGAATATGACCTTAAAAACACCATCCCTACTGTCAAGCATGGCGGTGGAAGAGTTATGCTTTGGGGGTGTTTTTCTTCTAAGGGGACAGGTCAACACCGCATCGATGGGAAGATGAACGGGGCCATGTACCGCAAAATCTTGGGTGACAATCTCCTTGCCTCCACAAGGACATTGAAAATGGGTTGTGGTTGGGTCTTCCAGCATGACAACGACCCAAAACATACAGCCAAGGAAACAAAGGAGTGGCTCCATAAGAAGCACATTAAGGTCATGGAATGGCCTAGCCAGTCTCCTGACCTTAATCCTATTAAAAATCTATGGAGAGAGCTGAAGCTTCGAGTTTCCAAGCACAAGCCTCAAAACCTTCAGGATTTGGAGATGATCTGCAGAGAGGAGTGGGATCAAATACTTATTTCCCTCAATGACTTGCAAATTAATTTTTATTTTTCATTTCATTTTCTCAAATTTTTTTCAATATTCTTTCTATAACTGTTAAAATAAATCTGCCATAGAAGTCTGAGACTGTTCATTTATTTCTTAGTATGACAACTGCCAAAATCAGCGGGGGATCAAATACTTATTTCCTCCACTGAAATTTTGGCAGATGCATGTTGACAGCTACCAAGAGCCAAGGGTCTTTGGGCTTAATTTCAGAGATCATAATAAATTCCAGCTTGTGTTTAAAAAAAAAGAAAAAATGTAATTTACACAAATGAGTGAATGGTACCAGTGTAAAAGTTTGGATTAATTGAAAGAACGCTCATATCTATTAGTTACCATTCATTAACTTGTGTAGCCTGCCCAGTACTTTCTACAAACCATGGGCCAGACCAAATTTATCACACTCACCATGGTGACAACAGCCTCGTGCGGCTTGAGTTGATGCTTCTGCAACACTGCAGAAAGGGCGTCCTGCAGTGTCTTACTGGACTTCACCATGATCCCAACCGTCTTGCCAGTGAAGGCAATTTCCAGCCTGTAACACACATGCTCAACTTTTTCAAATACAAAGGAAGTGTCAACAGAAAGAAAAAAAGAAAGAAAGAAAAGTTCCAGTAAATTATTTCTTAGCAAAAAAGGTGAATTTTTTTTTATTCAGTTTCTTCTTTTCCCCTTATAATACAAGAGAGCAGGATGATGTGTCTCATGATACACTAAGTCTTCCCACTGATACGATGAGACATGACACGTAGTGGAGATGCGAGCGTGAGATCCTGCTCGGGTGACAATGACGAGAGAAAAAAAAAAGCATCAACAACAGGAAGTAGCTGACTTACGCAAATTTCACCCTAAGCTCGAGAGAGACCTGCTGATCTCTCAGCACAGAGCAGTCCTGGTCCAACAATAATGGTTGCTGTAGAGAGAGGAATAGTGCATCAGGAGAGAAGAGATAAAAGTATGTGCAGACTCCGATGTCAGTCCTCTAGATACAAGTTGTGGAAATGACTAGAAAAGTGAGGAAATGTTAGGACAGGAAGAGCATGTCTCACATACACTTACAAAATATCAGTGTGACACAGCAATGCACTTTTGAGCAGTTTGACTAAAATCTGATATTGCTCATCTAGACAGAGCAGTAGTGCTCACCTTGTCCTTGCCATGAAGGTAAATAATGACATCTTTCAGGGGGAAGCCTCTCTTCTCACACAGGCTGCCCAGCATGTCTTTGATCAATTGGCCATTGCGTGTGGGGGCCAGGGAGGCACTGCCATCTGGTAGGTAGACGCAGCAATACCCTCCCTCCACCCCTATACGACTCCCACCACTCTGGTCAGGGAAGCGGGGACTCACCCCACCATTCTACCACAAAAATGGAAAAGGAAGAAAAGGACTCAAAATGTGACAGATGTGTAAAAAAATTAATGCAGGGCTCTAAACTAGCTCCTCACTCCTCAGTGCTCATCACAGGAAGCTGTAGTACCACCAGTAAAGACAACAGTTTCATTCCCACCCAGTCTGACCAGACTTGTGATGAAGATTCAATAATAAAAAACAGTTTTAAGTATTACAAAGCTACCTTTAAACTAAAAGGAAGACCTCAAAATGACCCCCCACCCCGGCATATGTACCAACCTCAAACTGCCTGTAGAGGGAGCCAAGCTCCACGCTGCTGTTTGATTTGACAGACATCAGGGGGCCTGAATCCTGGGCATTGGAAGTATCTATAATTACAGCAGATATGACAAAGACAAAATGACAGCGAGAAATTCTAAATACTGCTTTACTTAAAAAGATCAAGATCTACTATATGGTTGCTTTGCTGAAGGCACCACCTCCCCAGGATCCTCTCTTCCGTCGCTGTTTTTCTGAGGCACTCTTGCTACCTAGCACGCTGTTAGAGTCTGACTTCTTGTTCTGTTGCAGACAGGTTAAATTTATATTATTAAAGTAAAAACCAAAAAAGGAATCATGTGTTCCCCATACTTTCTCCTTGATTCATCTACCTTCTTGTCACTTGAAGGACTTCTGCTGACCAACATTCTCCCAGGACCCCATGTGGGCAGGCTCTGAAGAAAGCTGAGGTAGAAGTTTACCTTCTACACTTGCTAAGCTGCAGCGCTGGTAGAAAGGAGAGCGCACAAAGCGCCTGTAACTGTCCATCTTCATCAGCTTAAATATCTAGCACCAGGAAGCAGAGAGCATGAAGCACACAGTCAGACAATGAATTGCCGTATTCTCAATTTGAAGCGTGAATTCTGTGCTGACCTGTGCCTGAGCTTTGTTAAACATGTTAGGTGTGGGCTGCTCCAGGTCCTTCTCATCTATCTTGGCAGTGTCATCAATATTGACACAGTAGGGCGCATTGTCAGACAGGTAAGTGTTGTAAATGGAGCGAGCTTCTGCCTTCAGCTGAGAACAATAATAGTTTCATTACACTGAATCATCCTGAAGATTAGATAACTTGTCTATAAAATTGTTGTTCATAAGCTGTTGAAATATCACAAAGAAAAGACACAAGAACACAGCTGATTCATTTCCCTACTGATATTATCTGGGCATTAAGCTTTCAATACTCGTCTAAGAAGAAGTCACCTGGAGTTTGTAAAGCTAATAAGTGACTTATTGTCTCTCCTTGTAAAAGGTTAAGAGTTTTTATTGTAGCAAGAATGAATCAACTGCTTCCAAGCAACCACAATCCAAGACACAGGAATCTAAAGGGCAATTTTATTTTTCAGAGATCTCAGCATCCACAAAGACTGTTGATGGCGTGTTTTTTTTTTTAGTCCTCAACTGTATTAAAAAAAAAGAACAGCATTTCTCTTAGGTATTTGTAACTGAAAAACTTCTATCACTGAAGTCAACAGAGAATGCGTCATGTGGTAATCAATGCTATTTAAGGCACCCCATCTCCCACGTGAAATGGCAATGACCTGCATATACTTTACCATGGGTCACTAAAATGGAATCAACAGCATAACAAGGCCAAAGGAAAACAAAAACAAAAAAACTAATCCACTGTATAAAAACAGGTAGAATAGAAATGTCATACCTTATCTAAGGAGGTGGCTGGAATCTTTCTGAACTTTTCACAAATCTGCCAGAATAAGATGTTCTCTGCACTCACTTCTGACTTCAAAAAGGCCTGTAGACAAACACGCAATCAGAATGAACACGCGGCTCAGCGAGGGACTATTGCGATACAACAAGAACCAATTACTTTTGAGCCTCTTGAAAATTGCAGCATTAAACCTCGCAGCCTGTCCTGTGTGACTCACCGTAAAGTAACTGACCCCACAGGGATCCTCCAGCAGCTTCTCGAATGAGACAGCCCAGCTCAGCACGCTGTTGGCGGGGCCGGCGTCTCCGCCCGGAGTTCCTGGGAGGCTGGAGCTGCTGCCTCCACAGCCTCGCGCAGTCATGTTCAGCTCTACAACATAATCATAAGCACACCACTATATCAACAGCAAAAAAGAAAGATAAAGAACGAGACTGGATCAAATATTTTCATGCACAGACATGTTTGGATTATACAACCCTGACATGTACAGGATTAGTCATGTGCTTGTTGACTATTCATGCTCACCTCCATCTGACACCGCCTGGCTCTGTGAACAAAAAGAAATAAGGCTTTACAAAATCACAAACACTTAGGATCTCATCAGAATAAGCATCAACAAGACTATCATGGACTAGTTTGTTTTTTACCCACTTCTGTTGTTGAAAAGTAGACTGGGCTTAAACAAAATACAAACCATGCATTTGTATTTAAATTCATAACTGTTGTCGAACACTGAACAGTTACAAGTTAAGCAATAAGGCTCACTTTGATGATGTTGAAACAAAAGCATTTCAGTGCATTTCAATATTTAAAAAAAATAAATAAATACAAAAAACACACAAAGAACTACAGTCTACTCTCAAACAGAATGAATACATACATTTAGGAAGTGAAATGTGAACAACAGCTGCACATTTCTTTGTGCTTTTCTTTCTCTTTAAAACAGTGTAGAGCAATCAGCCGTGGTTGTTTTCACAGGAAGTGGTTGCAACACTGACGACAACAACTCTCATTCAGTTTTCACAGCTCACAAAATTCATGTCTTGCAAAAGTGCTGCTTTAATTCAAGTCCTTTAACAGTAATTGATTGGAGACAATTGTGTTTCAATGCAACCCTCATAGCAAGATAAAATATTGATCCAAGACTCTACAAACTGCAAAGCTCCACCTTGATAATCCACTGATGTTGGGGAAACTATTCAAATGGGGACAGAGGGGTTTTATTTCTGAATCCACTTCTGTTTGGAATCTATGTGCTTTTCTTTCTGCAATCCTTCCTACTTCCCCTCCACAGTCTACACTCATACAGGTTCCATATAAAAAAATTGTTCATGGATGTAAATGTGTGTCTGCTTGTCTGTGCAAGTTCTTGCTGTAAGAGGAAACTCGCCCACAGGGTATTCTAAATGTATGCCCTACAAATATAGTAATATTGCCACCATTAATTATATCTCACACTCTCAGCGCCATGTAATGTCAAGATGAAGGAAACTAAAATACATTCAAGTGACACAATCTCAGTGCTTTTACATTTAGGAAAAGAAAAGGCTTTCAGCAGTTCCTTTTAGTTTCATGTTTAACATGGAACAAAAAAATAAATAAATAAATCTTTCTTGAAACGATCCATGTATGTTTTCCCAGCTTTACCAGTAGGGCGCATGAAGTCTTCAATTTCCCTCGGCATAGAAATTAGGAGCTAAACCTCTCAATTTTATTTCTCCAATGAAACCAGGCAACACACCACTTGACAAACTCTCTGGCGGCACACAATAAATGAAACACATGGGGCAAGACCCATCCTCTATGTAGAAACTGAAACAAAATGAGAAATTGCCATTGAGATGATGTCCTGCGCTGGTGGGAGTTTAGTCCAAGCAGAGTCGCTTTGTAATCTGTTCTTGAGACAGCAAACTCTGACCATATTAGGCAGAAATGGACTCGTTCTCTCCACAGGTGTGAATTCTTCTCAGACTCATAACCTGAGGTTTTATTTTATCCCCTCTGCTGTGAAAATTCCAGCTCCAAAAGATCAATTGTGTCTACAAATACTGTTGAGTCTGTGCCAGCATGAAGTTTCCATGAAAAATCAATCAGTATATATTTGGTCTTCTGTACTGGAGATCATTTTAAGCAGATATGTGAACATACTGTGTAAAAGAGAGGGGCGTAATACAGCACAAAATATAGGGACATTTCAAATAAAATGCAAAGTACATCAAAAGCAAAGTCCAAGACTTGGTGGCTATATTAAAAATCACATTTGCAGATACTTAACCTCTTCTGTAAAGCTGAACCATTTCAGGAAATGTAATGGTCTCACAGTGAGCAAACTCACGCCAACTCAGCCTACACATGACAGATTGGCCAACAAGCACGGCTCGGGTTGTGCTCCTGACTCAGAAAGGACGGGCCTCTATTCAGCAGCAACCAGCTATAGACACACAGCCTGATTGGTTCTGGCATCACCAAGGAGAGGAGACGGGCAACACAAGCCTACACAGGACAACTGCTCTGCTGCCCTCGATACTGACCAGACATCAACTTATAATAGCATCAGCACAGTTTAAATGCTGACCAAAAGACTCTTAGAAAGGAACTGACATGCACAGGGCTCCATTAAAAAGCTATAATTCAGAGGTTATTCAAGAGCTACAACTCATGCATAAACAAACTACGATCTGAAGACAACTACAGAACTACCTCAAGCCTAAAAAGAGCAATAGCAACTCACCATGTGGCCAACAGGAACCCCCAAAGCTTTGCCATTCTTCGCCATGGTGGCCAACGCACCGGAATTTTTTTTTTTAAATTAAGTTTGCTGCAAAGAGCACACCGTCAAGGGACACAGCAGAGTGCTCCACCCAAACCTTGATGCACACTCGAGCACACAAACACTGAAAAACTCATCACTTGGGTTCTCCTGTCACTTCCTGCCTTGAAGGGAAGTCTTACCATAGCAACAAGCCTCAAAAGAGGAAGTATGGTTACTATGATCTAACTCACCCTACATCTTGAGAAACTCTGATGTGGGAGCACAGACAGATACACTCAAATCTGCCATCACATCCAGTCACTGTACAGCAGAATAGTTCTCAGTTGTCACTTGAGCACTTCTGCTTAAGCATGTATCATAGTTATTTTGTTTATGTAAATTTAGTTTAGTGCTTATCGTTCAGTTTGGCTTCATCATACTGATAAATATATAGGCCTTGGCTCTCACATATTTACATGCATATTTTTCTATTTGCATGGTGCCAGTATTTGCAGCTTTTCTAAAACACTAATTCAGTGACTTACATTAGTGTGAATATTTAAAAGTTAAAAACATGCCCATGGGCTACAGCAAACCAGTCTCTAGACTACCAGTTCACCTGACAGCCTCTTGTCACTTGTCTAACCTTATTGTTCTTCGTGACGTCACAAGATGAGGTGAACCACTTCTCATATTTCCTGTGCTGCTTCTGTGCAGCAGCTTTCGCCAGGCGGGTGAACCTGTGACGAAGCCCGCTGAAAGCGACCATTTTCGGAGTGAAGAAACCAAAATACACAATAAAGCAGGAAACAACGTGCAGCGCCGTGCTGGGAAGGTAACAGGTCTGTGGCAAGTGCCGACACGAGCACAAAACACATAAGCACGTGCGACTTGACCATGTAATTGACGCTAATTTAGTCGGGACAGGTGTTTAATTTAAGGTCGACATCCTTCCACGCTTTAACCGTCAACTCAAAACTGGATCCCAAGACCTTATTTTGCCTTTGTGTGTCTTTGGATATTTTCTGGCGAATTCAAAATTGTATTTGTTTTCATTTTGAAATTTAAAGGGCCCATTAAAGTCTCGGTTAGTTTGTGGCTAATTCAGCTGCGGACTGAAACAGTACTACCAAAACCACAACAGCTCAGATTAGCCTGCAGCCCCTCTTTAAGGTGGTCTTGCCTGCATAGTCACAGGTGCAGCTGATTCACACTTACAGCAGGACAGGTATCCTGCAGCGTCAACATTAACCCTTTAGAGTCAGTACAACCTACATTAAAATATTTTTGCTTGAGTCATACGTATTGAGTTGCAATGAAACTTTAAGGGATATTAAGTTACACAGAAAAAGGTAAGATATTCCAAAAGCCTTGGTGGATGGCTAAATCCTGTCGTAGTTGATATCATAGTGTGGCAGTAGGACACTGGAGTGGCTGATTAAAACCAGCTGAGACTTGAAGACTCACTCCAGGAGACCAATCAAAAGAGGCAAAGACTGAAGAGAGGCTGGTTTAAAAACAGGAGAGACTTCAAGATTCACTCTCGTCAGCTCACTTAAATGTGAATGTAGCTCTGGATCCTGCTCCCTGGTTAAGGATTTTAAGCATTGTTTTATAATCTGGACATTTTTATTGTTGGGGTAATGTAGAGGTGCATGTGTGCACCCTGTGGTATGTGTATTTAGTTTAGTATTTTAGACTTTTAGTTGTATCTACCTTAGTGTTTTTTTTTTGTTTGTTTGTTCTTTTTTTTTTTTTTTTTTTTTTTTTTTATTTTAACACTACTTTTATTTTTTTTCTAGTGTTGCTGCTGGTGTGGTGGTGGCACTGAGAGTCCACTTTAAAGGGTGATTTGTTTGTATATTAAGTTTGAATCTCTTAAGTGTTGATCGGTTTTGTTTCTTTGACTCTCGGTGACCCAGACGGTGAGTGGTTGGTCTCCCAGCCATAACATGATTAACTGTCCTCTTGTTTTTATATATTTAAAAAAATAAAAAGACGGATGACTTGACCCACATTAACCGTTTTGCCCTTTTTTAATAGAAGCCCCTGCAGATCCTCTTGGTTACAATAAGTTTACATGCACTGCATACAAAGATGCATAACCTTTTTTCCTCACTGCCTGACATTAATTCAGATTAAACTCTTTCCTGGTTGGGGTCAGTGAGGATTACCAAAATTGCTTATATTTGCTAAATTCCAGAATGAGAAATAAGTTTTTATGACTTTTATCAAAGTCAGAAATGTGCATGTCCTGAGTATTTGGTAGCATTGCCCATAAACTGTATGACCTGGGTCAAACGTTTTGGGTTTCCTTGCACAAACATCTCACATTCGTTTACTGGACTTTTGGTCCATTCCTCCTAACAGAACTGGTGGAACTGATCTTTGTAATCTGCCTAATTCACACCTTTTCAGCTCTGCCCAAAAAATGTTCTGTAGGATTGAGATCAGGGCTTTGTGATGGCCACTCCAAAACATTACTTTGTTGTCCTTAAGCTGTTTTGCAACTAACTTGGTGATATGCCATTGTCCATTTAGAAGCCCAAGCTTTAGCTTGCTGGCTGATGTCTTGAGATGTTGGTTTAATAATTCTACAAAATGTTCTTTCCAAATGATGCCTTCTATTTAAAGTGCACCAGTCCCTCCTGCAGCCAAACACTCCCACAGCATGGTGCTGCCATCCCCATACATCATTTTTTTTTTTTCTCAGGCTTGCAAGCTTTTCCCTTTTTCCTTGAAATGTAACAATGATTATGGCTAAACAGTACAATTTTAATTTCATCAGACCACAGGACACATCTCAGAAAATTGAAATCTTTGTCCCTGAGTGCATTTGCACTATTATGTTGCTTTTAGAGTAACGGCTTCTTCCTTGCTGAGAGGCCCGTGTCAGTACAGGACTCATTTCACTGGATAGTGACACTCATCAGCTTCAGACAGCATCTTCAACAGGTGTTTTGCTTTTATTCTGGGGTTGATGCACACATTTCACACCAACGCATGTTCATATCTGGGACACAGAACCTGTCTCCTTCCTGAGCGGTTTGATGACATGACATTCTCAGTGTTTGTTCTTACATTTAATTGTTTAAGCAGATGACACGGAGCCTTGAGGCATCTGGATATTGTACCCACATTGTTTAAAAATGATCTTTTTCAATATTCTGGCATTTAGCAAATAGAAGTAATGTTGGTAATCTTAATTGACCTAAAACGAGAAATGTTAAGTCTGATTTAATGTTGGACAATGTGGGGGAAAAGTGTTATGTGGCTTTAGGTCTTGACTGTGATAATGCACAATAAAAGTATATATATCTTTGTCTTTCATTTAAAGGCAGCATCTAAAAGAAACCAAATGTTGCACAGACCTTCCACTGACTTAGATGACCTTCAGCAGAGAAGGAGCTGAAAATGACTGAAAGGGGAACTTTAAAATAATTAAATGACAGAACAGCTACAAAACAACACACAAGAATAAACTGACTGCAACCAACTATGAAGAAATCTGTAATGATTTAATGTTGAATGACTCAAGAGAACAGACTGATTAAAACAACCAGAACGCTAATTAAAATATGAATTAAATGATAATCACAACCAAGTGTCTCTAAGAGAGAGCTGCAACACAAAGGTTTTGTTAGTCTTTTAGTGTGAGTTTGTTGTCTCTGCTTAGGAGGGCATGGGGGGGGGCATTCATCTGCTCCATAAGGCTGTTGGCATATATAATGTGTCCATGTGTCATCAACATAATCACAGCAATCCTGTGGGAACAATTCCCAAAGTATTACCTTGTTGCTTGAACAACATTGCTCTCCCTATAAATGCATGAAATCTATGTCATTGTAAATTATCTTGTCATTGATAGGCTTCTGCAGACCTTGATCAAAAGCTAATGGTGATCTGTTCCTTCGAAACGTGTGCGTTAAAGCAGAGAAATATCTAAAACATGCAGGGTAATGAGGCCTGAGGGCCTTGTTACAGCACATCGCTGTAGGTTACATGATTCTAAGACATTTTAAAAAATTTAGATTTTTTTTTTTTTTAACTGAATATCACATTTAATTGTGTCCAACAGATCTTTAAATAGTAAGAATGATCACCCCCATCCTTCAGTAGCAGGTGTGACTGACTATCACATTTGACCTCTTTTTTTCTCATTTTAATATTTCATTATTCTAATACTGAGCACATTTAACATGCTAGTACTTCAGCATCCTGTCCTTAATAGAATATTAAACAAGCGGAAATTCTGAAATGTGCAACTGATTAAACACATGAGGATTAATGAATGAAGTCATTTGTATGGAGATTAACCTAATGGAATGAAAAATTTGAAAATAAACAAATAAATACTATATTACTGAATCAGAACCTTTACAGTCTATAAATGAACACAATTTTCACCCTGAACATCTTGAAATTAATGCATATCATGGATGCTAACCTTGATTTATTCTTTTTTTTAGTTCAGGGCTCTGACAATGTCCCTAAATTAAATTTTCATGAAAATGAGCTGTAACAAGCACAAAATGCAGGGTGAAATTTCTCTCATAAGCAGCTAAAATGAGTGTAATTTAATTAAAGCTATTTCAAAGATCGCTTATGGCTATTTGGACCAGATTTACTTCTCCCAGTAGCACAGCAGTTAGGAAAAAGGATATTTCCTTGTGGTTCAGATTATCAGACACGTCATCCTTGACTTAACTCAGTATTACCTGTCAGAAGGATCAGGAAATGAGACAGTAGCAAGATCCTACTGTGAACAACAAAGAGCTTAGAGATGGCACCGAAGAAGAACTGTCTTGTGTAAAACTCTGTTCCCTGTTTGTCATGCTTCCTTATATTGTTTCCCTCTTTAACCAATTGTAAAGAAGCGGTTATTTTAAAAAAAAAAGTCTGTTTGGCATAGCTAGTTGGCATCACTGTAAAGTTTGCTATATGTAAGAAAAAAACAGGAAACAAACAAATGAGGAAATACAAGTGGACTAACTTAAGGCTCAAAATTGCTTCTAGGTTTGGCAGTTTACTGCATTTTTATAATGTATGTCTACTGATACAATACAAGGCTATAATAAGGAATCAACAGAAAAAACTATTTCAGGAGAATAAAATATGTGTAATTACTGAGACAACAGTCCACAAGAACATACAAACAAGAAAGAACAACATAAAAGTCATAAGAGGATAAATGAATCATTTTGATCCAGCTTCTCTTCTCAGTGAGTGGGAAGAGGATGGATGACCAGTAGCACTCTCTAGTGGCCACCATGTGAATGAATGACTGTGAAGGTCATGCTTGTCTTTGATGTAGCTTTATTTTAGCTGGTATCTGACTTTGCATGTACACTTCTCATTTATCTGTAACAAGTGTACAAACAGTATGATTTTAACCCTAAAAGTTTTTTGCTTAATGGGAATCTTTGAGTTTCTCTGTGTAACATGTTGAGGCCTGACTATGTAAACTGCTATTTATGCTCTGTCACATTGCCATATGGTGCCATATAAATAAGATGGAATCATGTTGAAACAGCAGCAGCGCCGCAGTAAGCCTGCCTTTGACACAAACAAACGGCGGTTGTGTTTGTACCATGACGTTCCAGTGGTGACTTTATTTGCATTGCTATCAATGTCCATAATCAGTTTGCCAAGCTTATTTTTCAATGCAAACACTATTTGGTTCAGCAAAGCAGAAGTGATCATCACACAAGTCTGCAGGTGGCAACCCAGGTAAAATACTTTACTGCATCATGTATAATTTTATAATGATATTTAATGCTGTGTATAGAGGTTTTTAAGTGTGTAATTGTAATTTTTTTGAACTGAATAGATGTCCACCACATTCAACTTATAAAATCATTTTAACCTCATCTTTTCCATCAGAGGATGATGAGAACAGAGATATATCTTTTGCTTGGTCATCTCCTCATAGGTAAAGTGCTGTTTGGAAGTTAATAGATATTCATATTATTTGACTTATTCTCTGACACCATGCGCTTTTTGGCTTCATATCATCGACTCTGCTTTCTGTTGTTTTAGCTGATGTGTGCTGCTCCTGTAGCCCCGATAAGTGCCTGAAATGCAACATTAAACCAGGTGAAGAAAAACAAAAGTACTCACTCTTTATCCAAAGTACATCTGAAGATGTTGTGCAGCAGCTAACGTGCAATAACTTGAACATTATCTGCAAATAAATCACAAGGCAAAAGGACATTATTAGAATGCTCTCCATGCTATTTCTTTTCTCTCCATTTCTTTTCTCTCTAGGCTGTTGTCAGAACTCCAGCGGGGATCAATGCAATGAAGGTTGGTCCACCCCTCCTTTTATCTGTTTACTTTAAGATACAAGGTATTCATTTTACATACAGCACAGCAAATGCCATGACTGAAAGTAGTATGTAGTGGAATAAATAGTTTGGCCCAAATGTGGAAAACAGAAGATTGTAGATTTTAAATAAAAATGAATATGAATGTTATTTTTCTGTATTTACTGGTAGAAGAAAGATGAGTAGAATATTGGTAATCAGGGACACAATTTTTTTTCCAGGGAGCATCATTTTAACCTTAAAAAAAGGAGTCCTCTATGGTATTATTTAATTAAAGGCCGAGTTTGACAGCGTTGGCTCTAAGATGTTTACTTTTTCTTTAAAAGAATTTCACAAAAATTCCATCATACTTCACAAAAATTATGCTTTTGATGATGTCTGACTACACTGATGCGCAAAACACTGATCAACTAATACTGTCTCACCTAAATGTTTTGTCCTCTCATCCAATTCTGAAGTCTTTGTCAACAGCTCTGGATCCAACATAGAGGAGGGAGATACTGTCAGACTGAATTGTTCCCATAACCTTCTCAACTTGGATCTGACATATGTGTGGTTCAAGGATGAGGAAAAAATTGAAGGGAAAAACAACCACAGCCTTATTCTTGAAGATGTGCTTGCAGATAAAACTGGCCAATATTTCTGTTGTTTGAACAGCATTCAGGGTGTTTGCAGGTCTTTGCCACATGGTGTCAATGTAGACGGTAAGTAGACATCCTCCTGCTGCGTAGATTTTTACGCATGATTCAGAAACCTGAAAATACAGAATTTTGCTGTTCAGAAAAGACATTTTCAAGATGTGAACACTGGAATTCTATAACTCTTCAGTGATCTTCACTGTCTCTCTTTGTGGTTTTTTGTTTGTAAATGTTTGTGTGTTGTCATCTAGATGATCCCTGGGTCGTCTTTATAATCTGCGGTGTTTCAGCATTGGCCTTGGTCATTATAATGGGTCTTGGCTATGAGGTTCAAGCTGAAAAGGGACAACGGTAAGAGCTACATTAAAGTTGTTTCTGTTCTTTTATTTCTCTGCTTGTTTTCTTTCAAAAATGTTTGATAAGTAAGGTGATACGCATCTAGCCTTATTTATAGGCTGTTAAACTGAGTATAAGGCAGCCACTTTGCATAGCTTGGCACAAAAGCTAGAAAATGGATACACAACTAGTGTGGCTATATGCAAAGGTAAGAAAATCAACCCAGCAACGCATCTAAAACTCAATAATAAAGATATTATGGAAACACTCTCCATGAGAGTCATGTATGTAAGGAAAGTTCTAAAATGGCACCACACTGTTGCAGTAGCTATGATTATATTGTGTTTTTCTTTGCATCATTATATTTTCTACAGTTTCTTTCTATTAAAACACATATTTTTGATTCCAATTTGATTCTGCTACTACTTAAGTAGTTTCTGCTAGTCTAGCCCTTTTGAACATTGGCTATGATGGATAACCATAGCGACAGAAAAAGTAGTTTATATATAGGATCAGCTGTTTGGACTTTTCAAATGCCATTTAATGCCCAGAAGACCTCATATCTACTGAGGTGAAGGGAATTAATCAAGAAAGTATTGAGTAGGAGTAAAATGATCATCTCTCAATCACGAAAGCGAGTGGGTCTGTTAAATAGAGTAACAATAGAGTTAAATATAATGCATTTCACCAAGACATGTCAGCGGGAACATACCCTGGACTCCAACGTCTCTCTCTAACCAGTTTTCAGACTTTTTTAAAAGACAAAATAAAGGAGGAGGGATTGCAGTGCTTGTTAACAAGTTCATTGATGTTACTGACTGCCAGTGTCCATTACACACAACAGGTCACTCGCATTGCACCAATCCCAGTCATTTTCTATTGGAAGGAGGCGTTTTAATTGCCTATGCAAGAGATCTCATAAAGGCAGGGAGTCCATGCAGCACATCATAAACTTGAGCTCAAATTTATGTAAATGAAGGTGTCCAACACAACGGTGTCAACCAATCAAAGTAGACACAGTTCTCTACGTTCAGTGAGAAGTTTCTCCTTATGTCCATGTTTTCATGTTCATATTAGAACGCTGTATATGAAAGTGCTTTCTGTCCTTATTAAGAACCATAGAGGAGAAGCTGATGGTGGCTGTTGCAGGTTTCCTAGATATTTATGATCCCTTGGTGCCTGACTCCCAGGACAGTGGATGAAGAAAGGTGGAGGATGTTGAGAGTAGAGCTCAAAGTGTCTGGTTAAAGTTGTTTATACTGTAGTCATGATTTACAGTAAAATAGCAAGGTTTAAATCAGCTTTGAACATGATGGCTACGTACCTGCCTCCACTCAAGATAGTATGCAGTTGCATGAAATCGCTCATGTATAATGGACATGTGCACCAACATGCACCTCTCTCTAATCATGGTGATGCGGACCACAAGAGATGCGATTGGTCCGCCTGGTTTTGTTCGTCTTTGTCTTCTATTTTCCACTGCTACTTTTTATTTGTTGTTATGAATTTAGGTAAAATACAATAGTTTCCTTCAATATCTGTAAAAAGAACTGCTGCTCAACATTTACCAGTGTCAATTCACATAAAATATACTTTATTTCCTTATTGATAAGTTTGAGCTACATAATGGAAGCCCAGCACTTAAAAGAGAACCCACACTGCCCTCTAGCCTTTGGTGGTGTAATTACAGAGCAACACAAACAACAACCCACCAGTATAAATACTAATGTAGGCGTAAGGCCCATGTGTAGCCTATGTGCGTGTGTGCTATGCAGAATCATAAATCAGGCTTTAGACTCTCTCTCAATACTTTCCCTTTTGCCCCAAAACAAGACAGGCAGAGTAAAACGTCTTCAAACTCAGCATTCTTCTCACTGAGGTCCTCAGTAATTCACCATCTTTGAAGCAGACTGTTTTTGAGATGCACAGACAGACACAGTTTTAACTTCTCAGTTTACTTTAATAGAAAGTATTATTGGTGTTTTTTGGATATGTTGTTGTTGTCAGTACTTTTGCTTCATTTTTATTTTAAAAAATGTCATTAATGCCTATATGGAAATTAATCCAAGGAAGCAAAGTTTCCCCAAAGGGAAGTTATATAATAATTCCCTTAAATCTTACCAAGGATTTTTTACAGACCTGCAAAAGATTAATCAGTGTCTAGGTGTTACAGTATGTCCATATTTTTCTGCTGATTTAATGATAAACTAACTTGCTGTTTTTACATGAGACATAGGGTCATTTCCTTTATTTCCTAACTCTTTGAAACATTTTAAAGGTTATTTTTATCAAAAGTTGACACGCTATCTTGTGGTCTTAGTGAAATATTTGTGACCCTAACTTGTCATAATATCGCGGAGATCCAGTACCGCTGCTTCCTTTTCAGCATTTTTTAAAGAGTTTTTTTTTTAATTAATGTCATGTGGAATATTTAAAGGAGAACTCATCTATGGCATCTGTTTGTACAGAGATAAGTTACTGTAGCAGCATGAGAAAATTTATGACATAACATAAACATTGTCAGTCAAATCTCTAAGTGTCACTCTCCCTTTTTATTTTGGCAGCCAAACACAAAGAGAGGAGGAAGCAGAGGTCAGAGGCGGAGCGGAGTGGTGGTCCAATTCCTTACACATCAAGATGATTCTGAATGAGAAACATTCCAAATATCATGAACACTGACCTTGTTTCATACTTTGGCTATTGTAGTGTTTGATGTAGAAATAAAGTCTCTTTAATATCTGTTTAAATCTAAGTGTGTGTCATGCTTACAAACATACGCAGGAGTCATTTTCACAGTGTAATGCCGCATCCATGTTAGCCTGTTCAGTTAAAAAAAAAGAGACTAGAAATGTTTTAATCCTGACGCCGGACAGAGATTCTCGCAGTAATCCTGCTGCATGCTCTACTCACAGGAGTCCACACTACACGAAGCAGTTTAATAGTGGCGGGTCTGTAATGGATATATGGAACAATAATTCCATCCTCTCCTCTCTGGGAGTGGGTCGTTTGTGGGGTCTGAGAATTTGCCTAATGAAAACAAACAGTTTCCCGGTTCAACACTTTAAAATAATCCTGATGTTTATGTGCTGCTTCTGTGCATGCTGCCAGTTTAACCCCTCCTCAGTGTCTTTCATTAACAACATGTTCTTTCTCTCTGCCATATGGCAGACAAGTTTTTTTTTTTCTTTTTGATTGTGTGAGATAGTCAGGAAGGAGTGTTTATTTCGTTTCCTCCCTAGCAGGTGGCTTGGGGATAATCCAGGTAAAGCCACTGCAAAGTGGAGATGGAGGCATGAACCAAGAAAGGAGGGGGAGGGAGGATGGAGTGGCCTTTGCATGGATGACTATGGCTAATTCTGGCCTCTTAATCCCAGTCCCATCTACCCTCCCCCTCTTCCTGCTCACTAACCCAACAGTGGCTCTAAGGAGCAATTGACGCCCAGGTAGACAATAGCACATGAACACAAATCACTTAACGTATACAAGTTTACCGAGACAGGGGGAAAAAAAAAGGAGATTTTTCTGGTTGATTCTCTGCATAACTAGCCTTTGTGACCTGGATAGCTGACACACCTGTGTGAGCTTCACTGGAGAATGTAGCTGCAGCCCTCCAGCCAAGCCACAGGACACACACCAACATGGGAGAAGCTCAAAAGGTAGGTGACCTGATCTCGTACAACAGGACTCATAAAACCAAATGTGAATCTACAAGTAATTGTAATGTAAATGAGAGTTTCTCACTGGTTGTTAAAGTTCACAAAATATGAGCCAGTGAGTATTGTCCTATATTTGTGTTGCACCACTCAACCAGGATGGATTATCTCAGTTCCTTAGGTCGAGTCAGTCCAAAGTAACTGTGATTATAGTCCTCCGTGAATCTCTTTGATGTACACTTACCCACACATGCACTCCCATATCTGTTGCTTTGAACCAAATATTTAAATGTTACAGTGTTTTTCGTCAGTGTGGACAGCTTTGTTACACTGTCTGAGGTTGTGCAACCTCACAGACTAATCACATTAAACAGCATACTATTATATGAATGGAGCACTAATCAACGCCAGCGCATTTCTAAAAGCATCAGATTAATTTTTACAGCATGGGGGTGGTAGTCACACAGAAGCTTCATGGTGTTGGCTGGAATACAGTGTGCATACGCAAATGTGCCGGACAACGCTTTAAGAAGAGCTTTTTTGACCTCAGATCTGAAAGAGGACAGGGATTTTATTCGTTTCCAGGTGGAGGACATGTTTGTCTTTTAATTTACCTCTCAAGAGAGGATTTTTCTCTAAAACATGGTTTTGGTCAAAAGCAAATAATCCCCTTACATTACTTTTTGTTTTTTAAGATAGTCATTTTATTTTAGTAATTCTCATTTTGTATTGAACCTGTCCTAGTCCTATATAAACTTTACTAATCTTAGATTTACAATACAAGTAGTAAAGATGGCCAGAGTGCTGGCTACAATCCCTTTAATGATCTGTATGACATCGTTTTTAACATTTTATTTCACCTGACCTGCCCTCCCCCGTCTGTGGCTTGTCTTGCAGGGCTTACTCTCTGTCATAGAGAAACTGAAGGGATCAACAGAGCAGGAGGTCAGGATTGTACTCCTGGGTTTGGACAATGCAGGAAAGACCACTCTGCTGAAAAGCCTCGCCTCTGAAGATGTGAACACTATCACACCAACACAGGTCAGAAATAAAACTCTTAAAGACCAGAAGCTGCACACCATAGTTAGATAAGTGCCATCCCATCACTGTGTGACACACACACAGAAAGAACTGAATAAGTAAAATACAAGTTAATATTATTTTAGATAAAAGAGGATGTGTCTGCCATAAATATTCTATGAATATTTAGTTAACAAATGTGTCTTCTCTATATGAGTTTTTTTTTATTTTTTTTATGAGGGATTTCTTGTCTGAGTCAAGATTTTCAGTGTTTGGTTCCGTAATACTTTAAGCCACTATCTTCAGCCTCGCACTATACACGGTTTAACCACTCAGCCATGAAATAGTGATGCAAGGATGGCAGATCATTCCTTTAAATAACCTTTGATCAGGACGTAAACCTAATCTGCATGCTCTCAACACATTTTCTTGGAAGATGGCAGGGTTCCTTATTTTCATCATCTCGCTCTGGTCTAATCATCTCTCATATAATTATCTGACATCCTTCCGTGAAAATAATTGACGCCCTGCCAGGTCCTGGACGAGTGTGACAGCTCACCCGGGCACAGAGGATGCGGTCCAGTACAACATGGCAACAGTCACCATGGAGCTAAATGAGACTTGACACATTTGTCCATACATTTCACTTGATCCTTTTGGACTTATCCTCAGACTTGCTCCTCAGCTGCCCCTCAGGATAAAGTTGTTATACAACTCTGTGTTATGAAAAAAGGCGACAGATTAACACACTGACTCCATCCTCATAAACACTTAGAGCACGTCACTCTCTCAGTTACGACACGACACTTGTGATCTTGTACACTGCCACAGAGTTGGAACAGTTTTAACTTGAGGGGAGTGATGATTATTCCTTTATTTTTTACTTTAGGGCTTCAACATAAAGAGTGTTGCCTCTCATGGCATGAAACTCAATGTTTGGGACATTGGAGGACAGAGAAAGATCAGGCCCTTCTGGAAAAAGTACCTAGAAAACACAGACCTGCTGGTGAGTCTTTTCAAATGCTTTGTCATTTTAATTCAGTTTCTCCTCTTATCACTGAAGCGTTAATCTGTGACAATCTATAACCTATATCACTTTCATAAAGGAACCTGTTTTTTTGTTTGTTTTTTTTTTTTAGTGTCAGCCTTTGAGATAGTTGAGACAGTAAATGTCTGGCAATTGTATAATACTGAGGTCCTGTGAATGTTTATATGATATCAATGTAATGTTTCTTGTCTTTTAGATTTATGTTATTGACAGCGCTGACAAGAAGCGGTTTGAGGAGACGGGACTGGTGAGCTTGTATATACATTCTGACAAGAAACACAAACTTAGAATTATGATTTGCATTGAGATTAAGATTCAAATGCTTGTATGTTTCCTTAACACAGACTTGAATGGAGGCATATCCAAGTATTTATTTAGGTTTTTATTTTAATACATTGTATCTGTTGGTCAAGAGTTAAGCAAATCAGCTCATATTCAAATGTTCAAAAAATTTAAATTCCTTTCAGGAAGGGTGGTCATAGTCTTTCTATTGGCAAAAAAGCGACTAACCTTCCCACCTGTTGCAAAAACATTACAGCTCTGTCACAAATAAGCAATGATAAACCTATCTCACATGGCTTCTGTGGGCATCATGGTAGACATGGCTAAGAGGAGAAAGTAAAGACAGAAAAAAACAAGAGTAGACAGTGTCTTAAATGCGATTTAACCTTCGCACCTAAAGGGGGACCCGCTGAGCTAAAACTTGCAAAGCACCTTTTGTGCCTCTTAAAAAGATCATATTAAACTGAACCTGGTTTTCTGCAGAGTGAATAGATGTTTTATTATATCATACTTTGGAACTGTCATTAGCATTATTGTTACTCAAGAGGTCAAGAATCCAGCAACACTTGTAATATAAAGAATGATTTCAATATTTGACCAAAGCACTTGTAGTCTTCAGAGGTTACCATAAAGTATTAACTTTACGTGTCAAGGACATGGGAAGTAAAAAAAACAAAAAGATGCCCCTCTGATCTGTGATGTTATCTCCTCATGGAGTTAACATGTTTTGGTGGTAACTAACAAAGGTTGTCTGTGTAGGAGCTGTCTGAACTGATCGATGAGGAGAATTTAAAGGGCGTTCCAGTGCTCATCTTTGCTAACAAGCAGGATCTGGCTACAGCATCACCGGCCAGCGAAATCGCTGAGGGACTCAACCTGCATACATACCGGGACCGTGAGTGGCAGATTCAGGCCTGCTCAGCCATGTCCGGGGAGGGAGTTCAGGTCAGACACAACACAGACGCCCTCACCCCCCCCCCTCAGGTGGGATCTAGCTAGCCACATAAAGGTGCTCCCTGCCTTTCTAACATGCAACACTGGGCTAAAAATCAGTTTGAAATATCTTTGTGGAAAAAGGATAGTAAACAGACAATAATTAGTTTATTTTCTATCTCATCGACAGGATGGCATGAACTGGATTTGCAACAACATTGTGAACAAGAAGAAGTGAAACACCGCTCTAAACAAAACGGACCAGAGTCAAACAGAGAACCGGCGTCACGTCATGGATTAAAAAATGTGTTTGTCGGCAGACCTCACCTATCACACATCCAGCTCTCCACATAGATTTGAAAGATAATTTTGTTTTTACAATTTGTGTCATTTTTATGGATATTTTGAAAATGTAGCAAATATGAATAAACATGCTAGGTACAGTAATCAAATTAGGAATTTATTTAACCTTGTTTTATCCTCAAAAATGTATGTTTGTGGTCTCTTTATCCCAGTGATACTCCTTTAAACACTGAGAAAACCAAGCTAAATGTGTATGTCACAGTTACAGTTCACCAGTTACATAGACAACAGTTCAGTGTGTGTAAAGTATGTGTTAAGATTTTTGATAGTAAAATAGTCATTTCCGCTATCTGGTGTTCTTGTTTTGAAATCAAATATAATTATATTCTCCTGTTGCATATATTTTCATAGCCACATTGACAGACAAGACAGACAGTCACATTAATGGCCAAATAAGAGCTTTAAGAATTGTCAGTGACAGAAAATGCATGAATGTGACTGTAAATACTTCGCCGAGTGACAAGAATACCAATAACAAACCAGTCTGCTCCTGTTCAGCTGTCATCTTGTTTTATTTCCTCTCTAAAATGGCAACTGTTTATATTTTGCTGTGACAAAAAAGCAAACAGAACAGCAAGTCTTAAAGAGAATAGTTTACAATTACGCACTCACACGAGATGACAATACACAATATCAACTCTCAACGGCATAGCCGAGTAAACAGTTCAGGAAATTAAATTACATGCAGAGAGGCTGACTTAAATTCAGCAGGGAAGCTTTTTCTCAAGCGTTTTATGAATTAATTCTGCCACTATTACATTGCTTGTTGTCTGTCTTGCAGCAGTGCGACTGTCATCGTCAATTTTTCAGAGACAGTTGGCCCCATTAAACTTATCACATCCAGGCGTGAATGCAGTTACTTCTTCAGCAGAAATGCAAATACTGATGGTCTTCGAGGAAAGATCCTGCTTTGAAATCTACTTTGAGAAATCATAAATGATTCTTAAGGTCCTTGATTTTTGAGCTCTTCCTCCGCCGGCTCATTTCTATGCAAGGCAGCTGTCAGAGATCCTTCAGATCTTGATGCCCACACCACCTCAGGGATCATTCTTCACATGTTTGTTTTTTTTGACTGGCCTTGGTGTATGTTAAGGCCAGCTTCCATTTTGGCTCTACCTCACTTCAATTTTCCTGGAAGGAACCCTTTGTTTCTGTCCTCTGGAGCTGTAATTAACCACCTGAAAACACTAAAAATCACATCAGCCGCTTGACTTTATTTTGTGTCCTTTTCCACATTAAGTTATGCAAATTATTACATTTCTCCTATTTTCTGAGTAGTTATACAAAAAAAAAAAAAAATAGAAAGGTTTTTGGTCTACTTGGTAACTGATAATAAAATAGCTGAATATTGGATGAAGAATTGAATCATCTCTATGGAAACTGAAATTAAGAGCAGCCCCAAAACACTTTTTGGCTGCAATTTTTTTGAGGGATAACAGCAGGGGGCTTGTTCCAAACCAATCACAATTTGTGAAAAAAGAAAAAGAAAAAAGGATCATTATCAGAGTTCGAAAGAGACGAGACAGCCCAGGCGGTGCAGGGTGGTGGTGGGGGGTGTTACCGTCTCCTGATGCTGCTCAGTGCTGCTTTCATTGGCAACAGGTGAAGTGTCTAATTAATCGCATAACTGATGAGTCTCTGGTTGCAATTTGAAAATGAATTATTTGGCACTTTCTTATTCTATAATTGTGGTGATTTAACAGCAATAAGTCTCTGTGATATTTTCCAATAAATTAAAAACTCAAATTATTAAATGTATTCAGGTGATTTGGCTTCATTTTTTTTTTTTTTTTTAGGGTCAACCCTTTAAATATTTTAAACTAATGAATCTCTTACTGGAATAAAGATGTACACATATCTTTACTTGTAGAGCATAAAATATCATCTTAAAATAATATGTCACTCCCATGTTGGTGGCCCCTTAGCTAGTGTTGCCATGGAAACTCCCTGTTATTCACGGTCCTCCAGCCCTCCCTCTTTTGTCCTCCATTTCCCTCATTTTCCAAAGCTGTGCTTACCAAAAGAAACACTGAATCCAGCACAGCCAGACTGGACAGCAACATTGCCATTACGCACTGCAGGTAAGAACAAAAGACGCAAAGAAAATTAACCTACAACTTTGAAACATACAACATAGAAAGATGTTGCTTAAATGAAAAATGGCAGACCGTTATGCTTAGGGCTTCACAAAATTGCTTTGTGTGCATCATTATATTGCTTTTAAATTCATTTTGAACTGATTTCTACACGCATCACCTTAATAATGTGTTCCCATTAGTGCATGTGGTGAAATAACTTATGAAAAATGTTTCTCTTTTTAAGGAGCCAACATAATCTTCTAAACACACAGAGGAAACACATCCTCCCATCATGCCAGTAGTCACGTACCTGGCATCTGTGAAGCCAAAGGTGCCCACCAGTGTGAATGTGACGCAGACGTCTCTCAGCCTCCTGACAACAGCCTCACCTCTGCCACAGGACAAGCAGCACATGGAACCACACGCCATCCTGATCGTTGTTATTTTCTGTGTCGTCTGCCTCCTGCTCCTGCTGGCCTTCTTCTATGCCTTCTGCTTCCACTGCTCCATCGGCTCATCACATAAAGACTCACACAGAGCCAGCGGATGTAGCCTGGATCCAGAGGACGCCACCTATAAGTGCAGTTCATCTGAAAACCAGTCAGTGGTTAATGTTATCTGACTCACTGGAGAAGGAAAAAGGGATTAAAAAGGAGATATGATTTTGGTGTAACTCCCATGTTTATCTGTACTTATTTCAGCCTGCCATGCAGTAAAAATTGTCTGTCACAAAAAGCAATCAATGAGAAGGCATTTTAAAGCTAACATAAAAGAGGTATAAAAGGATTGTCTGACAGATTTTGTACTGCATCTCTATGTCTAAAGTGAATTGTGCTCAATAAAAGCCTGAAAATACATGAAAAAACAAATGTGAGTTTGTATGCAGATGCTTTTGAGAAAAACAACAACAACAAATGGATCCACTCAGTTCTCTGCAGACATCTCATTTTATTTCCGTTGAGCTGACAAATGATTTCATTGTGCAATTGACTGTGTTTTGCAGAACGATGAGCCGTGTGCAATATGCAGGGTAGAGAGGAGAAGGACAGAAGAGGGTCAGAATGATGAAGATGTCACATTTAGAAGATGCAGCAGAACACAGCAGCAGGAAATGACGAATCCTGTGTCTGGCAAAACAATTTGGAAATTAACACTTTTTAATACAAAAATTACTTAAACTTTCCAAAGGCATAAAACCTCCCAAAATGTTCACATTTTGCATCACATCCATCATCTATGCCCACTTAATTCTATGCAGGGTCACGGGGACATGAACTTTCTTACTTGAACTTGGGAGTTGAGCCTATGCTCTTCCTGAAACAGCTACCAATCTGAGAAGGGTCTGCCTGCAGAACGTGGGGAAGTGGAGCTCCACCCTAGACTGGAAACACATAACCTCCACTTCACGGAGCACCTTGCCCCGATAGGTTATCCTAACCCAGACCGCTCGAGAGAGGAGGTCAAGTGTTTCTGTTCAAGAGAGAAGCTCCACTTCTCCACTGTTATCAGGCCAGTGATATGCTGCCATTGGAAACTGACTGATGAGAGGACATCTAGTCACTCAACATCTAAAAAAAACAAATGTTTCACCCATTAGTATGGTAAGGCTAGCCATGCCCAAGACGACTCAATTAATTACTGATTGCTTCCTTCTTCTCTACTTTGCATCAGATTCTGTTTTAAACCACCGTCCCGTGGATGCTTACTGGGGTGTGTGGTTGCTACTATGTCTAACAACAGGAGAGAGGAAAAAAAGATTGTGCATACTTTGAGGTCAATGTTTTGACAGGGTGCAACTGCTGAGCCTTTCATACTGATTACTAAAACAGATGACAATGGCAGAGTGGAACTCTGGTCATGTTACAATATTTTGGGTTCATGAAATAAGCTAAATGCAAGTATTTTAAAAATAGGTGGAAAATTCCCAGAGTGCAACTGACAATGCAGAAGAGACACTTTCTGAGCTCCTTGTCACAAGGTTCAAACCGAATGGCCTTAAAGTCAAAATTCCACCTCAGAAAATCTGAGAAATCGAACATGAATGTGTGAACAAAGTAAACACTGAACTGATTTTACTGTTTATTACAGTTATGTCTCATTTTATTAGCATGAAATCAGGCATACAGAAAGTACAGTCTGCTTTTTATCAGTGGGTCTTTTGCTACGATGTTTGTTTGTGCTAAATTACTGCATGTAGCCTGAACACACGAATACTGTAGAGAACACCAAATATTCATTACAACCACCTCATCATTATTTTTTCTTTCACCCGTCAACAAGCATTAAATACCCCTGTCTCAACGTTTTTGGGATGTATTACAGGCCTGAGATGCAGAAGTGAATGTAGATTAACAGATTAAATGAAGCAAAATAAAGAAGAAAGGAAAAGGAAACAAAAAGTCCCAGATATTTCTGATTTGAGGTTGTAAAAATGCATGAAATATTCTGAGCATAAATATTCAATGACACAAGCAAATTAGGATACAAACTTTCAAAATGGAAAATGCAGGATTTTCAATTCTGTTATGAAAAATGAATTACTCTGGCTTTCCTTTTCTTTTTTTCTGAGATTGGCACCTGTAATTAGCTTCCTCAGAAATGAACACTGCATGCGTCAGACCCACTGATAAAACAGCAAATCAAAATGCAAGTCCTGTAGCTGAGAATACAAAGTTTCCTGACTCCCTGGAGTCAAAACAATGAGTTTTTATTATCGTTTATTCTTTTGAGAATAACACAAATCAAAGCCTCAGTCTTCATTGGCACTACAAACAACATGCATTTATTTTGAGTGGAGACATGCTCTTTTTTAAACATATTGTAATTTTTTGTGTCTCCATGTGTAAGTGAATGCTCTGTTGCACAAACAACTCACTGACAATTCAATTCATGAAGTATTATCTTTGAAAGTTAACTGAATTGAGTTGAGTTATTATGGTGATATTTTTTTTACCCTGGGCCATTTTGGTAATGATGCCCCTCCTTTCCAAGATTAAACGATCCACTGTCAACTGCCCAAATGTGGGGCTCCAGAGCTGGATTTACATCTCCTGCCTGAACACAGACCATAAACTGTCAGAGCAAAATCACAGAAAAGTCATATGTACACAGACATTATGATATTTCACTGTGCAGCCTTACTTTCTCACAACTCTAATTGTTTTAGTCTTTTTTAAGTTTTCAAAAGTTTTCATTGCTCTTTCTTTCTTTCGAACTGCCGTCATCATCCTCAAGTGTTTCCCTGCAACCAGAGCAACAGGATATTCATAAACACTCAGACAGGTCTATACAGCTTCTACCAGGCAACACAAGTGTGCATGTTATTGGTGCTTATGATGGTCTTTGTGCTAATCTCTGAAGCGCAGCATGTCCAAGCCCGTCTCACAGATTTGGCCGTGACACTCAGTCTTTTCTTGAGCTCCTACACCTTTCACATATGCATCTGGGAATGGTCACAAACACTCTTAGCTGGAATGCTTGTGTATACAAAATATATCACATACTGGAAAGGCACACACACACACACAAAAAAGTGTTGCTTCTCACCACTCAGTGTGTCATACATGGTGCTCAACATGGACGCCACCTGTGCTGGAGTGATGTGGCTTTGAATAAATCCCACCACATCACTGAGGAGGATGGTCACAGCATAAAGTGATGGATGAGTTGGTGAGCGGTCTGCACGCACACTCAGAGACGAGGATTAGAGGGCCATTTTGTTCTGTGCAGACTTCAATGCAACAAGAACACGCTCAGTCAACCTGGTGGTATTAAAGCAAAAGAAAGTACTTGTAATTGAATTCAGAAGGATTTGAAAGGCTGTGTGCATGTGTGTTGGGGTGCCCAGCCACTCTCAGTACCAAAAAGGAGAGAAAGAAAGAAGTTTATGCATGCTCCTTGAGATGGGAGATAAAATCGCTGTTGAGACAACTGTGCCGTTATTTAAATGCATGCATGAGTTAAAGTAAGCGGCGAGTACAAAACATGAAGGTCTCATTACGGCATTCTTTACTCCTTAGTGCTTTTCAGGCAGCTACTCTCCCTTATCTGCTGTAGATATGCTGCGTCTTTGATCTCGTTTTCTATTTGAGTTAATGAGAGCCAATTAAAGTTAGCCATACCAGGGAAGATTCTGTATCTGTCAAATTATAGGTAAGGAAATTGAGTCCAGTGAAGGAGACATGAGCAGATAAGCCAAGAGGCTTATGACTTTTACATATTGTAATCACTTCCTTTTTATCAGAAGAATTAACCATTTGATCCTGAAACTGATTCTTCTTCTGACCTTTCTGCCAATGACCTGCTGAACTTTCAAGTCTGATTATTTTTTTAAAATTTCTTTCTAAAATAAGAGTTGAAACATCTCAGAATAGAAATGGTGCACATGTAAGCAGCTGGATTTGCTGGTATACAAATTCAGCTGATTACAATTCAGGCTTCACAAGTGTTTACAGCTGGCTCTCCTTTACACCGCCTTTTAACCACTGGCTTGAAAATCATCCTGCACAGAGCATCGACAGTTATTCATCTTGTGTGCTTATGCTCTCTTCTCTTGGTGGACTTCTGTTCCTCCTGCAGGTCCAGGAGGGAATTAAATGAAAATGTCAAAGTTAAAACAACTGTAGGACTATTACTAGGTGGTAAGGAGGGTCAGCTTTCATTAGGGACCTAAACAATGTGTATCTAAGCAGTTATGAGTTAGAACAGGATATTTACCTCCCGCCAAGGAGGTTATGTTTTTGCCGGCGTTTATCTGTCTGTCTGTCTGTGTTCAAGATAACTCAAAAAGTTATGGATGGATTCTGATGAAATTGTTGTAAGAAATGCGAAAAGGAAGAACTTATTTCATTTTGGGGGTGATCGGGAAGAAATCCTGGATTCTGAATCACTTTCAAATTTTCGATAACATTACGGTAAACGTGGCCAAAAAATTTGTTTCTCAATGGCTCCCTTAATTATTGCCCAAAACTTATGAAATTTCACTCGAGGATTGACAATGGGAACCTCTATCACATTTCAAAGGCTGATCCGGATCTGATCCAGAAGGCGGATTTTATCGCAATCTGTAAATCGCTATATGAGGGAATTGTTGCGCTTGGCGGAGGTCTGCGCTCTCCGAGTGCTTTTCTAGTTGTATATTATCTTGTTATGTTTATTGTTATATATATTTGTAATATTGAACGTGAAAAGATTGAAACAATGTGATTTATTCTTGATAGATAGCCTGTCTGAAAATAAAATGATTCCAACTTTATCGGCAACAGTGTATTTATGACAAAATAGAGAAAAATTAAATGCAAAGACCATGAACTTTTCTCCTTTTGCACCTAATGACAGTGGTTCGTGCACATTAGTAGTCGACCTGTACAGACTTATGACAACATATCAGCAAACCAAAGGAGATTATTGTACAAATGGCCCTTTTAGTACACTTTTTGTACTCATACAAAATTAAAATTACCTTAGTTTGTCTGTAGGGTCCCTATCTCTACTCTCACTATGCATGCTTCTGATAAAAGATAGAAGTGGACGCTGAATATGATGTATAAGTTTTCCTTCACTATAGGCAGCTTTTCCTTTCATTTTCATTATATAGATATAGTTCAAATGAATGACTAAGTTTATTTACGCTGTATTTAACTGGACTTGGATTGAACCAGTTTACTTTCTCTGTAAAGTTCCCTGACATGGATGACCTTTGTTGTGAGTTGGCACCATAAACTGAACTGAACTGACTTGAATCCTTGGCTGGTAGCCTGAAAGAATGGTACAGACCAGCTGCATAATGCACACTGGTAAGAAGGATCAAACACCTGTATGAGCGTTCCTTTCTGGTGCATGCCATGGCATGAATATGTCAAGTGTACTCAGGTCCCTGATGTACAGGCCTGTGATGTCACCGAATTACTCCACCCTGCATAGTTACTGAGAAATAAGGGACAAAACTGGAGATAAAAAGAGATGAGGAATTTAATGCTGGTCCAATTTGAAAAGTAATAAGGCACCTACAAGAACCAATGAGATCATTACTCACAAAATGTCTAGAAATTAAATTCGTGGATTTTGACGGGCAACATTATTTTCAGTTTGCAACATCAATAATATAAGCAATGCAATGCGACATTTAACATTTCAGTAGCTTGATCAATACAGGCATCGAGGCATTTTGCTTGCAAAACAAAATGTTTTCCAAAAGGAGGGAGATGTTTTGGTAATGTACTCTTGTGGAAAACACTCTCAATTGCAAATGGGTTCCCATTAGGCTCACAAGAGCTGCACTGTCTGATTACAAGGTAATTAGCAGCTCATTTCATGCATGGTAAGTGCTGCTTGAAAAGGCCCCTGATTTGATTCACTGCCCAGGCTTTTATTTCCAGCCTCGTAATTCACTTTAGCTCTCGCTGCTTTTTAGAATGTTTTACTTTCCAGCTGCCGCCTTTTAATAAAGATCTGTATCTCAGAGTGTGTGTGTGTAGGGGGGGGGACTTAGGAGTTCGCGTGAAGATGATGGACTCCCATTTTGGCATAACTATCATTTGTCTATGTAGTTTAAAGCAGCAGTTCACTCCTCCTTGCACTGGTACTGTTACCGTCGCAAAGAGGCACAAGCAAAAGTTGCCTTATCTTTTTTTAGATTTTAGCAGTATGTGATAACTGCGCTGCATTAACTCATCCAGATGAATTTAGCATTTTCTAAAAGAATATTCTACAATTTTGGAGATTATACTTGTTTCATTTTACTTGGCAGCACTTAAAAACTACTAGCTTTGTAGTCAGTAAGTCAGTAAACAGCTGGGGAGTACCTGATTGGTGAAGCTTGGTTTAAGAAAATAATGAGAAAGAACTGAAATGGCTCTGTCTGACAACATGCAAATATCTTGCAAAAGGATTTCCTCTGGATTTTTTTCTTTTTTTCATGGCAGAAAGGTTTGCTCATGTTCAAACTAACATAAGAGTATCATTGGCAGTTGTCTGTCTTTAAAAGTTTGAATTAAGCTCAACTGGCAGGAGAAAAAAAAATCACTTCTGTTGGAAATCTTCCGTCATGTCCAAGTGAACTGTAAGAAAGCTTTATGGATCTTGTTTTAATCCAAATAAGGGAAGACACTTTTCAGTTTTTAGCCTAAGTGGTTCCCGGGAATTTAAAAGATCAGTGAGTTGAGACTTTACTTTACTTAACAGCACTTGGTAACATAAACATAAAGTTGGTGTTGATAAAATGAAATTGTTGAAAAGTACAAAAAAGCACTGCAAACAACTGAACATAATAAGTGTTCAGCAAGTGTTCACAAATTTGCATTTCCAGGTCAGGCCATTTCCCACTAACCCTAATGTAAGTCAAAGAAAGGAGGATTTTAAAACTGTTAATTTAAGAGGAAAAAAAGTAATAAAGCAGTGTTTGCTTTAAATTAAGCAGAAACTGCAAGAGAAGTTTCTATATCCTAAGTTAAGCAAAAGCCTATAAAATGTAGTATTTTCATCTGTCTTTCCTCTGTTTTAATGTTAACATTTTTTAGATCTCAAAGCTGTCAAATAAATGTTGTAGTAAAGTAACATAGAAATGAAAAGATTAAGGTACACTGTACATTGTGTAACTGTTAAGTATTATTGGTTTATAATTGATTATTTAATCTAAAAAGCTTCATTGCGAACCTCATGTCCATGTCACACAAGTGTTTCCTCAGATGCCTTAGCTTAGAGCAGGTAGTCCCTCTGCTTACATCTGCAGGCCACAGCTGGAGACTATTTCATGAATCTACTGTATCTCTAGAAAGGTTGATTCCACATCTTTCTCCCCATTCTCCTTCACATCTCATTCCCTGCACTGTTATCAACTCCCAAGCCCCTCAAAGCCCCAGTCTTAGACTTGTTGAGCAGAGTGACCCTTGTAGTGGACTCCTGCTGGCAAACGAAGATTGCAAGCTGCAACTTTGAGTTAGTTGAAAAAAAAAGATATTCATAGAGGCTGTCAAGGTCATTGACAAAATCTTGGGCATGAAGCCCGACATCTAAGGACAGACACAAACAGATATGCCAAATTTTTTTAATCATGACAGTAATAATCAAAGATACTTCAAAAAACCTGTGTTTTGCCAAAACAAATGTCAGAGTGTGGTAATATAAAAATATAAAACCTGTACTAGGGGCAAAGAGAGGGAAAAATCTAATATTTCATATTTTGTTGTACCACGAATGAATATAAGGGTCCTTTTATTTCTGTATGAATCAATGCAAGCACGTAGTCCAGAAGAAACTGTTGATTTTTTAATTTTAAAAACAAAATGGAATTACATTCATGTGATATTTCACAGTCATCTAATAACAAAACCCACTATAATCAAGAGCAATCACAACTACGTTCCTTTTTTTCTCTCTCTTGGTCAAAGACCTCCCAGTAAACACAGTTGAGTTTGCTATCTTTTCTCACCTTGAGAGTCCTGTGTTTTCCCCACATATCCAAGGAGACACTCCAGGCATTCATCAGCTCCTTGTAGACTGTCACTCAACTGGCTGTCTTTGCAACATGTGGAGTCACAGTCACGCTGCACACTTGCAGAGGCGAACATTACCACAGATAATGGTGCAAATAGGCTGCATAGAGACACTACAGAGGTCACAAACATTATTATTCCATGTATGCATCTGTAGTATCATGTCAGGTGACAAAAGAGTGCAACCTGACATCTGCTCCCTCTCTTACTGGCCCTCACACATCATCTCTGTACGGCTCTTTGATGAAGTCAATGAGTCTCATCCAGCAGCTCATGCATTATTCCTCTCTGGATTGAACACTGTCAAGACGGCTCCCCAGTTGATTGACTCCCAACAGTCCTCCCAAAGGCAATGAGAAAAGTTCAGAATGATGACTTCTTCTGTGCTGCGAAATGAATTTTAATGCATTTAGCTCACAGCGTGAAAAGATAAAAGGACTGGTTAATTTAGCTGCTGTGGCTTTCTCCCGCTCTCCACACTGCCAGTAAGGTCTTATCTGAAGGCACACAGGGCAAACTATTTTAAAGGTGGTCTTATTACACAAGCTCTTCAATCTGAATGGGCTTCAATTGTTCTTGAGTCAGTTGTCAGTGCCTTGTAGCTGTGCACACGGGTGGAATTATCAGGAAATCACCATATAAGAAAAAATAATTTAAAAAACATAGTTGACCTCAATGATACATCATTGAAAACCTAATTATGTTATTTCAATTATTTCATAAAGGTTTGGAGAACTCATGCTAATAATATATGCAAAAAAATGGGATTGGAAACATTAGAAAGCTTTAAAAGATGAGTCTGGAACCTGACTCATTGGAGCCAATAGACTTTTTGAACCTGTACATTAAAATACAAATTTGTAAATCAAGTTTTGTCACATCTGAAATAAATTTCCATGAGAAATTCAAGTTTGTGTACACGCAGAAAAAAGGTTTGTGCATGTGTCACAATGCTGTGTGCCTATTAAAAAACTGTGAAATTACACAAAGAAAAAATTAATGCTTCTGTGATTACTTATTAAAAAAAGAAAGATTATTGAATTTCAATTTAAATTTCTCCGAAAGAGTGACTCTGAAATTAGAAGTCTTTATACGTCAAACCTGATTTGATGGCTGACAACGCAATCACATATCAGAATGTTGCAAATGGTCTGATGGTTTCACTGCATCTATCAGTGAAGCAGGTCAGTTGAAGTTGAAAATAAAAGAAAGAAGACATCCTGTCTTTTTTTTTGCTGCACAAAGTAGCCCAAATAGAAAGTTAATCAGTACTAACAATGTAAGTTTCACAAAGTTTTCATAAGACAGGAGGGAAGATCTTTTGAAAATGCTCCATAAATGTCAATATCAGAAGAAAGTAACACAGAGAACAGAGCTGACTCAGACTGACAGCGGCAGTCAGAGAGAGGCAGTGAGTCTGGGGTAATTTTATATTTAATCAACATTGTGAAATGTGGAGCCTTTTCACATCTACAAATAAAAAACAAAGACAGCATCTTTGCTGTTCAAGTGAATGATGTGTCAGTTAGTTATGAGCATGGAAAATATTACATTTGATCTTAGAGGTACTCTGCTTAAAGCAACACCACTTTGCTTTTCCACCTTAAAACTATAGTTTCAAAGTCCTTATGAGATTTCATTGACTGATATTCAGATGAATGGCACCCCTGCAGCTGACACAGCACAGGAACGCTAGTGTGTTACTTTGTGGTCCATGACCTTGATTGGACAGAGTACCTTGGCCTGATACGTTACCCCAACCGCTAACCACTCAAGAGTGGAGCTCCTCCAGAGTCTGTAGGCTACCCCAGAGTCTGCAAGCAGATTCTCATGTTGCTACCTGATTCTGTTTGCCAGGAGCTAATTGGCTTACTATTCTCTGTAAGTTCATCATCATGACTGACAGACCAAAAAAAGAGAACCCCAAGAGGGCCGAGTCAGATGAAAAGGGAAAGAAAATCTTGGAAAATCTTTATCTTTGGCAAAAAACTACAAGAAGAAAGGATTTGCAGAGTGTCAAAGCAAGGGACCGGAGGAAGGGTGGGCTAAATCTTGAACTGGCTTTTACTTGTTGGTATAAGCTTCAAGAAGAAATGGGATACGAGACTGACACTGAACTCACCATCTTCTCGCAGGACTATCAAGTAAAGGTCTTATTGTAGGTAGCTGTTTTGGCTTCTTGTTTTGTTGTGGTAATAAAGTTGTCCACTCTGTAATTTTGTCATTCATTAGGTATCTTGCAAATATGCTACATTGAACCTGGATGAATCTCTGCACATGTGTTCTGCTGATACCATAGACTGTGTATAGAGGACCAGATAACCTCATCTGTGATGTCGCCACAGGTTCCTGAAGAGGAACTTTGATGCCAGTTGTTTTTAGACTAGATTGAGATTGCTATCTTAGACCAAAAACGGCAAATGACTGGAAGAAACAAGCCTTGCGGTCAGATGGCACATGTCCACCTTTACATGGCACCTTATCTTAGCTTTTATTAACCTATGATGCTTACTAACATTATCGTACATCCATTCTGGCTGAATCTGTCCTCATTTCAATTGGTGCTGCTAAAATAAATTCTCAAGCGAGGACTGCCGGACTGAACTTGGCCTGAGCAACCATAGCCATCTGTTGCTAGCCTTGCCTTGGTCCAAACAAGTATTCAGAGCAACTGACAGCAGAAGTGGTTGGACTGCAACTTTTCCAGGTTGGCCTTGAATGTTGTAGGCAAAGACAACACACCTGTAGCAGGTAGCCGAAGCAGAGACCAATTCAGCCTGGGACTACCAGATTGACCACAGGCCACTTGGCAAAAGGCTGATTTGACATCAGGTTTGGTTCTTGGTTCAGCAGCATTCTTTTCTAGACCCTTCTGGGCCATACCAGAGCCAGTTCGTAGCAGTCTGTCAGTACAATTATCAACACAACAGGCCATATTATCCTTAAAATAAGAGCGGTTGTGCTCTCTTAGCTCTTAATTCACAGTTCAGATGTCAAACTCAAAAAAAAATTCTGAGTGCTTAGTAGCTAAGGGAATGACAGCTATTTATTAACAGCACAACAGACTGCACAACAGCTATCAGTCAAAAGCCCTAATTATGCATACATTTTTGAAATAGCACGATGTGAAATCTAGTTATGAAGAGAAAATAACCACCCATTACTCTTGAAATGTTGACTTTTTTTCTTCCTCAGTAGTTTCTCTTGGTTCTGTAGGCTTTGCTCTTCTAGAAAAGTCTCATCATTGTTTGCTGACTAGCTGTGTGTGACTATGGACTATGGACTATGAACTATGGTGATTTCATGTAGCAATAATGGTTGTCCACTCTGTAATTTTTTTCTGCCCATTTTGTTGACTGTTAGAAGTTCTGTAAAGTAAAACTATCCTTTTCTTTGCTCACTTTATATTGTTTTAAGATGCTCAGTATGTGCAATGCTTTTGTATTCATCAAATGCAGTATAGCAAAAATAAATGAATAAAGTCAGGGGATGCATATTTATTTGCAGAGATATGGCATGTAGGCTACTTCACAGCTAACTCTTTTGCTCTGTTGAAAGCTGGGATTTCACCACCTGTTGCTGTTATAATGTTAGCCCTTTTTTTTTCCTTATCTGTAGTCTCTGTTTGTTCTGTAGGCTTTACTACTTTCTGTGCTACTTTCTGTGAAGCTACTGGGTTTCAGATGGTTAACAGATCCACATGTCCCACTATCTGTGGGACATCCCTAACCCTATCAGCTCAATTCATAACTTGTTCTTACAACTGTGCCGGATCACACTGTAGCTGTAGGGGGGACCAAAATTGAGAGAGGAGAGAAATTCTAAGACTTCAAATACTGTAGCAGTGCAATGGACAGGGGAGCAGTAAAGGAATTATAACCCCAGTGCCAACAGCAGTGTCCTCCTAAATATTTGCTCTTGAGGAATTCTTCTTTTTAGTGCTCATCCAACCCTCACAACACAAAAAATACATTTCTGTCCTTGTCAGTGCATTGCTCTCTATGTGACACAAACACATTGCAGAAGAAACCAATAAATCCAGATCATACAAAATTATTTGGTAGCATTTTCTATGACTGCTAAATCTATAATTTATTACAGGTTCAGTGAGAAGACATTGTAATACACTACACTTTACCTTCATAACTTTAACCAGCCATACAAGCCCAGTGAGAACTGCTCTTATGTATCATTACTGATCATAAATTCAGGTTTCTGAAATAAAATGATGTCTGAAAGTTTTTTTTTTTTTAGCAAATTCATACATTCATGATGTAAAACAATCTTTTTAGTGCTTTCCAGTCAGGATTCTGACCATCACAGGACTGAAACTGCACTTCTTAAAGTTCTAAAGGACATACAGACAAAGGTCACTTGTGGGGTTCCTCAGGGGCTCATTTTGGGACCACTTCTGTTTAATATCTACATGCTGCCTCTTTATCAAATCATAGAACATTATAACATTTCTTACAATACCTATGCAGATGACACAACTGTATATTTCAGTGTTATATTTACTTACACTAAATCAGTGCATCCATCAGATTAATGAGTGAATGTGCCAGAACTTTTCAATCTCAATGCAGACAAGACAGAAGTGATTGTTTTTGGCCCCAAGGATGAAAGATCAAAGGTCAGTGTTCAGCTTGACTCATTGTCCCTAAAAACTATAAATCAAGCCAGAAATCTTGTTGTAATTATTGACTCAGACCTGAAGTTTAATAAACATGTAAATACTGTAACTAAATCTGCCTATTATCACTTAAAAATATATCAAGAGTTAAGGGTTTTCTGTCCAAACAAGACATGAAAAACCTATTTATGCTTATATTTTAGCAGATTAAATTACTGTAATGGTGTGTTTGCAGGCCTTAACAGGAAATCAGTCAGGCAGCTGCCTGCCCTCTATCCAAAATCTGCGAGATACAGGTACCGTAAGATACCGAATTTGTGGAAAGCGCAAGAGACACGCCCATTGCCGCGCCTACAATGTGAGTAAGGGAGTCAGCATAATGGGTGGCAGCTTTAGGGAGCGGAAGATTGCATTAGCGGTTGGCAGAGGCTCCTAAATCAGCAATTTGCAGGTAGTGGGTAGTTGGTAGTGTGTAGCAGGAGGTGTAAGATCGGGCCCTATACCTCTCAGCTGTCCTGGGAGCACCTCAGTGTTCTCTCGGAGGAGCTGGTGGAGGCGGCTGGGGGGAGGGAGGTCTGGGCCTCTCTGCTTGGGCTGCTGCCCCCACAACAGGGGAGGAGGTTTTAATTCCTTTTTAAATATGCTTTTATGTCTTTTCACCTTTGTAAAGCACATTGAGTTTTCTTGTGAATGAATTGTGCCATACAAATAATAGATATAGATATCAAAATTAGTAAAAAGCAATGGAACAGCACTGAGTACAGTTTTTAGCAATTCTACTAACATGACTTATGATCAATAATGCATGTCTGTTAGTATAAAAAAAGAATGAAGAAAAGAAACAAAATATTTATCAGTCACATTAAGCCTCTGCATTCCAAAACACACACAACTTTACACGTTTATTCTGTCAGACCAAACAAATTGCTGGAATTACAACCTTTCCAGAAACTAGATCGGTGCAATCCCATTTTAAAGCTTTTATCCACTGGTAATGAAAGGTTGCGAAAAGGTATATTTTGACTAATCAAGAATTTTTTGTAATGTTTTACTGCATAAGACTGACAATATAAAATCCATGATCCCAAAACAGAAAGTATTCCTACAATAGTTATTTTCAAATGCTCCCTCAAAAAAAAAAAAAAAAAAAAAGAGTAGTGCAGTCTCCTCAGTGTTTTCAAACTTTAACCTTGAATGACTGCCAGTTGTGTTCCAAACACTGAATGTGGGCTCCTGTTTCAACAAAGTGCCTTTTAAGGGATACTGTGTGATGGTCAAAAATAATACCTCTTAGCGCCAGCTCTTAAGCTCACCATTCATTAGAGACATTTTTGTGAGCCGCCTCCTATGTTTGGCATTAGATTCCCTAAACTGTCTCTGATCAGCCTATGTATAGATTTTTTATTTTGGGAGGTGTTTTCTCTGTAACTACTGCAAACCCAAACCTGCCTTTTTTCAGTGGCACAAAATACTTCAGTTATTTTTATTTTCAGATAGGCAAAGGCACTTTCTTTAACACTATGAGGGCTTTTACAGATTTTTTTAAAATCCCTTTCATATATCATGATCACTACAGTGAACAGACATTAAAAACCCATTTTCTAGACAGGACAAGTAAAGGCCAGGCAAGTTTATTTGTTGAAGCAAGAGTTGAGGTGCGTTCAATATGAAGAGGAAGTTTATTCCATCTGTGTGCAGCATAGTAGTTAAATGCATTTTCACCCTGTTTGGTTCTAACTCCAGTTTCTACCAGCTGACTTCCTCCTGGAGATCTCAGAGCTCTCCTTGGTTTATATTCTACAAGGAGATCAGAAATATATTCTAGTCCCATATTGTTCATTGATTTGTAAACTAACAACACTTTAAAGTGTATTCAGTAGGTAACTGGCAGTCAGATCTTGTCTTGATTTAATTAAAGGCAGCTTTCTATTATATGCATGTATATCCATTTGGGTGGACATCAAGGTGAGTAAAACCCCATCAACTTGAACTGATTTTGATGTCAGTCTTTTAACTTTAGGGTGGGCTGACTGAGCTCACATACTTGCAGTAACATCCATCTCTATTCTGTTGCACATTTTCACCAGTCTAAAGAAATCTCTCTCAAACTCAGTCCTCCGTGATGATCCACTGTGTTTGTTGTGATGCTGACACAGTTTTTTTTTTTTTTTTAATTTAAATGTAGCATTGTGTGTTTTGGAAACTAAACACTCAACATGGCTTTGACTATGACTCACACTTTGCTTGCTGCCACTCAATGCAGCTCATAAATGCTTGTGACTTATGTTTAATAATGCTTAAAATGATTAATAATATCACATAGAGCTACTGGAGCTCATTGTGTTGTGCGATTGCTTGGCACTTTATCTTAGTGGCTCAGCTTTTGCAGTGGGGTAACGTGGGGTTCAGTGTCTTACGTAAGGACTTTAGGATCATCCAGTGACCTTCCAGTTGAAAAAAAAAAGGCTCTAACCACAGACAACCCACTACTGCACGGCCCCCATTGGAGCCGTTCTGTACGGCTGTGTTTCCACAGCCAGCATAAGATTCAAAATTAGAAGTGTTTATTTTCATATCCACATAAAACAAGTTCTCTGTGCAATTAAATTCAGAATCAGAATCAACTTTATTGCCAAATACGATTTTACACATTTGTTGTGGCAATGATGGTGCATGCAATTAAGGAAAAATATAACAAACAATGTAAACTAAAAAATATTACAATATAAATATATACACACACACACAAACTGTTTTTTGCATTAAGGGCAGAGTGACCAAGAGTAATGTGCCATGAAAATGTGCAAATGAACAGGTAGTCCAGACTCAACGTTAATGTAGCACATAGTGTTCTGAGTTCTGTCAATGTGACACCAGTGTCAGTGTCAGAGTCAGAGGTGGAGAGTGAGGGGTGTCGGGGGGGTTCCGGGTCTTATTGATAAGGCTGACAGCAGACGGGAAAAAACTCTTCTTGTGAGGTTTTGGTCTTGATGGTCCGCAGCCTCCTGCCAGAGGGGAGTGACTCAAAGAGTTGGTGTCTGGGGTGGGAGGGATCAGCCACAATCTTTCCTGCAGGCCTCAGGGTCCTGGAGGAGTACAGCTCCTGAAGAGATGGGAGATTGCAGCCAATCACCTTCTCAGCTGACTGAATGACACGCTGCAGCCTGCTCTTGTCCTTGGCGGTGGCAGCAGCGTACCAGTTGGTGATGGAGGAGGTGAGGATGGACTCAATGATGGCTGTGTAGAAGTGCACCATCATTGTCTTCGGCAGACTGAATTTCTGCAGCTGCCTCAGGAAGATACATCCTCTGCTGTGCTTTCTTGATGAGGGAGCTGATGTTCAGCTCCCTCTTAAGGTCCTGGGAGATGACAGTTCCCAGGAAGCAAAAAGACTCCACAGTGTCAATAGTGGAGTCACAGAGGGTGATGGGGGCAGGTGGGGCTGAGTTCATTCTATAGTCCACAACCATCTCCACTGTCTTTAGAGCGTTGAGCTCAAGGCTGCACCAGGTCACCTGGTGGTCAACCTCCCACCTGTAGGCGGACTCGTCACCATCAGAGATGAGTCCGATGAGGGTGGTGTCAGGCACATTCAGCTGGGAGAGCTTCTCCTGTAGCAGAGAAGGGATGGTGGTGTTAAAAGCAGAGCTGAAATCCACAAACAGGATCCTGGTGTAGGTTCCTGAGGAGTCCAGGTGCTGGAGGATGACGTGGAGTGGTTTGTCGTTGTTGTAATTCACCGTGGTGTGTGATGGGACATAACAGTCTTCACAGAAGCTGATGTATGACGTCACAGCCTCTGTGTACTCATTCCAGATTGTTGGTAGCAGTCCTGAAAACATCCCAATCAGTAGAGTCCAAACACACCTCCACTGCTTCACTGGTCCACTTCTTTGAGGTCCACACTACAGGTTTGCAGAGCTTTAAGTTTCTGCCTGTAGGCAGGAATCAGGTGGAGCATGACATGGTCAGAGTGACAAAGGGGTTTATTAACAAAAACACAAAATCCAAAAAATGCCTAAAGTCCAAAAACACTCAAGTCCAAAAAAAAAAAAAAAACAAAAAAAACCAAAGTACAAACTTAAGAGAACTTCCAGAGACAGGGTGAGGAGCAGGACAAGAGGAGAACAAAAAAAGACTGCAAACTCAAAACATAGACTAATGGACCCACCCAGACAGGAAATGACAAGACTTAAATACACAGGGGAACCAAACGAGAGGCAGGTGCAGGGAATCAAGCTAACAAGAGGGAGGAAGCAAAGCAGAAAACAATGAAGACAAGACAGACCTTCAAAGTAAAACAGAAACCACTAAAGACAGGGAGAGACGCCAACTTGACACACACATAGGGCTACCATGACACACACAAATGCCAGTAATAAGAAAGAAAGTAAGAATAAAAAAAGTACCATGTAAAAAAATATAATAAATATAAAAAATATAATTAAATTTGATTTTATATCCGATAAATCTGATTTTCAATAAATCCAATCACAGTCTGATCTTTCTGACAAAGTGATCATTTCTGATCTTGTGTCTTTGGTGACATTCCCTATAATGCACATGATTGGTATGGTAACCTACATGCCCAGAACAGATGTAAACAACAAAAAAATATGAGGTAGTGGACTGGCTCTGCTACTGTCACCAACGGTAATTTGGAGTAAATTTTATACAAGTTACAAGAAGAGACTGAGGACGCTCCAGTGTCAAACTTGATTTCAGATAGCTGTCGCTGCCAGTATGCCAGTATCATGGAATGTTTATTACTGGACAAATAATCTGTGACGACACCCACAGGTTTCTGAAGAGTGATTTTGAAACCTTCTCTTACTGCATGGTGCCATGTTGCAAAGAGGTGGAACCAGCAACACTGAGAGGCCAGCTGGAACACACCTGCTACCAAACCAGTGTCGCTACCAAACTGAGTGTTGCCAGAGTTGAGTCAAAGACCAGCAGAGCTCTGCTGGGACGCATCGGTCAATCCACCACCTCTGGCCAGGATAGAAGTTGGGCAGGAACACCGCCACAGCCCACAAGTCGTGGGATGATAGACTGCGAGTCCCAGCATACTTCGCCTCGGGAGAGTCGTGAAGTGATCCGTCGTGGCTCCCAGTTCACTGGAAGCCACACTGAAGCAGCTGTTGAGCTGTCAGTGGACACCTGCAGCAGGACATCCCATTTCAAATTTTGTTTCAGTGATGATATCAGAAATGGCCACTGTATTTAGCTGATTTTCTATTATCACAGCTGAGCTAAACTAATCTTCATCCTCTCACGATCAAAAGTACAATTAACACAATGCACAAACAAAACATAACATATTCTAACACAGAACAATGTGAAGCACAAAACTGACGAGGGCCTGGTCTTAGCCCCGACATAGCCAATAGCTAGATGTTGATTAAATAACATCAGGCCATGGTAATTGGTCAGTTTTTGTAGCTTTATATAAATTTACTTGACGTGAACAACCCCCCCCTTCGAAGAAGAGGTAGCGCTTGGTCAGTGCAGCAGGGTGCATGGTCTGAGCAGGGCAGCTGTTTGCAAACAGACAGCTAAGGCTGGCCAACAAAGGAATCCCCCCTCACCTCTAAGACTCTGGTAGACAGACACAATGTTTGTGTCCCCATGCAAATGGCAAAAAATAAGATGATTTGAAAAATTTTTTGAGAAAATGGACTGCTCAGATTGAGACACATCTCTGCAAAACCACTTTCATATGTGGTTTGAATCTGATTTTGATTTGCATTTCATGGGATTTTAAAGGAAATTATTCTTTGGGAAAAAAAACTGAAATGTTGTCAGGATAATAATAAAATTTTGCCTATGAGCAATAGGTCTGAAGAGGCAGAAGGTAGAGCCGCTCTTTGTTGAAAATGTCTACTATCTTTTTATAAAGCTACCTGGCTTTACTAGTTTACTTCACAAAAATTCTACAGTATATCCTAAATGGGCAACAACTCTTTGGCTTGTTTTGTGCGTCTGCTGTTGATTTTCTATGACACAGGATGAGCTCACAGATTTTTTTCAGTAACTGGGACGATTCAAACTGGGAGGTAGTAGTGTTGCAAAGCGGGGCAGGTGCAAAATCGATACTCAATCTCAGCAGGGATGAAGAGAACGTTGTTTTGTGTGTTTTTTTTTTTTATTGTTTCTTTCTTTCTTTTTCCTCCCACTGGGCTTCTGCCGAGCTTGGTGAATCAATTTGTGAGTGAAAAAAAGCTACAAAATAAACTCTCACTTGAGAGCAAAAAGGGCAATCAAATATAAAGATAAAGGTCATCACTTATGAGGTGAGGCAAAAAAAAAAAAAAAAGAATTTATGAAGAAATCCCAACTGGAGTTTCTCTGTGGTGCATCAATCAGTAAATAAATGACAACACAATGGCTTACAGTTGGTTTGTGACTGTGCTGAATAACAGAGGTATGACTCAGAGCGGTTTGAAATAAAAAAGGATGAAGGATGTCAAAGGTCTCCCATCAGAAAATGGAACAGGGACCTGCTGCAGGGTTCAACTTTTGGCCCTAAACGAGGAAACGCGTTCACAACCTCCGATCACAGTTACCTCATAAATTTTAAAGCAGCTCCCATAAAAGAGCTTGTGTGTGTGTTTGTGTCTATGTTTGCTGTGGGTAGCTTGGATGCTTGGCCTCTGTGTGTCAGTGTCTGGACAGCTGCCGCTAACACACACACACACACACACACACACACATACGCATACGTACATACTCACACACCCAGAGGGGATCCAATTTTTATTATCAAAGAAGCCCGAGGTCAGGATGTAAATCTTCTGGCTTGCTCCTTCCCCTAAATCTCCTTTTTATAACACCCCCCGAAACACCCCCCAATGCATCCTCACTCCCTTAGCCCTCTGCTAAAATAAACTCGTGAGGTAAGCACCCAAGGCATCTTGGGATGAGTTTTATACAGGCTGCCCCTTCTCTGCTGGGGAGTGTCAGAGGAGGAGCGTGGAAGCATCCCAGCTCCAGACCAGGACAAACCACACAACCACCCAGAGCTGCTCAAACAGCCGGGAAACAGACAGGCAGGAAAGGCAGGTAAGGTGCTGAGGGAAGGAAGCTGTAGGCCTGTATAAACTCTGGCATGAGGAAGAGTCTGACTGAATGAAGTATCAAACATTTGGGCCATTCTGGAGAGACAGTTGTCAGATGTGCTTGTTGTAGCGAGCCTTTTGATTCGTATACACTGAAATAATAGCGACGTCACGTAAAAGAAATTGAGGTACACCTTAAATAATTTAAGGACTAAAGCTAAGTTTAAAATCAGCAATGAATTGGAGCCTTGTGTATTTTTCCAGCTTATGTCACCAAATCTGAATCCAGTAGAAGAATTTTCTTTGTGACTGATATTTATGCGACACAAAAGTGCACCTTTTTGAAAATGCACATAGCAATTATAAAAATGTCTGTGACCATCAGAGGAAGACAGTGATGATGATGATGATGCAGGCAGGCATGGATGACATCACTAAGCAGAGGATGTTGCAGGCTAAAGCTCTGTCTGACGAAGCCAGACGAGGTACGTTTTTGGTGAACATATTGGTTCGCGCCTGCATGTTAAATGACATATGCATGCACAAGTCACACTGGTCTGTATCGTCCAAGGAGATGTGTGTTATCTGCCATCTGCAGCTGGGTGTGTCGAGATGTAACTGAACCAAGCTTCAAAGTGCATTACTCCTGTGCTTGGAGACAAGCGGAGGGTGATTTGCTGAAATTCCAGGAGTGCCGGCGTGTTATCAAAATTCTCCAAGCAGGCTCCCTCCCAGTTATACCGCTTGCCTCCCAGTGCTGTTCACCAACTAGGCTTTGAAACCAAGGACTCATAGACTCAGCAAAATGTGACTCCCACCACTGAATTTTGTACCGGCCGATCAAAGGCAACTCCTCCAGGGTAGAAACCCTCCCTGCACTTATCATGTGCGAGTAAAAGGGCCATCCGCTCTGGCACAAATCTTTCATCCAAACACCCTATTTATATGCTCAGTTACCCATGCAACTCTGAAACACAACAAACATTACACACCACTTGACATCATCTTGAGACTATTTCAGACCCAGGGCCAGGGCAACAGCACGACATGAGACCCTGAGCAAAAGTTGCAAGGATACTTAGTGATGCTGTGCATGGTTTTGCTTTCGCATATCAGTCCTCCACAGCTGTTTAATGTTGACAGAAACAGGGAGAGCAGGGTAAACATTATTATTTGCCAAATCCTCTTAATCATCGTTATTTTCTTCGCTTTCCAAGCATCTCACTCCTGTGAAGTATTTATCCAAGTTCAGATTCCATGCCCAAAAAATGTTCACTCCACTCTGAAATTTGGTCTCAGGACACTATATATCATCACTTACGATAGTATTTCCTCCATTTGTTTGTCATGTGTAAAAGGCCTGAACCTGGGGAAGAAAATCAGCGTTCCAAAAGATCTGATGATCGAAGAGCTCAACCTTACCTCTAATCGAGGCTCTCGCATGTTTATGGAGAGACAGAAGAGAGCCGAGAAGTTCACTCTGGAGAATATTGCTGGTGGTCCTCACAACGTCGATGTAAGGAACTGAGAGATGCCACATAGCACGGGATGCTTCACATGTCTAGCGTTTACATATCAAAAAAAGTATGAGCCTATTCAGATTTAGCTTTCATAAAGCCGGACCAATAGTGGACTTCCAAGGTGCTGATATTAAAATTTGGCCACAAAAGATTTCCAGTGAAGATATTTATCATTTATATAAGGGCCATGATTTGGGGGGGCACTGTTTATTAAATAAGTAGCAACATATTTGACAAAATAGCAAGCCCATTTGACTCAGAACCACTGTTTCTTTAGCAGTGATGAGTCCACTGGTTGTCTAAACAGTCAATCTACTGATCGGAGAATAAAATGAAGCCTTAGTTGAATTACCCCAACTAATTTTTCCTGAAAAAAAAAAAAAAAAATGAAGTCTGTATACATCAGAGAACGCCATATGCTTATATTGAACAAGAGATGTATTGTTCAGGCTCTAGGCTTTAGCGGTGTGCCAAAAAGCTGTAATCAGTGTCTGACCTTTCTTGGTGCCTGACGTCACATCTGTGGTTCTCCAAGATTCCTCAAATAATAAATGTGAGTGCTAAACTTAAATGCTGTCCAAACTTTGAAACCCTAAAATATCAATATTAAGATGTAAAAGCATGTACCGAAGGTATTTGCCTAGAAAATGACTTATATAATTATTATTTTGTGGTTTGACTAATAAAGTAGTCCAATAATCATTGTAGATATACTTTTACTTTAAGTTGACTGACCATCTGATTCAGACCAGCAACCATCAAAGTAGCAAAAAAAAAAAAAAAAAAAAAAAAGAAATCACACCTTTCTGCCTCTTGCGTGGGTCTGTTTTCTGCTGAATTCTGTGACAACCTTCGTATTATTCATTCAAATGTTGGAAAGCTCCTCAAAGTTAAATGATTGTTAAAATTCCAGTGTAAAAAGGAATTAAATTGAACTCTGTATGTTCTCAAGGTTCATCTCGGGGCCATTCCTCCTCAACAGACAGTCCTGGCGCCACAGGGAGGGAAAGAGAACCAGGCTTTCTCCATCCCTGGTAAGCATAGCCTGGTCATGAACCTTCAGAAGACTGTAGCAAAGAAGGGCAGTCCCGATGTCCTGGCTCCAGGTAAATGGTTAAGAACGGTAGTCAAAAGACTGCTTCAGTCTGCCACAAGACATGACTAGCTCTTTGTAAAACCAAATGCTTGGACACTGCTACTGCCTGGACCAAGTCACCTCTTGAGCAATGCAAGGACACATGCTATGATCTGTCAGGACTGGCCTTTCTGGTAGAAATGCACTGAGCACACGAGCTTGTTTTATAATCAGTGAAGAGAATTGGCAGTTTGTGGAAAGCAGTTATGTGTGAGCGTCTTTGCTGAGTGCTGTTGTGCATTTGGCCTGGCAGAAGGCACTGCTTACAGTCTGACGGCAAGCTAAGCTCTGTTTATTATCAGGGATTCACACTCAGATCTGATTACTGTCATTCCTATTGTTGACAGAAGTGAGTTCAAAGAGGTATATTTTTTTTTATCAGTGTAAGCTATAATACAGTATGCCTTTTATTTATTTGGTGGGGTTTTGAATTGAACACAATTATCAAATTTCCACAACATAAAAGGATATTTCTTAAAAATTGCAAAATTATAGAAGCACATCATTTACATTACTCACAGTGGTGGCAGTTTCTATCCACTGATACTAAGTTTTGTCGTGGTCAGGGTATTCTGGACCTCTGAAGGAAATCCCTCATGAGAAGTTCAACACAACAGTAATCCCCAAATCCTACTGCTCCCCATGGAGAGCAGCATTGGGAAACAACGAAGAACTTCTGAATGCCCTCAATAGCCAGCTGCCACAGCTTCCACAGCTCCCACAAAGACTACAGCCTGCCAACTACAGGTGCTTCAACAGGTAAATCTGCCCTTCAGCTGATCCCATTCAAATAAATCAGTTGTGAAAACCTGTTGAGTTTGAAGTGCAGCCGCTGAGGCCCAGCCATCTCCAAATAGACCCAGAGATGACCTAATGAATTATCTATCACCACCATCTTCTCCCTTGGCTACACTCCATGTTTCCAGTTTGAAAATGAATCCAGCCTGTGGCTTGCACCTCCTTGGAGTGCGTCAGCGTGATGGCTATTTTGAACCCTGGCCCTCGACAGATGATCCATTGGTGGGTTGTTGGAGGGTCTACAAGCATCATGGCCTCACTAGAAAAACTGCTCATGAAAGGGAGTCGCCTTACTCATGCCACAGGGAATTGTATCCCACAAGCAATGCATAACAAAGGTGCAACTTAGGGAGATGGAGAATCTAGGCGATGAAAGACAAACTTAGACTTACCCAATTAAAGCTGCCAGTCGAACAGATTCTGGCAGCCAGTCTGGAATTTTATCCCCTGGGGATGGATACTGTTACATCCGAAAGATTATTATGAAATTACAAACCTTGAATTAAATTTGAGCTCAACAGTGACGGCAGCTAGACAGCAGTAAGAGGTTCAGTTCAGTGCACATCCAGTTCGGTACATTCTGAATCCCCTGCTGATTTTTCACCTATAAAAATAATCTTGTTTAAAACAGTGTATATCATGTGTCATGTAAACGTTTCCTGCTATGGAAAGAAGAGATACTTGGGTGTGGTTTTTTTTTTTTTAGGTTTAGCAAACTTTTTTCTTTTCTCCCCCCCTCAGATCTCCAATGCCATTTGGGGGTACGATGACCAGCAAGAGGGTGATCCCGGTGATTGGCTTTGAGGCAGTTGAATCTCAGAAACTACCTGGCATCGCCCTGGACCGCATGTGCAGACGGCCCAATTTCAACAGAGCACCCCGGGGATGGGGACTCGACTACTGCCCTGAATCTAATGAACTATGAAAATGAGCTAATAAGCTAAAGACTGAATCACTGACTACTACTTCAAAGCTAATGCCAGTGTTCCTCGTAAGGAACAACAGAAGAAGTAAAAAAAAAAAAAAACTCTTGCATGTTATATTAAGTGATTTGCCACTGAGTGGTTTGAGCATTTGAAGCACTGATGGAACTATTACATACACACCAAAGTCTGGGAGTATCCCACCACCGGCTGATCAGTCCTACTTATTCTCCTCATTTGTCACTTCACTTGCACCTCATCTCTTTACTACCCTACAGCCCTTTCTTCCTCTCCTCTAACCAGACAACACAAATTCATTAAGTGATATATACTAATGTACATACACTGACATTGACAAAATGTAGTTCTTTTAATGACAAGTGAAAATGTTCAAATACAGTTTTACAACAAACCAAGTCATTCTGCTGTGGATATTAAAATTCAAGTCAAAAAAAAAAAAAAAAAAAATTGAAAATGAACGGATAAAAAAATAAAATAAAAAATATTCCTCAATGTTCAGCTCCCTGTGATGGTGTGCATGAGACAAATACAACTTTAGCCCAAAAAATGCATTCATATATACAATGGCTTTCCAGAACCCTGGTCACACTGGCCAGTACTCTTATGTTTGAAGTCTTCTCTATGTTGAGTTCTGTTCCTGTACGTGTAGGGATAAAATCATAATTTATGATCAGGTTGTCATCTCTTCTAAGAATGTGCTTGTTCAGTTCAATCGCTGCTCTGCAGGTGGCATGAACAAGAAACAAATGATTCTTGTACAGTGTATTTCTTCCAAGCGTAGTCTCTGGTATTCTAACCCACAGCAGCATTTCATGTGAACACACCTGACCAGGTTTATTGTGAGGAAACAAATGATACTTATTAACAGAGTGACCACTCCAGAAACTATTCGCCATGACGAGAACCATGTGCGCCATGAGCACCCATGCGCTGAGGATCCTGGGAGGGGTAGTGGATTGTACCTGGAGGTCTCATTGTCATAGGAGGGGGCACAGGTGGGGCCATCGGACCCATGGGATGAAACAGTGGAGGGCCAAAACCTGAGTGGGGGAAAAGAAAAGAAAAAACAAGTTTAGTATCCAATTGGAATATTATTTTCTTTGTGCAAGTCATAGCTGATCAGAAATAGTTTTTACCTGGAGGAGGTGGGTTGATGCCTGGAGGTGGGGGCAAAGCAATGTTCATGACAGCAGGAGAGGAGCTAGGATCAAGGTTGAAGTAGTTTGCAGGAGCCTCTTCATCTAGAGCCGGTGGTGGAGGCAGAGCTGATAGAAACAAATTCCAGAGATTGAATAAGACGTCTTTCTTTGTTATGTATTCATCTAAATTCTTCATACACAGATATTCTTCATGTGAGCCAAAAATTACACATAAACATTAAAGTGGACTTGAAATTACATCTGTGTGACTGTCACTATGTACATAAATGCATAACAAACATAATGTCTGCACTCTCACCTCCAGGAAGTCCAGGTACAGGATCAAGTCTCGTACCCATCTCACTGACGCCATCCTTCATACCCTCCTTCCCTCTTGCTGCCTGAGACCTAAAAGATATACAAACTTTGTCAGAAAAACTGAAGACTGGGTGCCAGATTCGCTCAATGGGATGAGCAGGTGCCCCATATACAAAGGCTAAGGGTTAGTTATTCACCACCTCTTACAGATGGCCCCAGGTTCAACACTGACCCCTTGCTGCATGTCACCCCCATTTCTCTGACTCCTTTCCTATCACTCTCTACTGTCAAAGAAAACTAGAGCCCCCCAAAAAACTTTAAAAAATAAAAATGAAAACATTAATTCATTATTCATCAGAAAAAGGTGTTTGGCTGCAAAATGCCATCCATAATAGAAGACTATGTGTCCTATGAAACTCAGTCTGTGTTAGTGTTAACCCCATACTCTGCCAGCAATAACCAGCTTTTAAAAACACTGCGGTCAATAATTTACTGACACTTAGAACTGTGGCGGTAGAATTACTGCAAGGTGTTAAAAACACTCATTCTGCCTGAATACCAGCTGGGATTTAACAAGCAAATTATAGCATGTCCTCCTCAGTGGATCTGCACGAGAGCTAAGAGGTGTCTTACCTTCCCCACTTGACAGTCAGTCTTCGTCCATTAATAATGAGTTTGTTGAAGGACTTTTCAGCAGCCATTTCAGCTGCCTGCCTTGTGGCAAACTGGATGAAGGCACACTGCTGCCTTTGTACGACAGTAATTGTTCGAATTTCACCAAACTGGTAGAAGTGACTCCTGCAGTAACACAGGCAGAAGTTCATTAGATTAAAAATAATGTAATCTGACATCTCAAAATTAGAACACTTGAATCTGAAAAGTCAATTATTATTATTATTATTATTATTATTTACTTAAGATCTCCATCTGAAACAGTATCTCCCAATCCCCCTATGTAGAGGGTGGTGATGGTCTTGTCCTCTGGTGGGTCCAGTCGGGGCATAGTTGAGGCCCTCTTCAGCAGCTTGTCAGCGACTGGGTCATTGATGCCGTAGTAACGATCTTTAATGTTTTGGTCAGCCAGTGGGTCATCAGGATCCGTTGGCTTCTCATGCCTGTGGATGGCCACGCATATATGGTAAATAACAGTAACACTGACCCATACGAATGCGTTAAAATCCATCTCACCCATTATACAAACTCATCAAAAAATATATGAAAAAATGTTATACAGTCATGGAAAAAATTATTAGACCACCCTTGTTTTCTTCAGTTTCTTGTTCATTTTAATGCCTGGTACAACTAAAGGTACATTTGTTTGGACAAACATAACGATAACCACAAAGATTGCTCATAAGAGTTTTATTTAAGAACTGATATCTTACCATTTTCCATGGTTTTCTTGATTATAACCTAAATCACTTTAGTTTTTACATCAATAGCTATGGCGTTGTACTGCCAAAAACACTGCTTTTATGCATTCAGTGTTTTCTTTTCTGTCTGTTTTAGTCACATGATGACGTTTAGTGGTACAAGGTATTAAAATGAACAAGAAAGTGAAGAAAAAATGGTGGTCTAATAATTTTTTCCATGACTGTATGTGCGTGCGTATGTATGTACGTACATATACATATACACACACACACACACTATAACATGTTGTTCAGCTCATAGCAACAACTGTAGATCATCACATAACTCACCTGTAGGGACACTCCTCCCCTCTCTTACACTCTCCCTTCACCCAGAAGGAGCAGATATGCGGCCTGTTCCTCTTGTAATATGGTGTTGTCCGGGCCAATTTCAGCAACATATCACTAGAGCTTGTAGCCTTGCCGAGCTGACCTACCGCCCGAGTGCCGTCAGTGTTGGCTATCTGTGAACACACAAGTCCAAACTGGCATGAGGGACTGAAAACAGAAAACAACACCAACACTTCTAATGGCATTACAAATTACACAAATTGGTCTCAATTTAGTGATACTACAAATTCATGCTGCTGAATGGAAATCTCTTTAAAGTGAATTTTCCAATAACAGACAGCATTCTGTTAAACATATTTAAATGATGAAATTATCTTACTCCGTATCACTGTGTGACATTACAACTAATATACATCTTTGTGGCTGAATAAAGTTTTATACAACCATTATATGTACCATTATACATTATACATACCTCCCTTTCCATGTTCTGGGTGTAGTACTCTTTATTCACATCTGACCTGGGCACCTCATCTTTAATGGAGAGACCAGTGTCTCGAACCTGGATCGGCAAACCTGCCAAACACATGATGCATAAAAGAAGTTACAGTCAGACATGTAGAATATGAACCTAGAAGAGTTAGGCCAAAGTAGGCCAAAGCCAAATGAGACAATGAGACTCACCATACTCCAGGTCCAACAGACATGTCTGGCAAACATTCTTCATCTTACTGCAGGTCTGACAGACTTCTGTCTTCTTGAAACGCATCCGTGTGCCTGGGCACCATCTGAACACGGTAAAGGGTCGAGCACAGATCTAATGGGACAAAAATGTTTAATTCCTGAATAGTCTTGCAAGGAAATTGTTTAGCCAAACTTAAGATTCACTGCACCGAGTGCTGCATTAACAGAACAGCAGAAAATACCTTGCATTCTTTCCCGTACTTCTCCTTGGTCTGTGAAACAAAACATGAACAAGATTTATATCTGTGTGCTCTTAACATGAACACAAGAACCAAATAGCCACCAATTCATAATGAAGTCTTAATAAAACTTGCTCACCATACGGATGTAAGGATTTTCTCCTAAACATGTCTGACACAGAATCGGAAAGTCCTGAAAAAGAAATAAAAACACATGTTGACTTAGCAAATCAAACATCAGATAACATTCATCCAACAGGATTTAAATTATCTGGAGCAGTAACTCTCCACTTCACCCTCTCCTTGGGTGACTTGGCAAATTTACATGTGTGAGTGTTGTGAAACTATCTATCTCCTACTTTGCCATCTGTTGAAGGATGCTGTTTCAGTTGAAGAGCTAGCTGTTGAACATGACCATGCCTTAATCCATCCTTCTGACAACATCAGCTGAACACCTAAATATAAGCAGTTCTTGGGACTCAACGCTCAACATGTTCCAGGGTAATAACATTTCCTGTGTGGTTTATTCAGAAATCCAGCATTAGTCAAATGCCCTGCTGTGTGGTGGCTCCATTTGTTGCCTTATATGGTAGGGGTACACACTTTAGAGGGTCAAAAGTAGAGTTGTTTTGTGCTCATAGTAGCTAACCAATAGATATGAAATCAAACAGGAACTGATGGAGGACTTGAGGACTAAGGCTCCAGTAACTCTGCCAATGTTCAAGTGGTCAGAGTGAAGATAGTAGAGGAGTACAAATATTTAGGAGTGTACTTAGATCAAAAACTGGACTGGTCCAAAGATGTGGACACTGTATATAAAGAAGACCAGAGCTGTTTCTATTTTCTGAGACGGCTGAGGTCCCTTAGCATCTCCTGGAAGATGCTGCAGATGTTCTCAGTCTGTGGTGGCCAGTGTCCAAAATAAAAAATATACTAGAACTCCCTCTCTCCAACGTGCTGATCAGCCATAGGAGCTCTTTCAGCAATAGACTGATTCATCCTGCTGCTGCACAACAGTGAGACAGGAAATCATTCCTGCCTGTTACCATCAAACTATTTAATTCTGAGCTGTGAGTCAACTGGACATTGCATACTGTATAGATCCTCTAATTATGTATACACATTTTTTTCCTTATAATACCATGAACATTGTTTATATATGTAAATGTATTTATTTTTGTTGGGGTCTTTATATATTCAACCCTGTGGGATGGGTACTGTATTTTGTATATTTCATCATTCTATTTAGACTTCTTTCAGTTGGGAAGCATGTAATGATAATTTCCCCACGGGGATTGATAAAGTATTTCTGAACAGAATATATTTGATTTCATATACACAACTCACAAAAGGTGAGAGATATTTAACTTTCAGATGATATTTAGGTCAAATGCTCATGTTACAGTGACACTATGTCATGAAAGTAAAGCATGTAAGTAGAAGAATGCATAAGTAGTATCTTCATCTCAAACTATTTATTGAAACAAAAGCTAACAATGGTGGTGGGTATAACACAATCAAAAATATATGTTGGGCACTGTTCACAATGAAGTGGTCATCATCATGGGATGAGGCCAAAGGATGTCCACATCTATGCCTTTCTGTGACGCTCAGTCTCTGTTGCGACCTGGAGATGACACTCTAAGCTCTGTAGCAACTTTCCTCTGAGGACATCCGTCAGAAGCCTCGCAATGGCCAGATACTGTTGATCGACTGTTAGGTGTCATCTTGGTCTCATGATGTCAAAATGTGAACAGCATAATGAAGAGGACTGTTTAAATACAAATTGTCATAGAACCAGAATGTTTAGTGGTCCATTTATAGATCAGACACTTGTGATTTTTTACATTTAATCACCTTCTTAGAGAACAGCATGTTTCGCAATAAATAGTAAAACACTTAAAAGTTGGACATGTGCATCAAATTCAAATTAGTTCACCTGTAAGGGTACATTTTAGGTGCATTCTAAACTTTTTGTGCGTAGTGTTTATGACAGCGATGTCAAAATACTTGAATAACTATAGATGGGTCGATTATGTAAAACCGCAATATGAACATTGGAAAATATTTTTTAAAAACAGATAACTTACGACAACTCAATGTCTACATAGTTGCGATCTTTTCCTGCTATGTGCTAAATTTGTCGCAACGTCTCTATTATATCCCAATGCCTTGCCAACATTTGACATTTTAATGGCGATGTTGCTCGTACAGCACTGTGCATTCAATACTGAGAGCAGCACGTTACTCCACTCTCATCACTTTAAGCAGAAAAGACTTTAAGACTTGTTAGCCTTTGAGCCCCCATAGCTAACTGTAGCACAGCCTGCATTGAGATTTTTAAACACTTTTAGAGTCTTATCTCAGAGGTCTTTGCCCATAACAATCAGCCTCAGTTTGTTTGTTTTCATTGAGGCAGGGGAAGCATTTTTTAAGGAAACAAAAAAACAGTTAACTTAGATGTGAAACTATGGCTAAACAATACAACAGCCATGCCTTTCCAACTAGCCTACGCTAGCGGAAGGCTAACTAGCTCCTGATCAAATTGAGCTCCTCCGGTGCTCCTGGTAATTGTCTGTACGGAATTTAGTAAAGACATTTCATCAGTCTCGTGAGTCGCCGTGTGAACTGTGATCGTTGTTTGACGTACCGCGTCCTCCCAGTTCTGCCTGTTGTAGGTGTTGGATCCCAGGGAAGTCGCCATTTTGCAGAGCGCGAGTGGAACCGGCCCTAACGGACTAGCCACGAGCGCCGTCAACCCACAATGCACCGCACCACGGTACCCCGTTCCGCCTGAGGGTGTCGCCCCATTTCAAGAAACTGTGTTTCAAAGTCATCCACAAACAAGCAGGAGGTTGTGTAGTCAGATATTGAATACAAATTAAATGGCAGCTTTAGTAATTAGGAGCGTCATTTACTGACTTACAGATGTGTAACCTCATTAGGGAAAAGCATGAGGTTGTTTCAAAAGCAAGGGATATCACAGCTTAGCCAGAACTGAATAGAGCTGAAAAACCATTTGAGAGCTACACATAGCCTACTTGTATCTGTCACTGAGCACATCATGCATTTTACACATTCAGCAGTTTTAAGTTATTTAAAATTACCCTCACAACAAAAGAAAACAAAACACCTGCACAAGCTTCAGGGTGTATTCTATATCTTTTTTTTTTTTTTTTTCAATTTCTCTCCAAGCTAAGACAGTGGTGTAGTGTGACAGATAAGTTCAAGGTAGAGGTGAGGCTACATCAAGGATCAGCTCAGACCCCCTTCTTGTTTGCTATGGTGATGGACAGACTGACAGATGAGGTTAGACAGGAATCTCCATAGACTATGATGTTTGCAGATGACATTATCTGGGGTGAGAGGAGGGAGCAGGTGGAGGAAAAATCTAGAGAGGTGGAGGAATGCCTCGTAAAAGGAGAGGAATGAAGTTTAGCCGCAGCAAGACAGAATGTGTGTGAATGAGAAGGACCCAAGTGAGACGTGAGGCTACACAGAGCAGAGATAAAGAAGATGGGAGATTTTAAGTACTTGGGGTCAACAATTCAGAGCAACTGAGAGTGTGGAGAAGAGGTGAAGAAGCATGTGTAAGCAGGTTGAAAAAGGAGGACGAAAGTGTCAGGTGTGATGTGTGATAAAAGAGTTTCAGCGTGAATGAAAGGAAAGGTGTACAAGATGATGGTGAGACCTGTGATGTTGTATGGTTTAGAGACCATACTCTCATTTAGAGAGTAGCTCTGAAAAAAAAAAGGCAGGAGGCAGAGTTGGAGGTAGCTGAGGTTAAGATGTTGAGGTTCTCTTTGGGAGTGATGAGGATGGATAGGATCAGGAATGAATACATCAGAGGGACAGCACATATGTAGATGTTTTGGAGAGAAACTAACAAAAGGAAAAGAAGATGATTTAAATTTAAATTAGTCCTAGCTATTGCAAAGGAATGAAAAGTTGAACTGGCAATTTGAGATGTGTGACTGGTGATATATAGCTGCCTTCACCAGCTTATACCATTCAAAATGTGTTAATGTTAACGTAATCAAGATATAATCAAGTATTGTATGCTGCTTAAAGATCACTGAACAGTTCAAAGTTATTTTTGTTAAACTGATTACTGATTCTGTATTCAGTATAATCCTTTACAACACTGCCCTGCCTATAGATAAAAATAAGAAGGACTACAAGAATACTAACAGCTGTGTACTAAAAGTATGACTTGCAGCTGTATCCATCCGTGTGTTTGTGTTGAGCTCTACAAATAGCAAATGTAATTTATGGCTTTGCAGTTTTTTTCTATGAGGCAGTGTTGTTCAATAGGCTCAACTGAATACATTGTTTAGTAGATATTGATTAGACAACCGAGGCAAAGTATTTTTATGTTTGAGAGATATGTCCGCTTTCACTCACAGTAAATAAACAGTGTTTGACTGAGGAAAAGGAGGAGGCAGACAGACTGATTGGCAGGTGCGTGAGAGCTTGTATAAGCCAATTGTGTTTTCTCCTTCCAGCTTATCCGTCCACCTGCTTGATTCAGGTCGGGGTGTTTTTGTTGTGTGAAACTCCAATTAGTGAGGCAAAGGATGTCGAAGATTATGGCTGGGCATTAAATCCTGAATGTTTACTTAAGTTCAGAGCGAGGTTGTGGAGTCAGAGGTCAGAGATTAGATGTAGGCCTGGTGAGTTGGTAAAGCTCTCTTTTGCCTACTCTAAGTTAAAAATATCTCTAGATATTGTCCTATTGCTTTTAAAGATTCATATACTTTTGGTTATGAATCAGTTGCTTGCTCTATGATCATGTTCTCATAAAAACATTAAAGAGAATGTTCAATCAGTTTCCACTTATTTTTTATTTTTTTTTCTCTCCTTATCTGGGCCAACAGACAGTCTTTTTTTCCTCTTTTAATTATTGAGTAGGACACCAAATGACCCCTTCTCAGCATCACCTTCCTTGCCCTTATCTTAATGAGCATGATCCATTCTTTTCTGTCATGTGACATGGATGAGGCAGCCGGAGCTGTTTTGAAGCATGGCTTTGTCTTGGATTTAGCCACTCTCTAATCAAAATCACCAACCTCATGAGTCACAAGGTCAGTAGACCTATAGGTGTCCTACTACATGTCAGCTGATCTGAGTTCCAGAGGCCCATTCAAGAAATTGCACTCTTAGAGTGTTTGCGACAGTCTTTGGATTCATTAATATCTGTAGTATGGCATCTGATAACATTATTATATTGTCCTGAAACAATATTTTATCAGGGCAATCACTATGGCGGTAGTCATTACCATGGCTTTTATGATAGTATATACACATCATATAACAGATATTCCCATAAAAAGATACTTACAGTACAAAGGTTTCTGAAAGATCAGTTAATGCTTTTAATTGTGTTATGTGAGCAATGCTGTAGTGATTTCTTATCCAGAAAAGTAGTTTATATTTTTAAATGCTGCACAGAGCTCTTTTTTTTTGTTATCTGTATACTGTGGTGACAAATCAATCACAGCTGCCGCTGAGCACATTCACACGAAATCATTGAAACTCTGAGCATAATTCAAACATCTCTCAACAATTAAATTTCTCCATGAGTGGTAGCGCGAAGGACGTGAAGGCCCCAGTAATCCCAGCTCTGAAGAGCACGGATGTAGATAAGCCCCTGCAGGAATATGTTCGCTCTGGAGGACTTCAGCATGCATGCATGCGCATATGAAACAAAAATGTCCCCCCGCTGGCGCCCCCTGGCGACAGTTATGGGCCACTGCCGCTGAGCGGAGCTACAGAAAGAGAGGGGCTTTCTCGCCTTTCCCGATTTCTGCCAGCCGACTCCGCCGCGCCGCTTCCACATCACGGCCGACGGCAAACCGACACGACGTCGAGCACCCCGGCGCGGTCCAGACAGAGCCTCTTTCATCCGCAGCCGGCCCGCGACCCGTCCGAAATCCACGCAGACAAGGTGAGTGCGTCGACGCTTACGCGAGCGTGCTTTTGCTCGTGTTTGGCTACGCGACCGAGAGGAGAGCCCCGCCGCACGGTCTCCCAGGCCGGACCAGTGTTCGCCGTCTGGCGCAGTCGGAGAAGAGGCCAGCTTTTTTTTTTTTTCGGCCCGACTCCCCCCTACCCCCTCCCGCCCCTGGCTGGAAACATAAAAGCCCCCAGGACGAGAGCGGGAGCTCGGCTCCGCTTTCCCCTCACCTTGCGTGGAAGCGGAAAATGAAAGCTCCGGGTCGTTGTTTACGCCGGTCAGCTCGAAGTTTGTCCCCGTGATTTGAGCCGCTCTGCGACCTAACGGCGGGATTCCTTTATCGGCTCGAGGCTCTTCTTTAATGCAGCCCGGGGACCGGGGACAGCCGAGCCAACTTGTTTTTGTAACTTTGAAGCAGCTGCTGTGTGTGGACTGTGATCCAACACTCTCAAGTTGGTGCTCGAGCCCGACACACAGTGGAACCATACCCGAGCAGTCTCTTGCAGTTAAAAGGACAAACGAGTATTATTATTATTATTTTGTTTGTGCAAATCAAAACTAAAGATTGATACCTACAGGTCTTCTTCTAACTCTGCAAGTCTGCACATGACAGAGGTGGACAAAAGATACACAAGGAATGCTTTAACTTCATTTAGCTTCATTTTTTTTTTTAATCAGCTGTGAGGAAAGGCTCCGTGTTGTGATATGATCCATCAGATTATTACGATCCATAGTAATCCCTTACAGGCTTATTTATGAATATTCATACTCAGTCAGATTTTGTTAACCATCCTTGCTCGAACTGATCCTGTGGCTTAGAAACAAGCAGGATCATCACGCCACATGATTCCCCAAACTGAGTTGATGGGAAAAGTAGGACAGCTTGATCTGCAGAGATCCAGTTTTAATTTGTTGTTTATTGCACCAGCCACGCAGCGTCTCTCTCTGCATCTGCTCCTTGGCTGCTTTGTTACACTTTTGTGGCATTAAACGGAGCAAATGTCTGTCTCCAGCGAGAGCTGCATCTATTACATACTATAAACATCTGACTCTCCTCTGAAGGAGAACCAGGGCAGTCCAGACCTGCCTGAAATCTTTTGCCTTGGGGTGTCTTCTCATGCAGGCGTGAGCCTAAGTGAGTAAGAGATTTCTGAACAAGAATGACTTGCTCTCGAAATGTATTTGGCAAAGTCACAAGGACTTTTTCCCTGTGGTTCTCCCTCAGCTGCAGAGCACATTCTTGCAACTGCAATGTGCTGGCCCTCTGGCTTCAAAAGATTTATTCAGCCGGTGTCTCTATCATTGTTCTTCTCCGTCGTGCTCCACCCTGCATTTGTTGATTAAAAAAAAGTTAAATAAATAAATCTTATTCCATTTGGAGATGACATTAAAAGGAGAGTACGGTTGCTGTCGCTTGTTTGCCAGATTTCCAGAGAGCTGAATCTTAAGTTGCGTTGCGTTCGCCTGTGCCAACTGTTTGTCTGGTTGTTCTAAACCTCCATCTGACTGCTCCCGCTGGCTGCCAAACACGCTGTGATCTGGCGCTTTCAGTTGATGAAGGCTGCCAGCGTTGCTGCATCCATTTGATCATATATCAGCATCTTTTCGCTTGGGTATATCTGTAAAATGGTGCAACGGGGGTGATGGTGATTACATATAGAGGCTAAGAAAATACCATATGTATGACAGTAGATAACAAATCACATTACGGAGCTGTGTTTGGACATTTCGATCTGAAAGAGGAAGGATCACACAATTTCTTAGTTTAAATCTTTGGACCCCAAAAGGGAACAGAATGGTTGATTGTCGATCAGAGCCTTGAATGCTTTGCTGTTATCTCCACATAGAGGATGTCATTTTAATTGTGTGGAGTAAGTCTACCATCACATTTAATGCTACACAGAGTAATTGTCAGGAGCTACAGGGCCCACAACATGCCAGCTCTTGTATTTTTCCATGTCAGTGCCCCTTGTAGGCACTCTCAGTGTGTGGGGAGCAGACCTCTCTTTAGAGTGTGGCTAAAGCCAGGCATCTTTCCAAAACTTGAGCCCCCTAACCTTTTTTCGCAGGGTATAAGCGCTGCTTTGTGCCTCAGTACTTCTCCCGATGGTTCGTATTCATAAACTACTTCTACACCTCTCGCTCCAGTAGGTACTGGAATCCACAATCCGATGTGTGTCCAAGATCTCCCGCAGTCTGAGAGACAAACTCAAATGTTTCCTCATTAAATTGAGTTTTTGGATTGATGCGCCAGAATGGAAGAGCACGCGGTACCATTTCTACCATTATATTGCACTTTTCCCAACCCGGAATGTTGCGTTTTTATGGCTCAGGCCGTGCTGTCGTGAGGATTTCTGGAGACTATAGGAGCAAAGTAAATACATTTCAAACAGCTCAGCAAAACCGAGTATTAGCAAATGATCCGATAGCATCTGTAATCCTCAGGAAAACCTGGAGAGTTGGTTTTGAATGGTGCTAGTCTCCATTCGGCAGTTGGCAGGCACTGGGGGTGTCCACATGTGTGACTGGCTGGCCGGGCTAGCGGCGCGGCTCAATGCTACAGTATGCAGGCAGATCAGATTACTGAACGATTAGCCATGGCCCGCTATCCGCGGTGGAGGGAAATGATTTTCCACTGTCATAATTCCCTTGACTGAATTGTGCAGGCCAGTGACTCAGAGACACTTTCTACAACCGGCCTGCATGGCATAACTGTTGCTCCGTGGAGAGGGGAGATATGTTATACCACCGCAATTCATTTTTTAATTTCAATTTGTGTTTGTGCCATTTTCCGTGCTTTTAAGCAGCGACAGACGTCGTGACCCGTCACAAACGATGGAGCAGCAAAGTCACGTTCCAGATGGAGCTATGAGTTGAAGGAAGCAGCAGGGAAAACGACACCAGAACTCATAACCGTGCGTCTGTTGAAACAAAAGCGACCGAAAAGTGGCTGATGAGGCAGTTGAAATCAAGCGGGCCTCTGGTGGAATAAAGCTGAATGGAAGAGTGGGAGAGGTTCGCTGGCTGAAGTAAGACCATGTTTCCAAGGTGCATACCCCCCCGAGGCAGGAATCTGATACATTCCTGGGGCTCCTGTATCCAGACAAATAATGGTGACTGGAGTGTAGCGTTTCATCAGGTGACTGGACAGAGGGATAAGTGCTGGGAAACTAAGAGCTATGTCACAGACTTAGAGTTGGCCGGCTCTGGCTGCTTTGTGCCAGGGGAGGTTATGTGAGATGTCATTTTATACCTTACAGAAGGCAACCTGGTTTTTATAGCTCTTCCACTTGTCACACCCTTTCTCACCTCGACAATGCTTAGATGCCTCTTTTATTTTGCAGCACAATAAAATGACACCGAAGGCAGCACATTATACTCTGTTGTATTCTGATTATGCTGACTGGCTTAAGGATTGTTCGGGTAAATGACTTCTAAAACCAACAAAAAGGAAGTTATGGTAACAATGTATTTTTGGAGCAGTTCATTTTATTTTTTAACTGTGCCCTTGAGTCTTACAATTTTGCCTTATTTTAGATCAACACATCACATTTTCTGCTTTAGGGAGGATTTTCTGAAATTCTTTGCTCTCTGGCCCTAGAGCGAAAGATAATTTTTTTACAGCGAGACACAGAAAAATGCCTCGTTTTATTTAGTGGTCAAAAAACAAGCTGTCGGGTGTTAATGGACTTCACCTCAGCCATTCCAGTGGACCCTCGGGGTACTGTGCGTTCGTGCACGCGGCAAGGGAGCTCTCAGCACTGGACTGTTAATGAAGCCATTTTCAGAGATGGAGAGATGCAGTCAGGGGAACACGCAACTTCTCTGCAGGATATTCTAACCCTGTTCTCGTCATAAGTGCTGTCAGTCATCGGATATGATTTGATTTTTCTCTTCCTTCGTCCATTTGGTTCTTTTTCAGACTCAGACTCAGAGCGTTGGCTTCCCGTAATACTGAGCATTTATGTTGAGAATCATCAGGAAGTTATTTTGAGGGAAAGAGAACATGAAAGCAGCTGATGTACAAATGTTTCTCTGTTTGTGCGTGCTGAACTTTAACCTCATCCGCAGACCCAAAGTTCAGCAATGTGATCATAGTGGGAAGACAGGTGGAGGTGGGGGGGGGGTTGTGTGTTTATACAGTTGTGCGGTGGCTCTGTTTGCGTGTAGATGCACTGCAGATAGCACACACATGCTCTCACCTTGTGTAAAAGCGTTTGCACGCTTGCCCGTGCATGCCTCACGCTGAATACAATGCTGTCGCAAATAGCATCTGGCAGATACAGTTAAAAAAGAGTGTAAGTTGCTGCATGAATCTCTCTTGGAAATAGAATCATTTCCTTTTTTTGGTTTTAAGACACTTCTTATTTTTTTTAATAGCACATGTGAAAAACATTAAGTTATTTTAGTTATTAGTAGCCTGAGATACTAATAATACATACTCGCTTAGATGAGTGATTTTTAAAGACGATTGTCTTGATGAAATGTCTCCAAGACGGTGGTGAGACCTCTAATGTTGTATGGTTCAGACGCTGTAGCTCTGAGGAAAAGACAGGGCGTAGAGTTGGAGGTAGCAGAGGTTAAAATGTTGAGGTTCTCTTTGGGAGTGACGAGGATGGATACATCAGAGGTACAGCACATATTAGATGTTTTGGAGAGAGAGTCAGAGGCCAGACTGAGATGGTTTGGACATGTACAGAGGAGGGATAGTGAATATAGCGGTTCAGCACACAACTGAATACGACTCCTATTTATTTCAGTGTATAAATATATTTTAATGAGGGATGTGTATACCAAAAACATCATTGTAGTTGTACCAATATACCATCAACTTTATAATGATCGTCGTGAATCAATGATGCGCAATTAAATATTGTTTGAGACACAAAATGAGCCATCCTCCAAGCTGGACACAGAGCATTGAGTCTATGTTTTAAAGGGAACACATTATGGAAAAAAAAAAAAAGACAAAATAAAGATGTCACTGTGTCTGACAACATATTCACTTGTCAAAGGTGACGGTCAGTTCAGAAAGTTGGACATAACACAGCTCCCGTAACTCCATAACTTTAGACAACTTGGGTTTGAAAATGTGTCATTCAGTGACCCTTACAAGCACTTGCTGAACATTTTCAATTTGAAGAAGCAAGTAAATGTAAAGCACTCTTGCATGATCAAAATCACAAGAGGATCCAGCTTGTGCGAGGCTTTTAGTAGCAGCCTGATGACAGCCAGCCGTGGAAACTCCGATTCACTGACTGCTTTGCTTGTAGCGCTCAACTGATCTGATGGTTTAAGTTACAGACAATGATAGACAGATGCTCCATCCGGTCCCCTGATAACTTTTTTTTAAAGTTCTTACCAATTTCTAAATGGTTTTTACATAAAGACCTCCCACGTGAGTCTGTGTAACAAACCATCTGGTGCATCAGGTTACAAGCAGGGAGCCGATATCATCATGTTGGAAAAAACCATAGGATATACTGCAATTCCCGTTCACCTGGGTTTTATATGCTTTCTCCTGTAAGCCGAGGCCTTTTACTACGATATTTGTGAGATGAAGAGAAGTCCTGGTGCAGTTTTGCCGGGGCGCTTTATACTTGGTGCTTATTTACAAGATGTACTAAAATTTCACATTAAAAAAAAAAATGACAAAGATGTTTGTTTATGCTGTCAGTCATAAGACACAAAAATGAACCAAACAGTTTAAAAAAAAAAAAAAAGTTGAGTATATTATGTTTCTGGCTGTTTGTCTTTTCCCCAGAGGTTTTGTGTTCTTTTTTTTATGGTTTAGTCAAATTTTATGGGAGTACTTCAGACAAAAAAAAATATGTGAAAAGAAAATTGCGGTGAATACAACACTTGCAGTGTTCATATTTTCCCCATCATTTCAAAATACTTAGTTGACTGTTTCTCGATTACACTATCCTGGAACGACTATCAGAAACATGTGGTACTCAACAGCACTACAACCTACTGCCTCAAAGAAAATCTCTCCAAAATTTCACACTGTGAATCATAGTTCTCCATCATTGATTTTGTAAAGAAAGGAGTCGTTGTAGATTTAGATTCCAGTAACTGTAATTGGGTGTGCCGACAAAATGTCAAATGAGTGTGGAATCGTCCTCCTTTTGAAAATTTGGAGATGTTTGTTTGAACTGTTTTCTACTTCTCCCTGAGACCTGAACAAGACTCCAGCCTGTAGCCGGTGCTGTCTGGAAACCTGCGCTTTGTGTCAACCGGCCGCAGTTTGTTTGCAGCTCCGTCATAATGAGCAGTGATGCATTCAAGAAAACAAGAAGGGAACACCTACACAAGGTGACACAGGGGCCCCAGTTTTCATTTGTTAGCGGAATATAACAGAAGCTGTTAGGTTGGACAACAGCACAATGTAAGAGTGCACACGTTTGTGAAATGCCTTTTCTCTCTACTGTCTGATCCGTGAGCGTGGACGAGGCTGGAGCATTATAGCAATGCAGGACGGATGAAAATTTAGCAGGGCATCTGGTGCCCTGATTCTCTTCTTTTTGCCCTCTGCTCTGATTCTTTGCCCCACAGCGGACCACACCAGCGCAGCAAGTCATCTGGTGTGCAGTCAGCTCCCATATGTCAGAGTGTTTGACTTCGCTACAAACAAAGCTTTGTAGCATGCAAGCGCACATTAATACATCCAAGCGGCTCAGCGCTTCAATTTAATCTAATTGTTGTGTGGAAACTACAAGCGCATGGCCAGAGATATGGATCATCTCCATTTCAGATCAGTATGTGGAGTGGACAAAGTGGCCATAGCTGATGACATGCTGCTCTCCATTTTGAATTGCTGAGGTGGAAAGATTTGTAATGGTGCTGACCCCAGGTTGAGCTTCTGGCAGCTTCAAGTGCATCCCTCCAGTGATCCGCAGCCGTGCTGTGTCTGCCTAGTCTGCTGTCTCATCCATCCTGGGTGGTAGGGAGTTTTGTGTGTGTGTGCTGGTGCGTGCTTTGTGCATGGCCCTGTATGTGCAGGACAGGTGCTGGCAACCTAGAGGTCAGTACAGGCACAGCTGGGGCACACAGACAGAAAGAAGACGGGAGACTTTGAATAACAACAGAATGAATGAGCTTTGTTTTGCCAGGTTTGGCCGGTTTTATTCAGGGTGTCTGTCGTGCCGGTCGGGTGGTGTGACGGCTGGCTGCTCCCGGCGGAATGTACAACAGCGTCGGGCATTGGGTTCCTCACAGAGGAGCTTGGAGGCTGTGTGAAGCTAAACTAAAGGAACTTTAGAGGGAATGTGCAAGCCTGCAAACACAAACAGAACCCTACCCCCTCTGTGCAGTGTTAAGTGGCCGGATATGTGTGGCGAATGGGACACAGGTGTCTGGACGGAGTTGTGTGTGCCTGGCTAGAGGCCTGTGTTTGTTTTCTCTTGGTAATGGCCCCCCAACTCTCTGCTGTAGCCGGACCCAAGCTCATCAGCTCTCAATAGGTTAGGGTGAGTCCCACTTTTTTCCTTCCTTCCTTTTTTTTTTTTTTTTTCTGTTCAGCTGTATGTGCTGAGCATGAGTCAAGAATCTGATAATGAAATTCATCATAACATCCCACAACACAGCGTTGTGGCTGTACAGTGAGCAGGCCTTGTGCGTTTTAGACTTCTCATTCTTTTCTTCTGTCTTTTATCCCCCCGTTGCCTCTGATCTACCACAGTAAAGGAGCTATTTGAAGTTGGCGAGGCTCTGGCTTTGCTGTTGAGTCCTCAAAGTGTTCATGTGACAGGTAAAGAAGAGCTGGAGGGGAGTAATGTGACTCCTCCATAATCCACAACCTCCCGTCTCTATTGTCCACAGCCTTGCCTCCCACTTTCCTCCCTTACAGAAGCTTCTGCGCTGACGTCACTCCTCTAAGCTCTCCTTTGTTGGGTAATAGCCCAAAGGTGCGCTTTGGGGTTTGAGGAGAACACGCACACTGCCAAGACAACTCCATACTGCACCTCCCCGGGGAGTGCAACAGGGTGAGGTAATGGGTTGCTGACCCCTCAGCCACCCCTCAGCTACGTCCTACTAGCTGTAGGAGCTACTCTCCACCAATCTCATTTGATTGTTTGAGTAAGCCTGTGTCCTGCCCAGATGGTCAGGCCTCATAGCGGGTTTATGATAACTACACAGTTAATATCTGGTCTTCATTACAGTCTTCACAGTCCTTACTCTCCCCCCCCGCTCCCCCTCAAATGCTGCTCTAATTCTCTCAGCCACCCTCTGTGCTATTGTCTCTGATGCCTTCTCCTCAATGCCCTGTTTTATTTCTTTATTTCATTCATCTTTTTACATTTCGGAATCCATTTTTTTTTTGCCCCCTAGGTATGTTGGGTTATATTTTGAGAGAGTGTGGCAAATTAAATTTGGTCTCCCACTCTTTTTTTCTTTCTGCTCCCCACAGACTATGCTATGGCGTGATGGAACAGTAGCAGAAGAATGGGAGTGAAGAAGGCTAGTGGAAAAAGCCAGTTTCCCATGTATTACTGTCTCTTTCCTCAGGCTCTTGAGTGGAGTAACACCAACACCTCTATTGCTGTGTTTTTTTTTCTCCCTCTTTAATTTTCTTTTACCAGCTCTATCTCTCTGCTGCTGCTCTTCGCACACATCCCAACCTGAAGGTCTCTCTGCTCTTGCTAATACTGCCAGCACAGTCTGACCCACTTTATTAGTTTGGCTCTAGTAAATCATTAATCGAGGTTATCTAACTGTTCCTGTAATGATTCTGCTGTGACTTGTGTGTCAGACTTTGTGTTCGTTACCAGTCAAGCTGTACCCCATGCTTCTTCTTCCACATATTTGTACTCCATCATAACATCTCACCAAAAAAAAGCATTGTACCTCGGGCGAGACTATATGTTTAATAGGTGTGCAGTGCATTGTAATATGTCATTGTGTCAGAGCACAATACGAGAACTAAGTGCCCTGAATGCAAATTAATCTTGTGGGATGGCAGCAGCTGAATAGAGTGTGGCTTTTGGGGCGAGGAGGGGAGAAGAAGGGAGGGACAGAAGGAGGGCTAATAGTGGTGACAGAGAAGAGAGGGAGAGAAAGGAGCATGTGGGGGGGTGGGGGGGTGGAGTTGGGGGGTAAGATGTAGTCATAGCCAGGCCCATTCATCATGCAGTGCCTGCTGGGATGCGCTGGGGTCAGTCCTGCACAACACAATTACAGCCTGTTCTGGTGTGTTGTGCTCGGCACCACTGTGTTCCGACTATCTTTTGTTGGACTTTCTCTCTTCTAGCTCTCTTGTTTCCCAGTTTGCATGTTTTCTTCTCCGCTCTGTTTTTGTTGCCTCTGTTCAATGGCACATCTCATCTCTTCTTCTTTTTTTTTTCTTCTGTTGTGCATTATTGAACTTGCTGGTTGAGCTGGCACTGAAGCAGTCCTTTGAACTGAGTATCTCAATTAGCAGCACATTTGTTTTTGTTTTTATGTTGGGTCTTGGGTCTTTAATGCTCTACTTCTCTACAAACAAAGTTTTCTTTTTTTCCCTTTTTTCTGTAATGTGTAGCCACTTTCCACGGATTTAGCATTCATTGCTCAGCTTTCTTTCATCCACAAGCAAATTACCACTGCTACCTTAATATATGCAGCCAAAAGAGCTATAAGATGCTAGTGAGCATATTGTTTATCCGGCCGGCCTGGAAATCCTCCATGAGTCTGCAGATGTTTCCAGACAGCTGTAAATATCTGCTGTGTGCTCTGTCAGTTGACATCATATCTGATCATAAGGATATCTCTGTCTTCCTGTCTGTGCCTGCTCTTCATTTAGTAAGAGAGTTTTCCCAGCGAGGAGCCTTAAGGTAGTCTTAAGGTCTAAATGAAAACATCCCTAAAGGGTCCAGCAACAACAACTTTTGATGGCTGATCCAGTTTTTGTTTACATTGTACATAGTGAGACTTTGCTTTTTTCCCTTTTGCATCATTTTGTATCGCTTTGCTGAAAAAACAATTTAAAGAGACCACACAGATTCATTTATAGAGGAATCAACTGATTGGACTTTGAAGCTTATTGTCAAATATATTTAGGTATCAAAAAGATATCCATAAAAAAGATAATACACTGTGGCTGCAACAAGGCTTTTTTTAAAAGATCACCAGCCTTTAAAATAAAATTTGATAAAGATAAAGTCAGTAATCCAGGTCATTTACTTCCTCAGTTCCCTGCTCTAACGGGAATGAGGAGACTATTGTTTTACAGGAAATGGATAGCAGAAAGGTGTGTATTGAAGTTGATTTTAAAAAAAGAAAAGAGAAGACAAAACAATAATGTAATTTTGCCTCATCATCACAAGGTTTTGAAATGACTTACCCAAAATAAACGGAGTATATCTTCACACCTACAAGGCTACATGTATAATCTTAGTCTCCAAAGAAAGCTAAAACATGTGACATTAAATTTTTTGGCACTAGTGGCCTTTATTTGACAGTGAAGGAGAGACAGGAAACGGGGCAGAGAGAACGGGGAAGACATGTGGCAAAGGGTCATCCGGGCCGGGAGTTGAACCCGTGACCAGCTGCACGAGGACTGTAGCCTCTGTATACGGGCCGCCTGCCCCAACCACTGTCCCACCGGGCGGCCCAAACATTTCTGTCTTAGCCTAAAAAAAAAACCCAAAATGCATTATTTAGAGTTAAAACCACCTTTGAATCATAGGATAGTAGCCCATTTCATCTAGGAATTAGTAAAGTAATACTGTATATGAATAGTAACTGCAAAAGTAGATGCTGAAAAAGTGAGAGTGGCTGAAAGAGTCTGCGTGGTTTCGTTATAAAAATGACAGTGTACTTCATTCATTTCAGGGGCTGTGGAATGGACGTTACTATAAATATGACTTTTGTGTCAGATTCGACCCACTTTAGATGTGAGAAGTTCATAAATCATGGTAAAAGTGCCACAAATACATTAGGCTTTGACAAATGTTTGTCAAAAAAATGACTGTGACCCAGGCATGATTGTGGATGGTCTTGTTCATCAGGATTCATCAGTTCACTATATGTCTTAAATCATCAATGGCAACACCAGCCTGTCCGTCAGAGAAATGCACGAGGCCTGGAATATAGTTGCTGTTTGTGAACCCATCATGGCTATCATGCGAATCTTGCGTTCTACAGGACTGCATTGTGCATGTGCTGGGGAAAATATGCGACACATACATGATATGCGATATTCTCTTGGACACTAGAGGCACTAGTGTTGGCCAGTGCAGCAGTTGCAGGTACAGGCTTGCTGTTTGTGGTGTGATGGCGGAGGACATACGAGTATACCGTTGGTGTTTGTCGTTGTCGATTTCCCCACATCGGTAGAATGAGAGCAACAAATTCCTGTCTTGACGGCATTGATCTAATGGTGTAACGTATCGTCTCCAGTTGCACTGGCATTGTTTTTTTTCTGCTGTGACTGCAACAAAAATAAAACCATGACTTGCTCTTATACCCTCTCGTATATGGTTGTATTTTTGACTCCAGGTCTGCATCCTGTAACCAAGATGTATCAGGTGTGGGTCAGACTCAGTTGCTGTCTCGTCATTATTGAATTTTTCTTGAGTTTAATTCTGCATATAGAGGTTTAATCATTTGATTTGATTGGTAACGAAGCTCATCTTTTGATTATTAAGCATGTATGTAATTAACCAGGTATTAAATCAGGAAGAACTCAGGAGGTGCTGGTCTTGGATTCAGTCTCTGTGTAAAAATATTTTTTTTGTATAAGTAATGTGTGCAGATCTTTTTTTTTTTTTTTTTTTGCTCTTACATTTGCTTTAGAGCATTGTTCTGTTCCCTGAATACAGTAAGATCTTGTTATTACTGTCAGAATTTTATTTTATGTAACAAGAGAAAAGACAAACCGACCCAGAGGTCGCAGAAGTTCACTTGCTCATTGAGGATGCATGGCTTCGTTGAGTACCAGTAAGAAGGCCAAAGACTGAGAAGAATGACAAATTATGACCAGAATATCCAACAGCACTGAGCATCTGGAAACAATTTCAAACAAAGGATTGTCTTCAGCAGGCTTCATGTCAGACTGCAGTCATTTTTCTCTGCCTCGACTTTTGAGTTTTAGCCTCCTTGAAAAACTCATGAAGGCCTTAGAAGACACATAAAAAACTGACTTGGCAATTACCAGTTTGTTATAAACTTCAAAGCCCATCACTACCCTGTGAAGGGTGACCAGTAATGGTGGATCATCTAATTTTGTTGTTCATCATCTATAAAGGAGATTGAATTATATTATTATTGTGTTAAATACTTTTTCAAAAGTTGATGCAGTTACTTGTATTAATAATTAAATGTATCTGTCATGCTTTGGTCAGAATATACATTGGAAACGGTACAAGCAGTTGGCCATTGTGCTTGGTTGGAAATCAGTGTTACACATTTGTGCTTTACAGTTACGAGCAGTGGCGGCTGGTGAAAAAAAAATCTTGGTGGGGCTGGTGTGCCAACATTTTTCCCTGCCTAATCTAGCATAAGCATTAAAATGAACAGTCGGAAAATGACAACAGGTCCACAATAATAATTTAATTTCAGTTTCCAGTTTCAAATAAGAAGTAACAATTTACAGCTATATTAGACTTTATGCTATCAAATACTATACAATCAAGGGGTAAATTGTCCCTCCGGAAGGATGCAGTGCAGCCTCTCCAATAAGACACCAGCTGTTGAATCCGCACAGCTATTGGGTAGCTTGATGAATCAATAGAACCGCTCCTGTATATTGTTGGGTCCATCAATGTACCTCAGTACCAGGACTAGCTGACATTATGTCCCCACATTGCTTATTCAAAAGCACCACAAAATTTAACACAATTGATTATCTTGGACATATTTTTATGGTACAATATTACGGTTTTTATCTACCTCTTCATTGTGCCTTCTTTCAGTAATGTGGTGCCCATCATCTGGCTGCGTTGCTATGCTAATCTTTCCGAGCACAACTAGCTTTACGCAGTTTTCCATGTGACTTTGGATCTCTCATGTTTTTTGAACCGTTCAGAGGTGCTTTAAGTCAGTTAGTCCAGTCTTTGTCCAAGTCCAATCACATCTGTCACTTCTGAAGAGGATACAGGGGAAACAGAAAAGTACATTAGCTGCTCCACAACCTGCCAGCCACGTCTCAGGGTTTAACCAACTCTGACAAAAACTCAGTTTGTATGATTTACCTTTCTCCTTCGTTTACTGGAAAATGTTAATTTCAGGCTTGTCGGGTCCCAGCTTCTTAACGAGAAGTTTTTTCTCCGTCGTCCGTCTCACAAAAGGGAACATTAATAATGATTTCACCGAAGCTGCTCTTGAACTCCAGTTGTCGCCATCTCTCTTCCTCGTCGCCGTATTTTTTTTTCTCCCGACGTAGGACAGAGTCTGGGAGTCGCTCTACGAAATAAAACTACCGCTGGCCCTTCACGTAGCTCTAGCTCATAAACCTTCACGCATTTTACGTAGCTGTTGGGGCGACATTTCCAGCGCCCCATCGGCATTAAATTTGGTGACGTTGATAGGCCAATTATCAATCATTTTTACCTAGCAACCATAGCCGGATTGGCTATTTAGCTGCAGGTCAGGGGCGCTTTGCCGAGCGCTCCGTGAGAGAATGACACACTGTAGGTCGGTGGAAATTCACTGTTTAATGAGTGTCAGTTGGTGGAAATGTTGTTTAAATTATTTAAATCGCATGTAGGCACACACATACTATCAATTAATCTGATGCTGATCAAAAAAATAAATAAAAATAAAATAGAATAAATGTTTTTCCCCTCCACAGCTGGTGGGGCGGCGCCCCAGCGCCCCCTATGGGCCAGCCGCCTCTGGTTACGAGGTATAAAATATGCTCCATGATGTCACCAAATATAGCTGGGAAAGCTAGTTAGCTCTGCTAAGATTCAGCATTGTGATGGAGCAGGCCCCAGCAAATCTGAACAGCTGACTGAGGGATGTATTTTCACAGCTAGACTGTCCTCAAAGAACGCATCAGTGTCATGTCAGTTTGAGTTGGTCATCTCAACCCCCAAATGAGTTCTCAAGCACAGAAGAATGACACATTTTTCATGTTTTTTATCCGTCCCATTTCACCCTGAGAAAGTAACATACCATAGATGAACGATTTAATTAGGTTGTGGTTGGAGATTTTTGGTTGCTTGATTCTGATAAGTGATCAACCGGTGATAAACTGGTTATGTTATTCATTTATTTTTTTCATTCTACAAATACACAATATGCAAAAGCATAAAGTACCAAGAACAGTCAGTGAGAACATCATGATGGTGCAGTTACCAGGAAGCATGTCTTTGATGTGGAAGTATTTCACCGTGAGTACAGAATACCCAAATATAGCCATCTGTGCAGCTTGTAAAGGACAGTAAACAAAACCTTTGGTCCAACAAACTTAATTCAGTAGTTTAAACACTGTCACCTTACTGTACATACCCAATGTCATGAAGCCAACAAAAGGGTAAGAGGCTAAAATTAAAGTACATCAAGTACATCACACAACCTGCAGCATGATTGGTTTCATTGGTTGATTAGTTACTTTATGCCAATATTCCAAAATTGAAAAGATTTGGCCTTTAAGGGAACTGGACATCTTAACTGACCAAGAAGATTGCAGAATTGCAATCAGTGGGTCTTTGACACTGAATGTTGTTTCCTGTCTTGTTAGCTGTGCGTAGAGCTGGCTTTCATCCTTCCTTTTTAAACTCATGAGAGCATTTTAATCATGAGAAGCCAACCGGATACCACTGAGCCGTAATCAACGTCAAGCCAAATGAAAATGCCAGGAGCTGTGTTTAGCGTGAAGATGCCTTTGAGCTCTGATGCCAACAATAATCCTGGTCACATTGCATCAGGTAGGACAAGCTTTACCCACATCCAGCGGTGACAGGGTTGTGAAGTACACCTGCTCATGTGCCTCCCAAACCTGCAGACAAGGCAGACTTTCTGTCATCAGGTTGTCTTTTTGCATGCCCTAATGAAGCTTGGGGGATCTGAGGACATGCCTCACATTTCACTCGTCACCTAATTGTGTTGATGTAGAGGCTGATGTCAGTGTGATGGTGGTTAATCTTCCCGGTGAGAGGAAATGCCGGAGCCATCACAAGATGCAACACTGCTAATTAAATTTGCGTACAATAAGGGGAGCGGAGTGACATTGATCAAAAAGTACTCCAAAGAGAAAGGCACAACCACCCTCAGTCATTTTTTAAAATTGATTTCAGTGGTTAATAAAAGTTATTTAAAATTTTGGCCTTGAGTATGTGCAGTGTGCTGTGAATGTTGAGCTGCTCAGTGAAGACATTTACTTTCTGAGAGGTAACACAGTGGCACAGCTTCAGCACGTATTACCACCTGATGTGTTACCTTCTCAGCAAATCAGTTTGAAAAGTCTGAAATTCAAGAAGTAATTTGAAGTTGAATTCATAGCTGACTTTCTGATATAATAATTCTATTTTTTGCCTTCATTCTGGACTCAAGAAAAGTTGTTTGTAGCTTTGACGGATTTGGGCATGACGTGTCTGGCTCTCGGTTTGATTGAAGAGAAGCCTTTAAGCCTCACTGCTGGGAAATCAGATGTAATGAATTAATGATAAAGGTTTTAAAGACAACATCATCAGAGAAGCTGTTTGGAGGAGTAAGACTGCATTTTCTTTGTATTTTGCCGATCAGTAATTCGTAGTTCAGAGGGATACAAGTTAAAATTCTTAGCTTTTTATTTTTCATCTTCTCTCTTTATCTTCTTTCGCTTCCCCTCTGGCTACCAGTAACAGTGATATTAACCTCATATCGGCTTCACTGCCCTCATGCGACCTGGAAGTCATCTCTTGTGAGAAGTAGTCAAATGTTCTATTGCTCAGGGTCTTCAGCCTTGCTGGAGTTCTTAATGCGTTATGACTATCGCCCAGGGGTGGGTCGATCCAATCGTGTATTAATATCATGTTGTGAGCTGTCACACCCGACTTGGGTTGAGAAGTACTATGCCTGCAAAATTTTCTGCAAAGTCATACTCTGATAGGCTTTTGTTTTTTTTTTTTTTTTAGTGCCTTAGGCCTGGTTTGATTTTATTTTAGATTCCAACTCATTCCCGATGACATCGACACCACTCATCCCCAACACTGACCGCCATCAGCACCCACACTGACCATATTCATCCATCTGAGCGAAGCTCCCCGACTGCCTGCGCTCATCAGTGTCAGTGGATGGAGCTCAGCCCTGTCACCTGAGGGATAAATTGTATGATGGAAACTTGTATCGTCTCAGGATTTGGGGGCAGATGCAGGCCCTCGGTTGCTTCAGCTGCTGGCTCCTCGACAGACGGGAAGGGCACAGCATGTTTCTATCTCCGTTACTGGAGGAGTTATAGGGCTGGGGGAAAACATTTACTGTTTGTAAAGAGGTTATCACATCTCTTTAAATCTAAATTGGGTTTATGGTGGCGCTTTCATTTCACTAAGCGTTCATTTATTTGCATAAGAAAGTATCCAATTTCAGCCACCAAAATTTATTGCATCTTTTAATCCAATGGGGAAAAGAAACATGCCCTTTCCTTTGTAGGCCTATTTTCAACCTAGCATGTGTGTGTGTGCGTGCGCACGCATGTGTTTTCTTTTCTTTGACTGCTTTTGACATACACATATTGAAAATAAAAGAACTAGTCATGAACTTAACCTATGCCACAGAAATCATATTTTATTATTATGAATTCATACTTTTATAAATTGCCTTATGTTGATTTAAAAACTAACTGTGCATTATGGAAATGTAATCCACCAGTTATGGTCTTCAGATCCATTTCTGTTTAAATTTCTAAACACTGATGTTTGAAAAACTTTTTAGAGATGGAATACTCAACTGGCCGATGATTGCAAAAGACTGTTTTTCAGCCTTTGGCTTGACCATGACCAGCCGACCCGTGTCAGATATAGCAGATACTGTCCGAGTCACACGCCATGCGGTGGTTCACCTCATGTGTGTAATGATACAGGCTGCAACAGTACAGCCAAAAACACAGTCCAACGTGTCATCTCCAGAGTTCCTCGCCATGTGTAGAGAAAACACAATTTTCAATTTTCTCTTACAGCAACTTGATATGTTCATTTAGTCCATCCTGTTTCATACAGAGAGTTCTGTATGTCGGTATTGCATGTTTGTTTTAGTGTAGTAAGTGATTTTCTGCTACAGTAATGCAACTGTTGAGAATAAAGACAGAGGTAATTTCTGGTTTATCTAGTGTTTATTTTCTCCTTGTGTTCTGAAATCAGCTGTGAACATAGTCCATCAGGAGCACATCGCCAGCCACAGAGAATATGGTCTTTATGTTTATACAGTAGTTATATGATCCATTAGGTCACAAATGGCAAACATACAGTGCTGTTAAACAGATAATGTGAGACTCAAATTGCATACTGACATCACAACAGGCCAGTCTTTCCTGAAGCATGCTGTTTCAAAGATCAGACTTTGCAGAACTATAATCTATAAGCAGCAACAACACCTCAATAACACCTTTTTATATCATCTGTGGATTTATCAAAGTACCGCAACACATCCAGTCTGGGCTGGTTCCTCATTTAGAACAAATGTCTGTTTATGAATTGCTTCAAGTACGTAACAGCGAGACCACCAAAACTCATGTGGCGATGTCTCTTGCCATATTTTGGCTCAATAGACCCTGGATTGAACACTTTGGCTAATTCTTTTGTTTCATTTTATAATTCAATGTAAAGAAATGTTTGTTTTGTTATGGCAGGTTTTGTTTTGGTGTTGCTCTTCTATATTTTAAGCCATCCCTATTTAGTTATATCAGTGCAAAGCTCCTATTCTGAGGTGAAACTAGTTTACACAAAAAAAGGAAAGGGGGGGGGGTTCTTGTAGTCATTCAAACAATGAAAAGGTTTCTGAGGTCCAAAAGCACCTCGTGGCCTCCTCTGCACGCTCTTTAAACTGCTTCCATTGTTTTAAGAAGCCTCACTAGCTTTGCAGAGTGACGTGACAGATGAAAATTATGGGATGCAAAACGTTCGTGTGACTTTGAGGACAAGCTGCGACAGCTGGACAGTGAACATTCCCTCTGCCACCTCACCTTTCTTCACCATCGTCCTTTCAGTACATGCAACAGTGACATCACCCTTGCATAATGCTCTTCTTCCCCCTCATCAGCTACTTTTCTCTAATTAGGTGGGGGGGGATTTCAATAAACTTACTGCCGTCCTCACTCCATTAGTTATATTAACACTCTGATTCCAGCCCTAGAGTCTTCTATCTATCCTCTGCTTTTCACCGGGGGGGCGATCCCGTTCCTTTCATGGATCTGTGTAACCTAGTTACTGAGGCCCAGCCAGGGAGGCCAATCAATTAATGAACAAAGGAGCCCGCTCACCGAGCATCGGCACAAGTCTGGGACTATAAACAGGGCGCTCCCAAAATGTGGTTGCTGTCAGTTCAGTGCTCAGTTGATGGATGTTGTTTTGCTTTGTTGTTTTATGTCTGTGTGTGTGTCTGTGTGCGTGTGTGAGAAGGTACTATTTCAGAAAAGTCTAATAAAGCCAGTGGATGGGGTTATCTGTTTGAACATGCTACAGGACGGTATTCAGGTGGCAAACATTGAGAGCGAGAGCACGAGCATTGTAAGAGGGACATGAATTTGTTTTTCTGCTTCTGATGTGAAAAGATGGGAAGTAAAATATCATAGCAGTTGTTCTACCGTTCCAGATAAAATGTGGAGCTAGGCTAACAAATTAGATTTGTGGTCAAAGATTAACATCCATATTTAGAGGTTGCCTGAGGGAGAACACTGGCAACAGGCAGCTTTGGATGGCTAACCTCATCTTCTGCCCGTTTCATCCACCTGTGCTTGCTCTGTCTTTCACCACTTTCTCATCCTTCCCTTTTCTCAATAACTCTTTTCATCTCAATAAGTCCTCCTTTTTTCCTCGCTCAGCTTACTTTTTTTCCTCCCATCCCTCAGGTCCACCCCTTATTCTACTCTGTCTTTCGTCCCTGCAGCCCCCTGGGCTCCCTGTCATCTCTTTTTTTCTGTCTGGCTGCTGGTCCCCAGTGCACCCCTCCCCGGAGTTACCAGCTCTGTCTCCCTGTGTGTAAGATCAGGGAACAGGCTGTTGCAACAAGCTGTTGAATAATGTAAGCACAAAGCCATAGGCCAGCGTGTCAGTTAACTGTTTGATCTCTGATCACACAGTGGGTTAGGTGGACACATCATAGATACCAGCTCGACCCAAGGGGGAAGCAGCATGAAGGCCTTTCACTTCCTCTGGCCCTTACCTAAAGGCTAAAGTTTCCCCATCCGGTTTCATTGTCACAACCTTTGTAAGCAGGAACACGCTGAGCGTCCTTGGCCTTTGTTATTGCAACATTGATGTATAATTAAAGGGGTAGAAAAGGCTATGCTAAATAATTGATACCTGGAGCTAAGATGTTGTGGCACTCTGAACCTTATTGTAATCCATATTTTTTCTTGCATAGCAGATAAAGGTTTTATCAGTGTGTTTTCTTGGTGGTCGGCCTCATTCAGGCTGCACTGACACGGCAGAGTGATGATTGAGGTGCCATTTTCCCAGTTCTATTCAGCTTTTTGTTTCATATTTTGTTAAATTTCACACAAAAGCATTCGCCGTTGTGGTAAATCTCCAACTTTATGTAGCTGCATATTCGTTGATACAAGCTGCAAGATCATTCTTATTTCCTTTTTTTAAACCAGATAAGTGTCTTTATAATATGAGAATATTAAGAATAGAACCAGTTTATAATATATGTTTCAGATTCAGTGTGCAAATTAAGCCCACCAGTCATGTGTAATGGCTATTCACAGAATCGCTGGGTCCTTTAATTTGTCTGTAAAGTGCAGGTAAAGCGGTTTCTGTAAAGGAAGAAGAGACATCTTTTTTTTTTTTTTTTTTTCCCAATTTTTGAATGCATATATTTGGGTGCCTGAAATGACGACAAACTCCAAATCCAAAAACCTAGATGAAATGACCCGTTGACTTTGCTTGGGGCTGGCCTCAGTCTGAAAATACAATGGTACCTCTACTTACGAAATTAATTGGTTCTGGAAGTAGTTTCGTAACCTGAAGATTTTGTAAGTAGAGAAGCGTTTTCCATGAAAATGCTCTAATCCATTCCAAGCTCCTCAAAATTTGAACATAATTTTTTTTTTTACAAATTATAAATAATACATGAAATGACATAAAAACCTTTAAGAAATACATGTTAGAACTAGAAAAGCACTCGGAGAGCGCAGACCTCCACCAAGCGCAACAGTTATGGAAAATCTGAAAGTGATCCAGAATCCAGGATTTCTTCCGGATCACGCCCAAAATGAAATCAGATCTTCCTTTTCATATTTCTGACAACTCTTGAAAATTTTATCAAAATCCATCCATAACTTTTTGAGTTATCTTGAACACAGACAGACAGATGGACAGATAAACGCCGACAAAAACATGACCCCTTGGCGGAGGTAAAAATAGTTTACCTGGGTTGCTGGGTTACGCTCATACAGACAAGGGGCCCTCTTAGCCAATGGGATACCAGGAGGATGCTAAGCGATAGCCAATGGCAGAGCAGCTTGGACACACCGCTTTCAAACTGAGATACAGAACAGACAGGTATGTTTACGTTCAGTAAACTCTGGGAGCTGCGACCAGCAGCGCGTACTGTATTTTTGCCTTTTGTATCCTGAAATTTCTTTCGTAACAAGAGGCAATATTTTCCTAGTGAGGCATTTCGTAACCTGAAAATTTCGTATGTAGAGACGTTCGTAAGTAGAGGTTCCACTGTATGTCATTCACTAAACATACATGTCTTTGCAGGGATTTGCAAGGTGGTGTGACATCACAGACACAATCATCTTTATCTGCACATTATTTCACATCATGCTGCAATTTCTGTAGCCCTAAAGTGGGTATTGCAAAGCTGTATGACCGACCTCAAAAGAGGCACACCTCACTGAAGAAAAGAGGCAGTGTGGAGTCGGAGATACTAAATTTACCTGCTCAAACCAGCGGCTGTGAATAGAGATATAAAATCATGGTTTACAAGGATACTTTTGTGCAGTGTATGTGTGGTATTTTCCCCAAAACGTGTCAAAGACTTCGGTGTTTCCTGTGACCAACGTTCGCAGATCATTAGCTTAGATTTGTTATCTCCCCTCTTTGAGCCGGCAATGTTTAACAATTTCTTGCACAAGCAAACAGGCTGCGTTGAATTTTCCAACGGTAGGTTGGGGGGAAACCAGGTGAAGTGGATCCTCTGATTAGTCACATTAACACTGTACTCTATGATTGCGGAGCAGATTTTGCATGCTGCATGTGCTTTGTCTAGTTTCTGCTCCCTAATAACGTCATAAAACCCTGTGTGCCCAGATACCTACTTTTACAACGCTTGTTTTTCTTAAACATTCAATGTGACGTTCTGTTTTCTTCCACCGTATAATAGTAACGTTGGCGTAGCATTGGAGCTGCATAGCACTGCTTCGTCATCTGCTTTTTCTGATGCAGCAACACAACAGTGCAACTCTGAAGCCAGAAAAAATCACCACCTAACAATTATAAACTAGAATTTTAGAATTGCCAAATTTCAGACATCTACAGTTTTTATCAATTAACTGGTTGATTTATGCATTTCCCGTTTAAAAAAAAAAAACATAGTCAGCAAACATGGTCTCATTAACTCTTTGTAATCAATACAGATCCCCCTCTCCTTAAGTGCTTCTAGTTAGCTTTCAAGCCCCATATCCCGAGGCCAGGGTGCATTGATCTGTCGACCTGATTGGAAGTTTCCCCTCAGGAGGTGAAAGACAGCAGTGAGACAACGGATGTCTTGGCAAGAGTGGAGTCTTCATGACTAGATCATCTTTCTCCCTCTTGCCCCCACTTCTTTCGCCACACCTGTTACAGTTAGCAGGGGAGGAAAAACTGCCACCAATCTGTGTGCCTGTGCAAATGGATTGTGTGTGTGTGTGTGTGTGTGTGTGTGTGAGACGGAGTGGAAAAGGCTGTCTGTGTGCTCAGGAGAGCAAATGGCTGAGAGGCGTAGCAAATGAGAAATGTGTTACATAGGGTTTATGGTGACGACGTGTGCCCGACTGCATTGATTCTGGCAGCTGCCGGCCTGTTATGGATGTCTGGCAGGAGGCAGAATTTAGATTTTACAAGGATAGCGCGCTATGCGACAGTCTGCTTTTGTGACCAGGTGGTGGGAGCCCTAACCGCTGCCGATTCGCACGCGCACACTTGGACATGCATGTCCGCGCCCCTGCACACGTGAGCGCACATACACATCGACACCATTAAACTGTCAGGACAAGATGTGTGTGTATACGATGCCGCGCAGTGGCATTTAATCCATAACTGACAGGCTGCTTTCCAGCCTTGAACGGACGGGGAAATGCATTGCTTTCTTCCCTACATACATACAAAAACTTCTCTCTTTTTCTTTTCTCCTCCCCTGCTGTATTCTTTTTTTTATTTCCGAAGAAGAATAATGATATATTGTTTTGATTTAAAAGTGTCCCAAGACATACACCATGCATGTAGCCCTGTGTGAAAGCTTGACCATGTCCACAGCCTCCGGCTGCCCCTTTCTGTAAACTGATAGATCTGTGTGTGTATGTGGTGTCACAGTTGGATACACAGCAGCTGTGGAGGCGGCAGTGAAGAGGGGAAATGGGAATAGCCAGCACGGTAGACAGAGCGCAGATAGACCTGTCAGCTCTGTGACACCCACGCATGCCTCACACACTGGTCCGGGACGAAAGCAGAGGAAGGAAAAGTAGTTTGGCTTGGCACAGGTAGATTGCTCCTGCGAAAAGCTGAAAAGTAGTTTTGAGCTGTGACAGTTGGGACCAGAGCTATAAAAGACACAGTGATGAGCGGAGGCATTTGCTTTGTTTATTTTGGGGAATATTGGCTGACTTCTGGGAGAGGGGATTGGAGTATTCAGTGTCTTTCAGCTTCATTTTTGACTTTGTTTAACTGCACAGTAGCTGTGATTTAACATTTATAATGCTAAATTATATGGTGTAAAAATTATGTGTTTGTCCTGTTCAGCTTCAGGAGTTTCATGCTGATGTGATTGGTCTCTGTGTTACAGCACTTTTCACAGTGATGTGGAGAAGCTCTACTGTAGAATCACGAGCAGAAAGGCCCAAATTTGTCGTCTGCTGCTGCCAAATGTTGAAAGCTGCCATTTCATCATTTCATATATATTGAATTACTGTTAAAGGACATTTGTTTTTTGTTTGGTTTGTTTTAAAGTTATCAAATTCATAGCAGCAAATGCTTTTCTAAATTCTCTAACAATTTTCAGTTCATCAATTTTGTTTGGTATTTATCTTGTTTCATCACATGCAGACATTATTTTATACAAGATAAATGATCGACTGTAACATTTAGAACTGGAATGTTCTAAATTTAATTTCATTGTGTCATTTGCAAAAAATGTTTGAACAAAAATGAACATTCTTGCAAGAGTTCATCATTCAAGCATTGTGTGATTTAAGTTTATTACTGAGCCCCACCCAGGGACACCATGAGACCTTTCAGCCAGCGCCACATTCTTTCTAGTTAACTTCTTTTTATTCCCATCTGTGATATTAGGAGAAAAAAAGTAGGTATTACTGGAAAGAAAGAATGTTATCTTGTCCTCCCGAATAGCAAATTTGTGACTTTCATGGGGAATTGAGAAAGAAAATCAATTTAAAAGCTTTGAAAAAAAATAGACTTAATGTCAGACCTATCCATTGATTGCATGAGATGAACATACCTGATAAAGATGAAGAGCAAAAGTACCACACACAAATGGAAAACCCTGCCATAGACACAGTACAATGATGAATGATTAAATACAAATAATTAAATAAAAAATAGGAACAGTGAAACCTTTTTCAGCTTGTGGTTGTAGAACATCTAGATGTAACGCCCTCCTTTTTCTAAATTATTATTTATAAACAGGAGACGTCTCAGCTTTTACATATGATGAAAGTGAATGATTACTACACAAATCAAAACCGGCGGGCAAGATTGACAAGTAACTAATGCATACAGATTTATTAGGGGTGTAACGGTATGCAAAAATCACGGTTCGGTACGTACCTCGGTTTTGGGGTCACGGTTCGGTACAATTTCGGACCAGTATAGAAACAAAATGCAAAACCATTTTCTTCAACAGTGTGTTGTTTATTTAGCCAAGACATTTTCAATATACAAACACTCACTAGGGACCGAGGTAGCAGGAACATACCTGTCAAGTTTTGGATTTGAAAATAAGGGAAATTTTCTGGGGCCCGCCACGAGCAGTATCCCTTACATTTTTGGTGTACAGAAAAGCTAAAATCACAGCTACGCTACTTCTTTCTACTTCAGCCAGCTCTTTTGTTTCCTGTGTGCCATTATTGGACAAATTGATCAATCCAGGTGTGTCTGAGCATTGCTGGTAACAAGAGGCAATATTTTCCCGTTGAGGCGTTTCGTAACCTGAAAATTTGGTATGTAGAGACCGTTTGTAAGTAGAGGTACCACAGTATTAGTTCATATTCTTTAGCTGACTCCAGTTTTTTTTTTTTTTTTTTTTGGTTATAGTTTTTTTAAAATTTTATGATAACTTGCATATTTAAATCTGAAATGTGTATATATATTTTACACTAATTTCCCTCAAGCATTCAGTGTATTTTTAAAACATCTTTCGGGTCTGTCTGACTTTACAATGTAGGACAGGATGCTTGCAAAACTGTAAGAGCTTTCTTGTAATTTTTAACTGAAAAATTCAAATGTGAGGATGACATGACAGAAGCTTTGTACGTTTGAAATGTTGTCACAAATTGGTGAAAATCAATAAGAAAGAGAAATGGGTCTGTCGTTTGTTTTTCAGGCTTTGCCTGCCACTCAGCCTGGTTTCCCGGCTGCTTCTAAGTGACTAGTCGGCTATTTGGCTCGCAGCCACCGTTTATGGGAAGCACTACATTTAGGTCTATGACAAAATTGCCCAGATGCTGTTTAGATTTATGAATTGCATGTTGGAGACCTCTGTCGTTTCTCAGTTGCAGGCATGGATTCTGTCTTAGCCACTTTAGCAGATTGTTGTGTTAAAGCGATTCATATCTTAGATGCTTTTCCTGAAATCTAAATCCAACAATGCTTTATGGCATAATGATTTTACTAATATAACAATAGCATATGATTTTGCTCTCATTTCAAACCAACTTCTGCTGCAGAGTTTCCACATGCCCTCTGGCAAACACTAGTTGAGATGTTCTCGGTTTGTTTTTGCCTGTCTGCTCTGAACCTGAGTGGTGAATCACTCAGGCAGTAGCTGTTGATTGGTTTGCCATGAAACCACATGGCTCCTCTGTGTCCTTCAGCGCAGAGGTAGCCAAGTTTTGGAGATGGTTTTCTCTCGAAAGAAGCACAGCTGTTCCAAATCATTAATGACTGGCCTTTGTGTACGCCAAGGATTAATTTAAAGGTTTACCTTGCAGTGTCTTTTGTTTGATCTCTCTTATGTCATATTAGTTGTTATGTCATGCACAGTGTTAATGTTGGAAACCTTGGGTTTTAAAGCACGATTTCAGTGAAGTTAAATTTAAGAAGAAAGAGGAGAAAAACTCGGTTTCAGAAAAACATACACCAGAATTATAATGGGATTCATGACTGGACCTGCAAGTGGGATTCTAATTAGTGTGATTACCATAAGACAATCATGAGGCTGGCTGTTTCCCTGCACTTTGGGTTTTCACACGTTTATTGCCTGTAGTTACCCCTGAGGGTTGGGTGGATCTGTCGACTGTGTGCTGTTTGTTTATGTAAAGCACACTGTAGACAAATTTCCATTTCCATCCGTTTATCTGCTGCTCTTGATTGTGCTTTGAAAGCAAGCTGATAATTATGAGTAGGCTTTTCATGCAGGAGGGGAAAAAGGGAAAAAAAAAATCCTATCCGTTTGATCTCACAGGCAAAAATATGGGCCGCACAACAGAATCTCATTTCTTGTGTCAGCTTTTCTTCCGCACCGCGATATTCCCATGGGAACTCACTTCTGCTGCGCAAATCACAGATAGATCAGTGCGGGCCATTTCTTATCTGGACGTGAAAGAACCGGAGATGGAAGAGTGAGACGGAGAAAAGGGAGAGGCAGGGCTCCCCTGGGTATGATCATACCTGAATTTCAGCAGCCCCTTGAATCTACTGTACCTTGTTGTCATTTCTTGCACAGGTATTTCTTTCACAGCTCGGGATGCATCAACTTGGTTGTTTCCCTCTGATTGGCTGAAAAGATTAGACAGTTAGATTGCTTATGTGTGTGCAACAGCCCGTGCCACAGCATCCATGGGGATCTTATTATTACTTGGATTGTTTACTTATTTGATACCATTTCTGGTTCATGCCAGGTCAGCAGATCTGCCGCTGTTGCAGGTGTGAGCGTCCTCGTAGAACTGTTGTGCATTAATGTGATGCTCTGCGGATCTCGGCTTAATTCATCTGAATGGACATTTAATTTGATTGACAGAGCCTGCAGCATGAAACCTCTCTGTCGAGGACTGTTATCTCTACTTGCCCCTTCCACTCAGAGCCCTACAACTCCCCCGCTTAGCTCTCACATTCACCCAGACGTGCCTCATTCATAAGCAGTTTGACTTTCACCTCTGAGTGATATGTATTATCTGTATAAGGAAGGGACCTATTACAAGCGCTCCATCCCGGTGGAGACATTATCCTGCCCGCCATGCTCCCTTGTCCTTCAGTAGCATCCTGAAATGACGATGGATAAACAATGGGAACAAACAGTCACTCCCACCAGCATTGATCTGGCTCCCTCGCCCCCTCCCTGCTTTTACCACCAACGCCACATTGATTCCACCTACACTCAATTTATATGAAAGCACCCCCTCGCGCACACACACACACACACACACATATACACACACCCTGCCTTTTTCGACCAAGACTGACAAAAATGATAAATGACCAACCCCTTCCTCCTGCTGCTACCACCTCCCTCCGCCTCAGGTTGGCTGTCCGAGGTACTACCAGCTTATTTCTGCCCTCACAAATCCAATAGAGTGAGCTCCTTTTTTTTTTCTTTCTTTTTTTCTCAGAAGTGGGCATTTTCTTTTTGTTGCAGGAGTGTGGCTGTTCAACCTATCGTTTCCACATACAAACATGTCACTGCCACAACTTCAGCCCCACGGGACATCCACATGCATAATGATGAAAGAGAAATGAAAGAAACGGTGATGTATTTAAACAACTTGCTCAGTAGGATCCCTTGTATTGTGGCTGCTGCCTAATAGTCTGCAATGTCACTCAAAGATGAAGTCATGTGCACAGTCTCCAAAGTGAGGTCAATTATTTCCGTCCATTTAGTTTAATCAGTCCATTCTCTTGTTATGTGATCATTATCTGAATAGTTTGTCCACAGTGTAATCAAATGAGTTAGATTGTGGTTAATTCAGACATCACCCTGCATATAACAGTGTTATGACTGCCCATCTTCATTGGATTTCAGATTTTGATTATGCCCCCCCTCACACACACACACATAGTCAGAGTCCCAATAAATAGGCCACAGAGTGTCTATGAATAGATATAGTGTAGTAGCAAGCTGCCAGTGGTTATGAGCATGAAGGAAGGAAGTGTGTGCTTGTGTGTGTGTGCTGAATGTGAAACTAATCAAGACTATTGACAGACTCACTTTTCTGCTCTCTGTTCTCCAGTGACCCTTCCTCACTCCGTCTCCACCCAGGCGCAGTTTCCCATGGTTCCTGCATGCTACCTCTCCCACTGTGAAGTAATCCATTTTGCACTGTGGTGCTCTCAGATTCCTCTGTTCCTATCCAGCCTGTTTGAGATTGAAAGTAGCTGGCAAGTTTGAGAGCCTATCTAAGATGAAACCCAGCAGTGCCATGCATATTGTATTTGCAGGTCTTCTTTTTTTTTTTTATTCATCTTCGGTTCTAATAATCCTCATGTAATATAACCGTGCAGTCATGCCATTACACCTGTGCCAGCTCAGGTTATGTTTCCCGATGGATGATACATTGATGGTTTCTGACATGATCCCTTTAATGGAGGTCTGTGGGTCAGCTCTCGCTCTGTTCTTTGCAGGAGTTGCAATACAGCAGAGGTGCAGAGATTTTTCTCTAATCGTTGTCGATTGAACTTTCACTGTCTGTCCATAATTGCTCTTAGAAAAAGATTGTGCACTCCCTTGTCTATATTTGAAGATGATTCTTTCACTTTTTACCCCTTTTCAGTGTCAAAGAGTAACATTGCAATCATTTCAATTATGACCGCGCTGGAATCGCAGTCTTCAAGTAGGGCGTTGAAATGTAATTTGAGGAGCATGGGTGAACAGAGGAAAGGCTTTTTTTCTCCTTCCCTCTGTGCAATTGCCGCAGTCTTGGGGAAAGTAAATTGAGTTGCAAAGAAATGATGTGATAATTCATCTACATGGTTTGGTTGGACAAATTATCTGAAAGTTACTTCCTTGAGAATTACACGACAAAACTATGTTTCCCTCCCGAGTCTTCTGTCCTTCACGCACTGTCATGAAATGAATTGATGAGACGGGGGGAGAGAGGCAGGGAAATGTCACTATAAATGTTTGCAGCTCAAATGAAACTGCCTGCCTGTGCATTCAGATTGGCTGAAAGGTGGGAGGCGGAAACTGGAGTGAGGACACGGCGCCTTTTTTCCATGATATTTCACGGCCTAAGCCTTTAATCGCAGCAATCACAGTGGATGCACAAAAATGGAATTCAAATTTCAGATTGATTGATTCTACGTTGGTGATTGCCAAGGCCGGCTTAAGAGAGGGGAAAAACCTGTGACAGTGGCTTTTAAATGTAGCCTCTTTAAGAAGACAAGCCCCTGCTCCTCTGATGTGCATGTTTGTCGCCTTAGATGTGCTTCAAAAGAAATGTGAAAATTCCCGCTTTTTGAAGTTTAATCTCCCGCAAGAAAGGGTAGGAGGCTGAATGCAGATGCACAAATTTGCTTTAGCTTTGCTTCTCCCTGCCTGTGGTGGAACCTCAGTGATCTAGTAGCCGTGGACTGTCAGCAACGCTGAAAGAAGGAAAAGTAAGTATTATGCCTCTAGTCTTCCAAATGAATGAAATGCACCATCTGAAAACATAACTGAGAGTAACGGCAGATGCTATTTTAAGATCGTAGCTAATATATTGCTGAAATGGTTCTGGAGTTTTGCGATTTTGCCTCATTCTGTAATCCTTTCAAGGCATCCTGCACAGTAACAGAGCTGACATAAGCACATCTGGTAGTGTTTGCAGTTTTGAGATTAACAGGATTACAGATTAGGGATTACATTTGTGCCCCCACCTCAGTTTAACCTTGACCCATGCCCCTTGGAAACATTTCATGCTGTCATTCTGAACTTCTTTTTGATTTAAACAAAAGCTCCGTAACGTTGTTAGGGTGAGTATCTTTGGATAGGTAGACCTTCTGATGAATCTGTTGTGTTGTTGAGTCACTTTGGTACATCCACATCAATAAACGGACAGAAAAAGTGACAACAGCCACAGCCATTTGATGAGTGTCCTATGGATTAATGCCCTTCCTTCTGCTCAGTTTCCATGTCTCTGAACACAACGTATCGCCAGCGTTTCCATGGAGAACGTGTGGTTTCCAGGGCCTGTGGCAAATGAACACAGAGGGTTATCGTTTATTTCTGTCAATCAGCAGTGAGGGGACAGATTAGAGAGAGGAGCAGAAAGGTAGGGGAGGAGGGAGCCGAGTGTTGCTGGGTCCCAAAGTGCTGATAGGGTCCAGCCGCCATTTAAAAGTTTATTTGCTCAACAGATCAGCTGTGGGCAGCCTGACTCCGGTCGATGGTGTTAATGTACCGACTCTCCTCACAAACCCCTGGACCACTTAGTCATATTCACACTTTAACCAAAGTGCAGCAGCAAAAGGGGCGGGGAGGGAGGTGCAGGAGGGGACGGGATGTGTAAGGAGGCTACATATGGCCAACCGCAGTGTTGTTTATCTCTGGAGTTAGCCTCCGTCTCCCTGCTCCCCTTCATCACTCATTAATCTAGCAATGTGGTCCTGGCCTGCTTCCCGTCTTGTTGAGCAAGCAGGTTTGAGTGACCACCCACCCCGAGGAGAAGTATTAGCCCGTCCTCTCAGCCATCACCTGCTTTTGTTTACGTCCCCTATTCTTTCCTTCACCTTCTCTCAGCTATATTAGAATAATGAAGGGGATGTATTAATTGAAGTTTTCAAAGCTTTAAGATTAATGGTTGCCCTTAGGGGCGATTTTCTTCTTTATTTCCATCACCAATCAGAATTTTTTAAGGATTTTTGTCATTGTCTGTTCTTTCCTTCCTTGCTGTCTGAGTTTCCCGCTAAATCCTTTTGTGAGTGTTTTTCCCTTCTCACTGGTGTGCCTGCCACCTCTATTTAGGAAGACTTATAGTCCTTGTGTGCAATTACATAGCTCATAGTCGGTCGGAGCTCCCTCCATCACTGAAAATGAAAAGGTTGGCTAGCAGATTCACTTTCGTCTCTATCCTCTTCTCCTTCAAGCATGAGTTTAAGACTTTGGCATCTTTGGCAGTCTGAAGCACAGGCTGCTTGTTACCTCACTGATATTTCTCCTGGCTATACCTCTTATTGGCTTGTAAAAAAAAATTAAATATTCATGTTTGCTTTTCTTTCCTCTCTGCTTTTTGCATGAGTTATTTGGAGAAAGGAGACCAAAGACAGTAGCTTCTTCAAAAGTATATGCAGCACAGAAAATGGAAGATGCCTTAGATGAAATGGGCATCCAGTCATTTGAGATCCATGAGCCACTATGTTTGGTCGTTGCTTTGTTTGGTTCCAAATCTGGTGTCAAAACACATTTGCTGGATAGTTAAAAGTCTGTGTGAGGGTTAAAGGGCATCTCTGCGTCGTCTGCCTGATTTCCGAGTATAAATCATGCTTCAGAGGGAGTGAGGCACTGCCGTGTTGACAAAAATATATATATGTTACACCCATAACATATGTATCGATATATATCGGACATATATTGTAACATATATATATATATATATATATATATATATTATATATATATATATATATATATATATATATATATATATATATATATATATATATATATATATATATATATATATATTCTTCGTGAATCAGACTTATTGGAATGACATCATAATTTCCTGTTATCGGCCCGATAGTTATCGTGCACCCCTAGTTGATCTCCTTTATCAAATATTAGGAAATATAAGATTTCTTTAAGAGCACATTCTGCAGTATTACTGCATGCAAAACTGATGCATTACTGTTAAAACCACGTCCCTTGCTGACACACTCACTCAAGAATTAGACCAACAAGCAGATTCAGTTTCTTGAATCATTCATCATAAAGAAAAAAGATGCTTCTCCCGTGCAAAATGGAATATATGAAGCAAAAGAAAATGTCCATTGCAAATCCAGCAGTCCAGTAGCTATGTGTGCGCATCTTAAAATATTGCCTCACTCAGAATATGAAAATGCTTTGAAAGGAAATTAAGTTTTGTTCCACAGATGTTAATGTCTACTTACACAGAATGATGAGCATCGAAACCTTTATATTCAAAGCCTTCAGGGCATGAATTACTTCATGTGGTAACAAGCTGTTCCAAAGATCATTCATGATGTCTCGTCCCTGAACCAAAGCATGCAAGCAAGCTCTGGGATGTTTATGAAAAGAAAATGTTACCAATTGTTCTGCAAATGGGTCGAAGCAAAGCTTTAGAATCTGTTCTTTCAATGAAATTTTGAAAAAGATTTGAGAGCCACTCATCTATTGTGTTACATTCTATTTTGCCAGTCTGATATCATCGCTTCACACTCGAGGCCAAGAGCTTTCCCTTCATTTATCCCAGCAGATCTCACTCCCCCTCTCAGGCCATCACCCTCCTTCCCTCACACCATCATCCTCCCTTCCTTCAGCTGTAGCAGTATGCATCACAGTTTGAAGGTCAACATCAGGAGGCGGTCATCTCTACTGTGAATTGGGCAAGAAGTGAAGCTTTCTGAGGCTCAGCTCTGTGTGTGTCTTGTCACCACTAAGTCTGCTCCCAAGTCATGTCAGCAGGGTCATTAGAGCCACAGCGGAGCTCGTTGTGTCCCTGCTGACGTTGGCCAAAGATAGCATGTCTCAAGTCTGATCCAGTCTGCTCATTAACAGAGTAAATAAAACACAGCATTTTTTCCTTAAACACCAGGGAAGGGCATGGACCAGAGATGCCTTAAGATCTGAGATTATTTAAATTTTTTAATCTTTTATCCCTATAATTAGTAAGATTTTAATCTTAACGATTGACTTTTTAAGGAAGAGTGTAAGATTAATGCTGCTGCTGCCATAATGGAAAAATATTGGTACTTTTCCACGCTTGCACATCTGTCGATATATACTGGCAAAAAAAAAAAAAGTATGTGAATCTCATGGAAAATACTGGAAAATGGAAAAATGTGATAGGATCATTACCAATCACACTTTCTTGTGTAATTATTTGTATAAAAAGCAATCTCAAAGTGTTTTGGCTTCCATCAGTCCACAGCCAGCACATTGGTCTGTGCTTCATTATCATGGCTGCTCTTTAGAAGTGGGCTCCCAGCAAAGATGACTCCAAACTCAGGCAGGGTGCAGACAGCACAAACCTTAACCCCAAAGAGATGCTGTGGAAGACTTTGAGATGTGTTCACACCAGACATCTTACAAATAAGTCTCAGCTGAAGCAGTTCTGTACACAGAATGATCAAAAAGGAATTCATGTGTATTTCTTTTTTTTTTTTTTACAGCATTATATTCTCTCCCACTCAGACAGGAATTTGTTTTGGCTGTGTTTTGTTCACACAAGTTGTTTCTTGAGGTGGCTTTGCAGGTTCTTGGTCAAAGGACTGCAAAAACGATTCAACGTCTCTGTCATGATAAGTTTTCACTGTTGTCTCACCTTCTGCCTTACCCTTTCCAGCAAAAGTTAGTTCCTGTGTCTAATCATGTTTTGATATGCCATGGCACGAACCCCGGCTCCCTCGGAAATGAACAAATAAGGTACCCAGAGGGATTTGAAAGCAACCAGGGCTGTTGGTTTTTGTCTGCTCTGCTGTGATACATTTTCTGAACGCCCACTGTTTCTTCACGACCTCTCTTTACATTAGACTGTGCCTCCCTGTGAAGAGAAAGTTGGACACGACTCAGAGAGAAAGAAGTGTAATTTCTGCCATTGCACTCAGGGAGATTTAAGGCGTCCTTAAGCTGAGCTGGAAGGATGGGGGGAGCAGAGATATCTGCCAGAATGATGGTCTTGATTACATTAAAGGGATACTGTATAATCTCTGTTTTCCCCGCTCATGTTGCACTGTGTCTACATGAATGATAACTTCACTGATCAGAGGATTCTCTTAATGGAATTTTGTTATGCTGAACATATCATGTAAATTCATATCGTTAATGTTGCTCACTTTTAATTAAACCATGCTTTATAATGTTACTAATACACCCTTAAATAGCATTATTGCATCTATTTTTATATCTATTTGTGTCACTCTTGATGAGTTTGGTGGTCAGTGTTTAACATCCTTGGTTTTAGAAGGATGCAACTTTAATGCAGTGCCTTGAGGTTTATAAAAGAATATGTGCACTGTGAGAGCTCTCCAGCTTAATAGTCTGGATTTCCATGCAAAGGTAATGATGCTCGGTCTCATTTCTCTCACTGGTGCTCTAAATGGAGAAATGATGTTTTTGTAAGTGTCTAGCTTACACCATTCTCCTGCTGCATCCTGGTGCTTTCACACTTTGCTCAATGGAGATAGACTAAAGGTCTTGGATATTGTGTTAGATCTGCAGAGAGTATGGAAATGTATATTGAGTGCACTGGGGGATTTTCTCTGAGAGGAAAGAGCCCTATTGTTGCTTGGTCTGTCTGTCACTGTTATCCACGCCTCTGCTTTTGGATTGCTTCTCCTCCATCAGCTTGTTTTTGGTCTTGGTGCTATGAGGGTTTAAGGAAAATGGAAGGCAAGGTTTACCCTGTGGGTGATGGTATCACTTGTATGCCGTCACACAGTTCCACAATGACTGAACTGGTTATTAGCTTGCCCTCGAGTTCTGATGTCGCTCACATTCTGCCTGTTGATTGTCGTCGCAGTCTATTTTTTTTCCTTGCGTATTTAACTTTCCTTGCAAAGAGGCTGTGTGTGTGTGTGTGCATCTGTGCGTGCGTGCGCACACGTGTGTGTATGTGTAGGGGGAATTGGCAGGTCCTACTTTGAGTAGGAGAATGCAAGGACTACTTTTGAGCGAACTTTTGGAGTGTTAGCACTGGCAGTATACACATCTCCCACACATCATTGAACCCACACAATAAAAGACTGCAGAAAGAATGCAGTATTCTGTTTGTTCTATAGGATGCTGTGCTGCTGGATTTTTACCATAATTTTCTTTCTTTCTCTTTTGCTAGGTCAGGAGAGTCAATTCTGAGGGAATGATGCTACTGAGATGACCTGTGAAGCCTTATTTTCCTCAAGCGATTGTTCTCCAATCAAGAGACTGGGTCAAACTCTCCCGTGGATATGGTTGACAGGTTCACATGATGGACAGATGATGCAGTTTTCCATCATTTTCCTCCATCAGTGATTAAGCCTGCCAGCCCTCCCCTGAGGCACAAGCGTGTACCAGCGACCTAAGGCCCCCCCATTTCTTTGCCATGGTGACATAAGCAGTGCTGCAACATGAGGGAGCGCCAATATGACCGTCTCATTTCTCTCTTCTGTAGCTGCTGCAGCTGCAACCCCAGTGCCGTCTGTATTTAGCACTGTAACAATAGTGGCTCAGTCTTGATCAATTCTTGATTTTTTTTTTTTTTTTTTAACCCTTAGAATTTTTATATTTATATTTTTTCTACCCATCCAAAAGAGACTGTCCCCAAGGCGTGTTGCTAGGCCGGCGGGGCGGAGCGGTCCGGCAAGAGACGATGCTGGGATGTGTGACACGCCTCCGTCGGCTGGTCCGCCTCCTCCCCCTGCAGGCCTCCCTGCTCCTACTCTTCCTCTTCTGCACCGTCAGCGTCTTCATCTTCTCCTACTTCCTCTATGGCGTCAAACGGGAGCCAGAGCCATTGGGAGGGGGCGCGTCCTTGGCCGAGGGGGCTTCCGTCAGCTCAGACGACCCACGGGTCACGCCGTCGCGGCTGCTACCTTTGCGAGGCGTATCAGGGGGCCCCAGCGTGGATGGCGGGGGGGCCAGAACAGATCCTGTGGTTCTGGTGTTTGTGGAAAGCCAATATTCTCAACTGGGGCAGGAGATTGTGGCCATATTGGAGTCTGGCCGGTTCAGGTACCGGACTGAGATCTCCCCTGGCAAAGGGGACATGCCCACACTGACAGACAAAGAGAGAGGGCGTTTTACACTTGTGATTTATGAGAACATTCTCAAGTATGTTAACTTGGATGCGTGGAACCGAGAGCTGCTGGACAAATACTGTGTGGAGTATGGAGTGGGCATCATCGGCTTCTTCAAGGTTAGGACAACACCACACTCCCAGTGCCTCCCTCCTCTCCCTTCTCTCACTCACACCGTCTGCCCCGTCCATCTGGCTCCCCATCTCTAAGGAGATGAGATGTATGGAGTTGGGAAGGGCCGCCTGGTTTAATATCATTCACTTCATCTGCACTGCACTGTCTCAACTTCCTCTACTCTTTATGTCTGTTTTTGCTTTTGTTCTCCAATCTGGCCCCTCTAACTCTTCTTCCCCAGTCTGTTAATTCTCTGGTTTGCCTTAGTCTCTACTTTTTAGTCCTTCACCTCGTTCTCACTCTGTATTCTCTCTCTTGTTCTCCCTTATTCCTCTCTGCCAGTAATCCCTGGGGGGGGGGGCTGTTTGCCCAAGGCCAGTTTTCAGGTCTTATGGTTTTAATCACCCTATCTGAGCCATGGAAAGAATATAGAAAGAGGTGTAGACGTACTGATGATGGTGCAGAGATGTCGGGCGGTGTAGATGAAGGTTAGCCTGGTGGGGATTTACTGTCTGTTGGGAGAGAAAGAATGAGAAAATATTCTGCATCCCAATAATTCTGTCGAAAAAGTGCTGCTGTGCTGTATGAATTATTTGCAACACAACCCAAACATTGCATTGCAAGCATATCTGCATTTGAAATTAAAATCTGCATTTGAAATTAAAATCCAATTTTGGTCTGCCATATATCTGTATAAGCACATGCTTAATTCTGGCCTGATAAGTAATAAAGTTTAAGATTATTTAGAAACCACCTTACAACTTTAAGTATATTTTAAACTGATTAGTTCTTGATTCTTCGTAGTTTTATTAGATGCTGATGTGTTTCAGAAGCCCGTTGCAGATGCGATGTTTTTATTTAGGCATAGATTTCGGTTTAAGTGTAGATTTGCATCCGCTCTGTTTCAGTAATTGGCTTTTACAGGACTCATTGTGTAACATTAAAACTCCAGAGCCCTTCTGTATCTCTATTAGGGTTTTATAAAAGTTTGTTGCAAAATTTGAACTCTGCAGGATCTGCTTGACAGAGAACATAAGTAGAAATAATATCTAGAAATAATACAAATTATACTTAAATATACAAAATCAATGTGCATTGTTTACATGCTGAGTCCATGGGCAATAAAAAATTGTACATTATGTGTTTGTACCGACAACAGTGGAAGTTCAGCTGATTTAGAAATGGAGCTAATATGAAACAAAGATCAATAGTGGGAGAAAATCTGTTTTTCATTTTATTTGATATTTTTACACCTTCAAATATTATTAGAAACCACACAGACCACAGTAGATAACTTGTGACCATCACAGAATGTGAGTCAGCAATACCTCAAGGTTTCCATCACTAACACCTGCACAAAGGCCTGAAATTTTAAGTAAGGCTAAGTCCAAGTGCAATGAAGAAGTAAAAATCAGAAAATGACAAATTTGAAAGGGGAAATTGCTGTGAGTCCTCAATGAACCCTCAGTCTCAGAACAGCAGGTTTTTCATTTGACTGCCAAGTCGGAGCACAGCAGATTGAGAATAGCAGGTAGGAGCTGCCTCATGCCTTCACGTTTGAGTAGGTCTGACATTCCTTATTTCACACATGACTGGAGAAATTGGGGAATTATATCCAATACTTCTCTGTCTTCATCTCTGTGGCGTATGATAAATCTGTGTCATTTCTCTCTTTCCTCTCTGTGTTGATCAGGCCAATGAAAACAGTCTCCTCAGTGCACAGCTGAAAGGCTTCCCGCTCTTTCTCCACTCCAACCTGGGTCTGAAGGACTGCACAGTCAACCCCAAGTCCCCACTGCTCTTCATCACCCGCTCCGGGCACCCCCTGCCAGGTCCCCTCCCAGGAGATGACTGGACCGTGTTCCAGTCCAACCATTCTACGTATGAGCCCGTGCTGCTGGCCAAGACCCAATCGGCTGAGAGTGTTGCATCAGTAGGGCAGAATGCTGCTATGCTTCCGTCGGTGGTGCAGGACCTCGGGCTTCACGATGGTATCCAGAGGGTCCTGTTTGGCAACAATTTGGGCTTTTGGTTGCACAAGCTGGTGTTTGTGGACGCTGTGGCCTTTCTGACTGGGAAGAGGCTCTCGTTGTCCCTGGAGCGCTACATCCTCGTGGATATAGATGACATCTTTGTGGGTAAAGAAGGCACCCGCATGAAGGTGCCTGATGTAAAGGTGAGTTTAAGCATGTATTTCAGTGTGGGGGGAGGAAAAAAAAACAAGTTATCTACTTATCATCCAAAGTTTTCAACATCCCCTTGCTATGATGGAATAAAGTGTCACACATAGCATCTGCTCTCCTCTGCCAGTCATACAGAAACCCTTTCTTCTCGCTCCTCTTCTTTTGAATGCATTTGTCCCAGTTGGCTTTTCAAAGCTGACAGGCCCCACTGCTCAAACTGTAACAGAAACTCCACGGCGATGAATATTTCAGGGACCCAGAGACATACAAAGAATCTTGAAAAGCTCCTTGCCTGCATCCCATCAGAGTAGAACAGACTCCCCTCACATGTGGAGGCAGAGGCTATAACAGAAAGTTACGGAGGAGACATCAAGGCCTCATCTCTGCCAGCGCAATGGCAAGCTTTTAGTAGCAAATCACACCCTGACAAGATGCAGAAAGTGCATGCGTGTGTGTTTGTGCAAGGAGTTTCATACAGCATGGAGATCAAATGAAACAAACACCCGAATCAGAGGAGTGAAAAATATCAAACAGAATGAAGGAGAAGAGTGAGGCAGCAGGGAGTGGATTTTGGATGTTTACCAAGAGAAACTTTCAGAATGAAAGATGTATGTGGGCACACGACTGCCCAAGTGTTCACGCTTCATCATTAACGTACTTGTGCACAGGTTTGAGCCAATCGTTTGCTGACTCATACTTCTTTCTTCCCACTGTTTCAGGCCCTGCAGGAAACGCAGAGGGAGCTGCGCACCCATGTGCCCAACTTCACCTTCAATCTGGGCTTCTCAGGGAAATTCTTTCACGCTGGTAAGATGCAGCCATTGGTAAGAAGTTAAGGAGATAAAAATTCTACATTTGTAAAATTAAATCCTATCCAGCCCTCCCTCTCCGAAAGGCCGTGACTGTATTTTTTTTTTTTTTTTTTTTTTCGCCGTTGCTCATTTCTCGCATCCTCCACGCTGATACTTGAACCTTCACTCCCTTTGCCTCACCGACTTTCATTTCCTCTCTTTGTCATCACTGGCTTCATTTTACCCTTTGACTTGCTCCATTTTTATCTCTTCAATTTCCTCTTAACCCTTCCCCCCGTCATTTTTTTTTCCATCAACCCCTTCCGTTTCCTTCCATCTCCCCCTTCCCTCCCATCTGATTGTCCACGCTCTCTGTCACGTCTAGGATCTGATGAGGAGGACCTGGGAGATGACCTGCTGCTTTCCCATGTGAAGGATTTCTGGTGGTTTCCTCACATGTGGAGCCACATGCAGCCCCATCTCTTCCACAACCACTCCGTCCTGGCCGAGCAGATGTTGCTCAACAAGAAATTTGCCATGGTGAGTCATAAAGGGGCATTACCATTGCGCTGGTTTGAAAAGGCGATCTCAGGCAATGTCTTCTATTTGGTTTTAACTTGCAACATTTCAGTCCTGGTGGATTTTACCCCCCAAGAGCAGCTGTTTTATTTGTCTGCAGTGCAACCAAATAACATCACAGTGCTTTAATTAAGAAGTAAAAAGCAATTTCAACTGCAACATTTTTCCCATACTGCGGGTGATGCACAGCAGAAGGGAGTTGGACTGGTGAGGAGTTGAAGGTCAGCAGCCTCTTGGCAGCAGCTCCTTGTGACTCCTTTTTTTTTTTTTTTGGTCCATTACTCTTCTGCAAAAATGAGAAATTGTTCTCAAGCAAATTTCAGAACGTACATTTTGTTGAAGGATTCTCTACAAATGAGTTCCATCTGAACTAATGGCATTACCATACATATGGTATTTTCTGTGGATGATTCGCAGCATTATCAGTCATGTACTTTTTCTTTTGATAGCCTTTAATGGAATGCATTAGCAGCAGGAAGCGTTTGCAGGTTAGCGGAAGCATTAAAGACCCTATATTATACACATTTGTAGATTCCTGACTGTATTTTGGGCATCTACTATAAAAGGATTGTATGTTTGATGATAAAAAAAAAGAATGCACGTTATCGTTCTCATAAATAGTATTGCACATGCATACTGAAGTGCCTCTTGTCACCTCGTGTCTGAAATGGCCTTATTTAGCTCCTGTCCACAGTACTGTGGTCCCATTTTAACTATTCATTTTTATAGACCCTTTCAAGCACAATTCAAAGTGCCTCACAGAATAAAATAAAACTGAAAAAATGGGAGTATATGAAAAATACAATTAAATAAAACATTAAAAAAAAAACATTTTAAGAACATATTTAAAAAAAAAAAAAAGACTGAGGGTACAAAATACAAAAGAGCATGTTAGAACAATAACATAAAATCAGTGAATCAGTTGGAAGCTGTTTCAAAAGGGACATCCTGAAGTGTAATCTGAAAAGCAGAAAGGAATTGTTCAAATGGGTTTCATAGTAATGACTTCAAGGTTAAAGAGGAAATGCTTTCACTACAAGCGGAGAGTTTCAGGCATTTCAGGGGTGGTATCTTTTGTCCGGAGAGAATAGATGTTTTTTTTTAGGTGGTTTGGCTTTGCAGACCTTTTGCATTCACAAAAAAGCTACAACACTCTAAAGGAAAAACTCAAAAAGCATAACATGTTTCCCTTTAACTTACAGAAGCTAAGCTTGGATCTACATGATTTTTAAATAATTCCATGTTATTCTGGTGGAGACTCTGTCATCCAGGTCACAGTAGCTCTCAAAGGTTTTAATTAAGGCAGCTGGACTTTGACGAAGTCTTCTGGACTGAAGGTGAAAGAACGAAGTAAAAAAAAGTCCAGTTGCCTTGATTCAAACCTTTGAAAGACTCCACATTATTAATTCTGGATGCGCATTAATTATCAGTCTTTCTCGGACTCGGATAATTCATGTATCACAACTGCTGATAACAACACTGACTGTGGAATAATATGGTATGATCTGTGATGTGATACGTGATCACATGACAGTTGTTGCATTGCCTCCCAAGCTTTGTAGTTTCACAGATAATCCTCACCGGTGCAGTCCTGATAAACTGCGCAGCTGTCATTAGTTTGATGAAATTGCTCCGGATTACATGCTTCATTGTTTTTCTCTGAATCTCCTGTGATTGTTCAGATGGTGTGACTGGTAGATTCCACCACAAAAAAAAAAGAGGATTCTGAATTTAACATCGGGGGGGCTCAACAGATGCCTCATTTTGATGCCTTTCTGTTTACTCTTCCTGTGTCTTTGCTCCCATTTGTGTGATTTCACCTCCAGGAACACGGGATCCCCACCAACATGGGCTATGCAGTGGCTCCTCACCACTCCGGTGTTTACCCTGTACACATGCAGTTGTATGACGCCTGGAAGAAGGTGTGGGGCATCAAGGTAACCAGCACTGAGGAATACCCGCACCTAAAGCCTGCCCGCTTCCGGCGAGGTTTCATCCACAGTGGCATTAGCGTAAGGATAATTTTTTTTATATACTCCCACGCATTCTTAAAAGTCTCATTATCTTCTCTCTTCTGGTTTGTTGCTTTCTCTCTTTTCCACTTTCTCCCCTCTTCCCAATTTTTCCTCTCCCGATTTGCTTTTCTTCAGCCTTTTCCCTCAACATGATGATTTATTTTATTTAAATTTACCATATATCACTGAGGCAACAGACGTCCATAAAAGGGCAGTCATCTTGGCTGTCCTGCTGATTTGTTGCGTTCTTCTATGGAGTAGGAGATGATAATGTAGTCAAGAGACCCAGTCGTGCATGAGACACCTGTCTGAGTAGTGCTGCTCGGCATGCCTCAGCAGCAAAATGAAGACTGACATCTGGCAGCAGCAATACAAGCGTCTGCACACAGCTCATCACTGAAATGTCAACACCTAAAAAACTTCATTGAGCTTCACAGCCTTGGTCGTGCTGAATGATACAGTTAAGAGTGAAAAATTACATTTGAATAGATTAGATTCAAGAGGCTCAAAAGAAAGTGAGACATTTATTTTTTATTTTTTTAATTTCCCAGGTTGACCTTCAGTGCTGATAAGAAACAAAGCAGCCCCAGTCCACTTTCTTTGTTGTGCTGCTGTAGTTCAGCCGGCCCGTGTGGTCCGGGGCTCTTTCGCCATCCTTGAGATAGCGCAGTCTGAATGGTCGGTCTCTGCTGCTCACTGATGATTGATATTCAGTTCCCCAGACACTCCAAACTGTAAATGCATTACCATGAATTTCCATATAGACTCAGAGTGAATAAGAGGTTTGCTTTGGCTAGATGAGCTGCATAATATGAATGTTATTGAGAGCAAACAATGTGTGGGGTAACTGCCTGGAGTATTGACAGCTCCGCTCGGCTCTCAGTGGAGTGCTGATGGTGTGTTTTGTGTGAACGTTTTTCTTGTGATCATTTCAGTTGTTATGTTTGTTTGGTGACTGTGTGTGTTTATACCGCAGGTGTTGCCCAGGCAGACATGTGGTCTTTTCACGCACACCATCTTCTATAAAGACTACCCGGGCAGCCCGAATGAACTGGACAAGCTCATCAATGGAGGAGAACTCTTCCTCACTGTTCTGCTGAATCCCGTGAGTCAATTACTCACCCACAAGGCACAGCTTTTGTCTTACACACTTAGAAACCCATTTAGCCAGTGGTGCAAATTGATATTTAAACGAGAAACAGGACAATGACTAGTCAGTGACTCACCCAGTGATGTCTGCATCATGCTCCCTCATCTCACTTTAGCACAAAAGCTTGTATTCATGGAGTTCAAATACACTCTTGCAAAATTCCTTGCAATTGTCAGCATGTTTTGTTTGAGATTATATAAAAGGCCCGTTTTTATGTTCATCTTTGCACAGACTCAAGACAATTCTTTGATCAAAACTATGACTTTTTGAAACAAAGGCTTGCTATGTGTAGTGTCTGTTTCAGCTGTTATTTGTTCTCTTCTGTTATTTGTACCCATTTTCTTTACAACATTTTCTCATTTTTAACTCATTAACTTGCAAAGTTGAAGTTAGTGCTTGAAATTGCAATTTAAAAAAAAAAGAAGACGATAAACGCAGTAACACGAAGAAGAAGAGAGAAGAGAGGAAAAAAGAAAGAGATGACGACATTTCAACTTGACAACATGGAGAGATGGCCTGTATACAAAGAAAAAAAAAGACCGTCGACCAATTCCAGTTCCTCCCTTAACCCTTAATCTCAATTTAACTTCCTCCCTTAACTCTTAATCTCACCCTTTACCCTTTATCCTCAATCTTTGGCCCTCCAAAGTAAGTGTAAGGACTATCATGTGACATAAAAATGGGACACCCCTTGAGTGCACTTACATCTTGAGACTGTAGGGGGCGGCCTTATGCCAAAGCTACATCCAGTCTGTCAACAAAACGACAACAACTTAGAAGAAGAATCTTTTTAACGAAGACAATAAGATGGTTTTGTAACATTTACCTTTAGTAACTACGAACATACTTACATTCGTAGCTAGGTTTTTTTTGTTGCCATCCTTTTCGTAGATGTCTTGGTGAAAATATGCAACACCTGCTGGGTAGCCCTTACTGCCAAGGGTGGTGCCAGAGAATCTCAATATTGAGAGCGATACAGCCCTCAAACTTGTCCCTCAACTTGACGTTCTGAGAACCAGGACAGCACTTGGACTTCGCATGAGCGCACATTTTTGAGATTGAGGGCTAAGGGAGGAATTAGAATTCACCCTGTTTGTTCCGGACATACACACGTGGACAAAATTGTTGGTATCCCTCAGTTAAAGAAGGAAAAACCCACAATTCTCACTGAAATCACTTGAAACTTACAAAAGTAACAATAAATAAAAATTTATTGAAAATCAAATAATCAAATCAGCCATCACTTTTGAATTGTTGATTAACATAATTATTTAAAAAAACAAACTAATGAAATAGGGCTGGACAAAAATGATGGTACCTCTATAAAAGATTGAAAACTATTTGACCAGAGTGACATGATTAACTCAGGTGTGTCCTTTAATTGACATCACAGGTGTTTCCAAACTCATAATCAGTCAGTCTGCCTATTTAAAAGGCAGACAAGTAGTCACTTTGCTGTTTGGTGAAAAGGGTGTACCACACTGAACATGGACAACAGAAAGCGAAGGAGAGAATTGTCCCAGGACATCCGAAAAAAAAATTATAGACAAACATCTTAAAGGTAAAGGCTATAAGACCATCTCTAAACAGCTTGAAGTTCCTGTGACAACAGTGGCTCATATTATTCAGAAGTTCAAGACCCACGGGACAGTAGCCAACCTCCCTGGACGTGGCCGCAAGAGGAAAATTGATGACAAATTGAAGAGACGGATCGTTCGAATTGTATCCAAAGAGCCCAGAACAACCTCCAAAGAAATTAAAGGTGAACTCCAAGGCCAAGGTACATCAGTGTCAGATCGCACCATTCGTTGTTGTTTGAGCCAAAGTGGACTTCATGGGAGACGACACCACTGCTGAAAGAAAATCATAAAAAAGCGAGACTGGAATTTGCAAAAATGCATGTTGACAAGCCACAAAGCTTCTGGGAGAATGTCCTTTGGACAGATGAGACCAAACTGGAGCTTTTTGGTAAGGCACATCAACTCTATGTTCATAGAGTCAAAAACCAAGCATACGAAGAAAAGAACACTGTCCCTACGGTGAAACATGGAGGAGGCTCAGTAATGTTTTGGGGCTGCTTTGCTGCATCTGGCACAGGGTGTCTTGAATGTGTGCAAGGTAAAATGAAATCTGAAGACTATCAAGGCATTCTGGAGAGAAATGTGCTGCCTAGTGTCAGAAAGCTTGGTCTCAGTCGCAGGTCATGGGTCTTCCAACAGGACAACGATCCAAAACACACAGCCAAAAACACCCAAGAATGGCTGAGAGAAAAGCGTTGGACTATTCTAAAGTGGCCTTCCATGAGCCCAGATCTGAATCCCATTGAACATCTGTGGAAGGAGCTGAAAACATGCCATTTGGAGAAGACACCCATCAAACCTGAGACAACTGGAGCAGTTTGCTCATGAGGAGTGGGCCAAAATACCTGTTGACAGCTGCAGAACGCTCATTGACAAATACAGAAATCGTTTAATTGCAGTGATTGCCTCAAAAGGTTGTGCAACAAAATATTAAGTTATGGGTACCATCATTTTTGTCCAGCCCTATTTCATTAGTTTGTTTTTTTAAATAATTATGTTAATCTACAATTCAAAAGTGATGGCTGATTTTGATTATTTGATTTTCAATACATTTTTATTTATTGTTACTTTTGTAAGTTTCAAGTGATTTCAGTGAGAATTGTGGGTTTTTCCTTCTTTAACTGAGGGGTACCAACAATTTTGTCCACGTGTGTAGCAGACTCTTAGCCACCGGAAAAGAAAACGAAAACAGAGAGCAAAAAGAGACTTTATAAAGAAGAATGTATCATGTTGGGACCTGATTCGGACCCTCAGCAGCCTCTGTGTTTTTTAAATTTTTTCTAATTTATAATTTTTTTTGTTTTTGTAAATTACAACTGAAAGCTCATATTTGTCTCAAAGAGTGAATAAATACCATAATGCAATTTAAAAGGCAGTTTCTGCTGTTTCTGACAAATTCCCCCCCAAAAACCCCCAGATCGCATGGGGGGTCCTCAGAGTTGATCAGAAATATACAGGGAAAACCACTAAAATACAGTATGCACCCTTGATGTTTATAAGACAAAGTTGATTTTTTGCACACTAATACAAAGGTGAAAAGAAGAAGAAATTACATTTTTGATTTTACTGTAACAGGAGATACACCAATCCAATTTAAGTTCTGATCCTATTTTGATATCTACCTCTTGATAACAATATGTATTATCTAATTATCTACATAATATATGCATAATGATAATAATATCATTATCAAATCACAGTTTTTTTTCTTTTTGATCAGTCCCATCATTCAATTATATGATCATTGAACTATGTCAGCACCGGCCCCAAAAACAAATGCTAGATGAGACGGGTTCCATTGCGTCTGTAAAAACACATTTTTTTCCACATTTTTTTTGTTTTGTTTTGTTTTGTTGTTGTTGTTTTAAGCATTTTTTAAAGTCACTCTATGTATCAATACTACTTCTGACCCCACGGTGGCATAGAGATCTGCAGTGTTGACAAAAGAGCAACTGACAATTGTAAGCTATTGAGTGGGAACAGTCTAGTATGCCTTGTAATGCCACTTTGTCCCATTAGAGGTGCACTTACGTCAGGGGCTGATGCATGAACTTTCATGTGATGTGATACCCCCGTACGGCCAGAGGAGATGAACAAATTAATGCGCTAATTGTCTCTGCTCTTGTAAAATGCAGATCGTGTATTTTTAAGGGTGAACATGCTCTGTGTTTTTTTATTACCACTTTTGACCACATTTAATTGACCTCCCTTTACTAAATCTTCATCTGTTCTTTCCCTTCACAGATTAGCATCTTCATGACCCATTTGTCCAATTACGGGAATGACCGTCTCGGCTTGTACACCTTCAAAAGTCTGGTGATGTTTATCAACACATGGACCAACCTGAAGATGCAGACCCTGCCTCCTTTGCAGCTGGCGCAGAAGTACTTCAGCCTGTTCCCCTCTGAGAGAGATCCCCTCTGGCAGGTGAGATGAAAACACGGATGGAGAGCAAACACTTCATACTGCTCAGCTATCTGTAGTAGTCTACATGCACATAGAGAGACTGACTTTGATAACAACCAGCTTTTAGAACTCACACTTACAAAGAAGGTTGTGTTTTTTCTTTGTTTTTGCTGCTTTTTTTTTTTTTTTTCTTGTGGGTTTGTGGGCTGCAGGATCCTTGTGAGGACAAAAGGCACAAGGACATCTGGTCCAAAGAGAAAACATGTGATCGCTTCCCCAAACTGCTTGTCATTGGGCCTCAGAAGACTGGTAAGATGCAGTGCTTCAACACCCTCTGCAGGACAGAGTTAGAAACATTTAAATGTGAAGGTTATCTTTCACTTCAAAGCACATTTGCATTAGTAATTGAAGTGAATGAGGTAATACTGCAAACCTAAGATAAACTGAGATAATATGCAAACCTGAGATAAACTGTAGAATACATGTAGATTTTACTAAAAATACACCTTACATGATGTCCATATTTATTATTACCATGCCTGAAATCTTTCTTTTTTTTCTTCCTTTCTCATCTTGATCTCTTCTATCCCACTTTTACCTTTTTGTGCTCTTCTCAGGGACCACAGCACTTTACCTGTTTCTTGGCATGCACCCTGATCTGACCAGCAATTACCCCAGCAAGGAGACGTTTGAGGAGATCCAGTTCTTCAATGGCCACAACTATCACAGAGGCATTGATTGGTATGACATTCTAGGCTCATCTTATTTTTGTGCTGAAATGAAAGGCTCATTTTAAGGCAAGTTTATTTTTGCCTGACAGGCTGTACAAGTTGCTTTGTTTCCTATTCTGTTCTCACAATGGAAAAATGTCCACAACATCCCCACTGACTGCATCATAATGACGTGATAACTGATTTTGTGGGGGGGGGGTCTTTTCTAAACCTATTGAATTAACAGCACTTATATCACCGATACTTTTCTGTGTTTGGGGTGATAAGATGTTGTGTAAGGTAAATCACCCTAACAATGAACAGAGACGTTATCCTCATCAACCGAGAGAAAGTTACGATGCAATTAAGCTACAGCTGCCTATAACACTTGGCTTATTGTGTGCTAGGTATATGGAGTACTTCCCTCTGCCCTCCAACACCAGTTCAGACTACTATTTTGAGAAGAGTGCCAACTACTTTGACTCTGAGGTGGCTGCTCAGAGAGCTGCAGCTCTCCTACCCAAAGCCAAGATTATCACCATCCTCATCAACCCAGCGGATAGAGCGTACTCTTGGTACCAGGTCTGTCACAAGCAGCCCTATATTCTCACACATCCTCACATCCCCAGCTAATCCATGCACCTCTTGCGTTGAAAGTCTGTGCAGTATCATCGAGCATGTTTGACTTACCCTGAGTCTCACTCTTATTTGCCTTATGTGTCTACCAACAGCACCAAAGAGCCCATGATGACCCGGTGGCGTTAAAATACTCCTTTCATGAAGTCATCACCGCAGGCCGTGATGCTCCAGTCAAACTACGGATCCTGCAGAATCGCTGTCTGGTGCCAGGCTGGTATGCTATCCACCTGGAGCGCTGGCTCAATTTCTACCACCCCAGCCAGGTATGATGGTTGGTTTTCAGCCACATAGTAGAGGGTAATGTGGAATTGTTGGGAAAAACAACCACACATTCAAACATTTGAACAATACTTGTGACTACTACAAATTCTACACAGAATTAAACATAAACTTAAAGTGCATTAATAAATCACATAATTAATTGTAAAAACAGTCAATAACAGTCAAATTGTGATGGTATAGATATTTTTTTTCCCACAACATATTCTGTATCTCAAGTATCTGCCTCTAAGTCACATATTTTGGATTCATTTAGCAAGATCGGGCTTTTAATTTAAAGCAGATCTGAAGCTCATTCCAGGCATAAGAAGATTAAAAAGAAATAAAGAAGAAAGCTGTGCTAACCAGTCCTGAATGCACCAGAAAGAATTCTCCAAGCAGATTTAGTTTGATGAGTTACTGGGCTGTGATAGAAGGCTCCATTTATCTTCTGCAGTGCAAAAAAAGATCAACCTACCAGATTATAAACAAAACAATAAAGAATAAGAGGCGTTGCATTAACACCAGTGTTAATTATTTCCTAGCAACTGAAAATCTCCTCAGGTTGTAGGTTAAAAAAAAGAAGGAAAAAAAAGAGTACATTGGTATATTAAGATTCATGGCAAGGAGTTGGTGATAGGAGAGGTTTATTTTCACTTTTGTATTCCTTACAGAGAGTACTTTAAATCCAGCTGACCTTGATGAAAGAGAGCTGCTCTTTAGAAGGAAAGAGTTAGTGCTCCAATCTACAAATTTGTGACCTGTACATGAAAAATAACAGTGAAATGTTAGTGCTGCGTTCATACGATTCAATTTTATAGTTTCTTTTAATATCTATTGATCTCAAGAGATATATTAATTTTGATAATTAAAGATTCATTTTCTTCAAAATAATAGTCTGGGGAAAAAGTACACACACACACACACACACACACACATATGTGTATATATATATATATATATATATATATATATATATATATATATATATATATATATATATATATATATATCTATATATATCTATCTATATATATATATATATCTATATATATATATATAATATATTTTTTTTTTTTTTTTTTTTTTTTTTTTTTTTTTTTTTTGCAGTGTTGGTAAACATTGATAATCATTTTACTCCTGAATGGGTTATCAATTAGTTCCACAGTCTTCACACAATATATAGGGAGTCCAGATTATCTACCTTCACAAAAACAGATTAATTCTGCAGTATTGCAGTTTTTCTTCTTGATGGTAGGGTGCAACAATGAGCTATAAACATTTGTATACAAAAATGTATATTATTTATCTATTAATTCAAAGAATAATTGTTCCCACTGTTCAAGTTCTCTTCCTCCTTTTACAAATGACTCTATGTAGCAATACTTGTTTTGATCACATGGGGGCAGATAACTAAAGTGAGCTAAAGGTTCATGCATCAGCCCCTTTATAAGAAAAACTGAACAAACCCCCTGTGACATCACTGACATTCCAACTTCCATGTTGACTCCATCGTGGAAATAAGAAAAGTTGTAGTTCCTTCAGTGATCACTGGAGGCCGGCTCCAAAAGCAGGTTAATCTCTAATTACCTTTGCAGCAGAAATAAACATATTGACGGTCTGGTACAAAAACTGTTTTTGTCCCTATTGCTACATCCATGACAACTGTGTGGGGTGTTTTTGATTTATGGCAGGCATAGCCAATGGCTAGCCACCACTGTTGTTACTTAGCACTATATCGACTTATAAGCATAGCTTCTGAGCTGTTAAAAATTTTTTATAGACAAATAAAGAAAATCAGAGCATAGCCATTCATATTTTAAAGAGATAATCCATTTTGGTGTGCTGTTAATTGTAGAAACAGAGCACCGCAACTGGTAAACTAAGCCAGCCAAGCTAAAATAGCAAATAGTAGCTGATATTAAGTGGAGTTGTTACAGCTGGCTTCTTAGCGCTGCTCAGTCCACCCATTTGCAACATGGCACCACACAGTAAAAGGAAAAACCAGCTTCAAAATCACTCTTCAGAAAACCTGTGGGTGATGTCATAAGGGGTTTGTCCAGTTCTTATACAGTCTGGGTAATTTTTTACTTTTTTATGTGAAATTGGAGCTTTTCCATACAAAACTTTGCTAATCCTGTTCTGATATTTGCTTTTTTCTTCTTTTTTTTTTTGTCTCTACCCAGCTGTTAGTTTTGGATGGACAGATGCTTAAGACTGAGCCTGCCTCAGTCATGGATAAAATCCAGAAGTTTCTTGGTCTCGCCAATATTATAAACTACCACAAGATCTTGGCGTAAGTATCCCACTCTCAAATACACATACACAGTGTGTGTGTGTGTGTGTGTATGTATATGTATATATGTATATATATATATATATATATATATATATATATATCTATATATATATATATATATATATATCTATATATATATATATATATGTATATGTATGTGTGTGTGTGTGTGTTGACACACATACATACATACACACGATACATACAGTGGAAAACAGATATTTACATACATTGTATAAAAAAGACACCTTTTTTTACTGACTGTTTGACATTAAGTCAGAATAAACCTTTCCTTTGTTTTCATAGGACTCTTGCTATCTTATTGACCACCCACATTTCTTCAAAGAACAAACCACATTCACCACTTACAATCACCTTCATGCTGAGTGTTGTTTTCTGTACTCAGTTTACTGTTTCTATCCAACACACACGCTCCAAGGGCAATTGTGGTATTATGTATCTTCTTCAGTAAGTCTTTATCATGTGAAATGGAGACACCAAAAATAAAGTCTCCTCAAATCAAAGAGCTTTTTCTTCTCAGCCACAGTCAGCTGCTTTCATATCTGTCAATCATGAAATAAGATTTTTTTTTTTTTTTTTCAAGCAACAATTTAAAGAATATGTATATAAATGAACCTGCATGGATGATAATGTTTAAGCTGGCTACAAATTGTTTAACCCTAACTGATACAGCACGTAGCTTCACATTTCTTAAACAACCATGTCAGAAGACACATTCTGTGTTTGTGGAAAAGATATTAATCTGTTTCAGAATGGTCAAATTATTGGTATGCATTAAGTAAAGCAAACACCTAACAAGATGGCTGAAACTACTAAAACTGGGTTAAGAACTGTCCAACGTGTCCAACTGAGGATATTTTGTAGTTCACAGTGTATTATTATATCTGCCACTTGTAGGTTTGATCCCAAGAAAGGCTTCTGGTGTCAGCTGCTGGAAGGAGGGAAAACCAAGTGTTTGGGAAAGAGTAAAGGACGCAGGTACCCTGATATGGACCCTGAGGTATGAGCACCTTCTTCAAAAAGGGTTTCACAATCAGTTTCATTTGCTTTGGATGGCTCTCCAACATCTAATTTCATCTTACTTGTTGGTCTTTCTCAGTCCCAGGAGTTCCTCAGGGAGTACTACAGGGATCACAACATTGATCTATCGAAGCTGCTCTACAGGATGGGTCAGCCTCTGCCCAGCTGGCTCCGAGAAGAGCTGGTGCACACCAGGTAGCAGCACTGCCGCAGGGGGAAGATAACAGCTCCGCATCGTGAACCACTGCTCCACCCCGCAGAGACTCGAAGGCCAAGTGGCCTGAAGTGTTGAAGATCCCAAGTAGCTTTCAATGGAATCTTTTGAGATTTTGGGGTGGGATATCAAACTAGAAGTCAAAACTTGACTGTGATCTTCCGGGAACACGGCAACGCAAAGGGTGTGTGCTTTACTGAGAAGACTCAGTGACCGCACACAAGAAACCTTCACTGGTGGGTAACCACAGTTCCGTTCTCCTCAAGCTTTCCCTCATCACATGAACTTGCTGCTGGAACTTTTAAGAGATCAAACGGGTGACGGACATGTAAACACTATCACACATTTCTCCAGCGATAAGATGTGGTGTTTGGAGCACAAAGCAACGGATAACATTGTTTTGACGGAAGGATGGTGGACAAACATGTGTTCAAACTCTTTTTGATACAAGTGTATTATGTGAGGATGAGTGGGATACGTGGAGTCTCGACTCAGGCTGCATCTTGTAGCCTTACTTGATAGGCCTTGGTAGAAACTAGTTATCATATTACAAGTGCCAGGACAGAATCTTCATTAAACTATCACCACATGAACTTCTGAGGGTTCTTTTTAAAAAAAAATTTTTTTTTTTTTTCTTTACTTTGATTTAACATTTCTTTAATACCGATGAAAATGCATATTTGTAGAATGTACCAAAACTAAACATCTTAGCTGCGTTGTTTTTTTTGCATATACAGAATGTACAGTGCAGTTATTTATGCTGTTCTTGGCTCAGCCTGCTCTCTGGTCAGTTTCATGACCGACGCATAGGCTCGAGCACGAACAGTAAGATGGATGTCGAAAGCACAAAGGCACTCAAGTGAGCGTCGATTCTGAACGTACAAGTACCTGGAAAGCACACTAACTAAACGGCTCCTACAATCTGTGAAGAAGATCATAAGCTAGCTACTGTATGTCATTTGAGCACTCTGGTCCTGTTGATCCAGAAAGTGTACAGAGGAAGGGTGTGCATTTCAAAATCGTTTTTCAGCATTGGGTTTTTGTTTTTTGTTTTTGGTCAAAAATGTATTTTATCATCTATTCTGTTTTATTTTATTGACAAGAGGAGTTTAAAGTTGGGCAGCAAGCTGTCTGTTGGTTTAAAAAAAAAAAAAGAAAAGGAAAAAAAAAGTCACAGAACCAACCACAGTATATCCGATGACACCACATGGTTGTTGGTTGAAAATGTTACCACTGCAGCAACATGTCAAACGTAGATAACATAAAGCTGCTCTTACTGCAATAGTTTTGTACGTTGTTCTGATGTGACGATGCACACGTGGGTTCATCATTTCCTGACTCTGTAATGTAAATAATGCGAGACTCTGAGTAGACCTAAATTATTGAATGTGTTTGGGTTTACACCGCATCAGTTCTTGTTGTGTGAAACGTCAGTGCTGCACTGAGGGGAGTTTAGATTCTTTCATCGTGCGGGGGCGTCTCAAAGAGCATTTCCTCTCTCGTGTCCTCTCACTGCCAACTGTTGTACAAAGGTACTGAGTCTCTCCATATAAAGTATTACGTGATAACACATAACAGCAACGATGGTACTAATCTCCTGGACTGTATGATAAAGATTTGTAATTGTTGTCAATAATTTTTACAGTGTAACTAATATTGTCGGTGCTTTTTAATTTGCAAATAAAACACCACTGTATTTTTCAGTAGTTGGATCATTTTTTTTATTCTTCATTTGCTCTTTTTCTCACTGACTTTTTGTCAAAGAAGTACGATTTTGAAGTCCGTCGTTCTACAGCAAGAAAGCTTATTCAGAAGTAGAAAAAAAATTCAAGCACTATTCGGTCATCTTCGTTTCTTTCTTCTTTGATGCAAAGAATTATTCTGGTGTCTGAATTCAACATTTAAATTCCAGGGGGAAGTACCAGCAAATGAAGAAGAAACTGCCTCACGATGCCATTGGATAGACATACAACCAGAGAAACGCAGCATGTGAGGCAGGCAGAGTGACAGCCAGACTGGTATCAACAAAAGACATCCAAAATGGCATCCAGTGGAGTAGGAGTGCAGCTGAATGACTCAGATTTTACTGTCGGTTTTTCAGTCAAAATTTGTTCATCTAAAGTGTTTGCAATTCTGCAGCCATCTAGGTTGTTTTGAACAGCGGCTCTTGGATGCTCCTGTGATGAGTCATCACATGAAGCATGTCCCCCCCTGCTGTGATTGGTTTTGTACACTCTGTGCTGGTGGAAGTGGCTGTGAATGGGAGGGGTACCAGACCCATTTCATGAGGGAGAACTTTTGTAGATTTAAATAGCTGGCAAGGTTATGGCTTCACAGCACATCAGCAAACCCAAATAGCGAAGAATATTTAACCCAAACATGGTTCACATCTGTTGTTTTCTTTTGCTCACGTTTGGCCTTGCTGGGATGATGAGGTTGACTCAAAGTGGCTACCTGAACTCGACTTCATATCAACCAGATATGACCCAAGTCTGTTTTTTCCTTTAGGCTTTTGGGCAACACTTGGCCCTCACAACACTTATTCTAACTCATGTCACAGCGAGTTTATGTCATTTGGACCACAACCGGCCCATTCAGCACAAGTGACAAACCATGTGGGGCCTAGCTCATAATATTTGCCAGCGCCCTGACTGAGTGAAAAGTTACAAATGGAGTCCAAATTAGGCCCAAATGAGTAAGTTGTTCCATAGTCAAATAGTGCAGAACAAAAAAAAAAAAAAAAAAAAAAAAAAGCTCATCACACAAAGCATACGGCATCAAATGTAAAATACATTCCTGGCACGCCTTCCAACAACTCTGGGCCACAAGTGTTTCCTAATGACGTGATAGAAGACAAGTGACTGAATGAATTCTAAAGGTTATGGAGTTAAAGGACGCTCCATCACAGTGCAGACTGACAGTATACCATAAAGGACAACCAGGAGTTTTTTGAAGGTAAAGGAAAGGGGAATTTACAGTGGTAGAATAAATCACCTGATCTTTAGTGGAAAAGGCAGGATTTCACTTGCTATAAAACTAAAACTAAAAGCACAACTACAGCTGTAGTAAAGCATTGTGAACGAGGAGGAGAGCAGAATTCTTGAGAATGTGAATAATATGTTAAGAAAACTGCAGTTCCTAAACTGTTTTGTACAGAAGTTGTATGTTGCGAGCCTGCCATTTTGGCTCAAATTCATTGTGTAACTGTAAGTGTCATTTGTTATGGTTAAGCTTGAGACAGTGTTAAATATTTTCAAACCTTTCTATGACATAATGGCGTAACTACAATTTCCGTCATTACTGTAGATTCTAAGAAGGCAGCACAATTAAAGCTTTGCTCCAGACAAGAGATTTCTGGAATCATTCCAGTTTCTTGTCATTTGGCTTGAATGCAACTGCTTTTCTTTTGGTTTCACTTTATGGTGAGCCCCCGAGAATCAGACAAAGTCAGCTCTTAAAACTGCAAGAAGCAAGTCTTTTAAATCAGTGAACTACAGAAAAAGGCAAAAAAGAGGAGCTTCCTCTGTAGTCCCAGGAAATAAACTATGTTCAAAACAAATAAAGACAAGTTGCTGCATATAAAGACAAAAAGATATCAGTCAAGGCTTCTTAATTTGAACTACTGTTGGTAGTTGTACTGGATAGTTTAATATGGATTTCTTGTTTATTTCTTCCCAATGCCACATGCAGAAGTATCATTATTATTTACAATATGAAGCCATTATCTTTAAACTCAAAGGAATACATCATGCAACATACTTAGTACTGCAACATCAATTACTAAACACATTGTGATATTATGTAAATGTCAATAACATAATGCAGCAATCTGCTAATATTGTAAACCTATATTTTATTAACAGAAAAAACAGGAAACATCCCAAATGCTGAATGTGAGGAAATGTACGAACGTAATTTTGAATCTGAAAAAATGGGACAAAGATGGGTTCATTCTGCAGACACTAAGGCACTAATGCACCTCCATACTGTCAGGGATGCAGGCTTTTGAGCTGAGCGCTGATAACAAGCTGGATCACAGTTTTAACACAGAGAAACACCATTCTAAAATTGTTTCACAGTGTGTACACACATTAGTGAACTGCCGATCTTTACTTCTGAGATTCTAGGTAGAAAAAGAAGAGGCAATCGAGTCAGTCACCTGTTGCCAGCCAGATCTTCTTTGAGGTGTTTTGTTTTAGTGCTACTTATATTTCCAGCTTTGTGTTGCCTACATCCTGACTTTTTTCAGGTATGTTGCTTCCACCACAGGCTAAATGCAAAATGAACTAATATATTTGCATCTGATAAGCTTTCTGTGGTATATTTTAAATAAGATATACGTTTTCTGAGATGTTCTCTTTTTATCTATATTTTACAGTGTCCCAGCTTTTTTGGAAGTGTAGTTTTAAATTATTCTCAGAGACAGGTTATAGGCTTACAAAATTCACTGTATACATTTTATTGACATAAACATTAAGAAAGCATCACACAGTAAAAGAGGTTTAAGGTACTGACTTAAATAAATCCACTCTCCTTTTACAGTGATCTGTCCCTATCAACAAATGATGATGTTGAATCTGACCAATCACAATTCACCTACTGATCCATCCCACAGCGTTTTTTTTCTCTCTCTCTTAACATTAGGGCTTTCTGACTTTCTCTGGAACCAGTTTGAGACTCCTTCCTTATTCTTAAGGCAATTTAAGCATTACATCTGCAGAACATTCTTCACTTTGCTGATTAGAAGAAGCCGAGAGACCAAGACGAGAGATGGACCAGCCTGCAGAAGATGCTCCCCTGGCCAGAGGAAGCCTGGCAGGCAGTGAGGAGGCCCTGGTTCTCTCTAGAGGACCAAGAGGGTGAGATGACCATATTATATACACCTTTTATGTTCAGAAACACCTCTATGTTTTTTTTTGTTTTTTTTTTAGAGTAGTTTACTTATTTAGCAGAATTTAAATTGGAGATTAATTTAAAAGTAAAAATGAAAGATTTCTCACTTCAATTCAGTTAATAACATACATCAGTATCTTATTTTTACATGATTTAAATACACAATAAACAGACTTTGACATTTGTCTTTAAAAATGATGAATTTTGTAGTTTCTGTTTTCAAGCAGTGTGTTATAAGGGCCATAATTATGCAATTATCAATAACATTTATAATTCCAAATTGTAGATGACAACATCTTATATGTTTCTAATCCTACATAGTACATATGTTATAGGCCTATCTATAAAGCAGACCAATATGTTTGCCTAGAAACTTGTGACGTCATCATAGTTATTGGTTTATTGTTTTATAATATTAATTAAATGATGACATATAAAGAAAATGTTGAATTCATCTTCTTTAACTTTACATAATGTTCTTATAAATAGATAAACTTTGGCGTTTCTTTAAGAGCAATGACTACGCAGTTGATATTTTTGAAATCATGTGTAATAAAACAGGCCAGTCTGACTAGAGGTGGTACATGCATTTAAGTTTCACTTTTCCGTATGAAAACTAGTTTCATTACTAGTCAAATAAAGTTGAATTACAGTTTACTCTTTTTTGAACCATTTTCAGGGAGTAAAATCATTTTACACTTGTCTCAGTTTCTCAAATTGGGTGTATGGACATACTTCCGCTTTTTACCAGGAGAAAGGACCTGCCTAGCAACTAGTGACGCTCGCATACTATTGGCTACAGCGGCAGAAAATGGTCTACGTCTAAGCTTTTGAGTAAAAGAAAAGAAAAAAAGAAAAAAACACAACTGCAGAAAAAATGATAGTAGAATCGACTATGTATTTAGTTATTTGTAGTTTTTCCTTGAATTCAGATAACAAGGTGAATAGCAAACATGCATTTTATAAATCCAAGCAAAGCAGTGATCCTAAATGACAACAAAGAAAAATAAATACATAAAAGAATAATAAAAATAGAAATAATGAATAGTATAAGATGCCAGCAAGGGAGATTAAAGTACAGAATCACACTAATTTGGAGACAATCAAAGAAAAGACTCATAAACTAGCATTTCTGGATTAAAGAGATGCTGTGTTGATTTTCATTTCTGTATTCTCACTGCAGTCATCTATTAAAGCCACATCAAGGTAAATAATAAAATACAGATACTAAAAAAGTAAAAGCATTTTTAAAAATGTGCAAAAATATAAATATGTTCTGTAATGTGTATCCAGTGTGCTGGAAGGAATGTGGTGGATATACAAGACATTGAAAGTCATTGCCTCACCAATAAAAAATCTGTGGCAGATTGTGAGTGAGTGTTGTTGAGTCAATGTCTTTTTTTGTAATGAATTGTACAGGATCAAAATGGGTAACCTTTGTCTTTAGAATTCTGAACTCATTTTTGAAATCCCCTCACAAGCTCTCTTTAATAGTTCAAAGAGTGGGAGGTTAAAATCCCAGGTCTAGTTTCTGTCAGTTTCTTCAAAATGTCTGTTGTTGTCCATGCCTTAACTCCATACACAGGCTTGTTATTCACTCTCTTTCTGTTTAAGTTTCTTCAAGAGGCCACATATATATATTTTCTTGATCTCTTTTGCAGGGGCTCCAACAGTCGTGCCTTGAAAGTAGCCGGCCTGACCACGCTGGCATGTCTGCTGTTGGCCAGCCAGGTCTTCACTGCCTACATGGTGTTTGATCAGAAGCAGCAGATCCACACGCTTCAAAGGAACTCAGAGAAAATGGGCAAACAGATGACACGCTCACCCCAGGGTAAACGGGAGATAAGATATCTTTAATGAGTCAGAGCATTATTAAAACACAGGCATGTTGCAATATCAGTGAAATAATGGTCTATGACAAGTGGTGAGTTCAAGAGGTGAAAAGAGTAGTGAAAGTTCCTTTTAAAGAAGTTGTTTTTAAAAGTAGACAGAGAAATGAAAATGAGTGACTCAATAAGGGGAGAAGTGAGCTTTGGGAAAACTTCATTTTGATTTTATTTCTGTAACTGACTAAAGCAGGGGAATTTCTAGTTACAATCATTTTTCTTATGTCTGTTTTATCTCAAAATCTGCTTTTGCCATTTTTTTTGTTTTCTAGGCGGACCTCCACCAAGGATGGCCATGCCTATGAACACCCTTCCTCTGCTGATGGACTTTACTGAGGAGGACTCCAAGACATCTAAGACCCCCTTGACAGTAGGTTTATGCCTGCTCCTCAGATTATGTCATGAGTGGCAGCAGTTGACTTTATTTAAAAATGACATTGTTAATCTCATTAATCTGAATGATTTTAATTATTCCCTGTCTCCAACAAGAAACTGGAGGACACTGCTATTGTCAGTGTGGAGAAACAGCTGATGGATCTCATGCAGGTATATTCTCCTCAGCATCCTGTTTATGATTATATTCCTTATGTTGTGTATTGTTTTTCTAAGTCTTTGACATGTTTTGAGCAGGATGTCAGTCTGCCACAATTCAATGAGACCTTCCTGGCCAACCTGGAGAGCCTGAAGCAGCAGATCAATGAGACCGAGTGGAAGGTGAGGCATCTAACACCTAATGTGGACACTCATAAAGCCAAATTAGTTGTGAATCAAATTTAATGTTTCTGTGATACTTTTTACCCTGCAGAGCTTTGAGTCCTGGATGCGTTATTGGCTGATCTTCCAGATGGCCCAGCAGAAGCCCCCATCCCCAACTCCTCAGTCAGGTTACTGCAACCTTATTTCTTTTTAGTGTTTATCTGATGTGCTGAGCGAGATAAGTGCTTAGGTACCTATTTTTCTGCATTTCCAATACCCAGTGGAGTGAAATTTAAAGCCCTGTGGCTGTAATATAATAGGGGGATAACATCAGTGGAAGACAGAAATGCTGAGCAGAGATAGAGACAGATTTTAACTATATATATAACTTTTGCATGTAACTGAAGAAGGAGGTGACTGTGTAAAAAAAAAAACCTGCATGCTGTTAGGTTATGCGGCACAATCACCGGCAAATTCAATTTCTAAATCTTCTGACAGCCTTCTTGATCAAGACCAAGTGCCAGCTGGAGGCGGCACCTGGAGTTTCCAAGATCGGTGCATACAAGCCGCAGTGCGATGAGCAGGGCCGCTACCTGCCCATGCAGTGCTGGCACTCCACCGGCTTTTGCTGGTGTGTGGATGAGTCCGGCAACCCCATCCAGGGGACCGCCATTCGAGGTCGCCCCGACTGTCGCCAAGGTACAGGACACGGATGAAATGACTTAGTGGCTTACTTATAAGTTCGTGATGCAGAGTGACAAACTCAGACTGGCTTTCTTCTTTTCCTTACTGTTGCTTTTAGGTGGGTATCCTCGTCGCATGATGATGGCCCCCAGGATGATGCAGAAGACCTTCCTTCCTGATGGTGAGACTCTGAGATAGGATTTTATTTCCTTATTTTTACTGGATTACTGTTGCAGTTGCAAACATTTTAAAATTCTAATCCATCGTGTTCCTTTTCCCCTTTGCAGATCAGTGAATCAAACAAGGCGAAGCATGAAACAGGGGGTTTCTTCTCATTAAAATCTCATTAGCTGATTTTTGCAGACATGTGACACTGGCAGTTTTAAAATTCATGCTAATCTGCAACTTGTAGCAGTTTAAATTCCTCACAAACTGCTCCTCCATGTAATCACTTGATTTGAATACTTTCGCTGATTGCTTGCAATAATCATTAGAGGCCGGTTACACTGTAGTGCTTTTGATGTATTTACCTTCTGTCTTTTAAAATATCTATTTTTCAGTGTTTTCATTTAATTGACATCAAGAATATTAAACTGTGCAAGGGTTTCTGAGGAATGCTTAAAGGGTCGGTTCATTCAAATTACAAAAACTAGAGGCAGTTCCCGGTTGTCTGTCATGCTTTGAGACATCTTGTCCTGCCTCCAGTCCAACATGAAGGGAACCAGAAGTTTGTTTATGGTACATTCAGCACTGAAAATTGTCATTTAAGAATGAACAGATGAACCTCTTTGAAGAAACAGTGTCCGCTGTCACTCTGAAAATCCACAAACCTCGCTGGGATCAGTTTTCTTATCTCGTAGTTTCAGTAAAAATGGCTCAGTGAGGTCTGTGGATTATTCAGAGTGAAAGGGAGTCAGTTTCTTGAAAGAGATGCTGCTGTTCTTTTTTTTTTTTTTTTTTTTTAATATGGTAAGCACCAGAATTAAACCCACCATGAGATATGGAGGTTTAGTTTTTATAATTTGGGTGAATCTATCTTTTAAAGGTTATGAACATATGAGCAAGTCATCATTTTATGAGGATGGTTGTGTAAAAGAGATTAAATAAAGTTTTTTTCAACAACATGCTTACATTGTTACACATATGTCCCCGTGTCTAGATATTTCACAAAGTAAGGCCTCAATAAATTCAATGCTGCTTTGATGCAATTTCACTGCTGACTTAGTCCTGGATTGTGTGTCGTCTAATTTCACTTCAAGCCTTCCTCTCAACACTCATTAAATCTCAGTTTTACTTTTCTTAATGAAGCAATCCTGTTTTGCCTCAAACTGGTTTGGATTATACATCTTCACAGCCCAACTACACCTTGCCTCCTGTCCTCTCATGCAATCCTCTTCTCGGCCATGAGGTTCCTCTCCATGTTGTTCGTACTGAAACATTTAGCAGTGTGCCAGAACACCGACCGACTCCTGAGCTGCAATCTAGCATCACAGCACTGTTCGCTGGTGCAGACACATAAGACAAAGTAGAGTCAGAAAAGAGGGAAAATACAGTCTTTCTTTGTCAGGCTATCGTGTAATATTTATGCTTGTATACTATTTAAAAAACTGGATAATGCTTCTCGTGTTGTGACTTTGTAACACATGCCAGCTCACATACTGAACCTCATAGACGATCCTCTGACACAGAAGACAAATGCACATGTTGGTTGTTGATTGTGAAAATATTACTAAGTAAACAATACATGTACATTTCCAGCTTTCTGTCCTTTCATGCCAGAACTGATGTCAGATCTACCACTGGAAATCTTTTACTCTTTTTCTTTCCTTGGTTGTACTAAGGTCTGAACAACTGCGCCTTCCTTTTTAAGATTTACATTCAAGTAGTGAGCTTCAGAATCCCATCAGCTTTCAGACGGTTCCTTTTGAACACACATTTAAGGTTCTTTTACACAATGCCCAGAAGGAAACTCGTATATCTGTATATCATTCCCTGTTTTTCTTTCCCACGATTGTGTTATATGCTGAATGTTACCAACAAGGGAAATTATTTTCGAGGTAAAAAGAATTTCTTCTTAGGGTTAGGGTTAGGTATGTATGTAATAAGTATGTCAGGAATAATAAATGAGAAAATTGATGGAACAGTAAACAGGTGAAAGAGAACAGCAGAAAAACAGGAGATTCTGGCACTCACATGACGTTATATGGGTAAATAAATTTGTGATACTGGTTTAGGAAACATAATAATAATAATAATAATAATAATAATAGCTTCAATTGAGCCATGCTTCCACTCGTCCAGTTACAGTCTTGATGCCTCATTGGTGGGATTCCTGTGCCAGCATAATCCCATTATATGTAATTGCCTGTTATCATTATTCCACAGATTTACCCACTAGTTTTGGATCGTTCAACGGTTCAATCATGACTTGCCCTGGATGTTGATTTACCAAAAATCAACAATCAATCCGTAAAAATTCCCACAGAAATGAAAACTGTGATTTCGTGGGCTGTAGTGCACCTGACATTTAGCAGTGTAGAGGAAACTGGAAATTAAAAAAAGAAAAAGTTTTCATTTAATCTACTCTCAAGCTCAGAGTTTTCATTCAACACACCTCAAGTTTTCATCAACACGGAGGAAAACCTGTCCTCTCTCATAATGTCACTTTCTAGGTTAACAGACTTGCTCGAGGAGAGAAATTTTCTCAGCTCCCTATAAAAATCAAATACAAAGAATTAGAACAGGATTTCTGAAAAAATCTGAAATTTACTTTAAAACAAAAAACAACAACAAAAAAACTGCCAGTATGTTGACAATTTTTGCTCCAGACACATGTTAATATTAAAAGATAAATTAATAGTTCAAATAAATGACAGTGTTTTTTGTGAACTCACTTTATCTCTGAACTCATTGTTACTTAAAAAGAAAAAAAATGCATAAAAACAAGATATGTCAGGCTCAAGATCATTTTCACAAGATTTCTTTTTCTTTCCAGTTTTGCAAGTAGAGATTTAAAAGCGTGTCGAAGTGTAGCTTCCACATCACAGCACTGTCTTTCCATGATCTGGGTATTTTCACACGCTACCTGCTATCTCGCAGAATCCCAACACTGATTCCGGCTAAAAGGCCTGTTTGCAGTCAGGCTTGGGAGCTCTGAGCACACTGGAGCAGTTGGATGTTGATGGAAAGCCACCATAGCAGGAAAGTGCAGATGGTGTGTCTGTGGAGGACTTGCCTGCTAGTTTCTGTATAACACAGCAGAGGTACAGCAGGAGGCTCAAATAATGAATTAGTCTCTCAAAATATGTCAAGTTGAGCAGCAGGATGCAACATCACACTTGATGTATGACATTATTCAGCTTTGTTGATGTTGCAGCAGGTCATTTGTGGGGCCCGATCTTCTGTGCACGATGTGCAAATCACACAATTATTGGTCTGTAGAATATTTAGCATTATGCATACACCAGGTATGAGCTGGGGCAGAAGAATAAAGATGGAAAACACCGGGCAGAGACATGACAAATCCCCTGCAGAGAAACAAAACCCTCAAACTGGAAGAGACCAAACCAACCATTAGCCATGCAGCTGTGTCCTTTATGCTCGATTTGCTTTCAACTGTGTGTCTTGCAGATATGTTTGAGCCTCATTGTAGTTGCTTTATGACTCATTTGAAACATTTTACATCATCCTGGGAATGTTTTTCATCTCAATGTACCATGCTGTGTTGTTTGCATGCCTTTATTTGGTGCAGATTTTCTAATTCAAAAAAAAAATCAATATTGTTTTGAGACTATTTGTTCATATGCTGCATCTCATTTTAACAATAATTCATAAAAAATGTCTTGATAGATGAATGTAAAATCCATCCACCCATCTATTATCTATGGTATACCCACCTTTTCCTATTCAGCGTCACAGCTCACTTCAGGCAAAAAGCAGGGGTACACCCTGGACAGGCATTAATGTAATCCATTATTAACATTTATTACTGTTCTGTTACCAAATTGAAAGCAAGAAGATCTTCACAGCTGGATACAGAGTGTGAAGCCTTTATTTTATTATTCAAGGTTAAATTGTTTAAAAAAAAAAATCCTGAAACCGATTAATTACAGGATTATTAATCATGAATACAGCCATTACTTAAAAAGTTCAGCCTTCTCTTAAAGGATGCCTTATTCAGAAGCATGCATCTCTGCGGGTCATAAAATATTAAATCAGTATCTTATAATAGTGGTCCATTTTTCTGTATTGATAGGTATAAAGCGTAAATAGAATGTTTTATTTCATCGGTGTAAAATATGATCCTACATCAATTTGTTGTCTTCAGTCAGACCTGAAGACCTGACACACTGAAGATGACTGGAGTTTTTTTTCCAAAAAAGATCATCAATGAGCCCAGATGTGACCTTTCTATTCATCTTTGTAAATTTACCCCGATCAGATACACCAGTGAAAGTAGATGGTGGCTCATCAATAATTCAGCCTGCTGTAATGAAATCCAGTTGAGACAGTGGCTGTGTTGGACACCCTCTCAGGATGGCCACAATGAACATCAATGCACCTGTAGGTATATATTTTCTGTGTAGTAGTATGTATATTTACAAATTCATGATATGGAAGATAGTAGGATTTAAAGGACTAAAGAGTGGCTTGTCTCAGTTCCTGATAATCTCTCTTTCTCGGCTCTCTGACAGATATGTGACGGAGCTGAGACTGTGAGAGTGGGAGTTGTACTTCCTACAAACCCAGCTGGACAAGGTATGCAAATCTATAATTTTGCTGTTTTTGCTGTGAATTAAAGTGTGTTTACATGTTTATATTAAATGCACAGAGGGCACAGACTGTATAGTTATCAGTGAGGAAGGACGTGGAGTTGACTACAAATCAGCAAAGAATGAGGTAAAACATCCAATCTCACTTGATACTTCAGGCTGCATCTTGTAGTTGTTCCCTGGAAACTCACTGCTTAAATGCTTAAACGTGTGTGTACGTGTGTGTGTATCTGTCAATTAGGATACAAGGACCTTCATATTTGACCAAGTTGTCACATCTGACAACACTGAGGTAATAAAAATCGCTTTTGATTTTTCATTCAGCTGTACTGTTTGACTCCACTTTATTTCAGCTGTTCACCAATTCATACTGTAAAGCTTGAAAGCTAAAAATGTGAACTAAAATGTGCAGAATCTCCACTCTGAGCTGCTGCAGCCTCTTACTGAGACCATATCGAGTGGGTACAATGGAGCCTTGCTGATCTGTGGAGCCTCCACAGAGACGCTCAGAGCCCTGACTGACCCTAGTATCATCAGACAGGTGGAACCCAAACCAAACTTCACCTTGGACTCTATCATATCACTAGATGTTTTAGTTTTATTCACATTTTTAAATTCTGACTCTTTTAGGTCTTGACAACTGTGTTCAGCTGCACAGCATCCCGAGTGACAGCGGAGTCCTTCGTCTCTGTGTCATTTCTACAGGTTTGTCCTTGTACTAAATTGCATATTCAGAAAACATTTTAAAACGCAACATAAAGTAGCTTCTTATTTTTCTATGTCAGTTTTACCCAGATGGCAGTGCAGAGGATCTCTTGAGCGGCAGCAAACAGGCTTTACAGCTTGTAACGCATCCTGACCTTGGATGGTATGTCACAGATATGTAATAGTTAGGTAACACACTGATGAATGAAGATCTAAAAAAACAACATATTTATTATTATATTATAAAGTATTATAATAAATGACTGAAATCTAAACTCAATGATCAGTTTTTCTCTTTTTCCCAGGCTTGTGGAAGGTTTATGTGAGGTGTGCGTGTGTTCGGCAGACGAGGCCTACACTCTATATGAAACATGCAGCGACACAATGAAGACCAGTGCAGGTGCCATTTCTAGCCGGTAGGTCAAAGAAACCCGGAACATGTTATTCATTAAATGGATTACATGTTCAAAGAAACCCTGAACGTGTAATCCATTAAAATAACTACTCTGAACAGATTCAGTTGATACTGTTGTGGGACTTACTGGACTGCTGCACAACAAATTTCCCCTTGTGTGATCACATTGGAACACAATGTTGGTCAGTCCCTCTCCTTCAAAAACTTGTGAATGAATGAACAACATGGTTTGTGTTTCACTTCAGATGCAGTTGCCTGTTCTCAGTGGCTGTCGAGTGGAAACTCTATCCAGAGCAGGTGGAGCTGGATGTCTGCCGAAGCAGATTGCAGCTGTTCAGTCTGGCAGGAGGAGCCAGCAGGACTGACCTCAGAGGGTCAGTGTCATGAGCCAGAGGAACTAAAAATCATATTATCCACTAATGTTCCTATTGTCAATTGTTTTCCCAGTTGTCACGATGGCCAAGCGCAGCAATCTTTCAGGATTTTGTTGAAAGAGCTCCAACTACCCGTTTGCAGAAGGATACACGCCATCAGAGGCCGATAACTAATCTATTCCTGACTCTAAATCAAATAATTGTAGTAATATTCATGAAAATGAGAGTTTTGAGTAGGATGTATTCACCAGTGGAATGATGTCCTTATTAACATAATATCCCTGTACTTAAACTGGACAATCCCTTGAGGATTTATTCCAACTAACTGTAGAAGAAGCAATTATTGCAGTGAACTGAGAGCTGAATAAGATATGCTGGCAAACACAGTAACTCTGAAGAGCGTAGCGAGAAAACTCCATCAGCTGAAAGAGCTACTGAAAGAGGAGACACTCAAGAGAGGGGCTGTTACAAGAAATGCACTTCTCTTAATATAAAACACACATCGCTCTGTGTTATACATCCACAAATTATTCAGAAAGTATTCAGACCCTTTAATTTATTGCATACGCTCTTATGTAAATTTTTAATCTGAAAGTGATTTCGGCAGCCTAAACTAAGTGACACATACATTTTGTGACTAAAAAAATGCTGAAAATCAAACACAGAAAGATGGCTTTTAAGAATTTTCACATAGTAATTATTTGCTAACCCACTGGCAGCACTACAGATTTGTATCTTCTCAGACAAGTCTCAAGATTTGCTGTTGTTGCGGTAAGCCTTGGATCATTGCCTCTAACACAAGATATGTTGCCTATTTCACTGACAAATGACAGTGCAACTATCATGAATCAAGACAATGTGCACAGGTTTTGCTCGCCTGTCACACCTATAGGCTTTCATTCCCTCCCTCAGATTCCAAGGCAAGTCAGTAAGTCAGTCAGTCTGACAAACACACCTCTCTTTGTGACTAATGTCTTTCTGTTTATGACAGGATTTTTCAAAGATCTATCAGTACGGTGATCAGAAGGAGTGAATTTGCTTCATGACTTGTGGGAATTATTTATTGACTTTGAAATCCAGACAGTCAGCAATGACATAAAGTGATGCATGTAGGCATAATTAAAAAGTTGTATATGTTACAGGCTGGATTTAAAGTTGTATTGAGAGGAATAAATGAGCAGCAAACACAAATGTCAACCCATCAATCCATCCATCTGTACACTGGAACATCGGGGAAGGAGACGTGAGCACAGAGGCCCAGATTTCTCTCTTCCCAGACACCTCCTCCAGCTCTTCTGGGGGGATACTTTGGCACTCCAAGACCAGCCAGCAGATATAATCTCTCCATCGTGTCCTGGATCTGCCTTTGAGTCTCCTCCCAGTTGGACACATCTGAAAACGTGTCCCCACCAGGGAGGCTTCCAGGAGACATCCTGGAGGATGCAAAAACTGACTTGCAACTGGCTCCTCTTGACGTGGAGGAGCAGGGACTGTACTCCGAGTCCTTCCTGAATGACTTAACTTCTCACCCAGTTTCTAAGGGACAGTCTAGCTACACCGTGGAGGAAACTCAGCTGCTTCCAGTTTGGCCAGACGAAGACTGATTCCTGACACATGTGGATATTAAAAATCAGGAGTTACAAGGAGCTTTATATCACCTGCCTTGATGCGGGTTACCGGGGCCGCAACCCTGGAGCTAAGCATGGGGGAGGGGCTTATGTACAAGCACCTGGTTTGCCAGGCCTTTACCCACAGTGCCTGGCTGGGCTTAAGGGTGAAGGCACAGGCGTAGGTCCTTGGCACACTGACCCTCGACTTTCAAAACCCATCACATATGAATTATCACTTATGAATTGATTCATTGTGCAAGAAAGATAAAGCTCTGAGGGATTTGGAATTACTTTTCCATGGGTTGTGTGCCAGACCCATTCATAACAGTTGAATGTTTTCCAGAGTCAGCCCACTGGTGAAGGTTCTGGACCAGATGCCAAATTCTCCCGCTGCATTCAGGGACAAGCTTCTCCTGTTCCTCCTGAGGGATGCCTTAACAGGAAATAACAGGACATTCCTCATCTACTGCATTAATCCTCAAGGTAAGAGTGTTGACGTACCACCAGAAATTTAATTAGGTTGAACTGGTGTAAAACTAACTCTGGTCCTTCCTTCCATACAGGTCTGCTGGATGATGAGACACCTTCCGCATTAGATTTGGCCCAGAAAGTGAGAGGATTGGCAACTAAGCCCACCATCAGTCGTTGGAATCCAAAGGCAACTGAGCAAGAGATTCGTGAAAGCATCATGGATCTGCAAAATGTTATAATGTCCCAGAGGGAGGGTGGAGTTAACAAGATTTACAAGCTGGCTGAGCTGACTCAAAACCTTCAGGTAACTAATAGAGTGAACCAAATACTACGTACACCTCTCATTTTATGCTATGTCGGGTCTTTTTACACTAAAAAGATAAAAATCTGTTGTGTGATCTCTACAATAGATAGTGAAAAATCAATTATGGGAGAAGAGGAAGGAAGAATCAGAGAAGACAAAAGTGAAACTCAAGGTGTAAACTATTTATATTACACAAGTGAGGAAAAGTATAAGATTTATTGAACTGTATTTTTTTCCAACACACACATAAAAATGTTTTTCATATTCTGCTCATGTAAATAGCTCTGTAAATCCTCAAAACACAATCAAGAGTCTTCTGAAGGTCATCACACTGGCCACAGAGAGACTCCAGAAACAGTCAAATGTCTGAGGGACCGGCTGAGAAAGGAAATGGAAGAACATATTAAAGGTAAAAGGCTTTGATTCAAGAGAGTAATGTGATCCAGAAGGCCATTCATTGTGACCAGTGTATTTTGTGGATTTCTAATATTCACAGAAGGTAGAGGGAGTGTAGAGGAAGTCCAGGAGAGGGTATCGAGAATCCATCAGCTCAAAGAGGCTCTCAGAGAGGAGGCTCTGAAGACCGGAGCTGTTCTAGGACAATTTCAGCTCCCTCAGCGTGTAAGGCACATCATTCGGTATTTGAAATTCTCTGCTTTGTGTACTGTCTGCTTGGATTGCCTTTGAAACGTTAGCTAAATTGCTAAACTTCAGTTTGCTTCCACCACCGTGCTTTCCCACAGGGATTATATTCAGTCACATTAGAGCAGTGCCTGTTTTATACCTGCCACACTCTTTGCTGTTCTGGCCAGTCAGGATGAATTCTTGACTCTCTCCTTCATCCCACAAGCAAGTTGTTTCTTTTTTTTCTTCTTTTTTTAATGCTGTCTGGTAGATTTCAAGCAGGTTGTCATATGTCTGTTACTCAACAGTTACTTCCATGTCACCTCTCTGCCATGAAAGCCTGATTAGGGATTATAGTGAGGTGTTCTTCCTTACAGCAGGTGTCTGTGTCACAGCAGAACACTGCTGAAGTTTACTGTACGTATTCAGTTTGGACATCTGGTCAACACTGAGGATTTTAAACTTCCATTTACCAATTATTGATGTCACAGTGCTCCTGACAACAGAAAAGGTTTTCAACTATCTCCCTGATCGGTGCCTCTTCACATTTTCCTTCATGGTTTGATTTTGATCCGACATCAAAGAAAGAAAGAGTACAAAAAAATGAATGGCTTATACAATATACATCACTACACACTGGGAGAGTGTGAAAAAAAGATATTCCATGTTTTATCTTTTCTTTTCCATGTTTTACCTTGTCAGTTTCATCTATGATAACTCTAATTTTTATATTTCAGGTTTGCAACTAAGTTTTAAAAAAGATAAAAATAATATATTGATGTGATGGCTGCATTGACTTCCATGGAATCAGAAGCTTCTCCTGCAGACTTCATATGCAAAAGTAGATGAACACAATTAAAATAATAATAATAATAATAATAATAATAATAATAATAATAATAATAATAATAATCTACTCTTCTAGTTCTGTACTGTGCATGTTATTTTGGTCTATAATCAATTTGATATTAATGATGAAAGATAACTAACCCTTAGTCATTTTGGCTGGGATCTAACCTTTAATTCCATAATTTTTCTTTTGTTGAATATGTTAATATTGTGACTTGTTTCTGGTATGAAAATGAGAGGACATCCCAAAAGGTCAATTTCAAATATTAACCTTGAATGAGCTAATCAGTAGCTTTTTATCAACTAATTCTCTACATCCATTTTAGAAAGGCATAAGCTTCTCAAAGTCCTCAGAAGCTGCCTTAAAGGTTAAGATGGTTTGTGCATAATGCCTTTAACAGCATCTAGTCTTAAACTCAGAAATTGTTCAAAAATGTAATTTTTGCCCTTGGGAACAACTCTTTTCAGATCTTTATATTAACTCTGATTTGATAACACATTCACAAGGCTGAATCAATAGCCTTTTCAAAATCTAAATACGATTTATGTACATGAGGGTGGGAAGCCTATACTAAGACATTTATTTTGCCAATTTAATGATTAGTCTCAGTTGGAATACAACGAAGCACAGCAGCGGAGGAGGAAACTTAAGGAGGATCATGGGAGATTAATTCAGGAGGAGGTGGCAAAGATGGAGAGCGACTTGGCACAGGAGCAGCTGCCGGTGAGATAATTAGATCCACTGTTGTTTAACATTCGGTTTGTGATCTATCTCAGCCGAGGATGCTGAGTCAGTTTAAATTAGTGCGAGGCTGTATTTATGGTGGGCAGTGGAAACTACAGCATTTCCAACTCAATTCAGGATTTTCATTGCATTTTTTATGGTTTAATCACGGGTTCCATCCATCGCTCCGTTAGACAGAGGGCCCTCAGAGGGAGCTGCTGGTGCTGAGCAGAGAGAGGCAGGTTCTGGTGCTGCAGATGGAAGCCCTGCGTGCTGAGGCGCAGCAGGCCGAGAGAGACCTGCAGGATCAGCATGGCAGACACCAAACAGAGCTGCACTGTCTGAGGGACGAGAGCCTGCAGGTGGGAGTTTTGTGGGTTGATTTCAGTGATGTCACATTTATATTTCATCAGGATATAACCCACTTTTGTTCATCTCTCACCAACTTACGTAAAAGCGGTTCAGCATGAATACAGCAAGTGACTGAAAAAGTATCAGTGAATTATCTCTCCGTCAGCCATGTGATGGACTGACATTCAGTTCAGGCTGTAGGAATCTCACCCACTCTTAGCTTCCAACAAGCACCAGCAGCCTTCAAATAAAAATGTATTTGCTTGAGCTCATGCATTTTTTTCATATAACCGTCTTATTTAAACTTAAGAAACAAAACAATGGCATTCAATTGAACTGGGGATTCAATTAACTGTGGTTGCTTAATTAAACTATGTTATTGTTTTATTAATTCTAAGAGTGAGTTGGGTATACAGCAGATGATTAGCACACTAAGCTGCTTAACACTGATAAATTTGCAGGTACAGTAGAAATTCTGATGAAAAAAAAAGTTGCATATCATGCATGTGGATGATTCAGCTTGATAAGGGAAGACATTTTTATCTATCTATGTATACATCCATCCATCCATCCATAAACATGACTAAATTTTCACTGCTGATGGTTCACCTCCTCCTATGAATAGAGGGCTTTAATGGGGGAGTTTCATTTGCATCATTTATTTAGTCAAACAAGTTGATAAATGACTTACTTTGGCATTGTTATCTGTATTATCACATTCTCATGCTTTCTAGGTGTTTAGAGCATTTCGTCAGGTGTGTGAGGAGCAGAGGAAGACTTCAGAGAGCAGATACAGAACTATGCTGTTGGAAGCTGTACAGGACGCAATCCACTTGTCTGCTCAGAACCAGCAGCTGCAAGCTGACAACAAACAACTACGTAAAGGTCAGCAAATGCCTCTTAGCTTTTCACAAACACATGCTTTTGGTTTTTTTTTTTTAATGACAGATGGGACATTTACTCTTTCAAAATTCTTCTTTTTTTTTTTTTTTACTTTTACAGCACTGGGAGAGATAAAGGATACTTTAGCTGTGCGAGGTGATCCTATGGCTGACCTGACAGCCCAGCAACAATAACTGGAATTTCTACGAATCTAGACGCTTACTGTAAATCATGACAACAACTAAATAAATAAATGGTTTCAATAATTTATTGGTTATAAACAAGATGTATACACTATGCTGGACATAATTCTTTACAGAATTTGGTACAAAGCAGAACCGAATAGCAGCACTCTCTGGACATTTTTAACTCAAAATAGATTATCTACTTGCAGCATCATATAAATTTACTCTAACATTGGAACAAATTCAAAAAAAATAAATATTTGAATATGAATAAAACTGTCAAAAAAAAATCTGATTAACACTTCTAGAACTGAGGTTAGCAAATTAAATACATACTGGATTCTGAATAAAGAATTACAGTTTCTAGATTCAGAAGGTAGATTGATCGAAGGCAGAAAACAGCCTACAGAGCAGAAATTCAAACAGGCTGTATTAATGGTTCTTTTGAGACTAAATACACCTTGCGGTTCTTTTGATCACAGATCTAGTATCTGTAATAAAGATAAGCTGCCAGTCCAATCAAAGTAACAGGTAGGGGGAAAAAAGGAGTGAGCTGCAAACCTAAGATGACCCAGGATAACAGGGCATTAACCAGCATGGAGGAGGAAATGACAAACAGTCTGGTGATCCCACTTCCATGCTTGAGAACCACAGACATGAGGAGCCCATTAGCTGCTTGCCCTGCAATGATGACCCAAACCACCCACGAGTAGCCCTCCAGAAAGCTTTTGCCATTTGTCAAAGAGGAGAATAAGGACAGCACATTAATGGCCACACCAAACACATAGAGGTAGAGATTCTGCAGGCTGAGGGGCAGCTTCTGGCTCTTTAGCACCCTCTCGGTGTAAACAGCAGCCAGCCCTGACACACAACAGTACAACAGCACAAGGAAAAGCCCCCAGGCTGTTATATAAAGCCTGGGACCTTCCTCAGCTGATTTAGCACCCTCGTGGTCTTCTAGATCCAAGCTACTGTAACTGTGGCACACGCCTGCAGCCATGAGGAGCCCCACAGCTAACCACTGAGCATGCCGCAGCCTCTTGCCCAGACAGAGGGAGTACAGCAGCGCAGTTGAGGCTATTTTAAGATTAGAGAGGATTTGGTATGAGCTGGGGTCCATGTAGGCCTGCATGAGAACAACCAGATTGTTGTTGAGGGCGTAGAGCACAGCAGGGACCGCATAGGGGGCCACAAGGAGTAGACGTGGAGGAACACACAGGGCTGATGTACCTCCAGTGAGAACAAGACTCAGCAGAGAGATAAGAAGTTTAGCTAGTTCAATCATGACAACACATGAGGAAGAACTGAATGGGACTTGACCATCTACCTTGGTGAGAGTGATGAGTGGTGCATGAGAGCCATAGATAAGGAACCATCAGCCCCAAAAGAACAGCCCATTTAATCCTCTTCACCCACTGTCTCTTAATCCTTGTTGGGGAACTCGGTCCCACATCATCAATCAAAATCATCTCAATGATACCACAATAAACACTTAATTTCTAATAAGTATGAAAACTTACTTTAGAGCACAAAGCCCTCACTTTGGACAATTTTAAAACAAGCAGCTTTAATTCTCTTCTATTTAAATAGTAATTAAAACATATTTCCTTACATTATTATCCATAGAATTCTGCATCTGTGTTAAACTGAACAATAAAAGTATGGATAATTATTAACAGGAAACACAGCCTATTTTATGACCAATTCAAAAACTAGTTGATTTAAGTAGCTGCTCCAGGCAACAAAGCTTTCAGATCCACTATCTCACAAAATCCAAAGAAACCTTAAAAATGTGTAGGCACAATGTCTTGCATGATGTGTCAACATTGGACAGATACAAGTGAAAAAGGAACAGCAGTGTTAAACAGAACCCAAAACAAAAATTTAAGTTAAAAAAAAAAAAAAAAATCAAGTCTCTCTTTGAGCCTCCAGTGAAATTATGGTAAAAGATTGCAGTCAATATCCATTCAACAGTCAAATCTTGAAATGTGACCTGTTTCGTGCCAGATGTGCAGGAGAGCCTCCCGTCCATGTGCTTGTTATGTTACCGGAACGACCAGCAGTCTCTCCCGATTACTTTGGTCCTTTTTTCAGGCTGTTCATACACTCTTTAACGGTCCTTTCAATGTTGGGCACCTGATAGTTCTGTGCTGCATAAATGCCTGTGACTGTTCCCAACAGCAGTCCCAGGATGGCTGAGGAGCGCAGCTTGGCCACCACATAGCCAGCGAACAAGCCTTTCAGAAATGGGGATCCCAAAACAGAGTCGCCCTATAAGATCAACAAATAAAAAAAAAACAAACAAAAACAAACAAAAAAAAAAAGCACAGTGCTTGTCAAGAAACGTACAAGAAACTTCAGCAAACAGACCATCACACTAGTGCTGGGCAATATGACGATACATATCGTGGGGACGATAGAAAAGTGTATATCGTGCCATTTCTCTTCTATTGTTTCTATCGTTTCTAACCTAATTTTATCAATTATTACAGCAAATATGTAATTAAATAACCTGCAATGATAAATTTGATAGAATCATATCTACTTCTACAAAGTAGCCTTTTATGTTTGCACTTTTATTCAAGGTTAATGCCTTAAACAGAGTTCTCTTCAACCCTGATGTTTACTTTAGACACTTTATATTGGTTTGCAAACTTTGCACTACAAGGTTACAGATTTCAGAAATTTGAAAAATAATTTGTGTTTATTTTTTATAGCTGAACTTCAGTGCAAAAATGTTATTCCTCTCAGAAACTGTGGTGCACTTTAAAAAAAAATGTGAAAGCTACTGTACCTCTGTACCTACCTGTTTTTGCTGCACTAAAATGTATGTTTGTGACAGTTCAGCTAAATGTCCTTTCAAAATAAAGTTGAAAAGTAAGCAATGAAATTTTTGTCAAACTTTTCAGAGAATAACTGAAAACATACTTTATTATGGTATATCGTGATATATATCGTTAACGTGATATAAAATAGTCCATATCTTGATATATGATTTTTTCCATATCGCCCAGCACTACATCACACTATCCACAATTTATTAGAAAGGGGTATTTGGAGTCAAAACAATGAAAAAAAAAAAAAAACATATATTGTGACATAAAAATCACTTCAACTATATAATTTAATGTAATTAGGAAGTATAAATTAGTCACAGCTGTTTCTCCATTCAGTTTCAATTCTCTTTATTGTACCGTGCCAATTCACAACAAAGTCACCTCAAAGCCATAATGCATTTTAAGTTTACAAAGTTAAATATAATCCAGTTACGTTCAATCGTATCCCATGTCAGTCTCTTTTATTGCAATTCGTGCATCATAATCAGATTAATTCTAATTCATAATCCAATTCAACATTTATGTAATTCCAATTAATAAAAATAGCCCAGCTAAACTTATCTGAAAATGTATTTCGTGATTTTGTATGCATAGACTTCAAATAGGATAAGCTTTCTACACCAGCTACATCATATTTTGAAGGGAACACAATAGATAACAACTTATCAATGTCTGGTTCTTATCTGACGTGATTAGGGTACCTGAATAAAACTTACCTGGGAGATTCCCGCGGACACCTCGTTCTCCACTCGCCTCTGGATCTCCTCCAACTGATTCTTAAGCTGCGTTAGATCTTTTAACTGTTTCAGAGGATCCTGGGATAAAAAAAAACAGAGTTAAAGAGGGGTTACAAAGACCAATGGGAATTCCAGCGTGAGTGGTTATTAAATCACTCTCAGAACCGGACTTTTCTGTCTAGCTGTTAGCACTGTAACTTAGCTTCCACGGGTACGAACCGTTTTATTTTTTAACCATGATTCACGCTGTTGCCTCCGTTTTGACTTGGAGCTTACCACTAGTGACAGATATCGTATGTATTTGTAAGCTGTATGTTTCTAGCTGTTACTGTCAGCTCTTAAAACACGTAAAACACCTACATTAACAGCCACAGATCACTGTCACTCACTCACCTTGTCATCCGCCATATTTGCTGTGTGTTCTCGCATCAGCATTCGATTCGTAATACTGATCTGCTTCGTCAGTTTGATTAGTTGGGGCTGACTGCATCAAAAGCCTTTGAAATCAACTTTAATCAAAAATTGAAAATAGAAAGTGTCATTGGAGAGAAACAGGTGGGGGTTTTTTTTTTCGTACTTTTCCCCAGTTTTTAAACTGGACTGGCAAGACAGGACTGGCTTTGATCTAGATCAAATCCTAAATTGTTTACACGATGATGACGCAAAATTAATCTAGATGTAGTTTTCGTTTCATGCAATTCATTGTAATTGCCTGAAAGCTGTCCTGTTTAAACTCTGCACCGCTATCAGTCACCATTTTGATGACGTTCAAAACGTTTCAACGCTGTATTTCTATTCAGAGCTTTGATAATTGGGATGTATTTTTTTAACCTGTTTATTAACCTTGACAAAGCTATTTAGCCCAATTTGCTTTGAAAATGTGTTAGCTTGATAGCAGACAGCAGAACACTATATTTCCAAAAATAGTTAACTCTGAGCCATAATTTTCCTCTATAGTTATTGTTATTGTTTTAAAACTTATATGCATTATCAAATGATAATGTGCCACTTGGCATTATCATCATCTCATAGTAACGTTTGCTGTTGTTTTTATTGAGTAAAGAAACTTTACACTTTAATTTTCACTGAAGATGATTTTGTCCACAGCATTCATTTGACATTCCAGTGGGGGACAGAGGTAGATCTCGATTTTGTTTTAATCCACAGCCTTTATTGATGATAAATGCCTGTCTTAAAACCTACACATAATCAATGACTTCTTGAGAACTAAATGTAAAAATCTATTTAAAAAATTCATCAATACTTTATCAATCCCCGAATGAAAATTAATTGTTGCATTAGTTGTCATAACTTTAGTCTCTTCAGAGTCATTATGGACGGTTATAGCTGTGTTATATTTCAATGCGTATGGGGTCAGAGGACCAGAATGTGTTAAATGTGTTTTGTTGAAGTGCTTTATATTTTGTTTAACTTTTGCATTATTCATTTCCCTACTTCGGTATTTTTACTAAACATTCAAATTATTCAGGATTCTATTTAACAGAGTCAAAAAAAAAGCTGGACAAATGAATTTGTTTTTTTGTTTTTTTTTTTTTGTTTTTTTTTTGTTTTTTTTTTAAGTCTTGGTTGTATACGCTACAATGACTGGTGTTTCTTGTCATGTTACACCACTTGGTCGGCCCAACGCAGTCCAACTGCGCCTACCCATGGCCACAGCTAATTTAAATGATTATAAAATTATGGCCACAGCCCACGGGCTGAAGGTTTATAGGACACTACCGCTATTTTCACGTGTCAAAAACGTCACTCGTGATAGGGCCGTACATGTCTAATACGCCACCTGATTGGTTAAGGACCATGGCAACAAACCGCCATGTTTTTTTTCTCAGCAGACGGAAAGAAACGAAGCTACTATACAGTTTTTTCCAGACATTTAGATGTTGTAAATCTTTGGTCCTTTATACGCTGAAACACATTTCAGCATTACTTACCACCGACACAATGCCTGACTTCTCCGGCGACTTGTAATGGCTGTTCACAGCAGTTTCTAGACCCTCCGGGCATCGCAGGTAAAGCTTCAATAAGGAGGCATTTCATTGGATAACTGAGCGACCGTGCTGGCAGTATTCACACACGCCATTAAACCTGCCTTTACAGCAGGGGAAGGACAAGTGTTTTCACATGCTTCTGCTTTGGTTTAATTTCCATGTGAACGATACACATGATGAGTGGGCGATGACATTTCTCTGCAGCGCTTTATTCAGCCAACCGTACCACTTTTAGCAGCATTCATGAGTCATAGCATAAATGCTGTATGTGTGTTCGTCTCATTAGTTACCCGATGAGCCACAGCACATTTAGAAAACCTTATTTTTACTATTTTCCTTTCGGCTGTTTCCTTCAGGGGGTCGCCACAGCGAATCGTCTGCCTCCATTTAACTCTATCCTCTGCAATCCTCTTCTCTCACACAAACTAACTTCAAATCCATCTTTCACTACATCCATAGATCTCCTCTTTGGTCTTCCTCTAGGCTTCCTGCCTGGTAGTTCCAACCTCACCATTGTTCTACTGGTAAATTCCCTGTCCCTCGTCTGTACATGTCCAAACTATCTCAATCTGACCTCTAACCGTTTCTCCAAAACATCTAACATGAGCTGTCCTTCTAATGTATTCATTTCCTGATCCTATCCATCCCAAAGAGAACCTAAACATTTTAACATCTTTTCTTTTCTTCAGTGCCATGGTCTCTAAACCATACAATATTGTTGGTCTCACCACCATCTTGTACACCTTTCCTTTCATTCTTGCTGATACTTTTTTTTTTTTTATCACACCTGACACTCTCCATTGCTCTGAACCCAAAGTACTTAAAACCCTCCATCCTCTTTATTTCTGCTCCCTGTAGCCTCACCATTCCACTTCGGTTCCTCTCACTTACACATGTATTCTGTGTTGCTGCAACTAATCTTTCCTCTCCTTTCCAAGTCATACCTTCACCTCTAGATTTCCCTCCATCTGGTCCCTGCTCTCACTACAGATCACAATATCATCTGAAAACATCGTAGTTCATGGAGATTCCTCTCTAACCTCATCTGTCAGCCTGTCAATCATTAGAGAAAACAAGAAGGGGCTCAGAGCTGATCCTTGATGCGGTCTCACCTCCACCTTCAACACCTCTGTCCAACCTACACTACACCTCACCACTGACTTACAGGTCTACACTTAAGAAATCTGGTATTCCATTAAAGCACAGATAAGTTGCACTGCTGAATCACATCCTACAATGAAAACAGCATTTATTTTATAAATATGTCATATGCATGTTTTGAAATTATGCTGTGATCCATAAGATGTATTAAGTTTTTTATTATTTTTTTTATCTTTTTAGGGGAGGCAGAGGTGGATGCTACAACACAATAAGTCTGCAACAACTTCATCTTTATTTAAGCCTTAAATGTCAGTATTAACCTAAACTCATGTTAGTTAGGTATTTGTGACAGTGTCCAACTAAGATCTCTGGAAATCATGGACCAATCGAAGGTAATAGAGGTTGTGAAAGTGACTGAAGAGGTTGAGAGCACCTACAGCCAAATGGAGGCAAATACCCCCCAAAAAAGGAAGAACAAAGCTCAGGAAGACAGTGTTGATAAGCCCAAAAAGCCCAGGTAAAGATTTTCTAACATGCATATTCTATAGGATTTTTAATGGAGCCATATTATGCCCTTTTTAAAAAAGTTGACTCGAGTTCCTAATGTCTTACTCAAATGTCTGTGACATCCATCTGTCCGTTCATTGTCTGTGCCAGCTTACTCCTGTGCGGGGTCACGTGGATCTGCTGGAGTCTATCCCAGCTTTTTTCGGGGAAAAGTGCTGTCTGTGACATACATTAGTTAAATGACCAACAAGATAAAAAACACAGCTCCTTTTTCAATATGTCTTTACATTCATGACAGTTAGTTTTAGGTGGTGAAGTCAGGCACTAGACTTGACTCCACCTCTCTCCTCTGCAGGGGTATGAATATTTTGAAGTCAGTGTTTCAGCTTTGTGGCACCCACCTCAGACGAAAAGCAGATGCTGCATGAAGTGAAGCTGAACAGAGATACAGATGGAGAAGATGAAATTCTCCTCTTATAGCCTGTAAACCATAACAGCTCACTGAATTACAGTACATCATTGCAGATTCAGGATGCCCAAAACTAAATTAAAGGGTTGTGGTCTGTCAAAGGTTTTGTTTTGGTAGTCACTTCAGACACACTAATATAAGCTCTCAAGCAAGAGAAAGTTATTTTTTCATAATATGTCCCCTTTAAGGCATGACTAAAACATTGATAACGCTTAAAAAAAACTCCCTTTTTCTTGCATGCGTGAATTGTAAATGTGGAATTTGTATTTTCTAGGTCTGCCTACCTGCTTTACTACTTTGACGTTCACCATCTTATGCAAGTTGGAAACCCGAATATGCCGCAGTCTGAGGTCAATAGACGGATCAGTGAGAATTGGAAACGACTCACCGTAGCTGAGAAAAGCTACTATCTGGAGAGAGCCAAGTTGGAGAAGGAGGGAGTAGATACAGTAAGTTACATCCTTGCCTTTCTAAAACAAACCAGTAGAGTCCTTAACTAAACCTTTATTGTGTAACCTTTATTGGAAAACAAACTAGTACATTTCTTGGAAATTTGAGGTTGGGCATGCAGATGATTCTGTTTTCCATCACTAACAGACAAAGCTAAGTCCATCAGCAGGGTGCACATTCTCTCACAATTTATAACTCTAGTGTCTATTCTGTAATGTAGTGAAAAAATATTATGGGTTGGTTTCTATTTAATGTGTATGGATGTGATGTCTGGGAATTAGTTTGAGCCACTGAACTAATTAGGTTGTATTTTAAGGAGTCACACTGCAAACATCAATGGCCACTTGAATATGCAGCTCATTGTATATTCTCAATAGAAAAATAATATTTAAATATATCTTGTTTACAGATGTCTCAATAGAACAGTGGGCAAGCCTTTAAACAAATATTACAATCTCATTCATAAGCCAATCATGCTCATCGCTGATTGGCATAGACTGTACGTATAAGATAGATTCATCCACTGTATGTTGACTTTCTCACAAAAAAAAAAAAATTCAACACAATTTGACAGGTGTCCACCCCCTACTGGGGGTGAAAACAGAATCCGTGTCTTGTCATTCACTTTTAATAAGTGTAGATATAATAATTTATATTCTGACAGACTGTTGTACCAGTAGTGCCTACAGTTGTATATTAATTATGATGACGAGCATTCAGCCAAAGCCAATCTTTTTAGGTTCATGATGACAGAATATGTAATTTGGTGAAACATATTCATAATACGTGAATGGAACGCTTTTCATGATGAGGCTTTGCTGAGTACTCGTGTAGACGATGGAATGGATTTCCCTTGTAATTCATTATTTCGACTAACATAACAATAAAGTAATGGCTTGTTAATCGTGGTTGTCAGAGCAAAGACAAAGCAGCCTTTTTCTTTATGGCAGCAGCGCCCTATTTCAGTGGTGTCTTGTTGGATATTATAATAGCAGTATGAAAAGCAATGAACAGTTTACTTTATTGCGTGTTTTTTTTTCTCCACAGTCATCTCTCAGCCCCTGCAAACACCTGCCAGGCTACCGCAAAATCTTACCTAGAGCCAGTTGCTTTCTTTTGCCCGAAGGTAGCTCCTCTAATCATCAGCCAGGTGGCTCTCTGTCAGACGTAGCTGTTGAATCTTTGGACATTTCAGTTGAAGGAAGCATGCCCTCAGTCTCCCACAACCAGGACTCCCAGTTCACACCTCTCGGGGTGGTGGAAGAGGTGGAAATTAACGAAGACCACATTGTTGCTGATGATATAGCAGAGGAGACAGCAGTGGAGTCTTCTTCGCTAGCCCTCCATGGAATTCCAGCCTCCTCTTCATTCAAGAACACAGCCTTTGTGGACACTTTTGTATCGCAGGGCTCTGCTGACTTTATAGTTAATAGTGTCACTCTGAAAGGAAATGAGGCGCCAGTTGCCAATAGTTGTTACAGTGGACCAGTGGTGCGGCCGACACAAGGAGAAACTACACAGGTGATGACCATTGTACCCACCCAGGTAAGATCGGATATCCTGAAAAGATTTTTATTCACCTACATATACTTGCATCGTAAGGACTTAGAAAATATTAATCGCTCTCTAATTTAATCGCAAAAAAGTATTTTTCTCATTTCTGCTTTACCCCAGAACTTCCTGGATCCTAAGCCAGCGGATGGCTCTTTGCATCCAGTGATGATGATCTCTTTTGGAGCCAAATCTGAGCCAAGTGCTAAACCTTCATATAAAATGGTGAACACCCATATTATTTGTCTTACTCAACCTTTAATTTTGGGGGTAAAAAAAAATTTCATTGTGAAACATTTAGCTTGTTGGGGTTGTAAAGGCATGAACCTGAATATTTTCATCTCTTCTTCCACCTGAGAAGACATACACCAGGAGGGGTCGAGGGAGGTGTCTAAATCCTGGCTGTTCATTTATGTATGTCACCCGCCACAAGCCACCAACATGTCCTGAATGTGGGAGCCACTTAGGTGGAAAATGGATACCTGCTGTAAGTGTTGAATAATTCTCCACTAACATCCATTTGTGTGGCTCAAGTTAATTTCCTTTTTCTACATTTGCATATTATATCAGGAAAAAAGGACACAAGAGAAAGAGGGTGCTTCCAAGCAGTTGCCACAGAAAGATGAAACCAAGCACAATGAAAGTGGTGGAGCCACACCACCATTTGCGCAAGAGAAGAATGGTGATATCAGTAAAACAAACATGAGTGGCAGCAACAAGAAAGGCCAAGTTCAGAGATGCTCCAGAAAAAAGCAGGCAACGTCATCTGAAAGGCCACCAGAGGGCAGCAGCACCAAATGTCAGACTCAATTGAAGTAAGTCTTAGCATCTGGTAAACTGAACTGGGACAACATGCCAGTGCAATTGAATTTTAACTGTTCAGGATCAAGTTGACTATGTGAAATGAGGTGGTTGACTGAAAACTGTGCTCATTGTGCATTTGCAAATGTGAGAGTTAATGGTTTTAAGTAAGTTTTAAGTTCCACACCATCTGCTCACTGGCCACTTTATTGAGCACATCTTGTCAGTGCCCTACCTTTACTTTAAGAACTGACTTAATTCTTCATAGCATAGATTCATCAAGGTTCTGGAAGCAATTTTTCAAAGTCTTGGTGAATGTTGACATAACAAAAGAATACAGTCGCTGCAGATTTGCTAGCTACACATCCATGATGTGAATCTGTTGTTCCAAACATTCCAAACGTTCTTTGCTGGATTGAGATCTGGTGACTGTAGAGGTCATTTGAGTACAGTAACCTCATGGTCATGTTCAAGAAACCAGTTTGAGATTATTGTGAGCTTTGTATCAAAGTACATTGTCCTTTTGGAAGTAGCCATCAAAAGATGTGCACATTGTGCTCTGCTGGTACTAAGGGAGCTTAAGTAAACCAAGAAAACATACCCCACACCATACCTGTGTGAATCTTATCCTCAGTTTCCTGTTTTAGGTGCCAAGAATGGTACTTGGTATCAGGGCTGTCACAAGGGGGGGGTGGGGCCCTGGGCAGACTTGAGATTCGAGGCCCTTTTTAGGATAACCTACTGGCCTATTGGTCAAGTGTGAGGCCCGTCATTGGTATGTCACAGCGCGGGGCCCTGGGCGACCGCCCCCTTCACCCCCCCCTTGCGACGGCCCTGCTTGGTATGGTCTGACGCTGTAGCTCATCTGCTTTAACATGTTGTGTGTTTATTGCGCAAAGATATACCTCATTTATTTGAGTTACTGTTACTGTTACCTTTTTATCATCTCAGTCAGTCTAGCCACTCCTCTCTGACTTTTCACTTCAACAAGGCTTTTTTTTTTTTCTTTTAGTGCACCGGATATTTTCTCTTTTTTCATATACAAATACCAACAAGCATACTACACTTAAATAGCCTTTCCTCCCCGTTCTGATGTGTGATTTAAACTTCAGAAATTCATCTGGACTGTAAATGTACCTAAATGCATTGAGTTGCTGCCATATGATTGATGAGTATTAGTATATAATTAGGCCTGAAGACTTCCAGGACTTTAACAATTGTCTTGTTTTTTTTTTTTCCTTTTTATTGTCTGTGGGGTATTTATGTTTATTACAGTGCTACATTAAATAAAGTTATGGCTCAGATACCTTTTAATAAAATGAAAGAAAACTACTCCCTTGACATACCTTTCCTTTATATTAAGCAGACAAGCAAAGGACAATGCTGACGGCAGAATAATTCACAGTCAGAACAGGAGCACAGCTGTTGTGCAGAAGAGGCCTGTGAGACCCATCCTTCCTGCCTTCTGTAAAACAGGTGAAATCAAACAGTTTCTTGGTGTTTGTGTTAAAAGAAGCTAATTCTAAACTAATTTTTAAAACTAGCTTGTGTTTGTATTTTAGGTGGTGCTTTGATTCAGATCTTAACTGTCCCACATGATAAAGGAAAATTTCAAGGTGTAAACTACAATAAGCCATCACTTGGTACTTAACATTTGATTTATTTTTTTCTTAATACTCTATTAAATGTGATTTCCCTTTCTAATGTCAACATCATTTTTAGTATTATTCAAAATACAGACATATAGTTTTAGAATATATTTGTTTCTGTTATTAGTGACTCATACAGGCAGCTCCTATAACACAATGAGGAAATGATATGTCTGTATGTACTTTCTGAGGTTTCTGCTCTCACTTTAGTGTGGTTGTTTTTCTAACCACAGTACCTCGAGAGGGTTTCTCAGGTCTCAAACCCAGCACTCTGAAACAGCTCGGCCAGGTGATGCCAACAACCACAGCTAACCAGGTCAAAATTTGCACACGAACACTAAAAATGCACACAAAAGATAAAGTGTGATTAATCTCAGGTTATTCACTAACTGCCTGCCTCTCCTGCAGCATTCTTCTGTCCCAGCAGGCAGAAACCAGCCTGTTTCCTCGCTGACTGATAAGAGGCTGAATTTCTTGTCACTTGTGCCTTTAAAACAGCACACAGTTTCAAGCTTCGTCAGTATACTTGCAATTTATTTAGCATTTTTTAAATCATCAGATTATAGTCAATGTTCTTTTTTTTTTTTTTTTTTTAAACAGCTCCCTTCTTTTGTCCCTCTTGTTTATTCTCCTAGGACTTGGGTTTGTCCACAGCACGAGGCAGAGGTCGCTGTAAAAACCCATCTTGTGACTATATGTATAAGAACAGACACAAACCTGCAGTGTGTCCAAAGTGTGGCTCCGAGCTCACCAAGAAAAAAAATAAAGCTACAAAGGTAAAAGAAGCTTTTATTCCATCCTCACTGTTTCTGAAATGCAGATACTGTAAGATAAGTTTTCAGCTGACCTCTTGATCCTTTTACAAGCCTCTGCACAGTTCTGGATCCTTTGGCTTTGATTTGTAATCTGTTCATTGTGTTATATTGTAAATGTCTATTCAGTTTGACCAAATCTAGCCTTTTGGGATTTGTGTATTTGGATAAATTTTGCTAGTTCATTTTGAACACTAGTTCATATTTTTTCACCCCTTCAGTCTGAGACTTTGCTTGACCCAAGTCAAGCCCTGAGTCCTGCCCAGATGGACATCCAGCGACAGAGCACTCTGCAGTTACTGCGCAATTCCCTGCAGATTCCTGAGAGTGAAACTGAGCTTCAGGAAACACTTAACCTCATCCATGAGCTGAACAATCTTAGAATTTTCTTGGTTCAAGAGGCTGAGCAGGAGCAGGAAAACAGCACCCAGCCTGAGACCCTGCTTGAGTCTGGGTGGCCTCACTTTTATGAATCAGAAGCTACTCACTGTGGCCTGTGTTGCTTCCCGCTTTTCAAAGGAGATCAGAGGTGAGAAAATGCGTTGAGTCTTGATGTTTGACTTTTTGGCTCCTTGGCTCTTTCTTCTTTTTCCTTTCTTCTTATTATGATTATTTCTGTGTTTTGTTTTGGCTTCATTTGACATTATGTCAATACTAATACGTTGATTTTTCCTTTGTTTATGCTGTTGCCTGTGCATTCTAGTTCTGTTGCAGGACAGGAGGACTGCTGGCTGCTCACTGAGACTCTGATGCAGACAGCCACACTCCAGCTTAAGGTGTGCCTCAACATTCATTGTTTGGCCTTGCACAGCTTCATCGACCTGCATCCTGGTAAACAAAGACACTTGCAGAAAAACTAACATTTAGCTCTGCAGCTTTGCAGATTCTCCTTATTTTTCATGTATCAGTGGAAGAACTCTCCAGGTTCAATTTCTGGTTGCATCAGGAAGGGCATCTGGCATGAAACTTGTGATAAATTAATCATGCAGATCACATTGAGCTACCGTGGTGACCCCTAAAAGGAGCAGCTAAAAATAAAGTTTACTCACATTTTACGAATGCCAAGCTGATTAGACATTGCTGATGCTAAACTTGATCAGAAGGTGAGGGAAACTGGGAGGGGTGTTCTGCTGTGATGGGTTGTAAAGGTGAAGTCAGGTCAGACTCAGCATCTGAGACAATCTGAGAACAACAGCCATTTTCTCAGTCAAAGTCAGTATTTTACTGATTGTCAAAAAGAGGATCCACAGCAATAAATGATGTTTTACATATAACATGGATAGGACTCCCATGCTATAAATGTTGTTTGTCCCTCTTTTTCCTTCTTTCTCCAAGGCTCATTTAATAAGAGTGTGATTATAAAACCTTTCACATGCTTTATACGAGTGTTATAATATTAACTACCAGGGAAGTTTCAGTTTATTATTGACAAGTTTATTATTATTATCCTATTGTGATAATTAGCTGTTAAATTAGGTGACAACTAAATTCTGTAACAAGTAACAAGCAAATTGCTGATCAGTGTTGTGCAACGTCTTCTATCATCTGTATCTATGTCCAACACAACTCTATAATTGCAGCTTTTCAGTTGTTTTATTTTATTTATTGGCAAAGGATCACAGGCTACAATTTCTTTCAGTGTATTTATGGTAACAAGCTTCTCTTGATGAGAAGGATTTATGTGACAGACACATCTGTGTGCATTATGTTTTCAAATGGTCTGTTTGTCTTTCCATTCGTCCTACTATTGTGACCTCAATATCACAGTAACTCTTCGATCAGTTTTCTTCAAATTGACACAAACATTTCTTTAAACTCAAAGAAATACGAATGAGTCTGGTCAGCAAGATGAATCTGAGAGTTCATGTTTTTTTTGCCTCTTATTTACCCTATCACAATGAGTCTCCACCTACACACCTAAACAATTGTAAGACTAGTTTCAGGACTACCCAGCCGTAGAGGCATTTTGGTCTGGCAGATTGTGATGGTCCTTGGAGATCAAAAATGAACCAAGAGCCTGTGATGATACGTCATATCTTATAATGCAGTAATTCCATTTGTTGAATGTGGTTTGTGGTCGGTAACAAAATATCTTTGATAATTCCAGTGTTGATCTGTATCAATTTGTTGTTGTTTTTTTCTGGGGGCGGGGTTTGACAGGTTTGTTCAACATTGGGAACAGACTGTTAGTAAGTATTGACCTGTTCCTGAAGATCAGGACCAACATCAAGCTGGGCCAGTCCCCCTCCCAGGCAGCCAGGACTATATTTGACCACATCCCCAGTCATCCAGGTAAAAACCGGCTTATACAATATGTGCAGTTATGTGATTAAAAAAAAAATGAATATGTATGAAACCTTAGAATTGAAAGAGGGAGTGCTTTCTTTTTTTCACAAATGTCTTTATTCTGAAAGCTTGTATTAGACCAGGGCTTGTAAGTGGTGTCTGTTTTTGTCATTTTTATTCATTTATTTTATAACAAAATGGTCTCTGCCTCTCTTTCTGTTTCTTTTTCATCAGTCCATGCTCTTAGTCCCGAGGAATCATCTCAAATTCAAGAGCTTCTCCTGAGTGGATACTGGGCGTTTGAGTGTCTGACAGTACGAGATTACAATGATATGATCTGTGGCATTTGTGGTATTGCTCCAAAACTTGAGATTGCACAGAGGAATACGAACAACGTCCTGGAGCTCAAGAATGTGGAGGTGAAACAGTTTATAACTGATTACACAATTTTTTTTTATTTTAATGTAGTTACAGTTAATGATGAATGCTTAGTTTTAGTAAGTGTGTGATGGATGTTGTGACTTCTGTAGTTTACCTGGCCGGAGTGTCAGATCTCAGATGAGGTGCATGTGGATGACTTCTGGCTGACCATGGAGAGTGAGGCTATTGAGCAGGCAGCTTTCCCTGCAGACATCCCTATCACACGGGTTGATGCTTCCATCATCGCTCCTTTTACACCACCTCTGATGAGGAACACCACAGTTATCAACACAGAGAAGGACAAGGTTCTGTCACAAATACAGCAGCCTACAGGTACAGGCTTCCAATAGATGACTTTTCTTTTATGAAACATTTTTGCAGGGTATAAACAGGTTAAAACAATGGCTCGTAGAGTTTTCACTATACAGTAATCCCTTAATTTTCACGGTTAATGGGGACTGGCGTTCCCCCGCGAAAATCAAAATCTGCGAACTAGAGCCGGAGCCCCCCGAGGCCTAAATAATGTGTTTAAAATACAGTCATGGAAAAAATTATTAGACCACCATTTTTTCTTCACTTTCTTGTTCATTTTAATACCTGGTACCACTAAACGTCATCATGTGACTAAAACAGACAGAAAAGAAAACACTGAATGCATAAAAGCAGTGTTTTTGGCAGTACAACGCCATAGCTATTGATGTAAAAACTTAAGTGATTTAGGTTATAATCAAGAAAACCATGGAAAATGGTAAGAATATCAGCTCTTAAATAAAACTCTTATGAGCAATCTTTGTGGTTATCGTTATGTTTGTCCAAACAAATGTACCTTTGTTGTACCAGGCATTAAAATGAACAAGAAACTGAAGAAAACAAGGGTGGTCTAATAATTTAATAATAATTGTATGTTTAAAAATCGCAAAAAAGTAGCAAGGCAATGCAGCAAAACAAGACAAAGGCTCAACTGTGGTCTTTCTGTTACCTTCACAGCCTCTGGTCTCTGAACCATAGTAAAGAAACTGCTGATAGTTGTGCTATTTTTGGCTCGTAATTAGCGGTAACACACTAACAACAACAAAAGAAAAAGTCATATTTTCTCTGCATAGAACGGACACTTTATTCTGGCACTGCAGGAACTTGTAATATCAGACAGGTTAAATTGTTCGGCTCCTGTCGGTTAACAGAGAATGTAAATCTAAACACACTGGGCTGCTGTTGATGCTCACTCCACTTTTCATCTAACCCATTTTCATTCTGCCGTCCCACGACACACACACTCCATTACCCATAAGGCCACACCATTACCCATAAGGCTACCTTCTTTAAGGGGCCAGGCTGGCTCACAGGCATTTCTTCACTGTGCGAGAACGCGCACAACAGCCTGTCACGTTCACGCGATTTTTTTCTTGATTTTTTTTATTATTATATATTTCTGAAAAATCCGCGAATAACTAAAACCGCAGCACTTAAAGCGCGAATTGGCGAGGGATCACTGTATTCTCTGTTTTCTTATAGGTAATACAGATTTGTTTAAAGTGGCTTATGTGAACTGTAACTTTTTTTTTTTTTTACTTGTTCCCATTGTGTGTTTGCAGGACATCCATCGGTTTTGGTTCGTCTCATTCATGACGGTCAGCTGAGACTGGACAAAATTGAAGATTATAATGAGGATGAGTTGAGAACAATACTGGACCGCTGTGGAGCGAGCATCGCTGTGGGTGCCACTAAGGTGTGTGTGTGTGTGTGTGTGTGGGAGGGAGGGAGTACAGTGTCCCATTATGGTACATGTGCTTTCATCTTTTTACGGCTGTATTTCAAAGATTTCATTAAACTCGTTGACTCTTAATACTCACTAGAAACTGAATGTTATAGGTAGTATAAGGAGTATAAAGTATAGGAGCAAACACACTAATGATTTGACGAGGACTTCTCTGTTTGAGGAACAAAAGCTTGTACATCAAGGCTGCTACACCCCGCATTCTGCTCAGGATTGCTGTTTTCATGTGAGCTTCAATTTAGTAAAAATATGGTTGTCTCAGTTGTTTGTATTAAATAAATCCTGCTCTCTGTCTCCTGTTTCAGGATGAGCTGCTGGCCTCTCTTATCAACTTGTACACACTTGTTCATAGCGGTCCTCCGACTGCCCCACAACCCCCTGCACATCTCACTGCTGGAAAGCTGTCGAAGGTCTGCCCCCACAAGGTAGTAATAGCAAGATAGTCACAGTACAACTAATTCACTTGAGTTTTGCCCTGTGTTTGTTTTCTTTTTTTGTTTTGTTTTTGGCATTCCACTCCCCCCAAAAATCCTGCATGTTACTGTTTTTAAATGTTCTTCACTGCTGGATGCTTAAAAGGTTTGATTTGGATTGTACAGTAAAGAAGGCATGCCTGGATCTTCAGTGAATGCTTGTCAGGACTTTAAACAACATGGTAAAATCACGTCTCATCTCTAACAGGAGTACTCTTGGAAATTTACCCACATTTTCTAACAAAACTAGTTCAACTTGAACACTGTTTTGGTGGGGAAGCATTAAAGAGTCAAATTCTTCGCACCAGTGCAAATTTGATAGGTTTAAAGAAAAACACGTGAGCCAGAAATGTTCCCCTGCATGAATCAGTCATGTCAAACAAGTACATTTAATCCCTCAGCTGGTTTCCCATTTTCAACAGCAGTGTTGCATTTTAAATTCCTCCCAAAAGATCAAATACATATGAAGGTTGTTTTTTTTTTTTTCCACGTCTGACAAAAAATTTGTATATCTGCTGTGGTTTTAGTTTGGAAAGCATGATCTTTTCTCTCATATATCTGTCTCCAGGTGGTGTGTTCCTCTAAGTATTTAGTAAGAGGGGAGACTGCCCGAGACCACGTCGACCTACTGCTGTCCTCTCGCTACTGGCCTCCAGTCTATGTTTGTGAGTGTCCCCGTCAGGTGGCACTCTGCACTGATTTGCAGTACCCGGAGCTGGCAGCACAGATGTGGGGCAGGAACCAAGGCTGTTTCTCTGACCCTTTTGAAAAACCAGAGGTGGGTGATTCAGTGAAGTCCACACGCATTGCTCCCTATTCAGTCAATGCATCACTGACTGCGGCTACAAAAACATCTCTATGCTTGTCAAGCTGCTGTGGAATTATAAATTGATATTTGTGTGAAAGTGTTAATTTTTTTACCTGTTCAGTTGACAACTTAAGTTTTCCTTGGGTTTCCTTTTTCCTGGTTCTGTTCACCAGCTTTGATAAACACATTCACATACAGAATTGTAAACATCACAAAAACTACAGTGCTCAGCACGTCAGTAAGGGGTGCCACAAATCTCAAAATTGTAAAGTTGCTCTGGATAACTTTAAATTTAAGGAAAATCTTTTAATAGTATGTTCTTTTTGTTGATCTTTTGATGGGTCAGTGTGTGTCTGTCTCAATCAAAGTATTAATTTTTTCCCCCCTCCAGTTTGTGTCATGCCCTGAGCTGCAAGACCAGTTTTACAGTGCTGACCTGTCACTGGTAGCAGAGAACCAGCAGGTCCACCCCATCACCAAATGTTCTTCTTGTTGGATGGTGCATTCTCCCGGAGCAGCCCAAAAGACTCCTTCGCCAGAGCACAACTCCATGCTCCTCTGCAGAGACCTAGAGCCTTATGTCAGTCTGGTGGCGGGGCTGGTTGCTGAGGAGGAGGAGGAGGAGGAGGAGGAGAAGGAGGAGAATGCAGCTGAGAACGACTCCAAAGAAAAGCCTGAGAACTGCTCACCAGTGAGCTTCAGAAACAAGCAACCTGTACTTTTCAATAACACAGCTTATTACTACCTGTACAACCGTTTGGTAGATTTCCTCACAAGTAGAGACATTGTAAGCCAGCAGATCAGCCAGGTTGTGAAGGCCTGCCAGCCTGGAGAGGTAGTGATCCGGGATGCTTTGTACCGACTGGGAGTGGCACAGATCAACACAGAGAAAGACGAGGACGAAGGAAAGGGCATAGAGGGACAGGCCGAGGGGGAAGAGTCAGAGACACATATGGTAGTCTTGGCTGAATAAAAACATTCAAGTTGGGCATGTCGACTGGCAGGCTGTAGAAATGAGTACAGGAAAGAGGGGAGTTATGCTGAACAATAGAGTAAACTGACAGAAATGAAGGTGCCATAAAACGAGACTTGAGCACTGAAAAAAAGATTTTGGAAGTGATGTGGTCATGAATGAATTGAACTGACCTGTGCACTGATGATAGGTTTTACACAGGAGAATTCACAGAGGACTGCAGAGTAGTCAATAATATTTACTGCAAAGATTCAGGCAGAAGAATTGTATTACCAGATCTCTGATGAGAACATTTTTCAAGCATTTTAACTATTAATGACACTATGAATTGAAGCATGTAAGTCAAAATCCATGCAAACCGGACGCTAATTTTGTCAGTTGTATATTACAAAGTAAATATTGTTTTCTTTGACTTTTTTTCTTTTTTTTTTTTTTTTCTTAACAAAAATATGCCAACAAAAGAAGTGATTCACAGGCAACCTAAACTTGAGTCAAAGGCCTAAATCATTGCTTTTCTCTGACTGAAAGAATGTAAACAGGATTTTATTAACTTGGCTTCTTCTAACCTAATGTAAATATTTAACCATAAAGGCTATGGCATATTTACTGTCTTTTTTATGTCCAGAGACACTTTGTGTTTTACACTGTTACCTCTATACTACAACTTGTTGCCTTTTAGACTGATACTTGGTTTTTGCAAAGTGATGATGTAATTATTTTAATGATATACCGTAATATAATTTTGGGGAACATGGTTGTGGTCTGACACTAAATCAGTAATTTCATTTAATGTGAATCAGTAGTTGAAAAACAAAGTAAAACTAGAAAAGCACTCGGAGAGCGCAGACCTCCGCCAAAGTGCAACAATTCCCCCATATAGCGATTTACAGATTGCGATAAAATCCATGTTCTGGATCAGATCCAGATCAACCTTTGAAATTTGATAGAGGTTCCCATTGTCAATCCCTGAGTGAAATTTCATGAGTTTTGGGCAATAATTAACGGAGATATTGAGAAACAAAATTTTCGGCCCCATTGACCACAGTGTTATCGAAAATTTGAAAGTGATCCAGGAATCCAGGATTTCTCCCAAATCACACCCAAAATGAAATCAGTTCTTCCTTTTCACATTTTCTGACAACTCCTGAAAATCTCATCAAAATCCATCCATAACTTTTTGAGTTATCTTGTACACAGACAGACAGACAGAGGCCACCGAAAACATAATAAACTTATTACCCTTGGCGGAGGGTAATAAGCAGATAGTCCTTTTCCTGCTTGTTATTGGTGGTTACCAGTTTTGCTGTCAAAATTAATGATGACACTGCAGAGTTTGGATCTTCATTTGACCCATCAGGCAGAATACATCGTTGGATATTTGCTCTTCTCGGCAGACTTGATAGAAATTTGCCTAGCTTTCTGTTTCAGCGGGGTCAAATTATCAGTCAGCATCAAGTGAACAAAATGACTACAGAGATTGCTGAAATGACTAATATTAGATTAAGAACTACCCAATGCAGCCCTGCGACCGACTGGAACCCTGTCCATCTTATACTTGCTGACAGCTGGAATAGACTCCATCAGGCCCTCGTGACCCTGAATAAGATTGAAGGGGTTATAGGTAATGGAAGGATTGATCGAACCATTCAACGTATCATTAAAACCTGGAAGGGCAGTAGTGAACTATCATCTTCAAAATGTGGAAGAAATGTGGTGGAGGAAAATAAAAACAAACTAACCAAAAAACCTTGAAAGTCCATAACCAGAGATTGCTTAAACATTTGGTGAAATCTTCTCAGAGAAAATAAACAGGAGAACTCAGCAATGTTTAACAGTGAAAGTAAGAGCACGTTATGAAAAGAACTCAAGTTGTTGGAATTCAGCAACTGGGCAGCCTCAAGAAAACCACGAAAATCTCTACAATTTGCCAGGGAGCACAAAATTGGACTGTGAAGCCATGGGAAAAGAGTCATGTGGTCTGCTGAGTTCAGGTTTACCCAGTTCCAGAGTAATGTCGGCATCAGGGCGAGGAGAGTGGTGTATGAAACGGTGCCGTGTTGTTACCTTCCAAGCCTGTGAAGGATGTAACAGTATTATAATCTGTGGCTGCTTCCACTGATCACTTGACTGTCTGAATATACCAAAATGTCCAGTTTTGGTCGATTCATCGAAGCGGTTCAGGGAGCAGATAGTTTGGCCAACAGAGTTCAGACATTAAACCCACTGACAGTCTAACGGTGTTGAAAATAACCTTTCATGGTAATCCAGCTCTTCTGTTATTCCATTAATAACTCTGAATGGAAATGAATGTTGTTACACAGCATCAGCTCAGTGAAATGATTGCATGGTAACTGCGTACCATAATGAAAACTACAGGTTGTTGAATAAAATATTAGTTTGTGGGTCATTTTTGGCCAGACAGTGTAATCCATAATGTATCTGATGTCTACGTATTTATCTCTGGTGTTATAAAACCGTAAATGGTGACAAAGTTTATCTTAAGCAACAATAAAAATGATTGTATAACTATCTTGGAGGGAAGCAGAGGATTATTCACGTAAATACATTTTGGCCGTACTGTAAAACCTCTTGAATGAGGAGCTTTACAATGTCATATTCCATGCAAGAATTGCTGTCATTCTCGTTAGAGTTAATGGTGTGAAAGGTTAGATTAGATTAGATTAGATTAGATTTACTTTATTGGTCCCCGTGGGGAAATTCATTTTCACTTGACTGTACATAACAGAAAGACATCATAGTGTAACAAAATCACAAGACAACAACGACAGTAGAGACATAACAGTGGGAACATGGACAGAAACTAATGAAAAACAAAAACTGGTCAGTCTGTCAGCGGGGCCTGTTGTTGAGGGCGGTTCAGAGCAGAACCACCACCTGACAGATGCAGAGTGAAAGAGTTCTGAGGGCATAAAACTATCTGGTTTCATGTTCGAAACTGTACAAAGAAAGGCAGAAAGGTGCTTATGTATTCTTTCAGTTGGATTTGTGAAGCTGTGCGTATTTTATGTATGCTCTTTTGGAAATCTCTAACAATATGAAATTGTACACACATGCACATTCTTGATTTCTGCTACCATTTTCAGCCATGCTAGAACTAATTGCACCATCCACCCTTTATTTAAAAACAATGCACACATTCCCACGACATAATCTTAGTTTTTACACACCGGTTTGTTGGTATGAAAGGGTTGAAAGGGCATGATTTTAATTGTTAGCATTGGGTATCTGTCCTCAGCTGATCAATACGGGCAGATTTTTTGGTATCAAATGTTAAATGAGATAAAGGAGCCTTCGCTAGAGCAGCATGAAATGAGGAAGCAACAGTTTCCTCTTTTTTTCCCTCAGTTTCCAATTTAATTGCTTGGAGTGTTGTTCACCCTGTTCACCCTGTTTGTCCTACAAGTCATCTATTAACATCAAATCTGTTGGCAAAAAATTATTTTCACGCCTTCACAAGGCAGAAATTGTTTTACTATTCACAGCTGTTGAAAGGTTACTTAATTTAAGACTCGCCATTTTTTATGTATTTCTATTTTCAGTGTTATTTCAGTGGAGCGTGAGAATCCTGAAATGGCCCAGGTTTAAGCTTCATGAGGCTTTTAACTGTAGGATCTTTTCTCTTCGAAGTAAAATCATTCTGGTTGTGGATTGAGAGGATCTTAAATTAAATTGTGAATAATTATATGTATGGAAACTGAGATAGATGCACTTGCGTGGCAACATTTGTATATGTACTTAGTTTTTTTTTAAACTTTTGTAACCTTTTTGGAAAAAAAATACTTGTAATCATAAGAGGAATTTTCCACACAGAAAAAAATTACAACTTATCACAATTTAATTTTTGTATGTGCTATTACAAATAAGATCATCATCAAGTGATCTATTTTGGACACGCAACAGTTAGGAGAAATCAATCCTGAAGTGTGTTTTGACACATTTTGACACAGTGCAGCTGACAGAGCGGAGGTGAAACCACCCTACAGGAACAATTGACCTTTACTAGTGCCTGTTGATATCTCAGCTTCTTTACAATCAACACAACTAAGTGTGTTTAAAAAAAATCACTTTTAGCACCTGGTAAATAAACATAAATTATATTAGACTGGTGAGCATAACTTTAGCTGAAACCACAGAAAGGAGAAAAAACATTTAGATGTTCTGTGGTAGTGTAAATACTTCCTTACAAAGATTTCAGAATTATGCAACATTCACAGATATTGTGGGAAATGTTTCAGAGGAAATGCAGATTGGATGATATTTAAAAGAAACAGGAAGTGAGGACAGAAGAACATGAAGACCATACATTTTTTGCTATATCTGTACAGTGAGATTAGCATGCCCAGCTATCCTAATTATTTTCCTCTTTGATAAAAAGAATTAGCATGGTCGCTGGGTGGTTAGCACTGTTGCCTCACAGCTAGATGGTTCCTGCTTCGAACCTCAGCAGGGGCCTTTCTGTCTGGAGTTTGCATGTTCTCCCTGTGCTTGCATGGGTTTCCTCCGGACACTATTCCTTTGATTCTGGCAATGTTTTTTAGATGGTAAAAAGCTGCTGATGTTATTGCTTTAATGTGGCTGTTAAAGTTCAAGTCTGAATCCAATATTGCCCCTAAATTTCTGACCTGATTTTTAGGTTCTAGAGAGAGTCTCGAGGTGACTGATAACACTTTCGCTCTGTTTCCGTGGGCCACAGACAGTGATTTCAGGTTTGTCTGAGTTTAGCTGGAGAAAGTTGTTTTGCATCCACACACTGATCTGTTCGATGCAGTGACACAATGAATCTACAGGCCTATGTTCTCCTGCTGTCAGTGACACATCGATCTGAGTATCATCTGCATAGTTGTGGTAGGACACATTAAAGCTGCGTATTAGCTGGCCTAATGGAAGCATGTACAGATTGAACAACAGGGGTCCCAGGATTGACCCCTGGGGAACCCCACAGGTCATGGCCATTTGGTCTGAGACACAGTTACCAATTTCAACAAAGTATCTCCTGTCCCTGAGATAGGACCTGAACCAGTTTAAAGCATTTTCAGAGATTCCCAGCCAGTCTTCTAATTTCTGTAATAAGATTGCATGGTCAACTGTGTCAAAGGCAGCACTTAGGTCCAGCAAAACTAAGACTGAGACTTTGCCTGCGTCTGTGTTCAGGCGAATGTCGTTTGTCACCTTGATCAGGGCTGTCTCAGTGCTGTGGTGGGGCCTGAAGCCTGATTGAAAACTATCAAAAACATTGTTGGACAGGAGAAAGTCAGTAAGCTGTTGATATACCACTTTTTCTAAGACTTTGCCAAGGAATGGCAGGTTTGATATGGGCCGATAGATGGATGCAATGGATGCAATAGAAATTTCCTTTGGATGCCATTTGATACAACCAGTTAGAGAAAGGAAGCATGTAACAGGCATAATAGCAGACTAGTATCAGCAAAAGGTAATGCACTTGCCAAGCTCTTTACACGTATATCTGTATTTAAATCTGGGGACTCAGATGCGCTAAAAAAGTCCAGTTGTGATGTACAGTAAGCCATCAGGGATCCAAAGACAAGGAATAGGGACTACGGGGGGGAGGAACTTCACTACAGGCTACACTGGGTCTTTCCTCCCTGAGGACCTTAACACCTTCTATGCACAGTTTGAGGTGAGCAACACCATCCCTGCTGCAAAACTCTTAAAAGTGTTAACCCGCAGCAGTCACCTGGACCAGATGGCATCCCTGGTAAAGTCCTCAGGGCATGTGCAAACCAGCTACACACATGGACAAAATTGTTGGTACCCCTCAGTTAAGGAAGGAAAAACCCACAATTCTCACTTAAATCACTTGAAACTTACAAAAGTAACAATGAATAAAAATTGATTGAAAATCAAATAATCAAAAATCAGCCATCACTTTTGAATGTTGATTTAAATAATAATTATTAAAAAAAACAAACTAATGAAATAGGGCTGGACAAAAATGATGGTACCTCTATGAAAGATTGAAAACTATTTGACCAGAGTGACATGATTAACTCAGGTGTGTCCTTTAATTGACATCACAGGTGTTTCCAAACTCATAATCAGTCAGTCTGCCTATTTAAAGGCAGACAAGTAGTCACTTTGCTGTTTGGTGAAAAGGTGTGTACCACACTGAACATGGACAACAAAAATCGAAGGAGAGAATTGTCCCAGGACATCCGAAAAAAAATTATAGACAAACATCTTAAAGGTAAAGGCTATAAGACCATCTCTAAACAGCTTGAAGTTCCTGTGACAACAGTGGCTCATATTATTCAGAAGTTCAAGACCCACGGGACAGTAGCCAACCTCCCTGGACGTGGTCACAAGAGGTAAATTGATGACAAATCGAAGAGACGGATCATTCGAATTGTATCCAAAGAGCCCAGAACAACCTCCAAAGAAATTAAAAGTGAACTCCAAGGCCAAGGTACATCAGTGTCAGATCGCACCATTCGTCGTTGTTTGAGCCAAAGTGGACTTCATGGGAGACGACACCACTGCTGAAAAAAAATCATAAAAAAGCGAGACTGGAATTTGCAAAAATGCATGTTGACAAGCCACAAAGCTTCTGGGAGAATGTCCTTTGGATAGATGAGACCAAACTGGAGCTTTTTGGTAAGGCACATCAACTCTATGTTCATAGACTCAAAAACCAAGCATACGAAGAAAAGAACACTGTCCCTACGGTGAAACATGGAGGAGGCTCAGTAATGTTTTGGGGCTGCTTTGCTGCATCTAGAACAGGGTGTCTTGAATGTGTGCAAGGTAAAATGAAATCTGAAGACTATCAAGGCATTCTGGAGAGAAATGTGCTGCCTAGTGTCAGAAAGCTTGGTCTCAGTCGCAGGTCATGGGTCTTCAAACAGGACAACGATCCAAAACACACAGCCAAAAACACCCAAGAATGGCTGAGAGAGAAAAGCGTTGGACTATTCTAAAGTGGCCTTCCATGAGCCCAGATCTGAATGAATCCCATTGAACATCTGTGGAAGGAGCTGAAACATGCCATTTGGAGAAGACACCCATCAAACCTGAGACAACTGGAGCAGTTTGCTCATGAGGAGTGGGCCAAAATACCTGTTGACAGCTGCAGAACGCTCATTGACAAATACAGAAATCGTTTAATTGCAGTGATTGCCTCAAAAGGTTGTGCAACAAAATATTAAGTTATGGGTACCATCATTTTTGTCCAGCCCTATTTCATTAGTTAGTTTTTTTAAATAATTATGTTAATCAACAATTCAAAAGTGATGGCTGATTTTGATTATTTGATTTTCAATAAATTTTTATTTATTGTTACTTTTGTAAGTTTCAAGTGATTTCAGTGAGAATTGTGGGTTTTTCCTTCTTTAACTGAGGGGTACCAACAATTTTGTCCACGTGTGTAGAAGAGGTTCTCGCCTCCATCTTTAACCTCTCCCTGAAACAGGCAATAGTCCCCACATGCTTCAAGAATAGCATGTGGGGGTCCCCACAGGAGCATGTCCCTGTCCTCAAAAAATCCTCCATCCCCTGCCTCGGTGACTATCATCCCATCGCACTGACATCCACCATCATGAAGTGCTTTGAGTGACTAGTCAAAACACATATCTGCTCCTCCCTTCCCAAGTCACTGGAACACTCCAGTTTGGCATATTAGTCGAACAGATTAACGGACAATGCCATCTCCCTGATGCTGCACACTGCTCTCTCCCACCTAGACCACGGGAACACACGTGAGGATGCTGTTTGTTGACTATAGCTCAGCATTGAACATTATTGTTCCCATGAAGCTTGTCTGAAAGCTCAGGATCCTGGGACTAACATCTCAAGTCTGCAAGTGGATTCTGGTGTTCCTGACTGACTGGCGTCTCCTCCTCCACTCTAACGTTGAGCACAGGAGCCCCTCAGGGCTGCGTTCTCAGCCCCCTCTTCTACATCTTGATGACCTATGACTGCGTGGTGACGACATACAGCTCTAATCCTATCCTGAAGTTAGCAGAAGACACCACCGTCCTGGGTCTCATCTCAAACAATGACGAGACCTTCTACAGTTGGTGTCCTGGAAACAAGGTGTCACGACAGTTATTCTCTCTTAATGTCTGTAAAACAAAGGAGATGGTGATAGATTTCAGGAAGTGTGACAAGAGGGAGCACCCCCCCAATATACATCAAGGAGTCAGAGATAGAGAGGGTGGCTTCCTTCAGACTCCCTTGGTGTGCACATTAGTGAGGACCTCGTGGACTGCACACTCCACTGCAGCTGTCAAAGCTGCCCATAAGAGACTTTTCTTCCTGAAGAAACTCGGGAAGTTTTGACTTTCAACCACCACTCTTCGCACCTTCTACAGATGCATTATCAAGAGTGCTCTGACTGGCTCCATCACCTCCTGGTTCAACAGCTACCCTGCTGCTGTCAGGAAGTCTTTCCAGAGGGTAGTGAAGACAGCTGAGTCATTGGCTGCAAGCTCTCCTCTCTGCGGAGCATCTTTGAGACTAGATGTCTCAGAAAAACAGAGAGGATCCTTAGAGACTCCTCCCACCCCGCTCATTGACTTTTCTCGCTGCTGTCTTCTGGTAGATGCTATCGGAGCATCTGTGCATGAAGCACCAGACTTAAAAACAGCCTTTATCCCTCTGCAATCAGACTACTGAATAAGCAGACTTCACTCACTACCTCAGTACAAATGCACTAAAAATAATTAAAATAACTGAGTCTCTACACTAAAACTCACATTATCTTGCATATTTTCATAGTACATGTACATTCTGTATATTGGTCAGTATGTTCCTGCACATTTTTTGTATATATTTTTATTTCTTTTGCTAAGTGCCTTTATTTATACAGATTTAACTTAAATCTTTCTATTTGCTTGGAGTTACTTTTTAATGCATACCTTAACACATATTTTTCATTGCTCAGTATAACTGTGTTACTGCTGTGTATATGACAATAGACACTGAAACAAAAGATGTCCAAAATTGCGTGCAGTGGAGTAGGAACGCTTATGAATGACTGTTGTCTGTGATGTAGTGAAGTCGTGCTGATCCAAGGGGTCATTAGCAATTCTGCAGCCATCTTGGTTGTTTTTATAAGTGGCTCCTCGACGCTCCTGTATGAATCACGGCATAAGACCCCCCCTGCCCTGTTGCGATTGGTTTGGCATGTTTTGAACTGGTGGAATGGTAAGTGTCTTCTCAGCCCACCCAATCAGAGGATGACTCTTTGTACTGTAATCTCTAAGTTCCGGCTGGTTGGCCAAAATTTGTACACCCAATCAGTAGTTGATTTCTTTTTTTTTCTAACTTTAAATTGGATGGACAGATTGCAGCCTGCCTCCTTAGTGGCACACTGACTTTATTTTCTGCTATGTAGAAGATGGCAATCACAGTAGAGGTCATGCTACTTTTAGCTTCAAAGGTTTCTCTGTAGGTTTAGAAAGTATCAAAGGTTGTTTGTGACTTACGATACATTTGCTATCATTACAATTTGACATGCTGCAGGATGGTTTTCTTTTTTTTTTGTGCATCTTCAGCATCATGTGAGTTCCTTCACTTTGCTGAAGTTGGCTTTGCACCCAGAGGGCAAGAGGGTCGTTCCACTAGTTTCTGGACTAGTTAGACCACCGTAGACCACTTTTCCTGTTTGTGAAACCTTCACTGTGTTGTGAAAAGGAAAAAGGGCCTTTTTTTTTTTTTTTTTTTGCAGTTAGACCATCTTAGATCAGGTTCAGATCAAAATCCACAAAGCTAAAACTGCTCAAACTTGAATATTTTAGAAGTTTATATAATGCACAGTTTATTGCTTTGTAAAACCTTTATTCTATTTGTGAAATGCAGTGCTCAAAAAAGCAGAGGAACAGCCCTTTTGCTTTCCGACAAATCGCAAACTAAATTTAGAGTTGTCTCCCTTCTCCATACTTTCGAGAGTCTGAACAGTGTATCATTGCACCATGCCACATAATAAACTTCTAATAAACTACTTTATATTTTTTAAATGCAAAATCTTTGTATAGTATTACCAAGATATAATTTTTACAAGCCCACCCATATGTTACTTGATAGAACATTAGGATAGAAAAAAATAGAAAAAACAATTAAAAAAACAAACAAAAAAAAAAAACAATCAGAAAGCTGCAAGTGTCTGCCTGTTATCACTCCGCCAATGTATAAACTCTAAACTGGAATCCAGAGTTTTAATGTTAAAGCTTTATTCAACACTTTGCCATTTTACAATGATTTAATTTGCTGCTTTTGCATTGATTTGCAGAGATACTGATGTACTACAATCTATAAGATTTCAGTGAAAATAAATGTGATTCTCAAGATGCATACATTATATACATTTATATATATATATATATATATATATATATATATATATATATATGGCTGAAGTCTATCACATAGCTTATGTTAATATCCTCAGTTGGCAGTGTAGGCTGACTGCTACATATAGACATTGGTGAGGCTTACTTAATACTCTTAAAAATCAAACACAGTAAGAAATAAGAAAATATAAGTTGGGCCTTGCAAAAAAAAAAAAAAAAAAAAAACAACAAAGAAACATAATTTCACATTGTTCATCTGGTACAGAATGAATCCACAGATTTCCCTGCCTAGTTCAGTCGCATTCTCTGCTCCAAAACCACACTGAACACCGGTAAATTAATTAGACTGAAGCAGAACAATCACATGTTGCTATGCACCAACAGCCACTGTAAGTGTGTCACAATGAATTCATCTATGACTGGAGCACAGTGAGCAGAACAATACGGCCGTTCTTTGCCTTTGCTATGGTTGCTTAAGCATGTTCAAATCTGGGATGGGGGGGAGGGGGACATTTGCTCTTTGCATTTTCAGTACAAGGAGCAGGGAACAGAAACTAACTCATGTGGAGCACACCATAGCTCAAGTCATTTTGACCAAGTGTTAGTGACTACTGAGCTGCTTATTCCAGTAAACGCAATAAAATGTTGAAAAGGAAGTGATCTTGCAGACAAAACTCACTTAACCCTCCAAGAAACAAAACTCAAACTAGGCAGGGATTAGACAATGAGCATAAGGTACATTAGAAAACTTAATATACAATCAGAAGAGAGAGGACACTCGACACACTGTAACAGAGGGACTGATGAAGAAGTCCACAGGGAGTAATATCAAAGATGAGCTGCAGTTTTGAATGCTTTTGTGCTTGTTGATGTGTTTCCTCCTCTCGTGTCTGCAGCCAGGGTTAGACATGGCAAGTTCTAGTCATGGTCTGCACAGAAGCAAGTCACATGCTCTGCCGCAACTGTCTGTCTGTCTGGAGAGCAGGGACAGTAGGCAAAAAATAGCTGAGAGGGCAACAGTTTGCAGCTCTACAAAGTGCTTTGACTGCAAACTACAGTTAATCCCACTTTTTCGATGCTTATTGATGATTGACTGATCTACTAGTATGTTGTTTTTGGGATTTGTTGCGGGGGGGTTCAGCAAAACTGGTAGTTGTTGGTCTTCATCAAAGGATGCTCCTCTTCCTCGTGGTCACAAGACTGGTCACAGGGGCAGTTGTAGCGCTTGGGCTCATCACACACTTCACCCTCGGTGATCTGCTGCTGCACATTCTGGTAGATTACCTGCGGAGAGGAATAATTAATACTGTGAGGATGGAACTCAGAAAGTCACGGCATGTGATGCAGGCATTAGCACCAAAACATCTCACGCATGTAACTGGTTTGACTACACTGCAAATGCATTTTTTTTCCTTCAACAAGTTGAATTAAATCAACCTGGAATCCTAAAATCCTGTGTCACATCAACTCACCTGTTTCTGCTCAAGCTGGTCCCCAAATAGTCTCTCTATCATCTGACTGATTTTGTTAAATGTCGGACGCTCTGTAGGCTCCAGGTTCCAGCACATCTTCATGACTGTGTACCTAAAACAAACATCAGCCACGCTTAGCAGAATTCTTTCAGAGAATATCAATGTATAACAAGAGAGTTAAAGACACAGGGGCTTTTTGAGATTAGGAGTTTATTTCCAAAGCTGTGCACGACCCAAACTGTGTAAAGCCAGGGAACCGTAAAAAATATATAAATAATGAGAGGCTTATGGATGTGGTGACGCAGCTCGATAAGAGAGACTTGCTCACAAGATCTGCTGCCCCTGCAGCCTCGTTTTGCTGCCGTGAAATAGTGGTTACATGGCGTACTAGCTTCGAGATCATGTGGCTAACAGGCAGAACTGAGGGCTGACTCACAGCAGGACAACTGATGATTAGGCCCTGAGTCACATTCAGTCCTCTGCATTTCCACAGCACAGTTATTCTGGGTGGTGTGACAGCTATGGTAAATCAGTGTCCACAGATATTGCGATCCCCTGAGAGACTGAGAAAAACACTTTTTTTATTTTCTCACTTGTTAAATTTGGAGTTTAGGATTTTTAGGCTTGGGGCAGGGGCTTGAGAAGTAATCTAAAGCAAGTAGTAATCAAGAATAATGGGGGTGCTTCATGGGATTATCTTTATGTCGGTGATTTGAGAAGTGAAATAGGCCTGAGGACAGCAGACGAAAAAAGGATCTTTGTTCAGTTTTGATGAACTCTCGGGCAGCGCATCGTTTCATCTGTCTGACTCTGGAGTCAGCTCAGAATCAACCAGAACTTTGCGTGTTAGATACTCAGTTACTAGTAAGATGAACCTCATAACTGCTACCACTAATTCCCTGGAAGCAGCTTTTATGGCTAACTAAACAGTAAAAACCCTGGTGACAGTCCCTTGATAATCCCACTAAAGTTATCTGAACAGAGATGTAGAGATGACTAACCAAAATTACGTGCTACCTAGAAGGGGTAGTTAAAACAAGCTGAATCCTTGAGTGAACTGGGCTTGCTAGGGAGTCAAACTCACAGTTCAGGTGGAGCAAAGTCTGGTTGGGACATCTGGTAGCCACGCTTCACCATCTTGTAGAACCTGGAGTCCACAGCCATGCTAGGGTACGGGCTTTTCCCTAACAGAGAATGAAATGATTATACAGCGAAACCAGACACCAAAAGTGAATGTATGCAGTGGACCTGTGCATGTGTTCCCACCTAAGGAAAAGATCTCCCATAAGAGGATGCCGTAGGACCAGACATCACTCTGGACAGTGTAGACGCAGTCAAAGATGCTCTCTGGAGCCATCCACTTCACTGGAAGACGTGCCTTCACACACAAGCAAAAAGAGTTTTTTTCAATCAGGCATAACTCTTCTCGTCGAAGTAGAATGTCTCTTCCCTTCAGATGCTTACATTTCCCTTCACCACATAGTTGGAGTCATTCATGATGTCCCTCGCCAGGCCAAAGTCACAAATCTTTGCCTCTCTGCGATTGGTCAACAGGACGTTTCTAGCGGCAATGTCTCTGTGAATGCACTGGATACACACACAGTCACACAGTTTGTTCCTAAAGTCTCTCATATTAAAAGTTAATCATATTGATTCATGCCATGAAGGGTTCTGATCAAACACATTATCAAATGCTACAAGCAAATGACTATATATAATCTATTGGGAAATACCCACATTAACCTCACGATTGATTTCACACTCTCCTTTTTTCATGCTCTTTCAAAAGTAAGATTGTTTCAGGGACTTATAAGTGTTGTTTTCTTTCTTGCATTAAGCGTGAGATGGTAAGACTCCTGCCGAACGTTAGCTCAGCAGTGTTTTCGGATTTAGATGTAGTATGTGTGTTCTCTCAGTAATGCACTTCCTTACATTTTTGGCGGCCAAAAAGTCCAGGCCCTGAGCTACTTGAAAGGAGAATCTCAGCAAGTCATCCAAGTCCAGCGGCCAGTCGCCAGTGTCCTCACACTCAGAGTCTAGGCAAGGATCAGAAAGATTCCAGGGTCAGGAAGAAAGAGAAAAGCTAATGACTTTCATCTGCATCCTGCTGCATAATTTGATCTTTGTTCTTGAATTTACCATCTAATCTTGGTTCTGTATTCGGCAGCTGGTTGGGTCTCATTTCCAAATAGCTGCTCGAGGATTCACTAGAGATCCCACTGTCACTGTTCAATGGCGAAAAGATATCAAAATGGATGTCATCAAAAACACATCACAGTGAGAGTACACATCATCTATCACTGATGATGTACCTTCGGATAAACTTCTTCTGAATACAAATGTTTTTGTAGTCGCTGGAGCTCTCTGCAACCTCAGGGACATTCATAACGTAGCTTACAAACGTCTCAGCCTTCTGGCGAAGGAAGTTCAGGAGGTCGCCGAGGCTGCAGTACTCAGTGATCACAAGCACTGGCCCTGATGAGGAAGTGCACTGTGTTACAGCCCATTAAACGTGCAAATTATTGAGAAACTCTTGATGTTGCATGAACTGCACAAGCCTTCAGAACCATTGATTTGCTGTCTGACCTCCATAGGTGCAGGCTCCTAGTAGGTTGACAATGTTCTGGTGGTGTCCCAGGTGGCTGAGGATCTTCAGCTCAGACATTAGGGCCTCTTTCTCATCTGAATGGGCACTGGCTGCTGACCGAAATTACAGTTTTTCACTAAAACCATCATCTTAGCTGGTGTCATGTAGATTTTTTTTTTTAAATGTTATGTTCATGCTTGATAGTCACTCTGACTGAGCAATAATCTCTCTAGTATTGGGACTTTTTACCTTTTAACATTTTCACCGCCACACGAATCACATTATCTTCCTTTCCCAGACCATAAGCTGTGGCCTCAACAACCTTTCCGAATGCACCAGCACCCAAGATCTTCCCTGTTTGAAGAGACAACACATGGCCAAAATGTCATATATATTTTCATATGTATTTTTGGTGTCCATGTAGTCATCATAGGAAAAAAAAACACATTTCAAACCTAGTTTGAGCTTGTCTCTGGGGAATTCCCACTTCTCATTGTAGGGCAGCTGAGTGGGGTCAATGAAGGTGTAGTTGTTCCCATCTCTTGCCTCGATAATCTTCCAGCGGATCTCGTACCTGGGTTTCTGAAGTGTAAAGCAGCTAATGTTGTCCTCGACTCAAGATTGTGAGTATTGAATTTGCAGTTTTGCCATGAAGGATTTATTTTACCTGCTTGTATTTGTAAAACATAAAAATCAACAGGACAAGGAGGACTGCCAGAACTCCTCCTGCTCCAGTAAGAGTGGATGTAAAGAGCTTATCTGTGCAATCAGAGACACATATTTATCAATAAGCAATGCACATGTGCGACACACAAGACTAATGCGAAAATGTGATCTCTGAATCAAATGCCCACCAGAAACCTCCATGGCAAAAGTGTCACTGCTCACACCGACAACGTTGAAAGCCACGCATTCGACTGTCATCCGCTGTCTGGAAGGCCCCACAGTGAGGACGCTCTCCACTTCCACGGCGCCGTACTCCTCCCTCTGGACCTCCACTGTGGGAGCCTGGAGAGGGATTGCCAGTTCCAACCCTGAGCTGTTTTCATTGCACCTGCATCATAACATCAGATACACACACACAGTTAGAAAAATGTTTAAGTCTTCCTGCATCATTAGTGCTGAACCCTTTCTCTTATTTGATATTACTGTGTGGGGTTTTGGGTAGAACTTACGTTGATCGTATCCCCAAACACTGGTACCAGATGATTCTTGGAGCTGGGTAGCCGAACGAGGTGCAGGTCAGAGTGGTTATGTTTTCCCATCTCACCACAGCAACAGGCCTCTCTGCCACAAAAAGGAAAAAAGGAAAAGAAAGAAAGAACGAAGATATTAATAGATACATGGACAAAATTACCTATAATTGCATATTTTTTCAATACACTGACAAAATGGCATGATTTCTGCTACTTACGGTACATTTGAACTTGAAATGTGATGGACGCATTGGCCAAGCCGCTCGTAACATATAAGGTGTATTGGCCCTGCTCTTGAACATTCATCCTCTTTAGCTGCAAGCTAGCATAATACCTACAAAAAAAAAAAAAAAAAAAAAAAAAAAAAAAAAAAAGAGCAATTATAATAATAAAAAAAGAAATCTAAAAAAAAATGTAACCCGGAAAAAGAGGAATGTCTATAGAATCAGAAGTGACTAATTCTGTGGTTTGGGACAGTTCCTCTGTATCACTGCCGACATTGTTCACATTAAAAAGAGAACAACACTCTTCCTTCTAGCTGTTTCATGACCTGAGTGAGGATATTGTGACCTTGGTGTTCCTGGTCAAACTCAACATAAATGCATCAACAGCATTTTTGAATCCAGAGCAGCTGCCCCTTGAGTCTAGTCCATTTGATTGTTTACACCTTTCTGTCTGAATAAATGAGATCTTAAACTAGTGGGATCTATCTCCTCTTTGGTGAGTGGAGCTTTCTGTCTGCTGCACCTGTTGTTGTATTGGATGAACTCGCTCTCGTGCGTGGATATTTTGGGAGAGTCTGGGGTGTGCCATCTGTGCTCTGTTATTTGAGGGTAGGCTTCGACGAGCACGCTGAGCTCCAGATCTTCTCCCTCGTTCACCTCGATTGAAAGGCCCTGGTGGGCCAGTTTGGGTGACAGCTGGGGCGTCAGCCTGATGTACGGCTTGTCTGTGTGAAGCAGTGAAGACACAAACACAAAGTTTTCCCTGATTAAAAAAAAAAAGAAGCAGAAAGCAGCGTCTGCCTCTCAGTGTCAGTCACAGCAGGTACGGCTGTATTCTGTGACTTACCCACAACCAGCAAGTATGTGGTCGTACTGTTCACACCGGCTTCGTTAGTACCAATGCAGGAGATGTTTCCTGTGTCTGCGAGGTCCACTGCAGCAATGCTCAGTATGCTCTGTATGTCCAACCGATTCTCTCCGTTGGAGCGAACCTTCTCCTCTATTTTTGGTGTCTAAGAATGAGAAGATGAAAAATTTAAGCTAAAATCTGGATGAGTACGGCAGGTAAACTTAAAAGAAAAATGTCCTGCCCTCACTGATTTTGTGGTGTATTTCCACGTGACATTGTAGTTAAAGTTGGGATTGTGTGTAGTGCAGCGAATCTTGAGTTCTTCCCCAACGATCCGCACATACTCATCCGTCTCCAAGAAGACATACGGCGGGAAACGAAGCTCTAGAGGAGGAGGAAAACACAGGAGTGTTAAAATGGAGGCATGCAGATCTTCATATTGTTGTATCTTTGGCAAAAGCCTGATCCCTGCAGCTATAGCCGCCCTCAACAACAGGCCCCGCTGACAGACTGACCAGTTTTTGTTTTTCATTAGATTTTGTCCATGTCCCACTGTTATGTCTCTACTGTCGTTGTTGTCTTGTGATTGTGTTACACTATGTTTTTCTGTTATGTACAGTCAAGTGAAAATGAATTTCCCCACGGGGACCAATAAAGTAAATCTAATCTAATCTAATCTTTTGGTGGTCTTACTCTGAATGATGTTGATAGAAAAGGCCTTGGAGATCCGCTCCACTCCATTGACCTTTGCTGTGCAGACGTAATCAGCATTGAAGCTGGGGTGGAGGCTGTGGATGAGGATGCCTTGGTGCTTGTAGACAGTGAAGTTCATTCCTGGTGGCACAGTGGTGCCGTTGTCCATACGGATCCCCAAGTCTGTGGCTGAGGGGTCAGTCAGCAGGCAGGGCAGCAGGTAGTCCTCCCCCTCCTTCTTCACCACCCTCAGAGACGTGCTGCTGGTCCAGAACACACGGTTTGGATCTGCAAACGTGAATGAATAAAACAGTAGATGAGTTCATTTAAAAAAAAAAAAAAAAAAAAAGAACATCAGCCAAATTCTAATCGCTGTTGGTCCCTCACCTTTCACGTATAGATGGACTGAGGAGGTCAGGTCATGATGTTGGGATCCAGCGGCATAAAAGCACCTGTATGTTCCGGTGAATTCTGCAGTGGGACGTTCCACTTTGATGGTGCGGACATTCCCAACACTCTTGGACACATAGCGTCTGTGCTTGGCCAGCCTGGTTTGCCAGTTTACAGGGCCGTCACCCTCACACCTCAGATCCAGAGGGCTCCCAGGTCTAATCACCACCTCAGAACTTTTCACCACCTTAGAATTAAGTTTGATCACTGGACGCCTCCATTCCACTGAAACAAGAGGATATTGCAAATAAAATTGGGCATTTACAATTTTTTTTTTTGTCACTGAAAACAATCTAGTTTCTCTTTCATAATTTGAGATGTTGTGTGGAGCGCTGCATTAGCCTGGGTGTTCAGGCCCTTGGTAGTGATGCTCGGGTGCCTCCCATCGCTCTTCGTTGCTGCTGGGATGTCTCCGCTGCATGGCGGAGGCCCAGCGGAGGGGTTTCCTCTGTGGGTTGGGGGGGTCTTGGGGGCCGGCCAGGGGAGGTGGGCGGTACCTGGGCTGGCTCATAGATCTTGCTGACGGGGGTCTGGGTGCTTGTACTGATGTGGTATCTTGTGTGAGCCAAGTGGGTCGGGAGCCCTTTTGGTTCTGTTCTCGCGCCGTATTGTGGGGGGCTGGTGGGGGCTGGCGGGGGCGACTGGGCTCAGGTGGGTTTGCTGTTAGAGTGCAGCAAAATGGGATGGGGGTGCACCTGGGTGCTCTTGGGACACACTGTGTGTGTGTGTGTGTGTGAATATAGGGTGAACTATACAGTTGTGTTCAAATTAATAGCAGTCTGTTCAAAAAATTGAGTAAAGCCCAAAATCCTTAAAATGGTTTTTATTTCCATGCATTGGGAACACTGCACATTATATTCTTAATCAAAACATGAAGAAAAAAACAGAAATTCTTTACTCACTTTACAGAAAATGAAGAAAAAGGAACATTGGGCTGTTCAAAAAAATAGCACTGTCTGCATTTTACTTTACAAACTCAAATATTTACTGTATAAACTGAAAAAATATCAGCATTCCTATGAATCACTAAACTAATATTTAGTTGTATAGCCACTGTTTCTGAGAACCGCTTCACATCTGTGTTGCATGGAGTCGACCAACTTCTGGCATCTGTGAACAGGTATTCCAGCCCAGGATGATCAAAGACAGTCTGAAGTTACCTGTGAGTACTGTGACAATTAGAAGACGCCTGTGTGAAGCTAATCTATCAGCAAGAAGCCCCTGCAAAGTCCCACTGTTAAAAAAAAGACGTGCTAAAGAGGATACAATTTGCCAAAGAACACATTGGCTGGCCAAAAGAGAAATGGAGAAACATTTTGTGGATGGATGAGAGTAAGATTGTTCTCTTTGGGTCTAAGGGCCGCAGACAGTTTGTCAGACGACCCCCAAACACTGAATTCAAGCCACTGTACACTCTAAAGACAGTGAAGCATGGTGGTGCAAGCATCACGATATGGGGATGTTTCTCTTACTATGGTGTCGGGCCTATTTATCGCATACCAGGGATCATGGATCAGTTTGAATACATCAAAATACTTGAAGAGGTCATGTTGCCTTATGCTGAAGAGGAAATGTCCTTGAAATGGATGTTTCAACAAGACAATGACCCCAAACACACCAGTAAGCGAGCAGCTTCTTGGTTCCAGACCAACAAAATTAAAGTCATGGAGTGGCCAGCCCAATCCCCGGACCTTAATCCGATAGAAAACTTGACATTAAAAATGCTGTTTCTGGGGCAAAACCAAGAAATGCAGAGGAATTATGGAACGTTGTCAAATCATCCTGGGCTGGAATACCTGTTCACAGATGCCAGAAGTTGGTCGACTCCATGCAACACAGATGTGAAGCGGTTCTCAGAAACAGTGGCTATACAACTAAATATTAGTTTAGTGATTCATAGGAATGCTGAATCCTGGATATTTTTCAGTTTATACAGTCAATATTTGAGTTTGTAAAGTAAAATGCAGACACTGCTATTTTTTTGAACAGCCCAATGTTCATTTTTCTTCATTTTCTGTAAAGTGAGCAAAGAATTTCTGCTTTTTTCTTCATGTTTTGATTTAGAATATAATGTGCAGTGTTCCCAAATGCATGGAAATAAAAACCATTATAAGGATTTTGGGCTTTACTCAATTTTATTTAAAATTCTATTATTATTATTATATCTATTATTTTAATAGCATGTGGTATGTGGTATATACTGTAGTGTGAATGTCAGTATCAGTATGTACGTATGTATGTAGTTAGATATCAGTGTCTACCTGGAGATAAAACTATACCTCTAAAACTTAGCATTTAGCTTCAGAATTCCGGATACATTTTAAGAGTAATTATGGAATACTGGAGAAGGGGTAAGGTTAAATAGGTTTTACTTCTTCCTACCCCTTTTCAGACATGTTAAACCAGATATGTGTTATACTTATTGTTGATATGTAATATATCTATCTATCTATCTATCTATCTATCTATCTATCTATATCTATATCTATCTATCTATCTATATATCTATATCTATATATGTATATATATATATTTTTTTTATATATATATACATATATATATATACAGTCATGGAAAATATAATTAGACCACCCTTGTTTTCTTCAGTTTCTTGTTCATTTTAATGCCTGGTACAACTAAAGGTACATTTGTTTTGACAAACATAACAATAACCACAAAGATTGCTCATAAGAGTTTTATTTAAGAGCTGATATCTTACCATTTTCCATGGTTTTCTTGATTATAACCTAAATCACTTTAGTTTTTACATCAATAGCTATGGCGTTGTACTGCTAATAACTTTTTCCATGACTGTATATATATATATATGTATATATATATATATATACACACAGTGCCTATACATTGGGTATAAATTTATTTTGTTGATTTCTTTTTCTTTTCTTTAGGTCCATTTATTATTTAGCTTTATTTACAAGAGGTTTTATATGTTATGTATGCACATATAATGTATGTATATTGATTTATGTATGTATACATTTATTTTCAGATACATAGAGTCATGCTAATGGCAACATTGTCATGTGTTATAAAATTGTTTTCACATGTTTGGAATGAATCAATAAAATGAAATGAAATGAAAAATAGTGGTTTTGTTTTGTTATTTTCCTCAATTCTGCTCTATGATTTGTTTTGGCAGCAGTTTCTTGAAATCAGGAATCATATTACTATGCACTTCTCATTTCACTATCGTTACAACTTACAAACAAATGAAGGCAAGTTTCCAACATGCAACAGTTTTACAGTATTTTTGTTTTCAGGGTCAAAAATATGACAAGACACACATTCAAGAAGTCCAAGTGTAGAAAAACAAGTGTAGTGTATTCAGGAATCAGTGAGAGATTAATCATTGAAAGGGACCATCACATTCGGGGAACACAAGTTTTTGTGGTGAAGGATAATGCTATCTTTGATAGGGGAAAAGTGTTTTGCCTCTTAAGTTTATGTGTATAATGCTGATGGTGTTACCCTGAAGCCGTCTTTTAGCCGTGGCTCTGTACTTTCAACAGAGGTTATAAAAGTTTCCACTAAACCTCTGATGGTGTGTTTTAAGTTTTGAAGCAGAACTGAGATTCCACGTTCAGCATTTTTTTTTCTATTCACCGCATTGTCTTGCATTGAAACTCGGAGTGAAATGTTGTTTTACGCCAATCAGCAATTCATCTCTGCACCTCATGAATGCCTGTAAAGGGTAACCTTCCCTCTAGTTTAATCGTCTGAACAAGATATTCATCCAACCTCAAAATGACCCCAGTTATTCCTCATGAAACAGTCCCACAGAGAGCGAATCTAACTCATTCAGCCACAGTCACGTCAAATGGTAGATGTTATGTGTTCAGCTGCAAGTAACTTTAAATTGCATTTTGAAGTTTACAATGTTTTGAGCTGAACTGAAGGGAAAGAAAGAATGGCCTCAAAAACAACTCATGATGCTCTTGTTAATTATCGTGCTCATTAGACACAGCAGTGTCTGTGATCTAATGAGCACATGAGGTCTGTGCAGTGACCCAGTGTGTATGGTGTAAAAGGAGCAACTTTCAGAGCCTTGCACACCACAAGTTTGGCATTTTTGAGTATTATACAAGTAATTGGTTTGGTGTGGTGCAGAGAAAAGTGTCTAAATATTGAACAGCAATTGAATTTAAGTTGACAGACTTAATCCTGTAAACTGAGTAAATGCATTTTTGAGCACCTAACATTATCACTTCTGTTGCTTGATTTCAGATTGTGGATTAAACATTTAAATCTACAATAGGTGGCAAGAAAAAAAAACAAAAAAAAAAAAAAAACAGAAAAGTTTGGGACAGTTGTAATTTTTACAGTCAGCATTTGTTGGACATTACCTGAAGCAGCAGAGGTCACAATCCCCAGCAACAGCGTGAAGTAGGGCTGCATCCTGGATCAACTCCAAACCTGCAGGTTCGACATTAATACTTGCATGGGCTACAGAATACTCTTTATTTGATTTGTGGTGTTTAAGTAAGAAATAAGTAAAGTGCCTAACAAGTCATGTAAAGACTCCATCCCCTCCTTTACTTCTTTTTTCTGACCTGTCTGATCAGCTTTGCTCACGAGAAAGCTTTTTCACTGCTTTTTCCAGTTAAAAAGGAAAAAAAACAAAAAAAAAAAACAACTTAAACATAAACTGCAACTGAAGAATTCATCATGGAAACATCACTAATTTATGTAAAATGTTCTTACCTGCTGATAACTTCAGCTTGAAAAAGGGGTACAATATCTTCCCTGGACGTGTAAGTTCCCAGCATCCAGAGCTGACTCAAGAGTCCCTTCTTCCCTTTCTGGTTGTCTCTGCCCTTCGTCTCCTTTCTGCTTGTTGACCGTCTTGTCACCACAGAAGTCACAGTGCAAACATCAGAGACAAGGGGTGGAGGGAACTGCCTGTGTGTAGGGAGGAGGAGGTTCGGCATATCATGCTCAACAAATTAATGAGCCAGTGCCAATTTGCCACAGAAGAACAGAGAACAGAGAACTCCGAAGACATCAGCAGAGGTGGGACAAACCACCTGCTTCACTGCTGAACTGTAGCTGCTGGGCTTTCTTAGCCAGTTGGAGGAAAAGTTGGGAGAAGGAGAGTCATAGATGAGTCATATTTGAATATATGGTAATAGGAAGTCTGGCAGGTAGAACCTTTTTCGTAAGTTTTAGTTTATCAGCAGGAAATCCTTGAATATTTTTTACAAAGTAATATCTTTGAAAAAGTAGAGCTGCTATTCATTCATTCATTCATTCATTCATTTATACATTCACTTAAGACTCCAGATGTCCCTGAAATATTGTGATAACAGACATTTATTGACACATTTACAATATATAAAAGACATATAAAAATACATTTGTAAACGTTAAGACGAGCTTTGGTACATAGCTTGTGACACAGTGATCTTGTGCATTTTACATGGAGTTACATGCTCTACAGTAAAAAAAAAAAAAAAATAGTGCTGTTTTGAGATGGTGTACTAAAAACACTAAGAATGTTATCCCAAGCAACAGAAGACTAAAAGCATGGTTTTTACATGTGCGCAGATGGCTGTCAACATTCTTAAGTACAGTAGCCCTTCATGTGTAGCTGCATGACAAAGGCCTGTCATTACAAAGGCACTCATGTGTGCCATCTTGTGCTAAGGCAGTGATATGCTGACATTTATTATTTTCACTTGAGTCACCTGTCTTCACAGAAATTGTCATTATAATCATGAACAGTTCCATATTAATGCGTTAGTGGCTCTATGTCGTAGCTTTCTACTTTTCACAGGGTGTAACTTTATGTCTTGAACATGAATATCCACATTGTCTCTAAATAAAGTGCATCTGGCACATGCCTATGATTCAAGACTACACAAAAGAAGAACAAGAGTCAAAATGCTATAAAAACTAAATTCACAAATAAACATTGTGGAATCACTAACTGCATGGAAAGTACATTTCACTTTAAAACAGTGCATGTGGAATCTTTCTGCATTTCAGGTCAAAGAAATTACATTTAACAAGCATCATCATACAATCTGTGGATAGTACCCAAGTTAAGTGAAAACATGGAAAATAAAGGTTTGATTCAAGAACCAACTTTCCATATGTAGTCACGGTTTAGATCATGTTAATGATAGTCATGAATACAGAGAGAAATTGTTCTTGTTTGGACTGAAACATTTTTCTCTGTTGTATAAATGGTTTTATGATTTGTCTTGTTAGGGTGTTACTGTTAAAGACATAAAAAAAAAAAAATCACCCGCTTTACAAAAATCTAACCTGCTTGTCACAACAGCCACAAAGGCCTATGATTACATATCTTCATTTAATAAAACGCATGCTGTATCTCATAAAGCCTCACAGCCGGCTAAAATGGGAGATACAGTGCAACACAAAAGAATGTGAGGACAGTACCGTGTTTATATTGTGGCAACCTTCCAAAAGCATCAGAAAGAAATTCATTATTTTTATTCGTCTGCATTTAACAAAAACTCAAAGTAGACATAACTTTTTGAGTGCTACTTGAAAATACAGAGATTGCTTTCTCAGTCTCGGTTTTGCTACATTTGACTTTTGTCGTGTTCCCTTTTCAGCCTGAGAAAGGTGCTCTGCTTGTCTCAGGGGGTCCTACGTGAGGCTACAGGAAGCTGTCTTCTACCTCGGGTGTTAACGATGGGCCCAGCAGGGCGTCTCGCTCGCTGGTCTCCTCCAGGCGGTCCTCCTCTGGAAGGGTGTCAGCCGTGTCCTGGGACATGGAGTCGGTCTCCTCCTCCAGAGCCAGAGAGCTGAGGGAAGACAGGTTTCAGATTACTGGAGCACACGTGAACACATTTACTCCTGTGTTGTTCTGATGTTTTTAAACTATTTAAAAAAATGCTTCTTACTGAATTATACACTTTTTATATAATGAGCACAAGGTGGTTTCATATTGGGATTCTGGTTTCATGCTGCCAGATAAAGATCTTCATGGATTTAATTATATAATAATAATAATAATTATATAATCTATATAATCTTAGTTGATGATATTTGCTCGGGGGTCATGCTCTGGGTCTCTGTAAAGCGCCTAGAGACAATTGTCATTGTAACAGACGCTATATAAATAAAATTGAATTGAATTGAATTGAATGATAGGTCCTGCATGTATTTACTCCTGTGAGGGGGGCCAAAGACCTCAAACCCAAACCACATGGTTAAAGATATAACTCATAATTCCACTTATAAGCAAAAGACTCACCCCAGTGGCATCGCTCAAAACATGAGCTTGGACCCCCACATCTCTCTTAAATTTATGTTAAAAATAGAAGCTGTGTGAAATTTCTGTAGGCTCAAAATATATTTGTGACTTAAATTTCATGCTTGGCTGCGTGTTTATACAAGCTCCATATCCAGCTACATAATACAACTACTGTCTTTGCTCAACATCTGGATGAGTGGGTGTGTGGTGGAGAAAAATGTTCTTGCTGAGCAAATACATATTCCTCTCTCTTGCAGTTTCATGTTTGCCACACATCTGAACAATCTTTACAGCGGCTTCGTACCTTTCATGGCTTTCCGACATCACGCCCGTGAAAACTTCCTCTGGCTTCGGGTCTGGGATGGGAATGATGTACTCGTTGTATGGAGTTACGACTTCCTGCGTGCTGGGCTCTTGTCTGAGGTCTGCAGGCCTCTGGCTCTGGTTATGGGAGGCGGGGGGTGGGGAGGAGTGGGCGATGGGACACGGTGAGCCGAATGCTGGGTTGGCGATTGGAAAGGGCGAGGTCAGTTGGGGTTTGGTGCGGGCTACAGCCGGGTGGTCACTCTTCAGGAAGTTCTCACTCACTTGGTTGTACGTCTGTTTTCAGGAAACAGTTGTTTAAAAGTCAGAGAAGTGTGGAATGATAATGAAGTATTTACAGTCCATGGAAAAAATAATTAGACCACCCTTGTTTTCTTTAGTTTCTTGTTCATTTTAATGCCTGGTACAACTAAAGGTACATTTGTTTGGACAAACATAACGATAACCACAAAGATTGCTCATAAGAGTTTTATTTAAGAGCTGATATCTTACCATTTTCCATGGTTTTCTTGATTATAACCTAAATCACTTAAGTTTTTTACATCAATAGCTATGGCGTTGTACTGCCAAAAACACTGCTTTTATCCATTCAGTGTTTTCTTTTCTATCTGTTTTAGTCACATGATGACGTTATAGTGGTACCAGATATTAAAATGAACAAGAAAGTGAAGAAAAAATGGTGGTCTAATAATTTTTTCCATGAGTGTATGTGGAATCACAATTTTCTTTTCTTCTGCAGATAACAAAGTCTCTATTGAATTAAATCTTAAATTGTACTCCCGTGTTTTAAATTGTCTTCTACGTGGCTGTAACTGCCACAAAATACTGTTTTTTTTGAGTTTGTTGTTAAAACGAATGTTGGGGACTCATTCTGCATTTGAGCATTTCTAGTAAGTTTGCATCAGGGAAAAATAATAATGAAATAAAATAGCTTTGCCAAATAAAACACACTGGCTGACCTCATTTCAAAAAGGAGGTGGTGCTCAGAACTTTCTACACTCACAGGAACAAAATGGCTCCAGCAAAGACTTCACATTTTCTTTCTTTCTTTCTTTTACATTTTTTATCATCTTAAAGGGATATGCCAACATTTTGAGAATTAGTTTATTTGCTGTCAAAAGCTGTGGCTTGTGAATCTGCCTCTTGTAGAAACAACTCTGCAGTTTCTACACAAGGTAAATGTAGAAGTCACATCACGTAAATGAGAACGTTTTGGAGTTATTGGAAGTTTATTTTGTCACTGAGGCTGGGTGTAGCAGCCACTTCCACTGACCATGATAAACTAGGCTGGAGGGGCCCTTAGTCAGACTGGGTCATTGGATACACAGAAAAGACAGCAGTATTTACCCTCTTATCAAACACCTGGGTTAATAAAAATAATCATCCAATTTTAGTGAAGCAAAAACATCAAAAGCACCTTGAAATGGCACTTGAAAGTAAAGATAAACACTGCACCTTCTTATAGCTGTCCGTCAGCAAAGTCCCCACACTGTGAACCAGGAGGGAGAACTCAGGCCTCTTCTCAAACTTCTCATCCCAGCACTTCTTCATGATTTCATAACTGCAACATAAGCGGCACAGAACGAGTTTATCTCTTCTCTCTGTATCAGGTAGAAGAGCTGGGTACCGGCAACAAAGTGAGAAGGTGACAGGGAGACTCACATTTCATCAGTGGCGTGGGCAGGTTTGGCCATTCGGTAGCCTCTTTTCAAAGCACTGTAGAATAGTTCGTTCATGGGCAAATCCGGGTAAGGGGTTCCTCCTGAAGAGGAAATTTCAAATAACTGAGAAGCTGAGCTTGAAATCAGACACCTTGCACAGGAGAAGTTAGATTTCCATTTAGAATAAATCTAACTTTGACTTCATTAAAAATTCAAAGTAACGGAAAACCACATTTAACTAAAACTTTTCCCATCTGAAATAATTTTTCACTTATTTTGAGACCGGAACAACTCCATCTGATTATTTGACCCTTGTTTGTTGTTGAATAAAATAAGTTTCCCATAAGAAAAATTGATCCAAGAAGTCCAAAGGAAGTCAGATTTGGACATGCAAGCACAAGAGAAGACAGAGGATGGATTGTGAGGTTGTTTTTCATTACGCAGACTTTTTGCTGAAAAGGCTACAAACCATCTCCTTTGTTTTCATGGTAGCTTCAAAAATTCATAGGAAGAGCCTTTTAGAAAAAGAGAGCGTACAATACCCTGAGTAAGGAAACGCTAATTCCAGAGCTTGACTGTGGCTAACAAGATTTTGACCTCATATGAGCCTTCAAACAAACTGGTATGTACTCGCAGTCAGACATGGACTCTGAAATTCGCCACACAGACTTTCAGATTTGCCACAGCGTTGCATCCTTCTTATGAGCAGTGGTGGAGTGTTTGTACAACTTCAAGAACTCAACGAGAGTTGAACCAGTACCAACTAGCTCCTCAGGTACAGACTACGAATGCCCTGCACAATACACGTACCCCACATGTGCTATTTTGCTTTTTTTGTTTGACTTCTTAAAGTATGAGCTTGAACTGACCCAGCGTGAAAATTTCCCAAAGCAGAATGCCATATGACCACACATCGCTCAGAGTGGTGTACAAATTATGGAAAAATGCTTTCTGGTGCCATCCACTTCAGGGGCAGGAACGTCTAAATAAAAAGAAAATACGGACAACCTTAGATAACACAGTAATTATGAAACATCCCACAGTCACACAGGGTTTAAAAAGTTCAGCTTGCATCTTTTGAAACCATTGCACATCAACTTAGATTCTACAGTGGAGGAAATAAGTATTTGATCCCCCGCTGATTTTGGCAGTTGTCATCCTAAGAAATAAATTAACAGTCTCAGACTTCTATGGCAGCTTTATTTTAACAGTTATAGAAAGTATATTGAAAAAAAATGTGAGAAAATTACATGAAATGAAAAATAAAAATTAATTTGCAAGTCATTGAAGGAAATAAGTATTTGATCCCCTAGTAAAAGATGATCGAATACTTGGGGGCAAAACCCTTGTTGGCAAGCACAGCTGTCAGACGTTTCTTGTAGTTGCTTACTAGGTTTGAACACATCAGGAGTAATTTTCATCCACTCCTCTCTGCAGATCATCTCCAAATCTGAAGGTTTTGAGGCTTGTGCTTGGAAACTCGAAGGTTCAGCTCTCTCCGAGCTCAATAAGATTAAGGTCAGGAGACTGGCTAGGCCATTCCATGACCTTGATGTGCTTCTTATGGAGCCACTCCTTTGTTTCCTTGGCTGTATGTTTTGGGTCGTTGTCATGCTGGAAGACCCATCCACGACCCATTTTCAATGTCCTTGCGGAGGCAAGGAGGTTGTCACCCAAGATTTTGCAGTACATGGCACAGTTCATCTTCCCATCGATACGGTGAAGTCAACCTGTCCCCTTAGAAGAGCAACACCCCCAAAGCATAAGGCTTCCACCGTCATACTTGACAGTAGGGATGGTGTTTTTGGCGTCATATTCAGCATTTCTCTTCCTCCAAACACGTCGAATTGAGGCCAAAGAGCTCAATTTTGGTCTCATCTGACCACAGAATCTTCTCCCAGTCTCTTTCTGAGTCATTAATATGTTCGTTGGCAAACCTGAGTCGGGCCTGGACGTGAGCCTTCTTGAGCAGAGGGACCTTGCGCTCACTGCAGGATTTTAAATCATTGCGTCTCAGTGTATTACCAATAGTTTTCTTGGTGACTGTGGTCCCAGCTGCCTTGAGATCATTAACCAGCTACTCCCGTGTAGTTCTTGGCTGATCTCTAACCTTTCTCATGATCATTGAGACCCCACGAGGTGATATCTTCCATAGAGCCCCCAGCCTAGGTTGATTAACAGTCATGTTGTACTTCTTCCACTTCCAAATAATTGCACCATCAGTTGTCAGCTTCTCATTCAGCTTCTTACTTATGGTTTTGTAGCCCATTCCAGCCTTGTGGAGTTCAACAACTTTGTCCCTGACATCTTTTGACAGCTCTTTAGTCTTGCCCATGGTGGAGATGGTGGAGTATTACTGAGTCTGTGGGCAGATGGCTTTTTATACAGGTGACAATTTGGAACAGGTGTCTCTTATGCAGGTAATTACTTCAGTGAGATTAGGAGTATGCCAGTGGTCTGTGGGAGCCAACATTGGTCAAGGTTGGTCGGGGATCAAATACTTATGTCCCTCAATGACTTGCAAATTAATTTTTATTTTTCATTTCATATAATTTTCTCAAATTTTTTTTCAATATCCTTTCTATAACTGTTAAAATAAAGCTGCCACAAAAATCAGAGACTGTTAATTTATTTCTTAGTATGACAACTGCCAAAATCAGTGGGGATCAAAAACTTATTTCCTCCACTGTACCTGCAGTGTGTTATTTAACTATTTCCATTTCGGTTAAGTTGTATATGTTATATTACATTGAGTCCTTTTCCACTTACACTGCCTTTTGAGATATAGTTTGAATCATGCATGATGTCTCTGGCCAAGCCAAAGTCACAAATCTTCACCAGTTTGCCTTCACAGATCAAAACATTCCTAGCTGCCAGGTCACGATGAACACACTGTGGTGGAAACAAAGAAAGCAAATAAAATCAAATCTTGATGGTCTTAATAACAATGCAGGTGATGTCTCAGACTTCAGTCACTTTTACACAATTTGTTTTCCAAAGAAAGCAAACTGTCAAAAATCTTGGGTGAGTAGCCTGATGTGGAATATGATTTTTAATATCTTACATTCTTGGAAGCGAGGAACTCCATCCCCTGAGCCACCTGGTAGCTGAAGCTCAGCAGATCGTCGTAGGTGAGATAGGGAGAGTCACTGATCACCATGTCCAGTCTATTGCCACCTGAATAAGACAGGACAGGAAGGAAATGTGATGAGCATCTCATGAATAAAAACTTTGTGTCATTGTAGTGGGGAACTCCAAGTGTCCTAGGATTACATGGAGAGAAGCTAATGCTCTTTCTGTTCTCTAAAAATTGTCTGTACATTTTGTATTTTCCCATGGAAAAAGAAGATACAACTTTAGATGGACTATTTTAAGTTAATTTGTTAAAAGTTGTGTTCTCATGCATAAATGCAGCTAATTTGAGCACTTCCTCCCTGGGGTGCAGAAAGTTACTAGATGACCTCTTATTATGTTCGTCATACATATTTATCGGATTTCTCTGTGTCTCCTGTGTTTATCACGGTTAATTATTCAAGCTCACTTTCTTTTAGAGAAATGGAAAATTAATTATTGTCAATACCTAACATGAAAGGGCACAAATCTGAAAGGCTCAACTCAAACCTTGCTCCTGATAGAGGTCCTGCTGGTAGGGCGACTCGTATGGAGACGGCTGGATGTCTGCATATTTGATGGTGTCTACCTGCTCCTGCATGGGCACGTAGACTGAGGGCTCATCTTTGCTCATGTCCATGTACCCACCGTCACTCTCACTTCCAAAGGACACATATCTGGTAAAAACAAATTAAAGTATGAAAAAGTAAGCTTGACTGATTTAAATCCAAATGTGCATTTGTGATCTCTCTTGATCATGTGAAACATCTGTAATAATCCCCCTCATGGGATCAGAGAAGAATACAAATCTTTCTGCAGCAATCTGCACAAATTTCAGTGAAAGACCTCTACTTTGCATCAACTGGCTCTTTGTGGAGCTCTAAATCCATTTTCTCTGCTCTTCTCACCCTTTTCTCTGGCTGAGAGGGGTGCTTCCTCTTGAAACGAGGCAGCCACCATCTTGGTTCTTCTCAGCATAGTACTGCAGGAAAGTGTGCTTGTTCCTGTGCAGGTAATCCACCAGGTCACCATAGCGACAGTATTCAGTCACCAGGTAAAGAGGACCTGATAAGCAGAAATGGTGAGTGTGAAAATACATGCAAGGGAGTCTAAAGGGTATTAATACACAGTAATGGATATACAGTATACAGCGTTAGTTAAAAAAGTGGACAGACTGCCTCATGCAGGTACTAATTTAGCTATTAACCATTAAGCTGCATTTCAGTGATTCCTAAATGAAATGCAATAATCTGCATGATGAGGATGAGCTATGAATCATTTGGTGAAAAGCAAAAAAACAAAAAAGTTGTAATTATGATTTGACATTGTTGTGTGACTGAAGTGCTTCACATGGCTGCAGTTTAGCAAAATGAGACAATGGTATAAACTTCCACCGTTTTCCTGCCTGGTGCATGTAAATATAAACATGTAAAGCAACACTATACTTCCATCAGTCCTGTTTACAGTGTTTACTTGAGGTCTTCATACATGACAATGTCATGACTTATTGTTAACTACCCACTTCCGCAGCTACCATCATGGCCACCGCGCCTCGCAATGAAACATGCTCTGCCAAACACTTTAGCTGTCTATGATAAAATTCCATATTCTCCGGAGAAGACCAAAACTGCTTCTGTTTTTTTCAACGCAGCACAAAGGATTTCTTATTTCTTTCATGTCAAAATTTCAGTCTCCAATTAATTTAAAGGGATATGTGATTACTTTAACAACTTCAGAGTTGTAACTTAACCTCCACACCTACAGGGGAACCCACGTTCCTTTCACTACTTTATTGAGATCGACTCGCATTCAAAATTCACTGTGTTTTCAGACAGACTGAGAGCAGTGTATTTGTTATATTTTTATCTGCTACTTGTCTGATGTACTGTATAATACAAGTCGAGAAAATAGCTCAATAAACAAAAATATCAATAATAAAGTATTTGTTCAGCAATAGAATGAAACCTAGGGAAAGAAATACATTTGCACTACAGAGGAGCACAGATTCTTTCTCCAGCTTATTTTCATCTCTGTTGCTCAGGCTTAGTACTTTCTTTGGCTCATATGAAGAAAACATCAGATGATCTGGACTGTTTTCCAAATCAACCAATTGCAGCTAATTATTTAATTTACAGGCATTTAGTCTAATCACAGTAAATTACGTAATATTCATTTCATCACATTTTAACAGTGGTGATTGGTGTGATGCTCACCATGTTTGGTGCAAGCTCCAAGCAAGTTGACGATATTGAGGTGAGGACCGAGGTGACTCATGATCTTCAGCTCTGACATCAGTGCCTGAGTCTCACTCCTCCTGGCTGTAGCTGGACAGCAGCAGAGAACAAGAGAGAGAAAGACGAGCAAAAGCAGGGCAGTGTGAGATATAAGAGCAGTGGCAGTGAGGACTTTGAGATCAGGGCACACTGAGTTTTTGCCAAAGCGCTCAATGACCTGAGAGCTGAAACTTGAATGAGGCTGGCAACTAAACTAAAGCTCAGCAGGCCACTGCTCCCTCTGCGCTCACAGGAATATGGAGCTGGTGTTACAATATCTGACAGCAATGCAGGGGTCTCCTGTTATTCACACAACTCATACACATGGCTTTCTTCTGTGCTGCTACGCTTTGTGTCTTACATTTCAACATTTTCACTGCCACTTTTGTGCTGGACTGGGAATGCGTGAGACCGTACGCAGTTGCCTCGACCACCCGGCCAAATGCTCCCGATCCAAGAGTGCGACCTGAAAAACAAAGAAGAGCTCAGTGGAACAGAGTCTGAATGGAGCGCTCATTAGACCTGAGAAAGGGAAAGGAGTAAAACTTCTCTTCCATTATTAGTGTAAGCAATTTTCTAATGTTTACTAAAGTAAAGTGATGCTTTAAACCTGCTAAGAGCAGATTATAAAGATGGAAGAGATTATTTATTTTGAGTGGAGGTGTGACTGAGGGCGCTTGGAAAGTGTCCTGCTTTGAGGAGAGCACGTAACAAGTGAAGAACATCAGACAAAAACATTTAAAAGGAGCTTAAAAGTGAAGATGGATCGAAGCCAATAAGACAAGTTTAACAAACTTTATTTAGTATTCTACTGTTGACGGCGCCCAGACGGCCCAAACCACCCACAGAACAAAATTCTCCTAGTGATGCTGATCCAGTTTAAAAGGTGCTGATCTGAGGAACAAACAGACCACCATGAGTCTGTTTAGACTGAAAACATTGTGCATTTTTGGTCAAAATAAAGAACACAGTCTTTAGGAAGTCATGAACTCGAGGACCGTGAGTTATTAACAAATGGTTAAAAAGAAATTACTAAACAAATCTTTACTTTTTTTTGTTGTTTCCTATAATATCAGATGATCCCTGGTTTCAGTAGATGTCTGCAAATATTATGTTTCTAAATATCTAAGCAGGTGAAAGATGACAAGTTAAAAATTGTGATTTTTTTTTTTAAATTTCAACAAGGTTATATTTTCTATTTCCATTTTTTTCCCCTACTGCTGTGATGTGAAAACAGCTACCTGACACTCTTCATTTTCTTTTTCACCATGCTTCTGTCTTGTGAGCATCAATCATTTTAATTCTTATAACGTTATGCAGCAGCTCAGAAGAGCCTTGACTGTTGGCAAAAATGTTTGAGGAGTCAGAGCAGCGTTAACCAAGCTGTTGGGTCAGATCGTGGCCTCTGTCAGCCACGATCACGATGTCTCACTATAGTCTCACTTTCAATATAAATGTACAAAACAAAAACATTGAATTAATCTCAACTGAAAAGTCTTAAATCAAATGTTTTGACATATCCCTTTATTAGCATGTTTCTTTTCTACTAAGTTTTTTTTTTTTTTTTGCATGCCTCTGTAGTTCCCCTGTATCTGCTCAGCCATGTTACATACAATCTTATACTCAGCATCAGCTTTCTGACTGAACTCTACACTCCATAACAATCATTTACGTGCTGTTTCCGTGGAGACTCACCCAACACCAGGTTGTCTCGGGGCATTTCCCAGGCCAGGTCATAGGGCAGGTGGATGGGGTCCACATAGATGTACTCGTGACCGTCCTGGCTCACAGATTCTATCACCTTCCATCTGATCTCATAGCGAGGTTTCTGAGGACAAGTGCAAAGTAAACTTTTAATTATATATATATGATACATGAGAATAAAACTGAAGATTTCTTTTAAACACTGTCATTCCAACACATGACGTCATTGGTCGTTGGTCTTACCTTCCTCCACACTGCAATGAGGATGATGATCGATAAGATGACGATGACCACTAAGGCCAGAACAGCAGCCAACACTTCCACTTGGGTGAACAGGGCTGAAACAGGCGGTAACAACATAAACCATTAAACACAGCACAGATAAGAGATGAAGCCTAACAATCTGAGGTTGACTCAAATTTATAACACACATAAACCTGCTTTTGTATATGTGTTTCTCATGACTGATCGTTTTTCTATATTCAAATCAGCTGATAGTTTGTCTATCATAAGATCTTGTGTTTGTCTTGTGTTTGTGTAAATAACCATCTGACCTTTAATAGTAATGTAATGGATATTTACAATGAGAAAACTGTTAATGTTAAATATATTAAATTACAAATCAATTTCAAAACCACTTGACCATGCACTTCAGGTCATTCTTCACATGACACTTACTACTGGACACCAGCTTGACATCTCTTCGGTCGATGAGTCCTGCTTGGTTGGTGGTCTCACATCGAACGGTGACCTGCTGAGGCTTTAGGAAGGTCAGCTGGCTGCGGACCCGGCTGATTTTAAGCGTCTCACTGTAGCTGATGTTGGTCTGGATACTCAGTTCCTCTGGTTGTGGTGTCAGCGGCTGCCACATGGCGGTCTGATTGTTGCACCTGCGGCAGGTCATCGGATCAGCGGGTTACAGCAATAGCAGCGGAAATGGAGAACAAAGTCAAAACAGATGCTCTGAATGTGAAAGTGAAATGAATTTGTGTGTTTTGTCAGCCCTCTAGTGTTCCCTCTGCAGCAGTTCAGGGATGAACAGTGTGACTTACTTGAGCATGCTGTCACAGCTGTACCACTGAATAGTTGGGGTTGGGACCCCCTCAGCTGTGCAGGTCACCAAGTGCCTCTTCCCCGGGAGGTGGTGGTCAATCAGATCTTTAATGTGTGTGGGAACTACACAATAGGAGGGGGTGCAGTGGCCATTAATGACTGCTATTTTCTTTTTTTTTTTTTTAAATACAGTATCTTTTTAAACTGTTTGACCTATAAAGATAACCACAAAACACATTAACTGCTGAGATAATTTTAAGTTTCTTATACCATCTTCATACCTTGTACTTCCAGGTCAAAGGTCACATGCTTTGCATCATCTTCATTGGCAATGCTGACAGTGTAGAGCCCCTTCTGCTCCACCCTCACCCTCACCAAGGTCAGAATGGTGACGTACCTGAGGCAAAAGAATTAGGAACGAACCATGAGGACTTTTTGATCTTCTCTTGCTTATTCTCTGCTTGAGAGCTGTTAAATCCACTCAATGATTTCAATACCAACTTTATCCTATTATGGGCCACGCTGGGCTGGATCCTATCCCATCCCAGCTGTCATCAAGCAACATACACCTCACACACTCACACAAATGTTCAATTTAGAATCACTTATCAATCTAACATGCATGTTTTTGGACGGTGAGAGTATGAGTACCCAGAGAAAACCCATGGAGGAGAACATGGAAACACAGAAAAGTCCTGTCACGATTCAGGTCTTCTTTCTGTGGTTTGACAGTGCTAACTGCTCCATGTTGCTGTCTCTGTCAAACCTTTTTTCTGAAGAAATCAGGTTCATGACTGTTCTGAGGATCAGGTGAGATCCAGTTTAAAAATGCCTACAAGCTGCACATCATCTGTGTTATTCTGCGCAAATTAAATTGTGTTTTTTTCTACATTTGAAGGCAGAGAAACTAGTTTCTAGAACAGCAAATCTTGGTCCAATACTTTGGGAATTTAAGAAAAAGCCTGTACCTGTTATAACAGTTGTATTTTTGGATTCAAGATAATGTGCTTGAATCAATAAAAAAGAATAATCATAGCTCAATATCCTGAATACCTACTGTCACATTTTGTCTTATTTATAAGTTTGCTGTTTCCATCTGTCCCTGAAAGAGGCCTGCAGTTTTTATTTCACTGAGATCATTTAGAGCTTCATTATTAAACACACTTCTGCAGTTAAGGCTTAATTTGGCTTTTGTCCTAAAGACATTTGAGAGTTGTAATGGGTATTTTGTGTTTATGGTTCTTGTGCGTTGAATGATGAGGTCCTAGTCTCTGGTGAGTATTGTATTTCTCTCTGCAGAGGCCTCATCTGGTGGTGACTGACAGGAATTAGATGCCTCTGGAGGCTGCCGCAGTATCACACGACATGTGATAATTTTTTTTAAAGAAACAAGGCCATGAGTTGCTTGGTGACTTCGTGGTATGTGCTGCATTTTTAGGATCAGGAGACAGCTGCACGCCGAGGCTGGACGTTACCTTATTTCATGCTCTTGTCGGACGGTGATGGCTTTGTCTCCCTTGATGGTGGCGCCATCTTTGGTCCAGCGAATCTGAGGAGGAGGGTACGCCTCAATCTCCACTCTTAACTCAACGTTCTCTTGCACCTTAGCTGAAATGTTTTGATGCTGAGCAGGCTTCACGTGCACAAAACCTTGCTCTGAAAGAAAAGAAAGAAGAAAAAACAAAAACAAAAACATCAGCAACATGATGCAGAATACATCCAATGACTTCACATACCGATACTAACAATGCAAGTCTACAATAATCAACTTCTTTGGCTATTTATGGAGATTGTAATTAATCTGTAAAGACTTTTTTGATGTATTGTTTTGCTGTTTTTAACCCAACAACAAACACAACAAACACTTGACTTACATTTTTGTCTAGGGATGTGCAGCACTTCCATCTGTATAACAAAATCTAAATTACGGCACTCTATTGTTGTCAGAACAGATTGTTACTTAACATTAAAAACTGTGTGCTTATTCTGTAATTTGCAGTACTTTGCTTATTTCACCTGGTAAACATGAACATTTGAAAAGCATCATCTGAAACTGAACATCTCCATCTGCCAGAAAGTCAAAGGCATGATGATATCTTCCAACACAGGAGAAATGATATATTCTCTTCAGTGCGGAGGGAATAAAATATGTGTAGATGTTGCCAAAATATAAAATATTCAATATATTTGCATGCTTACATACTATTAATTAAGTTTCAGTGGGATTCATTTCAGGTCCTGTTTCTGACTGCCTGATAAATACAAAGCCAACTTTCCCTCAGATCTGTTTTTTCGATGCTGGCTAATTCAGGTGGAAATATTTGGTTCATTGTTCTGTTTTCACATTTTTTCTGAGCAAAAGCACTGTTGATGTGAGAATACTATCCACTAAGATACAGCAGAGTTACACATATCTAAGGAGTATGTACTTGAACATCACTAAAGAGGAAAGCCAGTCAATGTGCTGCTTCAAATCTGAGTCCCAACAACTTTCTTTCTTAAAGACAACAGATTGTAAGGTTGTTCTTCAGTGTTGTGCTTCTGTGGCCAGACAGTGTGTGTCTTTTCCACTGACACGTCCAACATGTATAACTAAAACCTGTCCTGGCCTCCTGTCTCCACTGAAGATGGACGGTCAAGTTATTCAGGGGTTTTATAAACATAACACACCTCACTGCAGATAGAGTAACCATTCACACACCCAAAATGCATGCAGTGACGGTCAAGAGACAGAGCACAGAAGAAAAGTTCAGGATGAGGAGATCTGCTTTCACTGGCTCCCAATGTGCTGTTGTAAACTACGGCCTTGCTGCATGCGCGTGTTTGAAGTTAAAATCTCAGTTACACAAACACTTGTTCACTTGAAGTCTAAATATGAAGTTTCTGTGTCTCCTGATTTGAAGGTCTATTTTTTAAGGTATCACTGAGGGCATCCACGCCATGTCAAAGGTTTATTTCGCACTTTCCATAGAAATAAGCAAACCTGGTCTTCATTTCCTTTAAACACAGCTCCTAACCCACCTCAACTTTCCAAGGCTGATATAATGAGCAGTTTTCTCTCAGTCAAAGAAGCACAATAATAACCTGGACGGCATCAGTTTGTTTTAGTTTTCATTCGTGTGTCTAACCGAGCACAGTGATGTTGATGCTGGCAGAGGCTAGCTGGTCTTGGACATTCTCGAGGGCGTGGCAGATGTAGTTCCCGCTGTGAGCCACTGTGGTGTGAGGGAAGATCAGGCAGGAACGCATGCTCGTGGCAGACAGGACATCAGTCAGCGGCTCAACTTGAATAATCTTGAGGATGAAGGGAAATGACAAGATGTGACATCTTCTCAAAATGTGGAATATCATCAAACATAAGTAAAATCATCATTTGCACAATGAAATGCCATCTTGTTCCGTGAACAGAATATCTGTGAACTGAGAGATACAGTCATGGAAAAAAATTATTAGACCACCCTTGTTTTCTTCAGTTTCTTGTTCATTTTAATGCCTGGTACAACTAAAGGTACATTTGTTTGGACAAACATAATGATAACCACAAAGATTGCTCATAAGAGTTTTATTTAAGAGCTGATATCTTACCATTTTCCATGGTTTTCTTGATTATAACCTAAATCACTTAAGTGTTTACATCAATAGCTATGGCGTTGTACTGCCAAAAACACTGCTTTTATGCATTCAGTGTTTTCTTTTCTGTCTGTTTTAGTCACATGATGACGTTTAGTGGTACCAGGTATTAAAATGAACAAGAAAGTGAAGAAAAAAATGGTGGTCTAATAATTTTTTCCATGACTGTAGATCTACTGTCTCTCATGTGAATGTGTCAATAAATCCAAAAAAGAACAGCAGATTAGTTCTTGACACACCGCACAATGCCATTACAAAGACCACACACCCATGCCAACTTAAAATACATTAACTATTGAGGCTGCCTCTTTGACAAACATAAGGAGAAACAGCTAAAGATGTTCCTCACAGCTATGCAAACCTAAACCAAGAAACATTCAAATTTTTCAATACCCACAAAATGCTCTATGAGCTCAGTTTCATGAGAGGATCAAAACTGAGGTGTGTCCCAACATCTTGATACTATTTGGGCTCGGCCGTGAGGGATCACAAAGGGAAAAGCTGAACAAAAAGCATTTGTCTTCCTCCACTCCTACTCACCTCTCTGTTGGGGTTATCCCAGGAAAAGAACACCAGCTGCACTCCGTGCACCGTGCAGTTTATAGTCAGCGGTTCGCCCTGCTTCAGGACCGTTTTTGAAGCGTTGACATAGGCGTCCATGGCCTCTGGGACTGGGACGAGAAGAGGCAGCGTGACAGAGAGGAGGAGAGACGACAGCAGTGTGATTTAAATAAAGAGCACATAAAAAAAGTCGACCACAGTTCATCACGAATGAATCTGTTCAAAACAGAAACCCTGTGGCAATAAGTGTATCTAATCACTACTAATCACTATCTATTTAAACTTCCACAAAGGTTCAAAATGATTTTCGAATCTTTTGTACAAATGGCCAGTTCAACTGAACTGACACCAAAGCAACAGTCATTGCTTTGTTACTTTCTTTCTAGTCGTCATCTCTTCAGTTAAGTCTTGCATCAAATACTTGTAAAGTAACCAGTAAAAGAAAAAATCATGCTTCTCAACTCAAAATTCTCTTAATTCCACTTCACATGAGAGAGACTCACTGGCTTTAATAGCTTTGGTTTTTGCTAAGTTTGACTAAAAGGAGTTTATTCAGTATGTTTCACGTGTTTGAAGCTACTAATGGTTACAGACCAAGGTCTCAGGAAAAATGAACAAGAACACTCACCAACAATACTGAAGACGTAGAAGACCTGAGAGTGTTTCACTTCCCCGTTCAGCTCTCCTTCACAAAAGTATGTCCTGTCCTCCAGCGGTGCCTTGTAACCCTCACTAGGTATATACAGGCCTTTTATAGGTATGTCAGTGTCCTTCTCATACAGGGTGACACTGATGTTTGGGTTGGTGACCACGCAGGGGACGATGGTTTCCTCACTGGTTTTGGTTACCATGCCATGGATGCTCTCCACGAACCACACTTCAGGATCTGGAGCGAGAGACATCATTTCATTAGATGTCGAGCAGAATTTAAAACTGATGTGGCATTAAATCAGGGGAGTTAAATCATACATGAACAAATAAATTCCCACCTGGGACAAACACAGACACCTCCTCTGTTTCTCCAGTGAGTCGATCAATGCACTGATATACACCAGTGTGCTTCCAGTTCACGTTCCACAAGGTCAGAACACTCAAAGTGGCCCCGCTTTGTACAATTTGGTAGCTTTGATGCGCATTTTGAAATTGCTCAACTTGAATGTAGGGCACATCCTCCCTCTTAAACTCCCAGGTCACCTCCCCGGAGCCGGAGCAGGTTAGGTTAAGAGAGGAGCCTTCGGCCAGGATGAGCTCTTTGTCTTCAGGTATGATCTTCAGGCCGTGCACATCCGTGCAGAAATACAGCAAAGCTGCAGTTTGAGCAAGAAGAAACAAGGTCACCATGGGATGGGGGGGAGTCAAAGAGATGGCAGCATGAGGGGAAAGGTTAAATCAACAACGTAAGTCAGATCCTGCTCTAGCTCTAATTGATGAGGGATATGAGTTGTGGGAAGCAGATGAGCGGGAAGGATAAGGACGCCATGTCACTGACAGATGTATTCAGAAAGACAGAGGTGAGCCTGAATGCACCAGTTGTCCTTTACTTCAAAGCACTGTCTTATCTCACAGGCTCGACTGCTAATCCAAAAAGAGGTTCTTTGTGTCTATACTTTGAGTGTTCTAGATATTATCTGTGTGTAAACAGTATACACAAATAAAACATTTAGCAGCTCCTTTTTCCTTGTTAGAGAGCAACTTCTCATTTAAAAGTCCTAAAAATTTGAAAAGAGATATTGTCTGACCTTAACCTGACATCATCCTATTCACTTCCCTGCACAACAGCATGTAGACCTTTTTTTTTTTTCAATTATTTTAACACATTTTCACTTTTGTTGGTAGAATGAAACTTAATTCTCACCTGTAAATGTAGCTACCAGGTGGAGCAGTGACGCTATCACCTTCCTCATGGTGGACGCCTTCAGTCCAGTTTGTTCTGCAAACAAATAGATGGTGCGATATCAGTGAAAAACCTGTGCGCCATTACTGAAAATATCTGTATCACTTACAAAAGTGCAGAGAATACATAATGTTGCATGTCAGAACAATCTGCTTTGAATGAGAAGAAATGAAACAAAACCAAGCTTTGCTTATGCTTGGAGGAAACAAACAAGAAGCACTTGGTTTATTGTCAAGCTGCTTTCTTTCACGGGTCCTCGGTGACACACAGAATCAGAGGTGCAGATGCAGCTCGCTGAAGAGGTATTTGATGCTTCGCTGCACCAGGACAGAGCGACAATGTCTGGCTCTTTTTGTTCCTGGTTCACCGGATTTCTGCCCACTAACAAACGGGTCACTGTGTGCAGCTTTGCAACACGCTCACTGGCAAACAATGCTCCGTGCAAGCTCTCCTAGAGCCACGCTGAGCCATTAATTGGTTTTGGTGTCAACAAAAGTGAAAACGAAGGCATTCACGTAGTGTTCTGACAGAAGTATACTTGCAGTTCTGAAAGGTTGCTATGGTTTTGCAACAGTTATGGGATATAATGTTGTATACTGATGCAACTGCAGTATCGCATAATTGATTTTGAACCTTGCAGTTCATCACCTTAGTGCCATCATAAATTTTCAGCACTGTTTTTTTTTTTTTATAAAAATTGAAAAATGTTGCAGCTTCACAGCACAGCCAGAGGGAAAGATGAGGTGGAGGGGGTGCTTGAGGGGGTTGGTGGGGTGGCTGTTGTTATGTTTGGGATAGGGGTTACAGCCTGCATCACGCAGACGTCTGGAAACAGTTAAGGATGGATCACAGGCCTGTACGCAAGAGGGTGGGAAAGAGAAAGAGGGCGGAAAAGCAAATCTTGGGAAGAGCGAGGGTGGAGGAGGAAGAGAGGGAGTGAGCCAGTGGAAAAATTGTGAAATGTTGCTTGAGAAATCTTACCTCATTTAACTTTTTTTTTTGTTGTTTTTTGGGATATTCTGCACCAGTTTTACAACCTCTATTTTAAGACACTGGACTATTTTAATACATGATGTATTAAGAGATGTGTTTTGAAGACTTCTGTCCCTCTTATCTGAGATTAAAAATCCTTCATTTATCATTTTCCATTTATCACTTGAAAATATTCGTACATCACCACCTTAATATCAGAGTTTCTGAATTTGTAAAGGTTAAATTGTCAGTTATATGGAAGGTCTGATTAGTTTGGCTTTCCCGTAATGAACTCAAGCTCAGTTATTCAAACCAGATACATGTTGCTTCCCTAAATTAACTGCCTTCGGCACTTCCGCTCCCAAAACGAAAAGCTCAAAGCGCTCAAGCTGCTCCAAAAACATGACTGGTTCATTTCCTCCCCCGCCTCCTGGTTCTAATAAAAAGGGGGTGAAGGAAAGACAGATAGAGGGAAGGCAGAGGGAGAGAACTTTTTTTTCCCTTCACACATGTACACTTAAATATCCTCACCGTCACATAATGCATGCTCGTGCGTTGTGCAAAAGGGCACACGGTGCATTAAAGTCCAAACCTCCGCTTCACGCACAGACACACACGCACACACATATGCACATGAAGAGACAGACCTCTCTCTCTTTTTACCCTGTTTGCCACTGGTGTCTGTGTACAGTTCATGTTCCCACAGTATTGCTCTGAAACTTTCCCAGGACCGCTGATACACTTGGGACAGTGCTGGTGACGACGGCAGGAGCGGAGGGGTCACCTCATCCCCGTGGGGCCCAGCAGCGAGCAACAAGGTCTTGTCCATTGAGGAAGCCATATATCAGCACTCAACTAAATGTAGTAACCTCAATGTCACCACTGAGGACTTTTGAGCGACAACAGCTCAATGAAGTGACACCACAGGCATGTGTCATTTGGCAGCATGAAAGCTAACAAATAATATTTTAACTGGGTCCTGATACTCTGTTTGATAAAAACAAGTCAAGCTGCTCCAGTAGGAGCTACTGCGGGATATGCATTTGTAACCAAGATCAAAGAGTGGAAAACGTTATTCATTTAACAAAAATCTAAGAATTTTTGGAGTGTTTGAAAGGAACGGAAAAATAATGTTTGGCTACTGCAATATGATCGGGTTTCAAGTTGACCTATGGGGACTATGAAAAGAGACCTTTTAAATGGAACCTTACTCTAAAAATATGATTTGCTTTTTAAGATTGTGGACCAAAAGCTACACCAGAAGACCAGTGATATATGAGTTTGGAGTGCAAACACTACAACAGGACATTAATATAAGATTTAACATACAAAACAGGAGCAACAAAGGTGGGCGTTAACAGGCGATGGCACTAGGGTTGTTCTAAAAATGGGTATATGTGCTCATACAGCACTAAGCACTTCATAAACAGGATCATGAAGTGTTTGTGAAGTGTCAGGATATTTGTAAAAATCTGCCATGAAGTGCGGGAACATGTTAATGATGTTCATAAAAACACTTAATAACAGTTTGATCCCTGAATCATAGGGAGGCTTTTTGTTTAAATGACAAGGACAACAGAGTCACTTACAGTAAGGAATGTCTACAAAAGGACAACGTGATCCTGTAAACAACCTCAGTGAATTTAAAAAACAAGTCTCTGAGCCAGATGTTTATTGTTGTCTTTTTAGCCTTTCAAAGGGGGTACTGCATTCCCGCAGTAATCTTGGAGGTCTGTGAAAAACAAACAGTGTTTATGTCAGTGATGGCACAGTAATCGCCAGCAGGGATAAATTGTATGAGCTTTCCCACAGATGCTGGGAATTTGGTGGCTGATTGACCCTTCCCAGTTTTCATAAACAACCCCGCTACACTCAAAGTGTCACCAGCTAACAAGGAAGATTTCCAAAGCCGACCTCAGCGGGATGCACACTGCCCACGCTCTGCCTCAGGATGCAGCTAGAGTGTATAATCCAACTCCTGGGATTAGCCACATATAGCCAAACTGCATGTTTTACTTAAACATCTGGCAGTGATAAAGCAGTCCTCGATAAGGTGGGAACTGCTGTCAGAACCACATTTGCAACTAAATGTTTGCTTGAGTGCGTCCCAGGGGGAGGATATCTTGCACTTGGAAAAAGAGGGAAAAGTGCAATCTATAACAATAAGAGAAAATTATCCAAAAGCCTCCCAGAGTGCAGCTGAAGAGCTCCAACATCCTGCATGGGGAAATTTTCAGGCCTTACGTGGGTGTGATGCATCACCGACACAGCAGACCATCACAACCACTAACCAAATACTTACAGACAACAAGGATCCCACAATGAGTAGAAGACCAACTGCAATCAAACTTCTACAAAGAGGAAACATATATTCAAATAACAAGCTGAATAAAGAAGATGCAAACTCATAAGAAGTGAAGAAAAACAAGAACAGTGCAGCAAAACATGGTGGAAAATAAAATCAAATGCAACAGAAGACCAATTAGACAGATGACAAAGCATGACAAACCATCAAACGGCCACAAGACTGCAGACTGAATCAGAGAGTGGAAAAAACAACAGCATACATGGGACATACTTTATGGGTAAGACAACATCAAAGAACTGACACCAGAAAGGGTGTACGTAGCGCCTGGCATCATAGACGGTGATGTTTACGCTGCTGAAGTGGTCTAGAAGAGTTTATCTGCAAAACAAGCATCTCCAGTTGAGAAGTCACTTGTTTTTAAAGCAAATATTCAGAGCTCAAATAAGACAGAGCCTGACAGTGTCTTATCTGGGCTTTATAGGCCTTTATTAGGACTTTTTAGGAGGCAGAATAAATCATAATCTTGCACAGTGCAGGACAAACATGAGAGCCATATTGGTCTTCTTGAGCTTTTGTTTTTGGAGACATGACAGGTTTTCACTGCATATCTCTGGACAGCAGGACTTTGGCGAGCTCTGTGGGAAAAAAATGACCCCGAGTGTCTTTGTTAAAACAAACTCCTTTTTTTTTTTAATTACTCATCTCAGACCGACCCCCCCCAACCCCCTCTTCCCCCAGAGGAGACCTTCTGGTCCCTCAGCAGCAGACCATAATGCACTGCTCCCAATCCAGGCGACCTTCAGTGGCCCACCGCCTCCATCATGACCCCAGTAGACACGACAGTACATGTTACCAGAGCTGTAATAATAACTGATACCATGCAGACTCAAGAAACAGCTACAGCCACATTAATGTCACAAACATGGTGTCAAAATATGAGTTACTGTCAGCAGAACACGTTTAAGTGAGATGTTGCTACTGGAACCAGTAGTCAGGTCAAAATCAATTTGCTGTATGACCTCACAGATTTCCATTCTTTATTATTTTTATAAGCATTTTCAACTTTGTAAGTCAAACCAAAAATGTTTCCATTTAAAACAAGTTTGTTTTTTTCAGTAGCTTATTAAATTTATTGTTTCTTATTTTAATGTAAGATAGGAGCCAGGAGAAGAACACATTGTCCACTGAGCATCAGTGTTTGGATCAATGACTGCTCCAGTCCATATTCAGCAGACTCTTTGGGCAAGACAGCAATACCTGAATTGTGCCTGATGTATCAGCAGTGTGCGAGAATGCATTTGTGGTCAAGTGAAGTCTGCATATGATCAGAAATGCGCTATAGAATAAAAAAATGTGTTGTGTTAATGTGGCTAGCAGTGTCAAATACTCTAAAGGGTTGATAAGACTAGAAAAACTTGATACACCAAGTGCTTGTGGTGTCCAGTAAAAACATTTACCTTCAGACACAGTGGCACCAACCAATACTGTATTGCAGTGGTTCTTAAACTTTTAATACTGGTACCACCTGTGAAACTGTTCAGCTCTCTGAGTACCAACCTTGATGACCAACTTTAAAATATAGCCATATGCCTTCTCAATTAGCTTTACACACAGGAGAGATGTTTATTCCTTATTGTGGTTATTTATTGTTACCTGAATTTCATTTGAAACATTGTATTTATAATGCATTGTATTTTTCTGATTTTTTTAAAAAACGTAAAAAAAATGTGGAAAGTCCTGACGTTCCCCGCGTACCACCAAAGACCGCTCGCATAGCTACTGGTGGTAGGGGTACCACAGTTTGTGCACCACTGCTGTATTTCATCGCTTAGATTAAACTTTACATTTAGGTACAAGTTGAATCAAAAAGCATAAGATCCCAGAGCCAGAGTCTAAATTATGTCCCATGTGAAAAAAGACTATTCTTTCCAGGAAGATGCACACTGATCAGCCAGTTATCTTGAGAGCACAGTTGTCTCCCAGACAGAAGATGCATTTTGTCCTGATCTGAACAGCATTTGACACTTATGTGTCAGTTACAACACTGGCAAGTGCCAAAGTTCATAAACATTGGCCAAACTTGTGTTGGTTGACCCAGATGCAGGCCCAAAGTTCATGAGCTAGTTTTAACACGGTACGTGGCGAGTGTTGTGAGGGCCAGGCGTGACAAAGAGGACTTAAGAATATGAAGAACTGGGCCATGTCTGCTGGATATGTGGCCATGTTTAGGCAGCCACGCCCACCTTGAGTCAAGGCTTTCAGTCAAAGCCAAATGCTGGGCAAATAAAATTGTAGATATGGGCCAGGCTTGGGTTAAACATTCTTTCCTATTTGGATTGGGTACCCAGATATTAGAAACCACCTTAAAATATATCAAAATTGAGAAAACTGACAAAGCTATCCTGAACTCAAACTCAAAATCAGTTATTAAATTTTGGGACCCTTGTCTCTTGGTTATCCCCCCACTGTGACAGGTGGAGTAAAGACCTTTGGTTATTTCATCTGTTCTTGGTGTGACTGCTGACATTTACTAAGTCTGAAAGAAAACTATTTTTGGAAAAACCAGATTGAGACATACCTATTACAACATATTTAAGATGTACTGTTGATACGGAAAAATAGCTAAAAATATGTTTACTTGACTTCCTTTCCTTTTTGTCGACTCAAGGAAATAACCGATGTCCAAAGTGGACTCAAGGAAATGCCTTGATCTTTTACTACTTAATACTCAGTTACATACACCAGCTGGTCAATAACGAATTCTTTTTGTAATCTTATGCTGAGCAGGTGGTGTTTCTGTTCAAAACATCATCTTCCCGTGGTCAAAAACAAACCGGTACAGTGATAATGCAGGAACAAAAACAAAATATGTTTACTACAAGCATTCATCCATTTATATACCTGCTTCTTCCTGTTCAGGGTCACGGAGGTTTGTCGGAGCCTATCCGAACTGCCTTTGGGTCTAAGGCGGGGGTACACCCCGAACAAGTCACCAGTCCATCACAGGGCCAAATATGGATGAACAACCACACACGCTCACACTAACTCCTGTGGACAATTTAGAACTACCAATTAGCCTGGCATACATGTTTTTGGACTGCAGGAGGAAAAGAGAGTACCTGGAGTAAACCCACGCAAGCAAGGGGACAGAGGAGCTGACATTTGAATCAGAACCCTTCCAGCTGTGAGGCAACAGTGCTAACCGCCAAGCCTCACAACTGGTAAATCTTTTTAAATAGCTACAATCTGATTTTAACAGCTTTTGAACTCCTGTTCTCCTAGACACAAAACATACATATTGTACCCCAAATACTGTATTTCTATACTTTAGGTCCTCTTTGGTCATACTTAGAATATTATTGGGCCTGATGCTGTACAGAAGTCTTCATTTGCTATGAGAATATCTGTCTGACAGAAATACTTTGTCAAGATTTGTGACTCAGTTGCACTAACCCCGAGTTAGATTTCACAGTAACACAGCTGGATGCTAAACTTTGAAAGGTCCTCTGTCAGACAAAAATGCTGAAATGTTGTAACTTAAGAGGGAAAAACTGCATTGAAGCCATCTTAAGTTTGCATTTGAGCACTAAAAAGGGTCTGCCATTATTCCATGTCATAAACCTAAAACTCAGCCCTTTCTGGTTGAGTATTTGGATGCAGTGCGTGTGGGGTCTAATCTCAGAACGCAAAGTGACTCTATACTCGCGCCGAAGAAACATATGTTTGGGAAATGGTGGATTGTGGTTTGCTCTCTTTCAAACAGAGTTGTAAATGCTGTTTGTAGTGGTGGGGGGATGTAAAGGCCGTCTGAATGTTGAGTGGCAGCCTTAGATGTGGCTAGTGTTAAATATCCGCTTAATGATCTAATTTTCGACTTATTTCGGAACTTAAATGAAGGAAAAAAAAAACATCAAGATTTTAAAATTAAAGGGGCTTCATGACAATTTCTCCATTTTCCAGCTGTGCACTTTCGGGTTTCCACCAGTAACAGTGTCATTTATATGTGTCAGTCAGTTCAAATTGCCTGCTCATAGTTAACAAAGATATCTACAACTTAAGGACATACGTTTGCTGGCAAAGCAACGCCACAGCCTCCATAATTGTTCATTCGACTTCCTGAGCTCCAGTCATGTCCCGAAAAGCAGAGGGCATAAGACCCCTCAGCTTCATAAGAAATGAAGCACGCCTACTCACAGCTCCAGTCCCTCTGCACGCACACACCCACACCCACCAAAGGGAAAGAAACTGAAACAGCTGAACACAATTAGGCCTGACTGTCTTTAAATTCCAATTGTTCTGTGAAACACCAAGACAAGGGGAAATGTTGTATCATGGTGATACACAATCACAAATCCAAGTGATAATTCAGTGTTTGGATAGTTCTGGTGAAATGTTATCTCAGAGTTTGCATGTCTGATACCATTATGCCATGTAGATGTTAACTCTGAGTTTAGCAAAATTGCATCAAACAAATTCAAGTTGGTCTTTATTCTCACTCACGCAGATGATTCTTATCTTGTGAAAACAGCGGGCTGTTTTCCTTTCTCCTCCTTTCCCATTGGACTGTATCACCAATTTCAATATGTTTTTGTTGGAGAGAAAAGCACAAAATCCAGAGAGCGAAGAATTTGATAGAGACCAAGACTTCCTGCTGAAAATTTGGTCTGTTCCTCGTGTGGTAAATTCAGAGTGGGACCTGTGATGCCTTTCTAATATTACACCCATATAGACAGAAGAGGAGATAGCCTGACCTTGCGCAAGTGGATAGTATTTTTTATAATTTTGGACATCCAGATGAAAATAATTTGAGTTTTGTGCCTTCATGGTAAAAAAAACTGAGGGCAGCACAGGAAACAGCTGTTATCAGACTCCAAATTCAAACAACAATCACGCACGCTCAAACTCACCACATACACTCAGCTGAACAGACGTGAACAAGACATAACTTATTTCCAAGTCATCCATGCCTCAGAGGAGCACAAAAAAAAAAATAAAAAAACTATTCTTGAATTTTAATTAATCAAATTTTATATTCTAACATCAAATTTCCAGATGTTTCTAGTGTGAGATTCCAGACATGTACATCTAGATATTTACCACATAAAATACTAGTAGAAACCTGACTTTAAAAACTGAACTAAAAAACAATAACAAGAAAAAAAAAAACCCAAAATCATCTGTTAGTGTCAACAGCGGTTGAAAACATAACCTCAGATAGCCAATGGATCAGAGCCCATCAAGCAGCTCCTACATGACTTTGTCTCAGGAAAACCAGGAATGAGGTTGGTGGTCTTATCAGCCTCAAACTGAGGAGGCCTAGTCTTTAGTTTAGTTAAGGCTTTAGTTATCCAAAAAGGTTGATTATTGCAAGAAAATCTGAAACTTGGCCTCCTTCTAACTGCTTGGAATTACTCGTACATGTTCGTTTAATCGGACTGGCTGCCACATCGCTAAACAGTTTGCTTTACAATACATCAAAAGGTCTAAAATCAAGTAACCTTTCTGGCTCTGATGTAGCGTAGATGGAGATCGTCAATCAGATGTTTTCTCTATAAATGATTCAAAACATAACAATTCATACACATCACTATACACTTTTATATTAATGCATGTGGGTGTGAGGTGGGGTTACAGGTATAAAGAGTATTAAAGTAAAAGTCCTATAAAGTGGCATAAAAGAGGAAAATTGCACCTGAGTCAAGTAAATAAGCATATACACTGAAGTTGCCAAAAAAAAAAAAAATCTTTAAACATTTTCTCTGTTTTGTATGAGAAAATGACACTTTTTGTATTTTATGATTCCCTCTCAAGGGTTTGTATTGAAACAAAAAGGAGAGAAAGATAAAATAAAATAAATGCTTCCTCGATGATTTGTCCCGGAGGAACGGCTGCGCTTCCTGACTGAAGATGGGATGCAGCTGCCTGTCAGCTCTGTTGAGTGGGTGGGAGGGAAAGAAGGAGGGAACTGGGGGGAGGCCAGATGGACGAGCAGCCGAACAGGATGCTTTATTGCCGCACCGATAAGTGCTCTTTATTCACTATATAACTCAGGTATGAAATCGAAGCTCAACACTGAAGAAGCTGTGGAACGCAGAGGGGCACAAGACGAGAGAAACAACAGCTCAGGAGAAAAATATGAATAATGAGTCACATTATAAGTGACCACCAGGAAATGAGTCAGAGAAAACACTCATCAATCAGTGCACCAATGATCATGTGATAACATGTCTAACGGCTATAAATAAGTTTTTAAACTCAATATTTCATCTTGATACAAACAGCTGACACTGGTTTCCAGATTGTGGTTGTTGGGCAGCTCCATGTTCAGCTCTTGGAATGGAGTATAAATCACAAGACGACAGAATGAGATCAGGTCATTTCAAAACTTGCTGCTGAGCTCAAACTGTTACATATTAGCACATGTGAGCTGAATCAGACTCCTGGCATGTTTTCTGCATGGTCATAATGTGAAACACATTTTCTCATTGTGGCTGGCATCCAGAGAGCCCAGAGAGCCAGGAAACAGCTGATGACGAAGGATTAGGCCCGGACCAGGGGGGAATGGAGCCGACTGGGCTGCGCAGCATCAGGGCCGCGGAGAGGAGTTGTGCTCCGATACATACCAGCAGCCTGACGCACGAGGAGGAAAGTCCCAGCTGGTCCGGAGAGATTTTTAACTTTGTTAAGTTTTGTAAATTCAATCCTGCTACAAAGAAGTGTCAGAGAAATTCAGTCTTTTGAACCCGGTGCTGCGAAATGTTCAGTGAGAGACAGTCAGGTGACGGCAGAGGTACGATGCGAATGCAGTGCAGTCTTGTACCGTTAGTGGTAAAGGTGTGACATGTATGCAGCTTTCCAGCAGTTCATCTGCATGAACAGTGTTAGACAAAGGCTGGACTGACGCCTCCGCTGGCACTTCAAAGGAGGAAGGCAGCATACACAAACACCATTGTTTTAATTGCAACCAATGCTAAATTAGATGGTCTCATTTCAAAAAGGTCACATGCATCCAGAAGATGGATGGGCAGTCATCCCGTCCAACACATCACAATACCACAGCAGCCACACTAACGGTGCTTTCAGGTGCAAAACATATGGGCAATTGGAATGAAAAGATGGAAACACGTGTCTCAGATGTGGAATTGCTTACATTGCTATCATGGAACTCAGTCCAGGGACTAAAATCTTGATGAATGCTAAACGACCATTCAACAAGTTGCTTATTGAACAAATTGTTTGTTTATTAGGGATCTTAAAACCAGTGACCAAGGCATAGAGATGCTTCCAGTTAAAGCTGGTATGTACTATCGCTGAAAAGGAATCCATCCACAGTTAAAGACGATGCTGGTGACACTGACGGATGTCAGGTCTGATCCCATTGCACAGCCATGAGCCTCTCTGTGTAGCTATGCAGGGAAGATTGATTCTGTTAGGGCCAGTCGCAGGGGAGGACCGTTGGTTCACTCAGGGTGACTGAAGAGGGCTGTATAAACAAGCTCTTTAGCACTGGAGCACAAAGTGGTGTGCATACAAACAGGCTGCGCTGTAAAGCCCAGTGTGCGTTTGTGTGTGCGAGACCCTGGGACAATTCTGTCAAACGCTTTCTCTTAGTGAGAAGGTAAACATTGCAAAAGCTGCTCTCTGTAGACGGTAAAAAGGCGTCTATGTACAGAGATACAAGCCATCATGGTGTTGATGTTTGAACAGGTTGCTAACGCTCTGATACTTGTAATGCTTGTGTGTACACATTCAAATATGTGGGCAATAAGCACAGCCAGCAGAAACACATAACAACTAAACGGCAACAACATTGGGCAATTAAACAGACTGAACTGGTTGTTCCTGGCAACTGGAATCTGAATTGTTAACATTTAAGAAAGTTACATGAACCTCCTGTTTAGTCTTATCAGGACGATGTGAATCGTCTCTGTGTCGGATGGCTGTGGAATTCAATCTGTCACAGAGGGCTGTCCAAACAGGCAGGATGGGATGAACTTCAGGCAACTTTATACAGGACATCATCACCTCTGCCAACAGCTGATGAGGAGTCCAGATTAACTTCAAGATCTGAGTAACATCTCTTACCTTCAAAACGATCCTAGAGGCACAAACAGGTCTATCCTCCCTGTCCAAGAAGGTTGCCGGCCAGCGGAAGGAAGTCAGAGGAGAGATTTTCAGCCAGTTGTCTCTGTGGGGGCTGCTGCTTCAAATGTCCAGATCCCTCAGATGTTCAGAGTCTGAGGTTAATCTCTGCTGTCCCAGGAGTCTGCTGGGAGGAGGTACCGCACCGAGTTCGGCTGTTTGTTTAGTCAAATCACAGCACCATGGGGGTCTCTCTCCTCTCTCACAAAAAGCTTGCCCGGCACTCAGAAAGAGTGGTGTAACTTTAGAAAAAAATGTTCCCAACAGAGACTTGCAGACACACAGTCCTGCCCTCACAGCCTCACACAGAGCAGTGTGTCAGTGGTCTGGCCCTGCTGAAGCTGAGTGAGCAGAAAGAGGAGGGAGGGGGCGGTGAACAGGCGAGTTTCAAGAAAATGAGAGAAGAGATAGAGGTGGAAACTTCAAAACACGGATCAAGTTCTGCTTGTTGTTCATAGGTAGCAGCTCAGAGGACCCAAGCCGGAGCGATTTGTTTATGAATGGAGAAGCTGGAGGTGAACTGAGACTGTCTCTACTGGCAACAGCAATCTGGATCGCGTCTAACCCTTCCATGAAACAACAAACACAATGAAAAGGAAGAGAAAGAGTGAGAGGGTCAGGGGGAGAAAAAAAGAAAGAAAAAAAGTTTTGGCAGAGCTAATGGTGTCCTGCTTTGGAAACAAACATAGAAGTCTCAGTTTCTCAGGAAAATATCTTATGCAATCGCACCGCTAGAATGAGGTGTAAAAGTGGCTAAATAAAAGATAATTCAAGCTTGAATGAATCTATTTTTTCTTCTTTTCCATCATATTTAATCTCCTTTCTTTTTTCATCTGTGCCACAGAAGTAAAAAAAAAAAAAAAAAACAGCGCCTCTCTCTGTCCTCAGCCCCTTCTGTCTCCTCTCCCTGCTCTTTCATCCTCTCTCTTTCAAAGACATGCATGCACCCAACATGTTCAGAACATTGGCTGTCTTCCTAATTTCATCCTTTCCCAGGATATGAGGGGATGGACCCTGCAGCTGACGAAGGCCTTTTCTCTCTAACAAGGGGCTTGGGGCAGACAGAGGGGGAAGGAAACGGGGTAAATTGGACAGCAACATGTTCTCCTCTAATTGTGAATGTAAATCTAAAAGCCTTGCTAGGAGTAATTAGAGAGCTGGTGCAACCCCAGTTATTAGACAGGAGGAGAGCGACACCACGCAGGACCGTCCCACATCAGCTTCTATCTAATTCTATATATGTGATTAACTACCTGTTCATAAGTATGCTCTAAATCCAACCGCCTTAACCATGTGGTGTTTTAACATTTGTAATGTAAATTTAAAAAAAATGGCACAAAGTATAATTCATCAATTATAATACACTTGACAGACACGTGAATACTCCACATGCTGTCATCTGTCTGTCTAAACATCCTGCCACAAACTACAGCTCAAAACGGGACACAGGATCTTCAGAGGTTTTTGCATTTATATTATCATGTATAATTTTAGCACGTTGTTTCCATGGAGTGCTGCATGGACACCACAAAGGGGTCGTCTATTGCTCTATATCTGGCAGCAGTGATGGCCGAGGCCCTTAACAAACCGGACTTGGAAATATTCTGCAACAATGCTGAGCTTATCTGAACAGGGAGATCGGTTTCTCTCACTCCTGACCTGATTTGATGCCAATGGTACCCCTAGTGTAACCACAGAGCAGGCTGTTGAAACGTTGTTGTGCTTCTGGGTTTCAGATAAAGCTTCAAAGTCATCTAGGTTTGTCCGAGAGGCAGCAAGCAGGGTGGGAGGGATGAAAAGGAGCAAGAAAGCAATGATGCTTGAGCCTAGACCTAACTCACCTCTGACAGATGAGGATGGATGAAGATGTTTGATCAGGAGTCACATCCATTTCAAGCTGTGCTGATAACAGCTGTGAGGGTCCGAGGCTCCCAAAGAATCAAATTCAGCGTCATTCCAGGCTGAACCTGGGAATGTGTCACAAAAATGAGACATTTCTGACAGCACAACGCAACAACAGGTGTCTCTATTTTAATTTCTCAAGCAAACTTGCCAATTATTCTCTTGATCTATCCAGCGTGAAGACTGAACTATTATTAAAATATAAATACTGAAACCCTTAGTGTGTAATAATCATGCCACCAGTGTGATGGTTCTGAGAGACTGATGGGTTCACTTCCTGTTTAATTCATGATCTAGCTGCCATACATCCCTCAATTAGCTCTGTTCTTCCTTTTTTCTCTACCCCCCCCCCACACACACACACACACACCTGATGCCAAAGTGTCACTTCACTTCAGTATCTATATCGACCTCTGTGTTTCACTTCCTTCTTGCTAAATTGTTTATGTTGAAGTTAAATGTCAAATTCATTTTTTCCAAGCTCATTCTACGTCATTGGAATAATCATTCTTGATTATTCCAGTTTTTTTTTCTTGCGTTTTACCCTCTTCTAGTGTGTCTTGTTATGAATCAGCTGTTTAGGAATATTTGGGCACTTTCTGCTGACTGATGTCTGATTTCAAATCTATGACTCTATTCTATCTTCATAAGCTAAGAAACTTTTACTTTGAACATCCTCTATTTTACTGTACTGTATGACTCAATCTGTGGCTTACATTCATCACAGCAATGACACTTGTGCTTTGAACTACTTTAAATATATACTTTATCTATAATTGGAAAATAAAACATTTCTCCAAATCAAGGAAAGTGCATAAATGACTTTGTTAATAACATAGAAAAAAGCATGGGCAAAAGAGTTTCAACTTCCAACTTCCAAGGGACATAAAAATGGAAAAAGAAACCTTTTTGCTATTGTCATAATTGTTGTTAAGTAAATATCCTGTCCTGTTCTTAACATGTAGTGGGTCAGCATGAACATTACCTAAGCAATAATACCAGACGTAAGGGTGCTGAGGTGTCATGCATCATCTGAAGAATTTCATACTTTTCAACAATGCTATTTTCAGATATTTTCAGACATTGTTCGGGGTGGAATCAGAAGACTGTGGAGGTGAAAGAGTGAACTGCAGAGACTGCAGGTCTCTAACACATGTGAGCTCAAAGAGCTGCTGGGGAGGAAAGGAAAAGAGACAGAGGCCTGCTATTTGTTCCCCCTCAGTGAACTTTAATATGAGCACCTACGTCAGCGCTGCAGTTTAAACTGAATGTCGGACATGGATACACGGATAATCCCCATAAAGGATCCACTCATTTAGGTAAATACTGAGGACTTCTATCACTCAGCTCAGCCTTTCATTTTTGTCAGACATCAGCAGACAGTTGTTGTCCAAATGTTTCAAACTTGTGATTTTTGTTTGAACACACAATAAAGAAAAAAAACACAAAAAGCACAACTTAAATCTAGAATTTGTTATTTTACACTTTTTCTTTTTAAATTAAAGAACTACAAATGAAATAGTTTTCTTTACTAACCCTGTGATCCTGATAAAGGTGAAGCCAGTGTAAAAAAAAAAAAAATGCATAGATAGATGGAAGTCTTCCCTGACCAACTTCCTTCTATTTAGAAAATGGAACCAAAATATAAACTTTACTGAAAAAAAAAACAAAAGTTGGGTGAGAGGCATGTTTACCATTTTGTTTCAACACTCTTCCTTCAACTTATACCTTTGAATCTTTGGGGAAGTGAGACGACAATTTGTAGAAGTTTTTAAGGGGCATTTGTTCCCATTATAACTGAATGCAAGATTTCAGCTGCTGTTGTTGTCGTGTTGTTGTCTGTGTCTCACCTTCATGATACAAACACTTTTATCAGGTCAGTCAAGCATAAACACTTTGTGTCCCTGAAGCAGCGCTGCTGTTGTCATCATGAATGAGGTCTGGCATCGTCCTCCAACATAACTCCTGAGCATTTTCTAATAATTTACCTTCTTCTCAATAAACCAAAATTCCTCTTTTTGAGAATATGTGTTTCATGTTCTGGTTTTACATGTTAAAGAGCATAGCTCAATCAACGGGTGATTTGCAACAGCATGAAACATGTTTGCTGGCATTGGGGTTAGGGTCAGAATGGCTTATACCATTCTGAGCGTTTTGTTCCTGATTTTGTAAAAGCTTCAAGTACAGTTTTTTTTTTTTATTTTTAGTGCTGCACGTGCTTATGAATGCTGGTGCACGCACTTTCTACAGCAGCAGCTGCCACATGTGGAGGCCACTTGGTGTCATGCAGTGCCAGGAAAACTTAGACAGGATGTTATATTGGGACTGATTTATCGATTTACTTTTATTATGTATAAGCCTCTTATAAAAGTTAATATTCGTATGCAAGTGTTGTAGTCGAGTCACCAAACTTTCAGAATCTAGTCCAAGTCCAAGTTATTAAAAAAAAAAACTGAGTTGAGTCCAAGCTGAATTCCCAATTATCTGAATCAAGCCCAAGTGCAGTCCAGGCCAAATGAGACAGCTGTCAGCTTTTTAATCAAATGCACAGCCCTTAAAACACATTTTCAGCAGCTCTAAGCACACATGTACTTTTACATGTAGCAGGGTTTTTGTCCAAAGCCACTTACAGTCAATAGTCAGAAATCAATAAAACATACATTAACAGCCTGTGAAAGAAGACATGAAAGCGAGTTTGAAGTCCAGCTCATCAGTCAGTGAACCCCCCATTCACAGCCATATAGAGTTTTCTCCACCCCTCTGCCCTCACTGTCAACTGAGCAGAAAACATTATTGAAGCAGTTCATTTCAACTTTATCTGCATAGCATCGACAATACAAAAGCATTTCTAGGCAGTGTTCATAGACCCATAACATGATCCCCGAGCAACAGTGAAACAGTGGCAAGTAAAAACTCCCCTATGGGAGTTAAGCACTTACTACTTTGGGCGAATTCTCGTCAGATGACGACCAAAGTCGAAAGTTGTTTCAGACATCTACAGGTAAAACACTCAGCTGTACTCTTTTTATCGATACAAAATAAATCAGTAAAAGCAAAGTGGACAGTTCTCTGGACGTTTTCTCCAGGAATTTTAGCACCGTTGATTAGTTATCATGTTTCTAAACATGACTCACGTATGACATGCACTGATGGCATGTGGGAATGTGCATGTAAATGGACTGCACTTATATACCGCTTTATCCACACCATCAAGGTGCCCTCAATGGCCTCTCATTCACCCATTCACACACACCCGTGGGTGGCTGCCAGACCCACTGGGGGGAAGTTAGGGTTCTTGCCCAAAGACATTGTGGCATGTGGACAGTTGGAGCCGGGATCGAACCGCCAACCTTCCAGTGACTGGACGACCCACTCTACCAACTACCATGTGGTAATGCGCATCTTACCTGAAACAAATATTGGACTTAGTGTGGATATTATCTTACACCAAATAATTTTTGTGCATAATACATGACGTAAAATAAAAATCTGAGGACTCATCTTTGGTTTAGAAGTGAGAATGCAGCTAATGTCCAAGTTAACAGCACAGAAGTCTGAGTCAAGTCACAAGTCCTTAAAATCAGGTCTCGCTTCAAAGTCCTTGACTCGAGTACTAGAAGCCTGTTTTATAATATTAGATTTATTATATACAATAAAGCAACATGTACAGAGTATGTAAGTTCCCTTGGATTCTTGTTGAGGTTGGTTCCTCTTTTCATAATCATTAGTTTTTCCAACCATCATTACTTTTCCAGCCCAGACAAAGAAAGTGTTTCTCGGGAGTTTTATCCTATTTATTTTTCACTCTTCTATCATACCTTACACCTTTAGTGAATACTTTTACACCTAGTTCTGACACTTTCACCAACCATCAGTTATTTTGCTGATTATATAATCTTCCAGATTAGGGTTATTTTATATTCTATATAAATTACAGTCTTTTGTCACCTTCCTTCCAACCTTTTGAGTGTATTGCTGGCAAATTCAAGATTTGTTTATATTTTCTACATAGAAAGAAATAGAAAAATATTTTTTATTTTATTTGTAAAAAGACAAAAAAAAAAAAAGCAAACTATACAAATTACAGATCTGAGTGTTGGCAACATTGTTGATCTCACAACTTTTCTGGAAATTGTATTTGTTTGAGATTCAGGATTTTTTTTATCCTGAATTTGTAAGTTGGTTTTAATTTGTGGCCATTATTGATGATTCCTCACCATTAACAAGTCTGCTTCATGTTACCAGTGTATACAACAATGTGTATTTTGACCCTGATAGTAACCTTCTTTTTTTAACGTTTGTTATATATCTAAAAAAAATGATGTCAAGTGAAAAATGGAAAAATGCAGTCTGCATCAGGTGAGCTGCTGGGAAACAAGAATTTAGTTGCTGAAGGACTTTGACGGTGTGACTATGTCAGCTCTCTGCTGCCCTCGTGTGGATGTCTCCGGGTAGGACATATGAGGTATATGTTTGCATTACTTCACTAAAAACTTTTTTCTTATTATATCACTTTCTTTCTTTGAATGTATCTATCACAGCAGGGATTAATGAAATTGTTAATGCAAATTAAAAGCATAATTAGATTCACTTTGCTAAGTATTTTTTAATAGAGATGGCTGTAACTGTGGAATTAGGCCTTGATTCGGAGAAATGAAATGTGTAAGAAAAAAAATATAAAGAAAAGCCAAATGAAACAAACCCCTTCCACCACTGAATCCATATATTGATTTACAACCTCTTAGTTAAAACCACAAGTCTTACAGCTCGCGGGCGTGAACCCACCTAACAGATGGGTTTATGACAACTATCTATGAGGGCAGAGCAGGTAGAATAAGGTGGTTAGCCCTGAAGTCGCCAAGCCGCCAAGCAGGCAGGTGGGGTCTCAGGTAAAACGTGACGTCATGCTGATACTCTTGAACTCCCTGGCAGTAAATCCATAAAGGTGTGTTGTGAGCTTGGCAGCAATAAGCCTGAACCTTAGACTAAAGCGAAAACGGAGCGCCATTAGAGCCTGCCGGTTTACAAACACGGGGCCATAACATGAGCCAGGAGGTCTGATTCACCGAGCCTTACCTGATAGTCAGCCCACCTGTCGGACCAGGACACCGGTATGTACCCCAACTCCCAGTCGGTGAGACTCCCGGCTCAGACGCTGTCACTGAACAGCCAGTTCATTTCGCCTACGTATGACTACGCCGGTTATCACAGTCACGTGTCGGGAAGTCCCTGACCCGTCGACGAACACCTGGAACCCCGCGTACCCCCACCGGGAGGAGTATCCGTACAGCTTCCCGGGGTCAGGCCCCAGCGCCGGGCAGGGCAGCTTCGGCTCCCCGGAGCTGAGCTGCGCGCCCTCAGCCGCTGGAGGGGGGTCGCTCCCTCCATATAACTTCATGTCGGGTCAGGACCCTTTCAGCCCCAGGAGGAGACCACCTGAGTCCACCAGGCACACAGTTTCAGGTAGGAAAAAAATAAAAAAAAATTAATTAAATGTAGACTGATGATTTGAAGTGTTGTAACAAGGCAGTTGAATTAATTATTAGATACAGTTAAGCTATGCATTAAAGCTCATAATGTGGACGAGAAAAAGGCTTGCTGCTTCTTTGATAAACATGCAGCTTATCTTGTGGTTGATCCCATCACATGCACTAAATGTCAACAAACTACGCTGACAGGAAGTATATTCTTGATAGCGCTTTTTAATACTGATGCAGACATTTCACTGCAGCAACAAGGAAAGCTGAAGTGTAGATGTATAGATGACAGAAATGGTGAAACTTATTTTAATAGAAAGCAGCAACAGCATGTGAAAGATAAGTCAGGTACACACACCACACACACACACACACACACACACACACACACAGTCATCAGCTTGTTCACCTCTCCCCTCTAGCATGGTTGGAACTGTCAAGACAAAAGTAACAGTGGAGGCCATGAAGCCTGCATTGTCTCTCCCCACCCTCTCTGTTGGCTGGGCGGCTGCAAAGTGTGTCAAACTGAAGTAGATAACACTGGCACTGCAACAAGTCAAAGTTAAATCGGCTCTAAAGGCGAACCCTCAGTCCTCATTTGTGTCTGTGTGTGTGTGGGTGGGTTTGCCTCGGTCGATGCCGTCACTTGGTCAAATCTTCAAATCTCAAATCAATGGCTGTCTAGGTGAGTATGCGTACGGGAACATTTGCGTCAATGAATAGCTGCTTGTGTAAATACCAATGCAAACACCACTCACCGTGATAAGGAGACCCACTGATGCAATGCAGAGGGGAGTCTTTGCATTAGTTATATTTAACATGATTGATAGAGTTGATGAGGATTTAAGTGGCGCCTGAACTTGAATGCAGCACCAGACATGTCTGGCCACTTTTCACACTGTATGTGACTCACTGACACATAAATTCCTGTTTGCAGCACAGGACAGATTGTTTGTTTTTGTTTTTTGTTCTTTTACTAATTCAGTGTAGTTTGTGTGATTCAGGAGGGAAGACTCGGACTAAGGACAAGTATAGGGTGGTGTATACTGATCACCAGCGGCTGGAGTTGGAGAAAGAGTTCCAGTACAACCGCTACATCACCATGAGGAGGAAGTCAGAGCTGTCAATGACCCTCAGCCTTTCCGAGAGACAGGTGAGAGGCATGAAGGAAGTATGAAGGTGAATTTTAGACCAGAAGGAAGCAATACCGGAAAGCTTGCAAAGTCAAAAATAAGTGAGACTCAAAGCAACATGACCGAAAAAAAAAAAAGCACAAGTGAATGTAAAGAAAAAAAAATCAGCCTCAGTCTTTATTTGTTGTTGCTACAATCTACCCAGCTGAAGGGAATTTTTATATTCCTGATTTCACAGTATTTCTGGAATAGAGATTAATTTGTATCTTGAGCTTTTGACCACAAATTGTTTTCTTTTTAGCTCCATTTACAGAGGGAAATTGTGGTTCAAAGACCATGACAGGTCGCAGCCGCAAAAACCTCAGTGTCTTTCGCGCTAAGCAAATGCATGTTTGATAATTACTTGGACAAACAGCAAGTCATTTCCCCTTTTAGAGTATTTCATGTGAAAACAGGACCCATACAAAATGTCTCTTCACATCGCACAAGGTCGAGTGTCAGTAATGAATTAGTGCACACACATAGGTCACATATAGATCTGTGAAGGCACCAGGAGGATACATTTAGAGTCTGAAGCAGCCTGTGATGCCAGCCATGGCATCTCTGACCGTAAAGGCTGCATGTGTGGTTTGAATGTCTAAATGTGGGAGCTTATGAGAAAATAAGTATTTGATCCCCTAGCAAAACATCATCTTGGTGGCAAAACCCTGTTGGCAAGCACAGCTGTCAGACGTTTCTTGTAGTTGCTTACTAGGTTTGAACACATCAGGAGTAATTTTCATCCACTCCTCTCTGCGGATCATCTCCAAATCCTGAAGGTTTTGAGGCTTGCGCTTGCAAACTTGCCGTTCAGCTCTCTCCGTAGATTTTCAATAGGATTAAGGTCAGGAGACTGTCTAGGCCATTCCATGACCTTGATGTGCTTCTTATGGAGCCACTCCTTTGTTTCCTTTGCTGTATGTTTTGGGTCGTTGTCATGCTGGAAGACCCATCCACGACCCATTTTCAATGTCCTTGCAGAGCCAAGGAGGTTGTCACCCAAAATTTTGCGGTACATGGCCCCGTTCATCTTCCCATCAATGTGATGAAGTCGACCTGTCCTCTTAGAAGAGAAACACCCCCAAAGCATAAGGCTTCCACCGCCATGCTTGACAGTAGGGATGGTGTTTTTGGGGTCATATTCACCATTTCTCTTCCTCCAAACACGTCGAGTTGAGTTGAGGCCAAAGAGCTCAATTTTGGTCCCATCTGACCACAGAACCTTCTCCCAGTCTCTTTCTGAGTCATTAATATGTTCGTTGGCAAACCTGAGTCGGACCTGGACGTGAGCCTTCTTGGAGCAGAGGGACCTTGCGTGCACTGCAGGATTTTAAACCATTGTGTCTCAGTGTATTACCAATAGTTTTCTTGGTGACTGTGGTCCCAGCTGCCTTGAGATCATTAACCAGCTCCTCCCGTGTAGTTCTCGGCCGATCTCTAACCTTTCTCATGATCATTGAGACCCCACGAGGTGATATCTTCCATGGAGCCCCCAGCCTAGGTTGATTAACGGTCATGTTGTACTTCTTCCACTTCCGAATAATTGCACCATCAGTTGTCACCTTCTTATTCAGCTTCTTACTTATGGTTTTGTAGCCCATTCCAGCCTTGTGGAGTTCAACAACTTTGTCCCTGACATCTTTTGACAGCTCTTTAGTCTTGTCCATGGTGGAGATGGTGGAGTATTACTGAGTCTGTGGGCAGATGGCTTTTTATACAGGTGACTATTTGCAACAGGTGTCTCTCATGCAGGTAATTACTTCAGTGAGATTAGGAGTATGCCAATGGTCTGTGGGAACCAACACTGGTCAAGGTTGGTTGGGGATCAAATACTTATTTCCCTCAATGACTTGCAAATTAATTTTTAGCAGGGGATTTTATATATTATAAATATATATACATATACAAAATATTAGAACTGGGCAACGATTAAAATTTTTTTTTTTTTTTTATATATATATATTAATTAAATTTTAATCGCGATTAATCGCATGATTTCTGTGATTAAATACAATTAATCATAATGTATACGCAAAATCAAATATAGGACACTTTTATTTAAATGTTCTGCTGCCATATGAACTAAACACTTCAAACACTTTTAACATCAGCACTTGTCAGTAACACATATTTAGTATAAATCTCATTTAAAAAATGTTAAATAAAATAAAGCTTATTGCCACTGCCAGGGCATTAATGTCATCCTGTTTTTATGAAAAATAAAAAAAGTTAACCAACAAAATCCTGAGCCACAATCATAACATTAAAACAGGTAATTTCTGAAGTAACAGCAGAAACTTTAACTGAGAGTTCAACTTGGCAGTGGTTACAAATAACCTTGTTTCTGTCGAATCCGCTGTCTGGAAGAACTTTAAAATGAAAATGTTCCATGTATAAGTTCTGCAACTTTACTGCTCTACATGTCTGTTTTAGCTTTTCCACATGTTTTTCCTGTCAATTATCTTCCGGTTCAGCAGCAGCCAGTAACAGACTTTTCAAAACAAAAGCATGTGAGCAACATGCGTTAATACCCAAAACCCTTTTTCAAATAAGAATGTCAAAACATTTCACGGTTACAACAATAGCTGCTGGTTTCTTTAGGTCTTTAACACTTGAGGGGAGTTTTTAGAGGAAGAGGTGATGTAACCAAGTGTTGAAAAAGCCCCATTGAGCCCTGACTTTTTATTTTTTCCATGGCAATAAAGATGAAAACAAAAATACTCATGTATACATCAGTTTTTTACTATTTCAATAAAGTATTTGATTCAAACATTTTGCAAATTTTTGCCAGTGTTAAATGTGCAGTAAATATTTATAGAGCTGAAAGTTCTCCAGAAATGGCATTTGGAGAAACTTAAGAAGAAAGTGCTGGATAAGCCATTTATTATGTGGCCAAACAAAAATAGCGTTAATGAGAAAATGTTCAATCTCGCTGTCATAATTTCATTGGTGTTGTTTCCTCAACACCTACCAATGTGTCAACTTGTCTACCCATTTAGCTTTCTAATCCACCAGCTGCTTATTTCACATGAACATCTGATGTAATCTTTTCAGATTACTAAACTTTAGCAGAAGGAGACAGAGTTAACCACAAAGGTTGACGAGTCCTCCCTTTTCCTATAACAAATGTGTGATGGTCCTTATCTGACACTTGAAAACTGCCTCATGTTTGTGTGCTTCAGGTGAAGATCTGGTTTCAGAACAGACGTGCCAAAGAGAGGAAGATTAACAGGAAGAAGCTGCAACATTCCCAACAGGCCTCTACCACAACTCCCACTCCACCTGTACTGGGTGGACACACTGACCCCCACATCACCACAAGCCCCAGCACCAGTATCAACATGATGTCAGACATAAAAGCAGAGGAGTACTAGGTGGATTCCCTCTAAGCAAGACTGAGACAGTGTCTGATATGTAAATAGTGTTTTCTGTTCATTGATTGATCACAAAATGAATCATTTCACACCAACATGGCGTATTTATGCTGTCCCTCCTGCCCTCTGCAATGTCACGCTCCACAAGTCACACCGATCCAGTCCAATGTGTCAGTGAGTCACTCACTACACTTTTAAGTATTAATGCTGATTACAATCAGATCAAAACACCAACTGTCACTTTTGTGGCATGCTTGTTGTTGCTTCATAACTATTTCATAAACGTCAATGAAAGTGTTTTTTTTTTTTTTATGTGAGGGAATGTTAAACTCTGAGTATTAGTTAACAGAATCATACTGCTTGTTTACATTTCTGCCCCTTTTTGTAGGAAGAGATGATTATTGTGGGGGGTTATATAACAAGATAGATGCTAAAATATACTTTCAGAGATGAATAAGATACAAAAAAAAAGTCCTGGTATTTATTTTTAGGGAAGTAAAAGTGTAACTCAGTGTGCAGGAAACAGAAAGATGAATTCACCAAAACCATCTTAAATTTAGTTTCACACTCTCTTGAAATACAGATTTTAGGTAAGTCATAGCAATGAATAATCCAAAAACATAAAACCAGTACTTTATATAACGTTTCCAGCACCGCCAGTGCTTTATGTATAGTGCTTCGTAATGTGGATGCACAGAAATGTTGTCAATAAGGTGAAACAAGAAAAATGTGATCTGAGAGCTTGTTTTGTCAGGTGGCCTTTATTGTTCACTTGTGCGTGGCATGAAAACAACATTGGTGGGCATTTTGATTCATTTTACAATAAGGCAATAAAAATGACATGTTACAAAATGGCCCTGGAGGAATAAGATGCTCAGACAGCAGAGTTTTAGCCACATCCTGAAAAACACATGCAAGATTGCTCAAGCACATGGCATGCGATGTACCGTCAGCGTAGCACTGAACGCACACGTTCAGCACTGCTGTGAGTATCAGTATTTTAATCGGAAAAAGTTCTGGTTTGTCGATAGTTTCAGGAGCCTAGTGTGAGCAGCTTTCATGTGCGCATATTGCGCACATGTAAGAAAGAAAGATTAACACACTTTGAGATACTTCTGTTCTCACTTTCACAAAAGAGGAAGGAGAAGTTGCAAGCAGAATTTAAATTAAACGAGAATTTAAAAAAAAAACCATGTCAGGAATAGATGACTGAATTACCAGCTTTGTGCACTTTGTTTTCATGTAAGGCATGCCCGTTGTTACTTTCAACACTTGTTTAACTTAAAAGAGTTTCGGTTGATTTCATTTTTAGTTGTGCTGTTTTTAAAACACCTGTAATTTGATGAAACACATTCTTTATGGTGGATTTACATCAGTCTGCTTTGCTGATCAGTCTGCTGTTGATCATTTCAGACAACCTTTACCTTTAACCAATATGATCATTCGGTGAAATTATGGTCTAAAATTGTGACTCTTATACCATGACTTTTGAATTTTAACATTATTTTTGGCACACTTTCTTCATATGTAACAACACAGCCTTCCTTCACATTCACGCTGTTTTATAATAAAAACAGCCTAACTGTAAAATACTGACATTATGAAGTAAATCAAACAACTTCACATTATTTCCTTGCCTCGATCATTTTGTGGTAAAGCTCTTTTACTTGAATGCTTCTTGCAGCTTAAGGACAGACAGGCACAGCAGTGAACAACTGTCAAGAGTCTTTCGTTTTATTGTTTAATAGCTTTTGCATGGCACGGCAACAGCACATGATACAATCACCTGGTTTTTATGAGAAAAGAATAAATGTTTAATTATGGTTCAGGCAGCGAGGTGTTAAGGTTCATCAGTCAAATCTCGTTGGATTTCCAGGATCAATCAAATACTACAAGGTTAAAAGCTGACACTGCTGGACAGTTTGGTGCCTGGATTATTATAGTTATGTACAGAGGTACAACTGGCTGCACGATGATAAAAAAAAAAAAAAAAAAAAAGATCTGGTGGTTTACAGACAGTCCAGGTGGATCATAAACTGCTTTTATGGTGCTGTGAATCAGCTCAATTGATGTTAACTTTTAACTACAAACTATCAAAACGATAGTTGACAGTAACTTCTGTCGTTGATTAAACCAACAGAAAGTAGATTTCCCAATTTCTTCACAGCAAAAAAAAAACTATCACCAAAATTAACCGTTAAAAGAAAAAGAAAAGCCTTGAACACATGGCTTATCTACATTAAATAATTACAGAACAATATTCGCCATATTGTTACAAATTATATTTAAGTCATGTAGACAGTGAGTGTCCTTCAGTGTTTCAGAGGGCAGGGATGAGCTGGTCTTGCCTCAGTGTCAGAGGTTTGGAAATGTGCTGCCTCACTGCATCAGTACGAACACCAAACACATCTTTATTTAGCCTAAACCTGCAGCGCTTTACAGCTTTGGCAAAAAGAAACTCTTAAAAAGTACCCTTGAATAAAGGTGGGAGTGCAACAAGTCTGAGCTGTAGATTCTGATAGATTTTAAGTCCGTGCTCACTTTCTTATCTGTCCTAAAAATTAAAAATAAAATTAAAATAAAAAAACTGGTGCAAAATCAGCTGACCATATCTGAGAATGAGTGAAAAAGGTCCAGGCCAGTGCTCACTCACTACATAGTATATTACATTATGAGGTAAAATATCATTGTGACATATTTATATGATGGAGGCTCTCTTTCAGGCCGATAATTATGTTGTGAAGATGTCAAAATCTGAGTTTTTTTCACTGTTGTACAATTAAATATTTGAAACACTCAAATCCTGAATCCCCGCAGTGTGGTGTGGAAGATTACCTAAACTACTAGAAAACACTTTAACTTGCATGCTGATTATCTACTTTCTTACATACTGTTAAACTACTCTTTCAGACTTTTTCTAATCAGGAACCTTATTGAACTGAACACCTGTTGGTTTGTACAAGATCAGCAGCCTTTTTTTAAAAAATGTCAGAAAAGAAAAAAAAGGTGTAAATGTTATTAGACTTGATTTTTATCTCAATATCTGTTCTTGGAAGCACTTGTTGAAGTGGAAACCACAAAGTTAAATGTAGAAAAGAAATGTTGATGATGTTAAATGCAACATTCCTCTGTTAAATGGGTTCCCACGCAACAATATAATATACCGAATTCTGCAAGAATACCATATTTATCCTTTATCGCTCTTCCTTTTGTAAAGTGCCAAGAAAATCTTATTTGCAAGATTAAAGAGGAAATTTGTGGGGTGTGAAAAGGATGCTTGTTATGTCTGCATCTAAAAGAAGCAAAAACCCAACATATGCACTTCTTATTTCTGAGCCAGCAGCACATTAAAAACAAAACAAAAAAAAACAAAAAAAAAACATGCAACCTTCACATGTTCACCATTGCGTCGAGGGTATATTTGATATGTTGAAACAAAACACCGTTGTCTTACAACACCAATTATTCTCCAGTTTTGTAAGAATCAACATTTGGATGAAGAAGAAAAAAAGAGAGAAAAAAGCAGAAGCACTGACATGATGGAAACTTATTTGAGGTTACTGAGAACTTCCCAAAAAACGTTGTGTCATTTATCGGCTCAGGAACCAGAAGGAAGATAACGTCTCAAATTTATATGTTAACTGTCACACAAGCTGAGACCAACAACTAATTCTACTAGAATTTATTTTGAAAACACATCTATGCATAAAACATGACTCTTCTGAATAAATAAACTAGAATTTAAGTCAACAGCAGCTTTATTGCTTTATCTCTATGGCTTTAAGTTACCTGTATAAACTATTATTACTATTACTATTACTGTTATTATACCATTATTATTACTAACCCTCATATACCATTGACCAAGTATCACTCAATTAACTTCAATATGTGCATTATTAGCATTAATGAGTATTGATTCTGAAAATTTAAATCTGTATTTAAAGTTTATAGTTACTCATTAATCAAATAAATATAAATTTGCTTTTAAACTAGCAACAGTTAAAGAGTTATTACATCATGTCATGAATAATAAAAATAGGAGGAAATGGCAGCGATGGGCTAAAAGGATTTTTACTTTACAACTGAGTACGTTGATACCATGTTAAAAAAAAAACAAAGTATGAACACTGATGCCTTTTTATTTTCTAAACAGAAATCACATTAATGACAGTGAAATTCTTTCATGTGTCTTTTCATCACCGCCATCATAGATGTTTCATCTGTCTGCAGTGGTGCAGTCCTTTTAAAACACAGAACACAAATCATCTGCCTTTACGAACCTTTGCATACACACAGTCATCTGCTGCTGATTCAGTCTGCTGAGGTTGTTTTGTAAACTTGACTTGGCCATACTCCACTTCCTCCCGCACAGTTTGCTCCACCCGTCTCCCCTGCTGCTGAACCACCCTGACGTCGGCGTAGGTTACTTCCTGATCATCTTCTTCCTCCGCTGAGGAGCAGGAGGGAGGGACATACACTTGATTGATTCTTTGATTTTCACATAGCAACAAGCGTCAAAAAATTTGAAAGAAGTGTAAAAGCAATAAAAGAAAGTTGTGCTTCATACCTTTTTTGTTTTTTGTTTTCCTCCTTGTACAGATGACTGTTACACTGACCAACAGGAGAACTAATAGTACCGAGAGGACTCCGGCCAATATTGATACAACATTTCTGTGGCTAAATTAAACGACAAAGCAAACACAGATCTTTTCAGTCCGCAATCACTGCATGTGTTTTGATGAAAATAGACAAAAGGAGAAAAAACATCATTAGATCAATTAATCAATCCACTGCAGCAGAGTTACTTTTCACTTACTAAAGAACCCAGATGCCTCTGTTTGATTGGGGGTTGTGTTAACTGTGGTAAGTTTTAAGTGACTCTGTCTCCTTACCCCCAGTACTGTGTGTGATTGTTGTAGGGACTGTTGTTGGTTCAATACACAGAGTGTTATTTTCTTTAAACACCCACTTTGATATGTGAGTCCCATTGGAGGTACAGTTAATGAATATGAAGCCTATGAACAAACACAATAGTAATTTTGTACAGTATGAATATAATCACAGGTTTCTTGATTCATTCTTTTTTTTTTTTAATAAAATTCTCCCTCACCACAGGAAGTTATCTTCTTTTCAGTGGAGACACGACTGATGTGATTCCTGACTGAGCAGACCAGATGTCCTAAGACGTTTTGTTTCAGGATGATGATGTTTGTCTGGTTGGTTCCAGAGAGCAGCTCAGAGTCTGTCAGTGTGCGTCCATCCAGAGTCCAGCTGTACTGAGGACTGTCCCCTCCCTCAGAGGAGCAGGACACCTTCATCTGTCCCTCAGAGAGACACTCAGAGACCAGCAGGACAGAGGACACAGGAGCTGAGAGACACAGGTGAGTTTTGATATTGTGAATAATTCTTAGAAGATGTTTTATAGTTTATAATGAAAACTGGAGACAACACAGAATACAGGGATGATCAGAGTTTAAGATTAGTTTTTTTGGATTATGAATACAATGATTTAGGTATCTTTATTTGGCTTAATTTCCCACAACAGTCTAGAAGTGATTTACCTTGAATAAACAGTTGCAGGGTCCGTTCTCCTGTTCGCCGCCCATTTGAATCATAGTCTTCAAGTTTATATTTACCACCATCAGTCCTGATCAGGTTGTTGATCAGTAATGTTCCAGTACTGGGAGTAAAGAGATATCTGTTCTCAATGGTATTAGTTATGATGGTATTCTTTCTCACATGGAGTATTTGTTTTCCTTCCTTGAGCAAATAGTATTTGGGTATTTCTGAGGTGCTGTTCATCAGCTGGAGGACCATAGTTCCTCCTAAAGCTCCATAACACTGAGCTCCATCCCATCTGCCATCACAGGGAGTTTCCACACCTAAAAATCATTTTAGTGAAGGAAAAGAAGAAGAACCACAACAATATTTTAATCGAATGTGACCATCAACATAAAGCAATAAACGATGGTTTGTTCCAACTGTGTCTTTGACTACATTCAACAAACAGGTGAGTATCACTCAGGTCTGTGATGGGAAACTGTTTGATTGTGAACACAAATGTTTATAATTGTGGACATTTTAATATCAAAGCAGGAAAAACTGAAATGCAAATAAAGAAATTAATGATTACTGAACTGTATGAGTTGCTTCAGCTTCTGGGATCCTGCTTCACTGTTACAAACAACTGTTACACTTCAGAGACGTTGTTAACGTTATTTGGAACAAAAGAAACAAACGCAAAAAGCAAAGTTTTATTTGCTTTTAAAGCCTAAAGCTGTTTCTTAACATATTTAAAATACAATTTTGTGGAGCCTTATGTTTGGCAGAGATCCCCCAAAATATAATTTGATTCAACAGCATGACGTACGACATAAAAAAAAAAATAGACTTTCATGCCATGTGGGCATGTACACCAGTTAAAACATTCTGGCTCAATATTATCAAAACTCTCTCTCAACTTCTGGACTGTAGTATCCCAGTATCACCTTCCCTCTGTTTACTGGGAGACTCCTCCATGACCACCCTGGATAATAACTCCAAGAAAACTCTCTTTATCCCCTTAATCATTGCCAAAAACAACAATCCTTGTAAATTGGAAAACAAAAAACTCAATTAATATTACTCATTGCAACTTCATTGCAATGGAAAAATTGTCAGCCACAATAAAAAAACCAAAATGACACTTTTGATCAAATTTGGGACAAAATGAGTCAATCTTTACATCTATAACATAAATCGTCCCTAAAGGATCTGTTTCGGCGCATTATATAATTCCTTGACTGTGGGAGGATAAAATAAACTCACAACTCAAACAAAGATTTCTTAAATCTACTCCTACCATAACTGCCCACAGTTAGCTTGATCTCCTTCAGCCTGAGAATCTGTTTATATATAAAATTAATCCTGGGGGAAGGATAAAATTGGGCATAGTTTTTTTACGATGGATTACTGTCGTCATTGTTATCAAACCACATGTGCATTTCCCTTGGTAATATAACATTATCTCGCCTTCCCAGTGGGTGTGGGCCACCGTCCCTGGGCTGCATGGGGTGACGGCTACCGGGTCTGCATTTTCTGTGGTGCTGCTGCTGTGGGCTTGGGGCCTGGTGGGTGTGGGGGCTGGAGTGTGGGCGGGCCTCGTCGCGTTTCTGGCCCTCTGCCTCGGGCATGTTTGCCCCCTGACCTCTCGGGTCGGGGGGCAAGTCTGGCCAGTCTGGCCCTGGGGTGATGGGAGTTAGCTGGCATTTTCTCACCCGCGGGTGGACTTGGGATGGACTAAGATAAGGAGAGTGGTGATGGTAATATTGGTAACAGTTTCCTTGGTACTTTGGTAACTTACATGTGAGTGTATATGGGCACGGACACATTTTTGCTTTACACCCCTCCCCTAACACCCCCCCATACTGTCAACACAATCAATCAATAATGTTTACATCAATTCTCCATATACAGGTCTATAGCTTGGTAGAATGTGTTCATCCAGTTTTCTTGTTAGTAGTTTCTGCTTCTTACATATTATCCTCTGAGTTTGTTCACTGTCACAACACAATCCACTACACAACACCCCTCACACTTCACAACCCAGCACACACCACACCCTCACTGTCCTGTCTCTTTAACTGTCTTGTCTTTAAATGTTTCACTGCTGGTGTTTTTTTGTTTTTTTTTTTGGTCCTCTCTGACAAAATCAGGATTTAAGATGTTAATAAAGACGTTAGAATGTACTGCCAGAGAGGACTGGTGAAAGACACATTCACCTTTTCACACTCCCACAAAAAAAAAGTCTGCTATAGAAAAAAAAAGTCTGTAAATTGCATATACATACTGGATGGTTTTGCTAGACAATGGCACTAATCATGAATGTAAATGCAGACACAATAAATAAATAAAAAGTAGAAAAAAAATAAATTGACATCAAATCACACAAATGCTTTCTAAACTGTAAAAGGATTAAACAATAATCTGAACATTAAAAACATTAATCACAAATTTTATTATTGTTTAACTGAGTCATATTTGTTACATTAACCTGAGTTTATTAATTAGTCACTAATACAACACTTTGATCGTGTTAAACAGATTTAAGATGAATTTACCAACTCTAAAAACAAAAAGGAAAGAAGAAGAAAGAACGCAAAAAAGAATCAACATTTGCTTTCTAGCATATCAGCTGATTTCTTATTTGATGTAATTTAAATGATTCTTTCATAAGTGTATAAGTGTTATATGCAGTGTTGGGTAGTAACACGTTATTAGTAATGCCGTTACGTAACGCCGTTACTTTTTCAGTAACGCGTTGTTTTTAAAAATTCAGTAATTCCGTTCCCGTTACCAAACGCTGCGTTACTCCGTTCCTTTTTGTGAGGTTTTACAACAGCATACAGTTCCCGATCAATAAAGTCTAACTGAACTGAAAAACAAAGCACCACTAGCGTCACACACGCAATCAAACACGCGCCATGAAGTTTCTACTCGTGGAAATACTCACACTATTTTCAACTTGAGAGCAAAGCAAAAAACAACATTTTGGTAACATGTAAACTGTGCCCCGGGTCAAAAATCCTTTTCTACGGCGAACAACAGCAACAGCAATCTGCTGAAGCACCTCGAGAAGCGGACCTGCTTCCACAAAATTAGCACTAGCAGCAGCCGAGACCGACAGCAGCGAGCAGCACACACCCACTCCACCCGAGCAACAGCGGTTGGGAGTTCGAAAGACGGACCCATAGCCAGGCACAACTTGATAAAACAATAGCACGGTATATTTTAATGTTTATTTGGATATCTTTATCTATTATTCCAAGAGTCCAATGGTAAAATTTTACAGAAAAAAACACGTGTTTTTTCCCCCTCACTTATGTAGTGGAAAACATGCTACCCATCTCCACAGTGGAGGACCCTGCTTTCAGGCAGATCGCCAGCATGGTGCCGTGCACAGGTAATAATAATAATAATAATAATAATAATAATAATAATAATAATAATAATAACAACTGCAATGATTGCAGTTATTATTGGTGGTGTTATGCATCATTTTCATATTTCATTGTCTTAAACAAAAGTTATTAGATGCTGAGTGAAAGCACATTATTTTGTCCAACTTGATTCTGAATAATAATTCAGATTGTTTATTTATATCATAATATTGTTTTCAGTTATTTATATCAGAATATTGTTTTCAGAATATCTGTATTTGCCATTAAGCCACTTTAATTTTTGGCAGTTTGTTTTAACAGCAAATAATAAAAATAGCCTTGCAGTTTATAGCCTATGGAAGACTTTACAGCCTGACTGAAATAAATGGGCATTGAAAAAATACTTTGGTGTTTGTGTCAAGGTTTGTGTTTGTGCACAACTGATCATATTGCTTGGATGATTAGATTCAGTGATGTGGATGCAAATGAATTAAAAAGGTTGTTTTAATCAACAGTTTGTATTATTCAACATCAGTACAGAACTGAAATGACGGTAAGAGGAGAACTCAATCAACCAACCTTTATTTATTGGGAGCATTGGAAGAACGTTTTACAGTAACTAAAAAGTTACTTTCTCAGTAACACATTACTTTTTGGTTTAAGTAACTGAGTTACTGAGTTACCTTTTTACAAAGTAACTAGTAACTGTAACTAGTTACTATTTTTCAGTAACTAGCACAACACTGTTTATATGTTCATCAAACATGTTGGTTTCTGACAACAGAATTTAGCTGAATTTACCAAAACTAAAAAAACAAAAAGGAAAGAAAAAGGAAGAACAGAAAAAAGAATCATCAGCTGCTTTAAATCACTGAGGATTATCTAACATGTTAGTGATCACTCTTAACACCATCACTGCATGTTATTCATTTATGAAATTAAAAATAGCACATGAAAACAGTCAAACAACTCACCATAAGAGACTCTGAGCAACATCAGCAACAGTCCAACCACAGCCTGCATGTCTTCTCACCGTTCAGCCTCGGACTCACTCAGCTGCTCATCAGACTGTTCCCAGAAAAGTCCGAGTGTTTATTCTGTTAAGATCAGTCAACAGTGAGCGCGGCTGGTGATCAACCTCAGAAGAGGATTAGAGAAAACCTTTAACACACACAGCGTTGCTGTATTCATCTTTTTATACACTGAGAGCAGGAAAGGAAGTGATATCAGTTTTACTTCCCCTTTTAGCCAGCAGAAAAAGAGCCTGTTGAGAGAGAGAGATGGAAACGTTCTACTTTTGGATTGTAGGAGGTTTTGAGACGAAAGGCAAATGTTTATAACTTAACAACTTCAGTATTCTGGAACCCTAACCCTAGCATAAAAAAAAGATAAAATATATCATGACTTTTGTCATTCAAATTTAAATGCATACATTGTAAATGAATGAAAAATGTGCAGATCCATTTCAAAAGCAAGTGTATGAATGTACATACATCAAACATTACAAACCCTTACTGCTGTTTATGTAAGATGTTTTTTTAAAAACAATGTCAGCCTCTTGACATGATGGTGCAACATCATACAGCATCAGACATTATTTTACTTCCTTTCCTCTGTTTATTACACGTAAAACATTGTCTTAACCCACCTAGATTCTATAATTAGAGCTACAGATATTATGCCAAATATTTGCATGCATCATCTGACCGTGCAGCAGTGTTTGGAGTCTGTTTCCCTCTGACTGGAAGGTCGACGGTTTGATTCCCATCAAGTGTCTCTGGGCATGACAGGAAAAAACTGAAAGAATAAGATGATGTAAAATCACATATAAGGTCTAGACTTCACAGTAATATAAAACCACGACAGTAACAGTTTTATAATGTATCCGACAGCAAAGATGGCTTTGATAGTACGAATGTTACATCTGGAATTATTTCAGTTTGTTCCTTCAGGAAAAATGAAACTTTGACTATAAAGATGATTCTTTTCATTCATACTAAATTCAGACTAACACATATTTCTTCATTACTGATGGTCTTTGGAGTTTCCCGCTATACTTTTGAGATATATCACTTTCACTTGAAAAAAGCTTTGATGTTGTCTTTGGGTCAGTATTGGTTTGCATGGTAGCTGTTTGGTAAAGAAACTAATCAATTAAGGAGTTTTTTTGTTGTTTTTTTTTAACAGAAACTTTACATGAGCTATTAAAATATGTGCACACCCCCCCACAGAGGTTTGAACTGCATCTTGTTTCACTGTAATGTTCCTTTTCTGTGGCTCAGTTAAACTGATCATCTTCCTCCTTTCTTGACCCAAAAACTAAGCTTAAATTGCGAAAAGTCAGTATATAAAATGTAATATCTAATAGTATAATTTTGGTTAAAAAAAAAAAACATAATTCAATCAATAGGAATGGCTTTAAAATGTTGCATCACTAAAACAGTCTTTAATTCAGAAATCTCAAAATTATATTGTCTTCATGCTCAGTGAATGCTGCAGCAACAAGCCCCGCCCACCAGTCCATCAACTGCCTTCACTGATCACACAGACTCAGTAACACCCTTCTGCATGGAAAGAGGAACTGGGCAGTACTTGTTCATAGACCACTGACTGCTCTGCTGCTAATATAAAAACACTTTTTTTTCAGTATATTTCCCTGGAACTCTCAGCTATGCAGACAAAGGTCTCAGGAAACCAGCAGCTCAACAGCAGTGGTCGGACCCCTTGACCCTCGGCAGTCACTTGCTCAGCCCACAGACTCTAGTCCTGCTCCTGGTTTTCAGGTGATCAGTTGGGCCCCGCCTCCACCAGCTGTGCAATAATCTTGAAAGAACTTGAATGATGCTAGAGACTAAAAATGTTACGCAGAAAACAAGTGTAACTGCTGAGTTTTGTTGTATCTAATCAGTTTTAAGATCTACTAAGGAAGACATTTTTTTATTATTATCATTTAAGATGTACTTCCTTTTAAAAGTGAAATAATCTCAAATGTCAGTGCTGTTGATCTCAGCTGTTCCATTACTGGAATAAAACAGATCTATTTTGCATGTTTTTTAAAAACTTGAGGCATGACAGCTGATCAATCAGTTCCTCCCTCAGTTTCACAATGCATTCTGCCACAATCACGTTTTACCACCAGCAAATAAAAATAAATAAATAAATATTTCTTCTCTATAAAGCAAACATATCATACTCATGATTATTCAATATATGCAAACAGAATTTGAGCATTTACTTTATCCATGAGTACGTAAGACCTCGCTATGCAAGCACACGTTGCTGTAAAGCTGAGCATCACACAGATATGTGACAGGAAAATGATGAAAAGTATTACTTTCACTGAGAACTAATCTTCCACATTTTTTTTAACACATCTCTTTTTAAAAACACAGATGAACAACTTGAATCAACAGTTTTTAGCTCTGTCTTTTGCCTTTAGTCTCTAAAACCTTTATTCCTTCATCATTGTTCTGCTGCATGACCCAGTTTTAACCAAGCTTTAGCTTTTGCACAGAGGGTCTCATATTTGCTTCTTCATGATTTAAGCACCACACTTCCTGTTGCTGCAAATAAATAATGATAATAATAAATGCCTCTCCACCACCAGGTGCAACAGTGGTTATGAGTTTTTTCCTAAAATGTTGTTTGGTTTTGCAAACATGGCACTGGTTTTAAGGTCAAACAACTCCACTTTAGCCTTGTAGTTTGTTCAGATACATTTACGCAAACCTTAGTTGTACTTCCATGTTGTTTTTAGACAGAGGAGGCTATTTCCTTGTAATCTTTCCGAATAAACATGTTCAACTTTCCTCCAAATGTGCTGTCATAGACTTGAAAACTCAGCTTGTCAGTGAGACGTGTGGGGTTGAGATGGATCTCTTTGATTTTGTGTATTTCTCTGAGCACTGCACAGTCTACCTTTAAGTAAATTTACTTGGATATCTTCTTTTTGAAAGACTGTCCACTGTCTTTAAAGTGTTCCACTTGTAAACTATCTTCCTCATTGTCATGATTTTTCTAACCTTTTGCTAATCGATGTAAATCAAAAACCGTTTATCTAAGATCATTCGTTACAGCTTTGCCTCTTGGATTTTGCAAACTGCCACAATGTCTGGTCTGCACACCTGCTGGTGATTAGCAGCACCTGGCTGCAATTTTCCCACTTACCTGTGAGAGCGTTCAGGATGAATTTAGTAATGCCCACACAACATATATATATCTATTGGCTTAATTTTTGTTAAATAAAGATTCCATGATGAAAGAAGATAGACGTTGTTCATCTGAGGTTGTATTAGCCTAATGCTAAGAAATAGCTTGAATAAATCTACATAACATAACAAAATACAGGATTAAAACAGGTGATATTAACTTTTGCACATAACTTTATTTGTCCAGGTCATGTGACCTATCCCAGGTTTACCCCTGTCTTTTCCATGAGGAGAGCTGGGATAGCCTCTAGGAGATTCCTGCAAACCCCAAATTATCCAGAGAGCCAGAGAGTTTTACCTCAGCTCTTTCCGACAGCCATGGATGAAAAAACTCACAGCAACCAATATGACTTTGATTTAAAATATAAAGGTCTATATTTTAGCCCAGAATTATCATAGTAGTCTGGGTTTTGGAGAAACATTGCTATGAAAGGTGTTTCCACAGCTCTGCATCTGTCATGGTTTGAGTTTCACGGTTTACTCTGCTTTTCTTGTGTACCTTGTGTCCTTTTTACATTGATGTTAACGTCATAAACTCCAAAGCACACCCTAACGGTCAAAGGAACATGATTTTGGTCACTTTATGTGCATTTTGTATTCTGCCAGTGTTTCATCAGATCAGCCTGAGATTCCTACAGACCACACTGATAAATGTCCTCATGCACCATACAAGGTTTTGTGGGTGGACATGACTGCGTGAGACAGGAAGTGGGTGGTTCTGCCACACAAAAATGTAAAAAAAAAATTCATTAAAAAGCACACTTTGCTCCCTGAGAGAGGATGAACATTTATAGTGTTCTGTAGGTAAGTGGCAGCCAGTGTGAGGATCTCATAACAGCAGTAATGTGCTCAGTTTTCCTGGTTCTTGTTAGAACTCTTGTCTTGATTGATGTTGCAGCATCAAATTCAGCTCTGAGTAGATTCCTAACCAGTTTTTGTTTTCATTTCTCTGGAATCAAGCTGGGCAGCAAGCTTTTATTCCTTTCCATTTTATTGCTGAATAGAATTATTTCTGTATTGTGTTTATTCCTGACTGCCATGGGAAGGCGGTGGGCACCTGGGGGATGGTCTTGTTATTTCTTGTGTTCCTACCCAGTTGTCTCTTGTCTTTTCGTGGATTACTTAAGTTAAGTTTTTGTTCCTGTTTTGTCACATTAAAGGACTTTTTGCTGGACACTTTTGCTTCCCACTCTCCTGCATTTTGGGTCCAGCCCTTGATGACCTTTACGCTCTCCTGTTCTCCTCCCTTCATCTGTTTCTCCAGTGTGATGATCTGAATAAAACTGATGACTTTCATTTTAGAAACTCAAAAAATAGCACAGGACATGGAGGGCCACTCACTAAAATTCAAAACACAGTGAGAGCATTGTTTTGAATAGAAATAATTCTGGAAAAAAGTCAAGATATTATTAGTGTGAACAATTATTAACATTTGAGTTTAATAAACACCATTCCTTCATAAATATGTTCTTATAACTCATAACTTAACAACTCCTTTACAAAGCATTTTTGGACATTTACCCATTTAACAAGGAACTCAATGGACTTTCATTTATCACAGTTCAAATAAAGTTCAACTGATGACAAAACCCAACCTTTTTAAATCGATTTATCTTTTAGCCATGTCAGAGATCACTAGTGAAGAATAATGACACTATTAACACATTCAGCCCAAATCATGTTTTTGGTTATGCTACAGCTTTGCAGAGAAAATAATTATTGAACCTAATCAGTTTAATATGTAATAGGTAGTTCAGTTTCCATTCCACCTATAACTTTTTATCACAGATAAGTTACTGTTGGTCAATACAAGATCTTAAAATACACAATGAGTCAGGAGCCTTTTGCTCAAGTCACTTTTCTGTTTAATTCAGATAATAAAGCATAAATATATACAATGTTTCTTATTCAGTCTTGACAGTTGGAGCAAGTCATAATTAATTTCTGAATTACTATACATATTTAAATGTTCTACTGCATTGCAAAAAAAATGTTTTTCAAAATATTCAGCACTTCAAGTGCACATCAGAAAATGATTAACTCCAAAATGCTGGCATCACAGGAACTATTTTTGTGCTTTTGTGAATTTCACAAGAAACAAGACACTTATATTTTGGGTGTGGAACCACAGTAAGATGACATCGCCACTTGTGACATTAATTCCTACAAACGTTGTACTGAATAATCATTGCTATTACTTCAGTGACTCCAGTGTCACTCCAGTGTGTCATAATTACTTTTGACATTTTTACCCTCATCTGTTTGATAAAAGCAATGTAAGTTAATAAGCGCAAACTTGCTGTTTCAATGCAGATGTGTGCCCTCACACACATCTGCTGTGACTATTATAATTCCACAGATTTTGGTTGAAAGTCTCATAACCTTTGGACTGCTTTGGCATTTGGGTCATGGTTTCTTGAGCAACAGGCCACTCACAAACAACACCTTCTCCTCCCCAGCATGAATTCTCCCCAGGACTAAATGCTGCTGACACAGGACTGCTCTGCTAAACACTTCAGCTGTCACAGTCATAGTGAAGTGCGTCACATACAAAGAATCAGATTAAAGAGAGAAGCAGAAACACTTAAAATATTGTGGAAAAGACCAAGGAAATGATCAAGGACACCCTTCCAGCCAGTATACATGGAACAGCTGTGGAGATGGTTTCCAGCTTCAGGTACCTGGGTGTGCACCTCACCAAGTACTTCACAAGATGCTGCTTCGCATTGTGTGACACGGTGTTGTTTCACCAGGTCAAGTTTTATGTAAATACCACCCAGTTCACGCTCTGCTTCAGTGGGTGGACTCTGTCTACAACAGGATGCAGGATGGTGAGCATCAGTGGTTAGTCAGTTATAAAATTATATTGAATATGAATTTAAATTTAACACAATTTAACACATTTCCTTCTCTCACAGGCCAGTACGGAGGTGCTAATGCATGCTTTTATTTCATGTCGCCTGGATTATTGTAATGCCCTGCTCTCTGGTCTTCCCAAAAAGAGTATTTTAAATCTCCAATTATTACAGAATTCAGCCGCTCGCGTGCTGACGAAAACCAGGGGGCGGGAACACATTACACCAGTTTTAAAGTGGCTGCATTGGCTCCCCGTCTGCTTCAGGATCGATTTTAAGATTCTCTTACTGGTTTTTAAATGTCTTAACGGCCTTGCGCCCTCCTACTTATCTGACCTGCTTTTACCATATCAACCCTCGCGGACCCTGCGGTCCTCCGGCACTGGCCTTTTAACCAAACCAAAGCCTAGAACAAAAACCCACGGTGAGGCAGCATTTAGCCACTATGGCCCCCACCTGTGGAACAGCCTGCCGGAGGGCCTCAGGACTGCAGAGACTGTTGAGATTTTTAAAGGAAAATTAAAGACACACCTTTTTAATCAGGCTTTTAATTAATATTTTAAACTCTTCTTACGTTTTTATCTGGTGCTATCCTGTTTTATGTTGCTCCATTTAACTTGTTTTTTAAGATGATGCTTTTATCTGCTTTTATCTTGCTATTTTATGCTTTTAGTCGTTATCTTTTGACTCCAGTGCTTCCTCAGGGGGGTCCTCCACACTGGGAGCTGTGTCAGGTGACTGGGGGGTGCTGTCCTTGGGTCCCTCTGGCCTGGCTGGATGGGGGTTCCTCCTTTTGATCTGGGGGTCCTCCTGTCAGTTAGAGTCGGGGGGCCCAAGTGCTGGTCACCCTGATAGGGCCTGCAGCTCCTCCCGGTGTGGACGGCCCAAAAAGGTGGTGTTTCCTTGATCCTCAGTGCCATGCCATGTCGCCCTATTTGGGTGTGATTGTGTGTATACTTGTGTATGTGTCTAGTATGGAGGGTGGGAGGGAAGGGGTTTTATTGTGATAATTTGTTTTTAATTCTGTAAAGCACTTTGTGTTGCATGTTCTTGCATGAAAAGTACTATACAAATAAAGATTGATTGATTGATTGATTGACAAGTGGGGAAAAAAAAGGTGGAGAGAGAGATAACAAGAGACATCATTACTCTAGGATTGTTCATTGGTAGGTTTGCCTCTGTGCCTCTTCTGTCTGGGTCCAGACAGCAGCCCAACCCAAACTGTGATACTACCAGCAACCATGTTACATTCAGTCAGGGCCGTAGCACCAAATTCTGGGCCCCTACAAAGGAGGTCCTGGTGGGCCCCCCCCCCCCCCCCCCACCCCCCCATCACCACCGTCACAACAGACTTAAGGTTTTTGGATTACAACAATATGCCATTTAATATAGGGCCCACCAAGTTTGCATAACGATCAATATCTGTCATGAAATTTAGTTTTGGTATTAACTAATATATTCAATACATAATTTTTTCCCCCTTAGCTTCCCGTGGGCCCCCCTCTGCCATGGGCCCCCCCAAGGCTGTGTAACTTTTACCCCCTGTCCGACGGCCCTGCATTCAGTATTTATAGGTTTAATTCTAAAAAGAGAAAATTCTAAAGGACACGCAAATATTCAGGAATCAGAGAAGGCTACAAGAATCACCAGTGTTACTTCCTGAGGGGGAGATGGCATTTTTACCACCTTTAACACTGAATGCAGTTATGCCCACTACCACACTAAAACTAAAGTTAGAGTAATGCAAATGAGTAGTAGCACTCATTGCCTGTATAAAAATAAATCGCAATAAAAGAAAGTGAAAGACATTCAAGCATCTTCTGATCAACTCCTCTCTGCATCAATATTTAGCAGTTTAGTCCACATAAAAGTGCAGAACACTTCAAATCAGCTGTCTGTACAGCCTGCACACGCCATCATCCACCAGTGATTCAGTCTACTGAGATCGCTCTGAAAACTTGACTTGGTCGTATTCCACCTCCACGTCTGGCCTGCGCTCCAGCTGCCTTCCCTGCTGCTGCACCAGCCTAACATCAGCGTAGGTTATTTCCTGGGCACCTTCTTCTTCTTCTACTGCACAGGAGTAAGAAAGAGTGACATTAATTTATCTAAGCTTCTGTTTTAATAAAATCACGCACACAAAAAAAAAAAAAATTTCGACAGGAAAAAGAACTGTGTTTCATACCTTTGTTGTTTTCTTTTCTTTTCAGAGCATAGAAGACTACCACAGAGACAGCTAAGAAGATTAGTATTGCTGAGAGGAGAGGAGCCATTATCATCATTGGGTTTCTTTCTGTTACAAAACAATAAAATCCCCACTTCAGTTCATGAAACACTAATTGTGCTTTTATAAATACAGAAAAAGAGAGAATAAGGTAATTACTGATATTATCAATTAATTATTGATTATGTAGCATGGCTCATTATTGATGAGAATCATCGTTCGATTGGAGGATGTGAGAGAAGTGGAGACTGTTAAGGTTCTTGTTCACAACCCTGACAGTTATTTTCTCCTTTCACCCATGCAAGTTTTTCAGAATTAGAATTTAAGAATAAAGATAATCAGAGACAATTTATCAGAGAAAGACCAAAACCATGAATGCTGTTTTACAAACAGATATCATTTGTTGGACAAAAGAGCTGATGGACAGAGAGTTTTGATTTGTCTTGGAAATATTATAGTTTATTAATAGGACACAAACAGATGACAGATATCAACACAAAATTAAATATAATATCGTGATCAAAGGAAAGTGAAATTCAATTTTGTCATTATGACATAATGAGTTGAAAAAAAATTGTTTACCTTGAATAAACAACTGCAGGGTCCGTTCTCCTGTTCGCCGTCCATTTGAATCATAGTCTTCAAGTCTATATTTACCACCATCAGTCCTGCTCAGGTTGTTGATCAGTAATGTTCCATTACTGGGAGTAAAGAGATATCTGTTCTCCATGTTATTAGTTACGATTGCATTCTTTCTCCCCTGGAGTATTTGTTTTCCTTCCTTTAACAAATAGTATCTGGGTATTTCTGAGGCGCTGTCCATCAGCTGGAGGACCACAGTTCCTCCTAAAGCTCCATAACACTGAGCTCCATCCCGTCTGCCATCACAGGGAGTTTCCACACCTGAAAATTACACAATTATTTTTTTTCAAAATAAGGTAAAAACCAGACTTCTGAGCATTTTCTGTGACAACATGATGATCTTTTAAATGTATGTACCACACCAGACAGGACCGCAGATGCAGGCTGTGCAAAGACACCCTGAAACAGTGCAGCACATCACAGCAGGATGTAAGATGGAGGCAGGCAAAGCAAACATAGAGCGCCACAGCCAGGTAGCAGGCATAGTACGCAGAAAGATCTGCACCCAGTATGGACCAAATGGAAGATAACTCCATAATTAGCTGAAAACAAGTGGGTCAAGATCCTGTGGAACTTCCAGATCCAAACTAACCAACTGGTCATGGCTTATCAGCAGCAGTGGAGATACACATGACAATCCCAAATGACAGCAACAAGCACACATGTCTGTGTGTGTGTGTGTGTATGTGTGTGTTAGAGCTGGGCATTCGATTAACATTTTTAGTTGCGATTAATCGCATGAATTTCCCTGATTAATTAATCAATCACAATCAATCAATTAATCACATTGTGTACACAAAATCAAATAATGAATTTAAAAGTAGTGTAAAGGTCACTTTTATTTAAATGTTCTGCTGTCATATGAACTAAAGTGCCATAACATTTGTGGTTCAAACACTTTCAACATCAGCACTTGTCAGTAACACATATTTAGTGTAAATCTTATCTTAAAAAATGTAAAATAAAAAGAAGCTTATTGCCACTGCCAGGCCATTAATGTCATCCTGTTTTTTATGAAAAAAAAAAAACTCCACCAACAAAATCCTGAGCCACAATCAGGGGCGGACTGGTAATCTGTGGATTCTGGAAAAGTTCAGAACGGCCGTCCAGTCTACGGCCATCGGCCCTGTTCAATAACCAAAATTTTCAGTCTATCAACTAACAGCAGGGGGCGCTAAGAGGATAATATTTCAGATATAGGCCGAAAAACCAACAAAGCAGACTAACAACTAAGACATACAACGCTATACCTCGTTCGTGGTATGATGAGGTTAAGAACCACATCCAAGACTTGTTAAATAAAGGTTTCATCCACAAATCCACCTCCCCATATGCAAAAATTAAGTGCGTTATGTTGGTAAAGTGATCTCTGCTGAAGGCTACAGAATTGGACAATAAAAAGAAATAGAAACTGTACAAGCTTCAAAGGATAACCTCTCCAACAAACATAAAAGAATTGCGCAAACTCGTTGGTTTCCTAGGTTATTATAGGAGTTATGTGCAAGATTTCTCTCATCATGCAAAGTGTCTATACGACCTTCTCTCAGGAGGTGGAGCCCAAAACATTGAGTCAAAACACACCTCTTGGGCTGCAGGGGCTAGGCAGCTCCCCCCAGGTCAGAATACACCCTTACAGCACTAGAGAGCTCCTGCAGCAATAGACTCCATCACCCCAGGTGTGTGAAGGAGAGATATCGCAGGTCCTTCCTCCCTGCTGCTGTAAGACTGTACAAATCAGGCACCGCTCTGAGCAACCCCCCTCCCAAGAAAACAATGTGACTCATTCAGGTCTCTATTGTAGCGCTCAAATGGGCAGTTACAGATATACATATTCATTGACATGTGCAATATACATATACAACCCATTAACGTTTTGAGTACGGCTAAACTTAAATGCGACTCAGGTGTAGTGAATCAGACTTTACCGACATATCCTTGTAAAGCTAAAGTCAGAGTCCATTATCTCGCTCACCTATTATATACGGATTCTGATTGAAAGTGATTGTTTGTCTTTTAATTATTGTTTTATCCTATTTTATTGTTGTCCTTTTTCACTTTTTATTGCTATTTCTTGCTGCTGTAACAATGTAAATTTCCCCATTGTGGGACAAATAAAGGATTATCTTATCTCTTACTCTGACATATCCCGTGTACTCCAGTTCAAGGTATCTGGTCAACAACCAGACAGCAGTGTCACGAACAAAGAAACAGTTACGACCAAACAACTGCTTCATGAATGGAAAAGACTGTATGTGTCTCAAGATGGTCTGTTAAAAGAGGGTCTAAAACATCGACTTACACTCAAATTGTGCTTCCAAAAGAGTACAAAGACTGTATTTACCATATTTTCACGACCATAAGGCGTACTTTAAAGTCTTAAACTTTCTTCAAAAGGGGCGGGGTGCCTTATAAAGCGGCTGCGCCATATGTGTGGGCTGAGCTCCAAAATCTGTAAACGTTGAGTGACATTTCCTGCCTGACACACCGCCATGGCCGCGCCATATAATCTGGTGCGCCTTATGTATATGTTAAATACAGAAATAGCACCCATAACTGAGACTTTATGCGCCTTATGGTCGTGAAAATACAGTACAAGTATCTCCACTGTGAGATGGGACACTTAGGGGTGGATCGTGTCACCTTCCTAGACAGAGGTTTTATTGGCCGGGGATGCAAAAAGACATTGAATTTTTCATAACAAAAGTCTGTAAATGTTACATCCAGAAAAAAAAGCCTCCAGTGTATAGCAGGGCCCCCATGTGTCACGTGCCTGCAACAGCTCCCTTTGAAATGGTCTCCATCGACTATCTTCACCTTGAAAAAAGCAGGGGAGGGTATGAATATATTATAATGACCATCGACAACTTCACTAAATTTGCCTAAGCTTACCCAACCCGTAACAAGTCAGGCAAGACAGCAGCGGAAAAAATCTTTAATGACTTCTCTCTCAAATTCGGTTTCCCTCCAAAAATTCACCATGACCAAGGTAAAGAATTTAAGAACCATGTCTGTGCAAAAATACACAGACACGACCAACTCAAAAACAACTTCCTATCACCCACAAGGGAACCCAGCTAAAAGATTTAATCGCACATTGTTGTCAATGCTGCGGACCTTGGATGAAGAGAAAAAGGGTAATTGGGAGTGACTATGTCAGTAAAGTTGTACACGCCTACAACTGCACCACCAGCGAGGCTACGGGTTATTCTCCCTTTTACGTGCACTTTGGTAGTAGAAACCCTTGTTTACCCATTGACTTGATGTTTGAAATAAATGAAGAGCAAGTTTTCTGTTCAGACATATCCTCAGGAATATCCTCAAAAATGGCAACAGCAGATGAGAGAAGCATATGACATTGCTTCCAAAGCCATTAAAAAAGCCAATGTGAGAGGAAAAACATGTTATGACAAAAAAAGACAGAGTTCAGGTGTTTTCTCCAGGTGACAGGGTCCTCGTTCAGGAATATGTCAGAGAGAGGGGGACCAGGAAAGTTGCGTTCGTACTGGAAGAGTCAAATACACATAGTCATCTCTCGTAAGGGGGAAGATAAGTCCAGTCTATGAGGTAAAACCTGAATGTGGTACAGGGAGGGGCAGAGTCCTCCATCGCAACATGCTGATGCCATGCAATGGATTGGCACTGCAGGAACCAACTCGAAACAGCACAATCCTCAGATTTGAAAAATGGAAAAATCACAAAGACAGTCAACCAAAGGATATGACAGAGGACACGGAGAGTTCGGATGAGGAGGAACAGTATTGGGCTCATCAGCTGAGGCATCATCATCAACATGAGGAGCGAGCTTAGGAAACAAAATGTTGCACTTCCTGTCACTCCTGAACTAGATATATATATATATATATATATATATATATATATATATATATATATATAGAGAGAGAGAGAGAGATGAGAGAGAGAGATGAGAGAGAGAGAGAGAGAGAAGAGAGAGAGAGAAATATACAGTCATGGAAAAAAATTATAGACCACCATTTTTTCTTCACTTCTTGTTCATTTTAATACCTGGTACCACTAAATGTCATCATGTGACTAAAACAGACAGAAAAGAAAACACTAAATGCATAAAAGCAGTGTTTTTGGCAGTACAACGCCATAGCTATTGATGTAAAAACTTAAGTGATTTAGGTTATAATCAAGAAAACCATGGAAATGGAGAGATATCAGCTCTTAAATAAAACTTTTATGAGCAATCTTTGTGGTTATCGTTATGTTTGTCCAAACAAATGTACCTTTAGTTGTACCAGGCATTAAAATGAACAAGAAACTGAAGAAAACAAGGGTGGTCTAATCATTTTTTCCATGACTGTAGATATAGATATAGATATATCAATAAATCAGCATTTGTTTCTTTAGGTCTTCAACACTTGAGGGGAGTTTTTAGAGGAAGAAGTGATGTAAACAAGTGTTGAAAAAGCCCCATTGAGCCCTGACTTTTTATTTTTTACTTTTAGAGTTTTCCCTGGCAATAAAGATGAAAAAATACTCATATATACATCAGTTTTGTACTATTTCAATAAAGATTCAAACAGTTCTTCAGAAATGGAATTTGGGGAAACTTAAGAAGAAAGGCTCGATAAGCCATTTATTATGTGGCCAAACATAAATAGCGTTAATAAGAAAATATTCACTCTTCGCTCTTATAATTTGTGGTGTTTGAGCTAATTGGTGTTTGAGCTGCTTTAAATCTCTAAGGAAAGTGTCATGCTTCATTCAACAACATTCAACATGAATAGAAGTTGAAAGAAAGAAAAATAATTTACAGCTCACCATGACAGACTCCCAGTAATAGCAACAGCAGTCCAGCCACAGCTTCCATTTCTCTTTTCCATTCAGTTTTTGTAGCTCAGCAGGTGTCAGAAGATAAGCATATGCAGAGATAATATTTTACCCCCAACAGCATGAAAAATCCTCAGTTATCGATCAGCCTCTGAAGAAAAGCAGTGAGGATACTTCATGAAGAGAAGTGAAAAAAAGAGGAAGTGAACACAAAATGGTGAATAAACTATTGAAGGAAATAAGGAAGTGCAGGTTCTTCTGGAAAGAAAGAAACAAGACTTTTCTTTACATCACATTCAGATAAAATAAAGAAAATAATCAATGTTAAAAAAGTAAGATTAAAAAATTCATAATTGTGAATGCCCAGTGCATCGGTCAAAGTGGGTTCTGTGTCTGTTTGCATCTATCAGTCTAGTCTATACACTATCCTTCACTGGAAATTAGGACCCTTCAACTTCACATGCCTTTACAGTCACCAGTTTGGGTTTAATTTGGATTCAGTTTTGTTTGGTCTGCTTTTCCTCTGTTCTTTTTTGTTAATAACTTTATTTCCTGCTTTACTTTGAAAGTCTGTTTGTCCTCTGTTGAGTTCTGTGCTACTTCCCCTAGTTCAGTGATTCCCAAAGTGTGGGCTGTGGCCCCCTGGTGGGCCGTTGCGGTACTGCAGGTGGGCCGTGAGAGGTCATTAAAATTAAACAATTATGTTTTAAATCCTCGAATCTTTTTTTAAATGTTTTTAATTACTGTAAAATATTAACGACTTGATTTAAAAACATTAAGAAGTAACAAAACAAACCAGTTAAGTGTTTTTCTACTGTCATCTTAACTTAAAGGTATGGTGGGAGATCTTTGAAAAAAATGGTTCCAGCAATCCAACTCAAGTGATATTTTGAAAATATACACTCCCTCCCTCCTCCCAAAGGCCCCGCCTCCTACTCTTTAGCCCACCCCTCGAAACCACGCCTTCACACGATTCGCGACTGGGGAGGTGGGTAGGTGGGTGGGAGTGCATTGATATTTGATAGAGGTATTAGGCAGCCAATAAATGTAAAGATGATCAGTACATTTGTCAGAGTTTTCCTCTGATTACACCCTCTGGACCGGACCAAAATGTTTGTTTTTTTTTTGCAAACATTCTATTTCAGTGGGTGCAATGGGAATGTGAAAAGGTTTTCAGGCAATATTGTAAAAAATGCTGTAAAAAAGATCTCCCGCCATACTGTTGATCACAGTTGTGATTAAAGGTTTCGGTGGGCCGCGGAGATTTTTCACATTTCAAATTGGGCTTTGGTGTTCTGAAGTTTGGGAATGGCTGCCCTAGTTCATATCCCTGATTGTTTGCACCTGTGTTTTGTTTGTTACTTGGTTTAAGTTTTCTCTTTTAAATCTCTTCTTTATTGGTTTGTCTACCTAGTTGTGATCCTGGCTCAGTTATTTTTCCTTGTTTTTCTGCCTTGCTGTCCCTCTCTGTGGAATTATTCTAATTTAGTTTTAGTTTTGCACCTTTTGAGTTTTTAAAGGATATTTTGTTGGACACTTCTGTCTCCTGTACTCCTGCATTCTGGGTCCAAAGAGACCTTCAAAGATGACATTGAGGGGTACACTGAAGCAAAAAAAAAAAAAAAAAAAACTCCACTACCCCCAACATTAACATTTTTGGGAATGGAAGCAGCCCTCTCTGCTCTTGCCAACCATCAACAGCAGGACTAACTGAAAACTAGAGCACCATTTTCTGCAAAAGTTGTCAATGGCACAGACAAAGACCATCAGACATCTGCTAGAATCCTTGATCTGGAAGACTTGATGTGTGTAATATCACCAAGGGTTTCCATCAAAGTTGTTACTAGGTACCATTTTGATTATGCCGGCTTCCACAATCCATGTATCGTTTGGTGTAAAGAAATGTGACCTCATAAATATGGAAATGCTGTACAATGTTGATTTATTTATAATCTATGGGAAATTACATGACCACAACTCCAATTTTTCTACCATATTCCAAACTCTAATACGTAATTTTCTTCCTTTAACATTTGACACAGAAATCTTGAGAAACAGTTCAAATTCTAAAGGCATCAAAACTGCGACTGGCATTGAAAAACTGTTAAACCCTAAAGCATTAATTTGATATTTTAACAGTTGCATTTCGAGATTGTCTCTGTGTTATAATTTTGTACATGTTTGTACTATCTTCTATATGTTCTTGATAAATGAATTCAATTTATATAAAGTAGGCAAATATACTATGTCTGCACAAGTAATTAATACCATGGATACCTGTCCTGAAGCACTCTCATGTTGGAAAGCCCTTCAAAAGACAGCTGCATCCAAAACATGGTTCAAAACCAGGCAAGACATTGTGGAAATAAAGCACACATGACATGAATGGAACTTTATTTGGCCTAGACTAACACCTTCATCCCCGACGTTACTGCAGCCTGATCACCTTTGCCACCTCAGTCACTTCTATTCATCTAAACACCTGCAATATATTGAAGAGAAACATATGCATATATAATATATAATGATTCAATGATGATCAAAATTTTTATTCCTGAAGGGCTCCTCATCTGTCAACAAGTCAACAGCACTGAAATCCCCTCATTTACACCCCCCCTCCCTTAAACACTCATACATAGTATGTCAGTACAATGCCACATATAGATACAGAAATACAAAATCTGAGAACCAAAACCCAGAATCAGAGAAGCAAAACTTGAAATCTGAAACCATTCCTGGTGGTAACTGCACTTTTCTATGTATGAATATAGTTTTTCAATAATGATGGAAACGCTGACAATGATTACTGAAAAGTGAAGCTCAGCGTGCAGAACAAGTCTCAAGTTTCAACATTTGATGTCGTCATCTTCTTATCAGTGTTTCCTCTAAATGGATTGTGTCACTCTTAAGGAGAATAATGAAATGTCAAAACCTGCTGCAGTAAACGCGTCTGTCTAGACTTTTTACTCTTTAACCGGATCTTATATATAAAATGTAAATATGCAGCATTGCTCTTTTTATTATCCTGCAGCTCTCAGAGAGTCATAGAGGCAGTCTCTGAAGGCAGCGAGATCATGAAAATGTATTTGTTTGAGTAATCTTTTACACAGAATTACAATTCTGAATTTGAGCTTGTTAATTAATCTGTACATGCTTCCATTAGGCCAGCTAATACGCAGCTATAATGTGTCCTATCACAAACTATGCAGATGATACTCAGATCTATGTGTCTTTGACAGCAGGAGAACATGGGCCTGTAGATTCATTGTGTCACTGCATCGAACAGATCAGTGTGTAGATGCAAAACAACTTTCTCAGACAAAACTGAAATCATTGTCTGTGGCTCACAGAACCAAAGAAAGTGTTATTAGTCACCTTGAGACTCTCTGTCTAGAACCTAAAAATCAGGTCAGAAATTTAGGGGTAATATTGGATTCAGACTTAAATCCAACAACAGCCACATTAGATGGTAAAGCTTTTTACCATCTAAAAAAACATTCCAGAATCAAAGGAATAGTGTCTAAACCAGATGAACGAAGACTAATCCATGCGTTCATCTCCACCAGGTTAGACTACTGTAACGGCCTGCTCACTGGGCTCTAAACAAGCTGTAAGACAGCTGCAGTAGATCCAGAACGCTGCTGCATGAGTCCTGACTAGAACCAGGAAATACGACCATATTAGTCCAGTCCTGAGGTCTCTGCACTGGCTTCTCTCTCTCTAAGAGGACAAACTTTTAAAACAGCTCTACTTGTGTACAAGTCTCTTCATGGCCTAGCCCCAAAGTACATCTCTGTCATGTTAGAGCCATATAAACCAACCTGGACTCTGAGAAACTCAGGGAGTGGTCTCCTCCACATTTGTTAATGTACATCCAAAGGTAGACAATTTAATGTTTGTAAGGAAGTGAAGAAAAACATATATATTTGAAAAAGATGATGTCAGCAGGTGCTTGTAACAATGATCTGGTACAAAAGAACCATGGAAGACTGTGTCGTTGAGGAGCAAATATGGCAGAGGATCTGTGTGAACAAATCCATCCATCCATCCATTATCAACACCCGTTTATTCCTAACTTAAGGTCCACACCTTCTATGGGCGAAAGGCGGGGGTATAACCAACCACTGCAGGGAAATGTCAACAAACCTTTGAGAAAATGCAAAGCAAAACAAACAAACAAAATAAAAAAAAAAAAGGGATTTACTTATTTCTTCTTCTACAGTTCATAACATCATCAAGACACTAAATGAATCTGGAGGAATTTTAGAGCATAAAGAACAAGGGCACAAGCCTGATGAAGCCACCCGTGACCTCTGGTTCCTCACATAGAACTGCATTAACAAACATCATTCTTTATAACCACATGGGCAAAAGATTACTAGAAGAAAGCTTTGATTAATGGCTACAATGTGGAGCTACCTTCACAAATACCTCATTAAAACTGGACAAAAAGAAGACTAAAAAGAAGACTTTAAAAAATGATAATTAAGAAGTTAAATGATTTCCACTGGAACTGTATAGTGGACTGACTACCATAAAACAGAAAAGAAATTTACTTTGTCATGTAATTACTAAGGTTCACAGATGGTGATCGATCAGGTCACAGGTACTGGCCTAGTCTGTCCCTGACAGATGATCTGTGGGGAATTCTGTAAGGAAAATGAATAAATAACAACCCAGACCTTGCACTGTTTCATTCTTTAAGGTCGGGTCTCAGACAAAAAATGTAACATTTCATCACTTTGTGTTGTGTTGTGAGAGGGAATGAAAACAATAAAAGTGGTAAAAGCTTTAAGATCCTAATTTTTCGAATGCGTTTCAGGAAAGAAAAGAGAAAAAGTAAAAAGATTACAAGAAACAATATGAAATATATTGGGTTAATACTGTCTGCAAAGAAAGAAAAGTTCAGGTGAATGTTAGAACTGCTGTGTTATTTTCAGTTTGCGCTTGTCCCGATTACACCATGCAGAGGGAAACCTCACCAAGTCAAGTTGAATTTAGGAGCGTGAGTGAATCAGACATTTTTGCAAAATAATAATTGTAGTTTCCTGTTGCCAGAAGAAGTTTGAAGATTCTCCGTGGCAACGACGTGTGGCTTTAAGGCTCTCTTCTTTCTCTGCCTTCCTGGATTCGTCGTGCCGTTCCGAGTGTGTTAAATGGGTTCAGAAAAAAGCTGCTCCAGGCCAACTTTTAAATGCATAAAAGATATTTATTTACAAAGAAAAATAAGGCACAATAACAGACTCCTGCAGTTGTCTGGGATTTCCTTTAAGCCGAATGAGACAAAATCAGGGAAAATCGGAAAATCAGAAAATGAGGAAAATCAGAGGAAAAAGAAAACACCAGCCTTTTTATAGTCTGGTCAACGCCTATTTTGCTGGATTTCCATTTCACAAATGTAACCAGTCAAATTTAATGAGACAGTTTCATATTCATATTTAAAGGACATGGTCAAAACTTATATAAGTATATATATAAAAAATCATATTGTTCAGACACCACATAATAAAACTAGAAAAGCACTCGGAGAGCGCAGACATCTGCCAAGCGCAACAATTCCCCCATATAGCGATTTACAGATTGCGATAAAATCCGCCTTCTGGATCAGATCCGGATCAGCCTTTGAAATGTGATAGAGGTTCCCATTGTCAATCCCTGAGTCAAATTTCATGAGTTTTGGACAATAATTAACGGAGATATTAAGAAAAACAAAATCTTTGGCCCCATTTACCGCAACGTTATTGAAAAGTTGAAAGTGATCCAGAATCCAGAATTTCTTCTGGATCACACCAAAAATGAAATCAGTTCTTCCTTTTCTCATTTCCGACAACTCTTGAAAATTTCATCAAAATCCATCCATAACTTTTTGAGTTATCTTACAGACAGACAGACAAACAGATAAACAGACAGACAGATAAACGCCGGCAAAAGCATTATCTCCTTGGCGGAGGTAAAAATAAGAAAAAGAATGAAATTGTAGTGTTTCTGCCTCGTTATTATTAATAATTAATGAAAGAATGGGGGCACCACTTTCTTTTATTGAAAGAAAGTAAAATTTTATCAATCTCTAATCTGAATGGGAGTTATTTTCAGCTGAATTGGCTGGTTTTACATCAAAACAAACATCAAGATGGTTCTAGGGGAATTTATTATACACAGACTCCATCCATCCATCCATCCATCCATCCATCCATCCATCACCCTTTTTACTCTTTTCCGTTAAGGTTAGGGCTGCTAATCACTGCACCGCATTGCTACGACTGTAGTGTTTCTTCATATGGAAAATAACTGAAAACAAAAATGTATACTTATATTTCATATAAATATTTCTGCAACACCCTCATATTTTCAATGATTCTGAATTAAAATCACAAACATTTCCTGGCTCAAGTCAACAACTTGCATCAAGTGATGTAAATATTACATGACGTTCAGGTGGGGTGCAGTATGTGCACAACGTGTTGCCAGGGAGCAAAGAAGCAGAAACATTCCCACGATGTACCGAGCATCTCCATCTCGTCTGTCTTATCACAGTTTTGAATTGTTCTGGATCATTTAATAGCAGGAACATTGTCTATTTTCTGTAGTCTCTCTACAGGTGGTAGATATATATATTGCTGAATGCACTTGGCTTATGCATGCGTGAAAATGATTTCACCAATAAAAGAACATTAGTGAATGAATGAAGGGGACCTGTTTAGTTTAAGTAAACAGGTGTCATATGAGTGTATAGGAAGACTAACTGGAGGGATATCACCTTTTCTGAAACCCTTAATCTCCATTTTATTCAGTTTGTTAATGCACACATTTTTCTTCAAATATTTAGGAGAAAAGTGTTACTGCCTAAAGGAACTTAAAAGAAATGTTCTAGATTATTGGTATATACACTAAGAATACAAAGAGAAAGAATGAAGAGAGAAGAAAACAGTGACAGCAAACATTGATCTTGATTGTTCTAACTTTGTTAACGTGTCAGTCATGCAGTGTTGACTTCCTTTTTATGTGAAAGTTTTTTTTTTTTGGAGGAACAGGAAACATTTCACACAGTTCAGTGTTTAATATATCTTCAGAAACATAACAAGCACCTCCTGTAAAGAGAGATGGACGCTACGGTTGGGCTGTTGCTGATGCTGCTGGGGGTATCTCACGGTGAGCTGTTGAATTTCCTTCACAAGGCACTTTATTTATGCTTTAATTACTTTAATACTTTAATACTTTAATTTTGATAAATCCTGTTAATACATTTTCAGTAATTATTTCAAATATTGTCCTTAAATACATTTAATTTTAACATCAGTCATGTCAAGCAGCTCAAAGACTGTAAACCACCTGTGGTTTTGATTTTCTTTTTTTTCCCCCAGTGTATTTTATGATAAAAGTCAGATTACTGGGATATGAACAGAGGTCTTCATTCCAGTATGCATTCCTCTTTTTAGATTTTTTTTTTTTTTTTATGTTTATAGATCCCTGCCTAAACTAATGCAAGGCTCGAATACTGTGGACTTTAAACTTAAATCCACAAGTTGCTGGGAATGTCAAAAGGGTTTTTACTAATGCAATTTACCTAACAGTTGCAGAAAACCAGTAGCACATATTTACCAGCAGTGTAACTCTATGTGTGACTTCAAGGGTCCAGAGCCATTACTGCGTATTATGCAGATGTGAGAAATGCTCAGACATGCGGCCATATATGGCAGTTGTATCGAAGAGTCAGTGACGTTGGGATCTTTATGCAGCTTCAATGAAGAACCCCTCGATTACAACAAGCAAAGTTCAGACAGCAGCGTCAGGTACAACGTAAGTTAGGTAAATTTATAAAGGAAGTCTATGCAAAGAGTCGGGACAGTCTAGATAATGACTAACACTCGTGCAGATGATCAGTCCCAGGCACGCGGTGATGAACAATGAAGTCCGAAAGAAGCGGCCAGGACTCCGGTGAAGGATCCCTCTGGTGGCGATCGGAGGAAGCTACAGAGGACTGATTAGTGACAGCAGTTTTCAACACTTCCTTACTGCTCCGTGGTGCCTGTCTTTATGTCCACTATAGTTAAAATATTCAAACATCTATCAAAATTGTTATCCACTGTTTTTTATGTCTGATGATGGCTAATCAGCCTGACATGGTGGTGGTGGATAAACATCAGAGGACAGCAGTGGTGCATCTGGCCATCTCAAGCAACTGCAACATCAGAAAGAAAGAGCACGAGAAGCTTAATTTCTTCTCTGAAACGTACGCTTATTGATTTTCAGGTGTGGAAACTCCCTGTGATGGCAGACGGGATGGAGCTCAGTGTTATGGAGCTTTAGGAGGAACTGTGGTCCTCCAGCTGATGGACAGCACCTCAGAAATACCCAAATACTATTTGCTCAAGGAAGGAAGACGAATACTCCATGTGAGAAAGAATACCATCATAACTAATATCATGGAGAACAGATATCTCTTTACTCCCAGTACTGGAAGATTACTGATCAACAACCTGAGCAGGACTGATGGTGGTGAATATAGACTTGAAGACTATGATTCAAATGGACGGCGAACAGGAGAACGGACCCTGCAACTGTTTATTCAAGGTAAATAAATTGTAAAAAGTAATCCTTTAATATTTACAAAAGATCTAACAGTGTCTACAAAATGTTCCATACTATGTGCTAACCATATTCTGTAGCAAATCTGCTTTTCATTATAAAATGTAAAGAAACACCCAGAATCATTCAAAATCTCAATACTCACCTGTGTCTCTCAGCTCCTGTGTCCTCTGTCCTGCTGGTCTCTGAGTGTCTCTCTCTGAGGGACAGATGAAGGTGTCCTGCTCCTCTGAGGGAGGGGACAGTCCTCAGTACAGCTGGACTCTGGATGGAGACACACTGACAGACTCTGAGCTGCTCTCTGGAACCAACCAGACAAACATCATCATCCTGAAACAAAACGTCTTAGGACGTCTGGTCTGCTCAGTCAGGAATCACATCAGTCGTGTCTCAAAAGAACAAATGATGTTTGTCTGTGCAGGTGAGAAAGAACAGTCATAGAAAATATTACACTGTACTCAGTCCACAGATGATTCTTTATTTTGTTACAGAGGGCACTTGATTACATTAACAGGCTATAATTTTAGGAAGACTCACATAAATTATTGTATTTGTCAGTAACATTTAGTGATACATCATGTTGATTATCCTCATATTTTATCAGTCACATATAACTAAACTAAGATTCTCAGACCAAACATTTTAACAACACAATTTAAACTTTATAACCCTCACACTCTCCACATTTGTTAGCACATTTCAATCTCCATTCCTGTACACCCTAACCTGCTTCACATCCTTCCCATCTCGATCTGTCCATCTGGCAAATCATTTGGCAAAGCTAAACAGGAGGCTTATGATGATTTCACGAACAAATACACTCACAGATGTAGTTGTAATATCTCAGAAATTGAACATTCTTTACTTTTAACTCAACAACCTTTAATTACTGTTGGAGTGAACATGCTTTAGGATGTTAACCGCAACCATTTTTCAGTCACAGATGGAGGAAGTTATGTTTTGGGATCTGAAACTTGAGTAAAAGCAGCAAAACTGTGGCAGTAGGTACACCATTATAAACAAAAGCCCTCACATCTTCTGCACAGGAATTATGGCTTGTGTATAGAGTTTGTCTTTGGTTCAGCAAACTGATGGTTTCAGGGCTGCTACAACTGATTCTCATTGTCAACAATTGATAGAATTGCATTTGTTTAATTTCTTCTTTGAAACTTATGTTCACTGATTTTCAGGTAGGGAAATTTACTGCACTGTAAAAAAAAAAAATCGAAAAAAAAAACTGTAATTTTCCGGCAGCTGGGGCGCCAGAAAAATACAGTGAAATAAAAGAAGATTAATTTTTCATAAAAATACATTTTTTTCCATAATTAAAATACAGTTTGTAGTTTTAATTTTAACAAGATTTTGCCTTATTTTTAGGTTGTTTTTAACATTTAATTAGAAACATTTTCACATTTTAAAACAATTAAATTACCTAGAAATATGATAAGTAAATGCTGTATTACGAATAATAAAGCTTAGATTTACAGAAATGTGCTGTTGTTAATTGGTTTCAATTACATTATTTTATGTAAAGAAGTTGTAAAAAAAATTGTGATTGATGTAGTATAACAGTATATGACACATAAAATGATGTGATTCATCTTTCAAAACATGTAAAAAAAAACAGTTGATACTAGATATTGGGTTTTAGATTTGCTTCAATTTTAAGGACTGTAGCCCTTGCATTGTAGTGGAGTCTGGTCTGCAACACCTGACAGAGCCATGGCACTACCAAAAGGTGTACTTTTTCGACTACCTGTTATTTTACATAGCACAAGTTTTGTTTTACACAGTTTATTAAACAAACCAATGGGTACTCATTCGAACATAGACAGACTTAACTCAGGGTGACACAACTTAACATGTTAAATGTAAGGGGTATGAATCAACAGGGGTCAAACCAGCAACAGACTTTACATGGCAGCATTCAATCAAATAGCTAACAAATAAACACAGATAAGCACCTAAACAACTAGGGCTGCAAAGGATGCTGGGAAATGACCCAAAATGACCTGTCAGATCACTAGCAGTTTTACAGTTTATTCCCTTAAATAACAGACAAATATTTGTGAAATTACGATATGTTTGTGAACATATTTTAACAATAAATATATATATTTTTTAATATATTTTTTAACAGAAATATTGTGCGCTTTCACAGTTACAGTGATTTAATGTTATTTTATATTGACATGTAAAATCACAGTCTATTTTCGTAAATTAAATGGTATTTTAAAAATACAGAAAAAAAATCTGTAAAATATAAAGTAAAATTCTGTTATATTACAATTTTTTTTTTTTTACAGTGTGTGTGATGGTAGAACGGGATGGAACTCAGTGTTATGGAGCTTTAGGAGGAACTGTGGTCCTCCAGCTGATGGACAACGCCTCAGAAATACTCAGATACTATTTGTTAAAAGAAGAAGAAAAACAAATACTCCATGGGAGAAAGAATACCATCATAACTAATATCATGGAGAACAGATATCTCTTTACTCCCAGTACTGGAACATTACTGATCAACAACCTGAGCAGGACTGATGGTGGTAAATATAGACTTGAAGACTATGATTCAAATGGACGGCGAACAGGAGAACGGACCCTGCAACTGTTTATTCAAGGTAAATAAATTGTAAAAAGTAATCCTTTAATATTTACAAAAGATCTAACACTGTCTACAAAATGTTTCATACTATGTGCTATCCATATTCTGTAGCAAATCTGCTTTTCATTATAAAATGTAAAGAAACACCCAGAATCATTCAGAATCTCAAAAGTCTGTGTGTCTCTCAGCTCCTGTGTCCTCTGTCCTGCTGGTCTCTGAGTGTCTCTCTGAGGGACAGATGAAGGTGTCCTGCTCCTCTGAGGGAGGGGACAGTCCTCAGTACAGCTGGACTCTGGATGGACGCACACTGACAGACTCTGAGCTGCTCTCTGGAACCAACCAGACAAACATCATCATCCTGAAACAAAACGTCTTAGGACGTCTGGTCTGCTCAGTCAGGAATCACATCAGTCGTGTCTCAAAAGAACAAATGATGTTTGTCTGTGCAGGTGAGAAAGAACAGTCATAGAAACTGTTACACTGTACTCAGTCCACAGGTGATTCTTTATTTTGTTACAGAGGGCACTTGATTACATTACCAGGCTATAATTTTAGGAAGACTCACATAAATTATTGTATTTGTCAGTAACATTTAGTGATACATCATGCTGATAATCCTCATTTTATCAGTCACATATAACTAAACTAAGATTCTCAGACCAAACATTTTAACAACAACAATATAAACTTTATAACCCTCACACTCTCCACATTTGTAAGCACATTTCAATCTCCATTCCTGTACACCCTAACCTGCTTCACCTCCTTCCCATCTCAATCTGTCCATCTGGCAAATCATTTGGCAAAGCTAAACAGGAGGTTTACGATGATTTTACAAACAAATACATTCACAGATGTAGTTGTAATATCTTTAGAAATTGAACATTCTTTACTTTTAACTCAACAACCTTTAATTACTGTTGGAGTGAACATGCTTTAGGATGTTAACCACAACTATTTTTCAGTCACAGATGGAAGAAGTTATGTTTTGGGATCTGAAACTTGAGTAAAAGCAGCAAAACTGTGGCAGTAGGTACACCACCGTTATAAACAAAAGCCCTCACATCTTCTGCACAGGAATTATGGCTTGTGTATAGAGTTTGTCTTTGGTTCAGCAAACTGATGGTTTCAGGGCTGCTACAACTGATTCTCATTGTAAACAACTGATAGAATTACATTTGTTTAATTTCTTCTTTGAAACTTATGTTCACTGATTTTCAGGTAGGGAAATTTACTGCACTGTAAAAAAAAAAAAAATCGAAAAAAAAAACTGTAATTTTCCGGCAGCTGGGGCGCCAGAAAAATACAGTGAAATAAAAGAAGATTAATTTTTCATAAAAATACATTTTTTTCCATAATTAAAATACAGTTTGTAGTTTTAATTTTAACAAGATTTTGCCTTATTTTTAGGTTGTTTTTAACATTTAATTAGAAACATTTTCACATTTTAAAACAATTAAATTACCTAGAAATATGATAAGTAAATGCTGTATTACGAATAATAAAGCTTAGATTTACAGAAATGTGCTGTTGTTAATTGGTTTCAATTACATTATTTTATGTAAAGAAGTTGTAAAAAAAATTGTGATTGATGTAGTATAACAGTATATGACACATAAAATGATGTGATTCATCTTTCAAAACATGTAAAAAAAAACAGTTGATAAACTAGATATTGGGTTTTAGATTTGCTTCAATTTTAAGGACTGTAGCCCTTGCATTGTAGTGGAGTCTGGTCTGCAACACCTGACAGAGCCATGGCACTACCAAAAGGTGTACTTTTTCGACTACCTGTTATTTTACATAGCACAAGTTTTGTTTTACACAGTTTATTAAACAAACCAATGGGTACTCATTCGAACATAGACAGACTTAACTCAGGGTGACACAACTTAACATGTTAAATGTAAGGGGTATGAATCAACAGGGGTCAAACCAGCAACAGACTTTACATGGCAGCATTCAATCAAATAGCTAACAAATAAACACAGATAAGCACCTAAACAACAACTAGGGCTGCAAAGGATGCTGGGAAATGACCCAAAATGACCTGTCAGATCACTAGCAGTTTTACAGTTTATTCCCTTAAATAACAGACAAATATTTGTGAAATTACGATATGTTTGTGAACATATTTTAACAATAAATATATATATTTTTAATATATTTTTTAACAGAAATATTGTGCGCTTTCACAGTTACAGTGATTTAATGTTATTTTATATTTGACATGTAAAATCACAGTCTATTTTCGTAAATTAAATGGTATTTTAAAAATACAGAAAAAAAATCTGTAAAATATAAAGTAAAATTCTGTTATATTACAATTTTTTTTTTTACAGTTGTGTGTGTGATGGTAGACGGGATGGAACTCAGTGTTATGGAGCTTTAGGAGGAACTGTGGTCCTCCAGCTGATGGACAACGCCTCAGAAATACTCAGATACTATTTGTTAAAAGAAGAAAAACAAATACTCCATGGGAGAAAGAATACCATCATAACTAATATCATGGAGAACAGATATCTCTTTACTCCCAGTACTGGAACATTACTGATCAACAACCTGAGCAGGACTGATGGTGGTAAATATAGACTTGAAGACTATGATTCAAATGGACGGCGAACAGGAGAACGGACCCTGCAACTGTTTATTCAAGGTAAATAAATTGTAAAAAGTAATCCTTTAATATTTACAAAGATCTAACACTGTCTACAAAATGTTTCATACTATGTGCTATCCATATTCTGTAGCAAATCTGCTTTTCATTATAAAATGTAAAGAAACACCCAGAATCATTCAGAATCTCAAAAGTCTGTGTGTCTCTCAGCTCCTGTGTCCTCTGTCCTGCTGGTCTCTGAGTGTCTCTCTGAGGGACAGATGAAGGTGTCCTGCTCCTCGGAGGGAGGGGACAGTCCTCAGTACAGCTGGACTCTGGATGGACGCACACTGACAGACTCTGAGCTGCTCTCTGGAACCAACCAGACAAACAAACATCATCATCCTGAAACAAAACATCTTAGGACGTCTGGTCTGCTCAGTCAGGAATCACATCAGTCGTGTCTCAAAAGAACAAATGATGTTTGTCTGTGCAGGTGAGAAAGAACAGTCATAGAAACTATTACACTGTACTCAGTCCACAGGTGATTCTTTATTTTGTTACAGAGGGCACTTGATTACATTACCAGGCTATAATTTTAGGAAGACTCACATAAATATTGTATTTGTCAGTAACATTTAGTGATACATCATGCTGATAATCCTCATTTTATCAGTCACATATAACTAAACTAAGATTCTCAGACCAAACATTTTAACAACAACAATATAAACTTTATAACCCTCACACTCTCCACATTTGTAAGCACATTTCAATCTCCATCCCTGTACACCTTAACCTGCTTCACATCCTTCCCATCTCAATCTGTCCATCTGGCAAATCATTTGGCAAAGCTAAACAGGAGGCTTATGATGATTTCACGAACAAATACACTCACAGATGTAGTTGTAATATCTCAGAAATTGAACATTCTTTACTTTTAACTCAACAACCTTTAATTACTGTTGGAGTGAACATGCTTTAGGATGTTAACGGCAACCATTTTTCAGTCACAGATGGAAGAAGTTATGTTTTGGGATCTGAAAATTGAGTAAAAGCAGCAAAACTGTGGCAGTAGGTACACCGTTATAAACAAAAGCCCTCACATCTTCTGCACAGGAATTATGGCTTGTGTATAGAGTTTGTCTTTGGTTCAGCAAACTGATGGTTTCAGGGCTACTACAACTGATTCTCATTGTAAACAACTGAGAGAATTACATTTGTTTAATTTCTTCTTTGAAACTTATGTTCACTGATTTTCAGGTGTGGAAAATTACTGCACTGTAAAAAATAAATCGTAAAAAAAAAAACAGTAATTTTCTGGCAGCTGGGGCGCCAGAAAAATACAGTGAAATAACAGAAAATTACTTTCTCATAACAATACAGTTTTTTTCCATAATTAAAATACAGTTTGTAGTTGTAATTTTAACAAGATTTTTTTAGATTCTTATTTTTAGGTTGTTTTTAACATTTAATTAGAAACATTTTCACATTTTAAAGCAATTAAATTACCTAGAAATATGATAAGTAAATGCTGTATTACGAATAATAATGCTTAGATTTACAGAAATGTGCTGTTGTTAATTGGTTTCAATTGCATTATTATATGTAAAGAAGTTGTAAAAAAATTTGTGTTTGATGTAGTATAACAGTATATGACACAAAAAATAATGTGATTCATCTTTCGAAGCATGTCAAAAAACTGTTGAATAACTAGATATTGGGTTTCATATTTGCTTCAATTTTAAGGACTGTAGCCCTTGCATTGTAGTGGAGTCTGGTGTGCAACATCTGACAGAGCCATGGCACTATCAAAAGGTGTACTTTTTCAACTCCCTGTTTTTTTTCAAAGCACAAGTTTTGTTTTACACAGTTTATTAAACAAACCAATGGGTACTCATTCGAACACAGACAGACTTAACTCAGGGTGACACAAATTAACATGTTAAATGTAAGGGGTATGAATCAACAGGGGGTCAAACCAGCAACAGACTTTACATGGCAGCATTAAATCAAATAGCTAACAAATAAACACAGATAAGCACCTAAACAACTAGGGCTGCAAAGGATGCTGGGAAATGACCCAAAAGGACCTGTCAGATCACTAGCAGTTTTACAGTTTATTCCCTTAAATAACAGACAAATATTTGTGAAATTATGATATATTTGTGAATGTATTTTAACAATAAATATATATTTTTAATGTTTTTTTGGTAAAAGAACAGAAATATTGTGCGTTTTCACAGTTACAGTGATTTAATGTTATTTTACATTTGACATGTAAAATCACAGTCTATTTTCGTAAATTAAATGGTATTTTAAAAATACAGAAAAAAATCTGTAAAATATAAAGTAAAATTCTGTTATATTACAATTTTTTTTTTTTTACAGTGTGTGATGGTAGACGGGATGGAACTCAGTGTTAGGAGCTTTAGGAGGAACTGTGGTCCTCCAGCTGATGGAACGCCTCAGAAATACTCAATACTATTTGTAAAAAAGAAAAAAAAAATATGGAGAAAGAATACATCATAACTAATATCATGGAGAACAGAATCTCTTTACTCCCAGTACTGGAACATTACTGATCAACAACCTGAGCAGGACTGATGGTGGTAAATATAGACTGAAGACTATGATTCAAATGGACGGCGAACAGGAGAACGGACCCTGCAACTGTTTATTCAAGGTAATAAATTGTGTAATCCTTTAATATTTAAAAAGATCTAACATGTCTACAAAATGTAGACTGTAGCAAATCTGCTTTTTTATAAAATGTAAAGAAACCCCCAGAATCATCAGAATTTAAACTCACCTGTCTCTCTCAGCTCGTGTGTCCTCTCATGCTGTCTCTGTGTCTCTTCGAGGGACAGATGAAGGTGTCCTGCTCCTCTGAGGGAGGGGACAGTCCTCAGTACAGCTGGACTCTGGATGGACACACACTGACAGATCTGAGCTGCTCTCTCGAACCAACCAGACATACATCATCATCCTGAAACAAAACGTCTTAGGACGTCTGGTCTGCTCAGTCAGGAATCACATCAGTCGTGTCTCAAAAGAACAAATGATGTTTGTCTGTACAGGCAAAAAAAAAAGAACATTTCCTATAGAGAATTTTTTCCTAAATAAACATGCCCCACCCCACCACACCACAAGGGAAGTTTTATATACTAAACATCTATGATCAAGGTACATTATATTACTTGCAATTTTAAGATATCATTCTGAATAATTGTGTGATGTGGCAGAGGGTTAGTTTATCCTGTACAGTCACCAAAATGTCAGCCATGTGAGACTAGAGGCATAAAATGACCAGAAACAGTCTTTCCCGTCAGTGTTAACATAACTTCCTGTATCTGTGTCTCTTGCTTGAACAGATTTCTCCCTGCTCACGTGCGCTTTGATGGCTGTTGTGGCTTTTGTTTCTTTTGCTGGGATTGGTGTCTTTTTCAAATGGAAGAAGAGAAAATACTTGAAAGAGTCTGCTGCACAGGAGCTCTCAGAGACCGAACTGAGGAGTTTTTCTGATCCTTAAAGCTTGTTTTTGGATGCGATCTCTGTGTGTGCTGACAGCTCAGTACAAATATCAAGGACAAGTGAAAATTCAGTGTTGTGACTGCTTCTACGATCGTGACAAAATTCAAGAGGAATTATTCTGTTCAGAGTATGAACAAATGAATTATTGTTACCCTTCTTGCTTTTCCAAGACATTTGCTTTAAGTTGTGGAAATAAGTGTTCATTTAAATTCACATTGCATTTAAGTTTAAATTTGCTTTAAGTGTAAGTCCTTTTTTTGATTTCCTGTTAAACATTTTTAAGTTGTACGATCGTGACGAAATTCAAGAGGAATTATTCTGTTCAGGGTATGAACAAATGAATTATTGTTACCCTTCTGCTTTTCCAGACTTTTGGAGCCAAGAACAGCCTGATAGTTGTCATTTATAAGAAGGCATTTGCTTTAAGTTGAAATCTTTCTGCTTTTAAGTTTAGTGTTCATTTAAATTTACATTGCATTTAAGTTTAAATTTGCTTTAAGTGTAAGTCCTTTTTTTGATTTCCTGTTAACATGTTTAGTCTTAAGTATTTCATTTTGCTGTTCAGAATGTATTTTTTTCTTTTTAAACAACCTTTATTTTAATAACTGCATTTAAATATTTACTAATTTTTTTTTTTTTGTATTTTGCAATTAGAAGCTTTTTTGCATTTTTTTGGTGAGTTTCCCAACATTATGAACGACTGAATGATGCTGTTCAGCATTTCTTCCCCATGAATGTTTAAGTTTGATTCGATCATCACCAATGTAAAATATAAGTTTGAATAAATGATTATTGAAATATTACATGTAACCACCTTGCTGTCTCATTTTAAACAAAATAATAAAGTAGTCATAAACATGACCTAAGCTACTCTTGACTGTTGAGCAACCTTTCTTTCTTAAAAGAAACCCGAGGACTCACATTAGTTGATGTAAGGTTTCCCTCTGCTGGTTACTCATCATTTTACACTCAGATGCAGATCCAGATGTGGACTTACTTTTGGCAGAACTGCAGAAGTGCTGGTAACCTAATGTGAAATCCACGTTTTGACCCTGTAAAGATCCTCCATATTACGTTAGACCCCCACTCTGAGATTGGGACAACCTTCTGCACCATTACCCGTTGATACCTGCATGGAGCCCTACAACCTGTGCAGTGGTCCAAGTCAAGAAGAGTCATTATTAGTAATTATTGAGAGAACCTTTTGAAGTGTGTTGTTTAAATTTTACTATGAGGTCACCAGTAATTGAATGAGGTTCTAGTGAGGCAGTTGTACAACACTTAAAAAAGCACTTGACAATCGTACAAGGATGCAGAGTGGATTTAATCTCCACTTGTATACAAGCAGAGGGTCAAGTAATTCACAACAGCACAGACAGCCGTTGTCAGCACAAGACAATTAGCAGAGGAAATACAATCATTTTAACCACTTGTTTATCAATACGTTGAGCCTTGAGCTAAGTTCTTACAACAACTATTGTCTCAAAAATCCTGCCATGGCACCTGAGCAATATCCCACATTGGATTAGATATTCCACATTAGATTATTATTGATATTACTCTAGAAACAGGCCATGCTGACCTGACCCTATTTCTAATACTACAAAGTGTAAAAGACATGCTTTGCTTACCTCTCCTTCAGCCTGCAGCCCCAGGAAGGCAAGTAATACAATCATTGCTTGTGCAGTCTTTCATAAATTGACGAAATAAGTCACATTTCTTTCAACCACGAGGTCACGTGGACACTTCTGTCAAGCCCTCCAGCCAGGCGTTTCTACATGTCATCTCCTTGTGTTAAAGAAATGACTTAGAATCATGTTAAAACATGCCTGTGTCAGGTTTTTGGAAACATACAGGAAAAGAGAACTTGAGTGATTATTGAGACATTTTTGAGGACACTGTAACCCAGATAAAACTGAATTTTAACCACAGTCACAAATGAGTGCAATAATGTTGAAGAAGTCATGTGATCTCTGTATATCACACTTAGGTTTATAGTTTAGCTCTTGTTTAAATTCCAAACTTTAGCAAAGCTTGTACCAGTTTATATTTGGCATTTGATTTCTTGATCTTCCTGTGTGTGTTTTGAAATTTTATTGGCACACTGGAGAGTAAAAAACAAACAAACAAGCAAACAAAAATTAAGCAGCATTAAATATGTTTTCTTTATGTTCATAATACAAAACAACAAAGCATTTCAAATTATGTATCTTTAGACTTTTGGGTAGCCTCAGCAAACAGTTTTGAGTGCATCTGAGTGTAAAATGATGAGTCACCAGCAGAGGGAAACCTTACATCAACTAATGTGAGTCCTCGGGTTTCTTTTAAGAAAGAAAGGTTGCTCAACAGTCAAGAGTAGCTTAGGTCATGTTTATGACTACTTTATTATTTTGTTTAAAATGAGACAGCAAGGTGGTTACATGTAATATTTCAATAATCATTTATTTTAAACTTATATTTTACATTGGTGATGATCGAATTAAACTGAAACATTCATGGGGAAGAAATGCTGAACAGCATCATTCAGTCATTCATAATGTTGGGAAACTCACCAAAAAAATGCAAAAAAGCTTCTAATTGCAAAATACAAAAAAAAATCTAGCAAATATTTAAATGCAGTTATTAAAATAAAGGTTGTTTAAAAAGAAAAAATAAATTCTGAACAGCAAAATGAAATACTTAAGACTAAACATGTCTATCATTCAACTTAAAAATGTTTAACAGGAAATCAAAAAAAGGACTTACACTTAAAGCAAATTTAAACTTAAATGCAATGTAAATTTAAATGAACACTTATTTCCACAACTTAAAGCAAATGTCTTGGAAAAGCAAGAAGGGTAACAATAATTCATTTGTTCATACTCTGAACAGAATAATTCCTCTTGAATTTCGTCACGATCGTAGAAGCAGTCACAACACTGAATTTTCACTTGTCCTTGATATTTGTACTGAGCTGTCAGCACACACAGAGATCGCATCCAAAAACAAGCTTTAAGGATCAGAAAAACTCCTCAGTTCGGTCTCTGAGAGCTCCTGTGCAGCAGACTCTTTCAAGTATTTCTCTTCTTCCATTTGAAAAAGACACCAATCCCAGCAAAAAAAACAAAAGCCACAACAGCCATCAAAGCGCACGTGAGCAGGGAGAAATCTGTTCAAGCAAGAGACACAGATACCGGAAGTTATGTTAACACTGATGAGAAAGACTGTTTCTGGTCATTTTATGCCTCTAGTTTCTCACATGGCTGACGTTTTGGTGACTGTACAGGATAAACTAACCCTCTGCCACATCACACAATTATTCAGAATGATATTTTAAAATTGCAAGTGATATAATGTACCTTGATCATAGATGTTTAGTATATAAAACTTCCCTTGTGGTGGGGTGGGTGGGGGGTGGGGGGGGCATGTTTAATTTAGGAAAAAAATGTCTATGTCAATAGGAAATGTTCTTCTCTCACTGTACAGACAAAACATCATTTGTTCTTTTGAGACACGACTGATGTGATTCCTGACTGAGCAGACCAGACGTCCTAAGACGTTTTGTTTCAGGATGATGATGTATGTCTGGTTGGTTCGAGAGAGCAGCTCAGAGTCTGTCAGTGTGTGTCCATCCAAAATCCAGCTGTACTGAGGACTGTCCCCTTCCTCAGAGGAGCAGGACACCTTCATCTGTCCCTCGAAGAGACACTCAGAGACCAGCAGGACAGAGGACACAGGAGCTGAGAGACACACAGACTTTTGAGATTCTGAATGATTCTGGGTGTTTCTTTACATTTTATAATGAAAAGCAGATTTGCTACAGAATATGGTTAGCACATAGTATGAAACATTTTGTAGAAAGTGTTAGATCTTTGTAGATATTAAAGACTTTTTTTTTTTTTTAACAATTTATTTACCTTGAATAAACAGCTGCAGGGTCCATTCTACTGTTCGCCGTCCATTTGAATCATAGCCTTCAAGTCTATATTCACCACCATCAGTCCTGCTCAGGTTGTTGATCAGTAATGTTCCAGTACTGGGAGTAAAGAGATATCTGTTCTCCATGTTATTAATTATAATGGTATTCCTTCTCCCCTGGAGCATTTGTTTTCCTTCCTTTAACAAATAGTATTTGGGTATTTCTGAGGTGCTGTCCATCAGCTGGAAGACCACAGTTGCTCCTAAAGCTCCATAACACTGAGCTCCATCCCATTTACTATCACACACTGTAAAAAAAAAAAAAAAAAAAAAAAAGTAATATAACAGAATTCTTACCATCTATTTTACAGATTTTTTTTTATATTTTAAAATACCATTTAATTTACAAAAATAGACTGTGATTTTACATGTCAAATGTAAAATAACATTAAATTACTGTAACTGTGAAAACGCACAATATTTCTGTTCTTTTACAAAAACATTAAAAATACATATATTTATTGTTAAAATACATTCACAAATATATCGTAATTTCACAAATATTTGTCTGTTATCTAAGGGAATAAACTGTAAAACTGCTAGTGATCTGACAGGTCCTTTTGGATCATTTCCCAGCATCTTTGCAGCCCTGGTTGTTTAGGTGCTTATCTGTGTTTATTTGTAAGCTATTTGATTTAATGCTGTCATGTAAAGTCTGTTGCTGGTTTGACCCCCTGTTGATTCATACCCCTTACATTTAACATGTTAAGTTGTGTCACCCTGAGTTAAGTCTGTCTGTGTTCGAATGAGTACCCATTGGTTTGTTTAATAAAGTGTGTAAAACAAAACTTGTGCTGTGTAAAAAAAACAGGGAGTTGAAAAAGTACATCTTTTGGTAGTGCCATGGCTCTGTCAGGTGTTGCAGACCAGACTCCACTACAATGCAAGTGCTACAGTCCTTAAAATTGTAGTAAATATGAAACCCAATATCTAGTTTATCAACTGTTTTTTTGACATGTTTTGAAAAATGAATCACATCATTTTATGTTTCATATACTGTTATACTATATCAAACACAATTTTTTTTACAACTTCTTTACATAAAATAATGTAATTGAAACCAATTAACAACAGCATATTTCTGTAAATCTAAGCATTATTATTCGTAATACAGCATTTACTTATCATATTTCTAGGTAATTTAATTGTTTTAAAATGTGAAAATGTTTCTAATTAAATGTTAAAAACAACCTAAAAATAAGGCAAAATCTTGTTAAAATTACAACTACAAACTGTATTTTAATTATGGAAAAAAAATGTATTTTTATGAAAAATTAATCTTCTTTTATTTCACTGTATTTTTCTGGCTCCCCAGCTGCCAGAAAATTACAGTTTTTTTACGATTTTTTTTACAGTGCAGTAAATTTCCCTACCTGAAAATCAGTGAACCTTAAGTTTCAAAGAAGAAATTAAACAAATGTAATTCTCTCAGTTGTTTACAATGAGAATCAGTTGTAGCAGCCCTGAAACCATCAGTTTGCTGAACCAAAGACAAACTCTATACACAAGCCATAATTCCTGTGCAGAAGATGTGAGGGCTTTTGTTTATAACGGTGTACCTACTGCCACAGTTTTGCTGCTTTTACTCAAGTTTCAGATCCCAAAACATAACTTCTTCCATCTGTGACTGAAAAATGGTTGCGGTTAACATCCTAAAGCATGTTCACTCCAACAGTAATTAAAGGTTGTTGAGTTAAAAGTAAAGAATGTTCAATTACTAAAGATATTACAACTACATCTGTGAATGTATTTGTTTGTAAAATCATCGTAAACCTCCTACTTAGCTTTACCAAATGATTTGCCAGATGGACAGATTGAGATGGGAAGGATGTGAAGCAGGTTGGGTGTACAGGGATGGAGATTGAAATGTGCTTACAAATGTGGAGAGTGTGAGGGTTATAAAGTTTAAATTGTGTTGTTAAAATGTTTGGTCTGAGAATCTTAGTTTAGTTATATGTGACTGATAAAATAAGGATAATCAGCATGATGTATCACTAAATGTTACTGACAAATACAATAATTTATGTGAGTCTTCCTAAAATTATAGCCTGGTAATGTAATCAAGTGCCCTCTGTAACAAAATAAAGAATCATCTGTGGACTGAGTACAATGTAACAGTTTCTATGACTGTTCTTTCTCACCTGCACAGACAAACATCATTTGTTCTTTTGAGACACGACTGATGTGATTCCTGACTGAGCAGACCAGACGTCCTAAGACGTTTTGTTTCAGGATGATGATGTTTGTCTGGTTGGTTCCAGAGAGCACCTCAGAGTCTGTCAGTGTGTGTCCATCCAGAGTCCAGCTGTACTGAGGACTGTCCCCTCCCTCAGAGGAGCAGGACACCTTCATCTGTCCCTCAGAGAGACACTCAGAGACCAGCAGGACAGAGGACACAGGAGCTGAGAGAGACAGGTGAGTTTTGAGATTCTGAATGATTCTGGGTGTTTCTTTACATTTTATAATGAAAAGCAGATGTTAGAGTGTTAAATCTTTTGTAGATATCAAAGACTTTTTTTTTTTTTTTTTTAATTTATTTACCTTGAATAAACAGTTGCAGGGTCCGTTCTCCTCTTGGCCGTCCATTTGAATCATAGTCTTCAAGTCTATATTCACCACCATCAGTCCTGATCAGGTTGTTGATCAGTAATCTTCCAGTACTGGGAGTAAAGAGATATCTGTTCTCCATGTTATTAGTTACGATTGCATTCCTTCTCCCCTGGAGCATTTGTTTTCCTTCCTTTAACAAATAGTATTTGGGTATTTCTGAGGTGCTGTCCATCAGCTGGAGGACCACAGTTCCTCCTAAAGCTCCATAACACTGAGCTCCATCCCGTCTGCCATCACAGGGAGTTTCCACACCTGAAAATCAATAAGCGTAAGTTTCAAAGAAGAAATTAAGCTTCTCGTGCTCTTTCTTTCTGATGTTGCAGTTGCTTGAGATGGCCAGATGCACCACTGCTGTCCTCTGATGTTTATCCACCACCACCATGTCAGGCTGATTAGCCATCATCAGACATAAAAAAAAAACAGTGGATAACAAATTTGATAGATGTTTGAATATTTTAATTATAGTGGACATAAAGACAGGCACCACGGAGCAGTAAGGAAGTGTTGAAAACTGCTGTCACTAATCAGTCCTCTGTAGCTTCCTCCGATCACCACCAGAGGGATCCTTCACCGGAGTCCTGGCCGCTTCTTTCGGACTTTATTGTTCATCACCGCGTGCCTGGGACTGATCATCTGCACGAGTGTTAGTCATTATCTAGACTGTCCCGACTCTTTGCATAGACTTCCATTATAAATTTACCTAACTTACGTTGTACCTGACGCTGCTGTCTGAACTTTGCTTGTTGTAATCGAGGGGTTCTTCATTGAAGCTGCATAAAGATCCCAACGTCACTGACTCTTCGATACAACTGCCATATATGGCCACATGTCTGTGCATTTCTCATATCTGCATAATACGCAGTAATGGCTCTGGACCCTTGAAGTCACACATAGAGTTACACTGCTGGTAAATATGTGCTACTGGTTTTCTGCAACTGTTAGGTAAATCGCAGAAAGAATCTATGCAGTAACAAAACATAAGTAAAAACCCTTTTGACATTCCCAGCAACTTATCCAAACCTTGCATTAGTTTAGGCAGGGATCTATAAACATTTAAAAAAAAATCTAAAAAGAGGAATACATACTAGAATGAAGACCTCTGTTCATATGTCAGTAATACGTCTGACTTTTATCATAAAATACACTGGGGAAAAAAAGAAAATCAAAACCACAGGTGGTTTCCAGTCTTTGAGCTGCTTGACATCACTAAAGTTAAAATTAAATGTATTTAAGGACGATGTTTGAAATTATTACTGAAAATGTATTAACAGGATTTATCAAAATTAAAGTATTAAAGTATTAAAGTAATTAAAGCATAAATAAAGTGCCTTGTGAAGGAAATTCAACAGCTCACCGTGAGATACCCCAGCAGCATCAGCAACAGTCCAACCGTAGCGTCCATCTCTCTTTACAGGAGGTGCTTGTTATGTTTCTGAAGATATATTAAACACTGAACTGTTTGAAATGTTTCCTGTTCCTGCAAGAAAAATCTTTCACATAAAAAGGAAGTCAACACTGCATGGTTGACACGTTAACAAAGTTAGAACAATCAAGATCAATGTTTGCTGTCACTGTTTTCTTCTCTCTTCTTTCTTTCTCTTTGTATTCTTAGTGTATATACCAATAATCTAGAAAATGTCTTTTAAGTTCCTTTAGGCAGTAACACTTTTCTCCTAAATATATGAAAGAAAAATGTGTGCATTAACATTGTAGCAAACTGAACAAAATGGTGATTAAGGGATTCAGAAAAGGTGATATCCCTCCAGTTAGTCTTCCTATACACTTATATGACACCTGTTTACTTAAACTAAACAGGTCCCCTTCATTCATTCACTAATGTTCTTTTATTGGTGAAATCATGTTCACGCATGCATAGGCCAACTGCATTCAGCAATATATATATATATATACCACCTGTAGAGAGACTACAGAAAATAGACAATGTTCCTGCTATTAAATGATCCAGAACAATTAAAAACTGTGATAAGACAGATGAGATGGAGATGCTCGGTACATCGTGGGAATGCCCCCCACCCCCCAGCAGCCTCGGCATATAACAGCATACAGCATAACTAAGCATGACTACAGAGTTAAAAGCTTTGTTAAAAAGGAAGGGCTTAAGCCTGACCTTAAATGTAGAGAAAGAGGCTGCCTCCTTCTTCTCTACATGTCATCTCTCTTCCCAGTTCTAGTTATCACACATGCTGCTGCATTCTGGAGCATTTGAAGGTTTTTAACACTATTGTTGATTCAGCAAGAAAGCAGTGTGTTACAGTAATCCAGCCTAGAGATAACAAAGGCATGGAATCATTTTTTGAATCATATTAAGTCAGGATCTTTATAATTTTCCTTTTATTATGGCAATGAAAGAAAGCTAACTTGTGACCTGTTT